>CM076095.1:10376769-11576769 GCA_038088585.1 Chrysina gloriosa
GATTACAATTGACGCAAGAACGGAAATTGCAGAAGATCCACTAGCACAGGTATGGAAACGTTGCGAGTAAAATTTTTGCATTTGCAATCTCTAGTTGTAGCAGTGGCGGCTACTGACATTTCAAGGTGGGTGGTCTGCACGAACCACAACCAGCTTAAAATAATAATAATAATAGTAATAATAATAACCCGATAACAAAAATATGTATAATATTTATAACCAAAAAAATATATATATCAATAACAACATTAACAATAATATGGAAATTCGGTACTGAGGCGACGAATTTTTTTCTACTGAAAGCGTCCATAAAGCAGATAGACGATTTTCATCCATTGAATGTCTAAGAAAAGTTTTTATGTGCTTCAAGGTGACACAAATATCACATCGGTAAATTCCTCACCACACAATTGTTTATAATAAAATCGGTGACACGTGTTTCGCTAGCTCGAGGCAAGCATCTTCAACAACCGTATTAACCAAAGTGACAAATTTCTAACATAAAAAATTCTACAACATGCATTTTTACCCTACTTTTTACTGTGCCCATGTGTTTGCATGCACAAATATTTTCCCTCTCAATGACGGCTACGAACGCCTTTCACTCCCGCAAATCCCTGTTGAGTCAAGTGGACGGCCAAGAGAAAGTACCTGCTACCCAAACTTTGAACGTTAAAGATTTACGTATAACTTGTGTGAATTGGTTACTACCCGAAGAAATTAAATTATAGTTAAAATTCTTTCATTTTCGTGAGCACCAAATTTAATTAATGAGCATGGCAGTCTACGAAATGTACATTTTCGTATTTGTCTTTGATTATTGCCTGAACTCCGCCATGTATTCCACTCATTACAGCTGCCCCGTTATAGCTTTGAGCAACAAGCCTTTTTATCATTTGTTAAAATAGGATCAATAACATTAAAAATATTGTTAGCTAAGGACACAGCATTATGATTTTAGGGAAGCAAAAAAGTCCAGAACCTTTCTACCGGGTTTCCCTCTTTGGAAACGTAACGAACAGCAATCACCATTTTAAATTTAGAGGAAACGTTTGTAGTTTTATCAGCCATCACTGCTAAAAACGGAGCTTTATTTATTTCGCAAAAAATTCCTCACGATGCACTTCAAGCATGCAATCTAAAATCTCATTTTGTATCATTTTTGAGGTGCCTTAGAAGACTGTTACATTCTTGAGATGTTCACTAAGTGTTTTATCAAGTTCTGACATAAAATTCACCAAGCCCCGAAAAATACCGCGATTTTCGGATGATTCACTTCCATCATGTCCTCTTAAGGTTAGCTCGAAAGCCTCACAACATTTTATGCAGTCAATACATTTTGATAGCACATTCCTTTTGTTCAATACTTCCTCGTTGTGCTTTTGTATATTTATCCAATAAGCAGAATCAAGTTGAGCTTGAATATTCACTTTCCCAAATTATGTAAATGATTGCTGATATGCGCACGGCTTGTTTCATATTTGTTCACTTTTTCGCTTAAATGAAGTAAATCACGTACGCCTCTTTCCCGCCAATTCTTTTCTTCGTAATGAGTTCCCAACAATGTACACGGAAAACAAGAAAAAGGTGTTTTTCGCCACAGCCACAAATCCAATTATTACGAAGACATATGTCTTTATTTAATTGTCTTTTATAAGTTTTTCCACGACTTTTACTGGTCACTTCAATATTGAGTACAGGAAGAGAACGTTCACACTCTTGTACTACCAGTTGTTGTTGAAAATTAAGGTTTTGAAACTTAGTTTCGCCGAGTTTAAAAACAATATCCATTTGTACGTTACATTGACACGTAATTGTAATTTTAAACGCCCGCGATGCATACATTAACTTCCACTGACTCCCACTGACCATTGCCGGCCGAAAATGCAGCTCATCCCGACGTTCTCGCGCCCGTGTGCCAAGTCGAAGACCGTCGGCTATCCTCGATTTAGTTCCTGTATGACTTTATCTGTATTGCAAAGAGCTGCGCTGCAGAGACGACTCTCTCGAAAATTATGAGTGCGTTGAACTTGCTATTGTATGATTGTGCAGCTGTGGTATTTTTCATAGAAACAAATAATTATTAAAATGTCAGTTACACATGATGACATTATGGAAATGTAATATTTTTAATGAAATAATCAGTAAATGCTAAATGTTAATATTTAATGCTTGATGCATAAATTGAGGATTTATTTTTGATGATTCCGCAGTTCAGCAGCACTAATGGAGGAGCCGCCCCTGAGTTGTGGTAATCAAATTTGAACTTTCTTGAATTGAATGCAACAGCTACTTTTCCCATTTTTAATTTAGAAGTTTCACAAACCTGTGTTTCCGTTATTAACTAAATCCAACAGTATTTCATTACTTGTGGATGGCATCTTATTATTACTTTTGTCCATGTTAATTAAATAACAAATAAAACTTATGTTATAGAATTTTCCTTGGAAACCGAGGTCAGTGAACGTAGTAACCGAGCGACATGTTTCAAAGCTGCATGATTATCCTGCCATTGTACTGTTCGTAGGTAAGTAATTTGATGTGATATGACTATATACTAATATACAAAACGATTTTATCCTTTTTTCTTCGAGTATTGGAAGCAATAATAGGAAATCTACTAAAGCTCATATTTCTGAGATAAGCATACATTATTGTGTTAGTAAGAGTAATTCCATTATAGGTTTGTTCCTTCCTGATCAAAATGCCTGCCAATATGTGTATGATATGTAAGAAGGTAGATACCAACTGACCATCTGGTACGGTGGTTTGTAATTATACGCGAGATTTGCTGAAGAGATGCAAAGAGGAATTGCGGTTGCCCATCGATGGTAAGCAGAGGAACGTGAGGTTAAAATATACGAGCCCAGTGAGTTAGAGTCTCACAAGGAAAGGCCTGCTTTTCGTTTTTTGCCAATTACTTTGGAATTGTTTCAACAAAAATATTTAACTCATATGTTTAAATATTATATATATATGTATATATATAGCACGTCAAGAGGGTTATTGAAACATGTTTGAACTGGTAAGGTAACCCTTAGTTTTCAAAATATTAAACTTGGCAGTTATGTACAACTATATACCATATAGAAAGCCTGTTTCTGTTACAGCTCCAAAAGTCTTTGAAATGGTAAAAACCGGCTAAATACATATTTAGTCAGCTTTAGTGAGCTTAAACATGTTTGATAGACGAGTGCATGATAAGTTATCATTAACTAGTGTAAACCGAACTGACGCTGTCACCCCGCCGCTTGTCCCCACTTACGTGCACGACGGACATTAAAATTCGGAGCAGTGACAGCGTCGGTCTGGTTTACATAACTTATGATGCACTCGTTTGTCAAAATTTACTTATGATATATTAATAATATCCTTCGCTACTCGTCCTAGCTCAACAGTTTGCGATTTTGACGAAACTTGTAAATATGTACGTAGGTAGAGCTCGATCAAAATGGGAAAGGTGCATACGTCATATATAACCAACGCACATTGTCCCAGTGGCGGAGATAAGAAAACCGACATTGGATTTCAAATAAGTAAAATAAATAAAATAAAATTCCTTCATTATTCACAGTGAATATATTTTCAAAGAAATAAGAGAATTATCCTCTGCAAAATTAATGACAGATTCACCAGTGAATACTAATTCTTCTGTAAGTAATTTGCAATGCATATATTTTCGACGAAATAAAAGAATACAATATAAAATACATTTAAAGAAAGGAACAATAATAAGTTACATAGAAAAAATTATTTGTCTATGTCGCTATAATCAATTATCAACAGAATTAATACTAAGAGTCAATTAGAGTTTGTGCTTCTTCTTCCCCAATCTTCCTCTAAAAAATCACTGTCAGATTCACCAGTATTGAGTGTGAGTCGAAATTCCTCTGTGAGATGTTCTTTGACAACGTACTCTTCAACTATCTTATCGACATGGCAAACCATTCATTTGGACATATACTGCTTAACTTTTCTTTGGTTAAAAATCCCACATCACTCATTTTGAAAGTTACATTTCTTGCGGCTACCCAGTTTTTAACTGTTGGCCATATTTTTCAATGGGGTTCAATTCTGGGTGATATGGTGGTAGCTTCAGCACCAAGTGCCTATGTGTCAATATTAACTCATCCAGTTTAACTTTTAGGTACAGCTGAGATTTCGTTGCTTTGGGATCATGTTCAATCCCTCTTACTGCAAGCCATTCCACCATTTCGGCTTTTTTGATGCGATGATTGGATCATATTCCGTTTTAAATTTGTGATACGAAGCGCTATCCAGTACGAGGACACTTCTTGGTTGAAGGTTGTGCAGTAGTTGGTTGTTTACCCATTTTCAGAGTTCATCTCATCGTGATAGTCCTCTGACTTGCAACCTACAATAAATTGTAACAATTTTTTTAATCCGTAAATATCATTATATTGGTTAGTTAAAAGAGAATTGTAAACAAAAATTTCGATATTTCGTTCAGTAAAGTACTTATAACAATACTTGACTTAAACATAAGCAAAGCATTTGGCACAAATCCTGTTTTTCCTCCAGCATGCAGCATAATTAGTCTTCCCCCTTCGACATAGGTTTATGAGATCCAGCTTTGAGCCACTCCTTGGACATTGTGTGGAAGCTACGTATGTAGGATTCGTCAGTAAAAATAATGGGCCTCTCATCAGCTACATATTTCTGCAGCTGTCGTAAATACTGTATTCTTTTTGCTCCTATATCATAATATATTATATGCGATTGATTTCCACATACAATGCAAACAAAATCTTACTTGAACCCCATCTTTGATAACACCTTTGATAAAGTCCTAAAACCACCGGTAAGGGGTATACCATTCTCAATAATTTTGGCATGTATTCCTGCAGTTACTTTTATATTGTAAATATGCATATTTCAAGTAACCATACATTTTAATGTTGGTCGCCTTTTGTCAACAATATACATGTTGCATCATACATCTTTTGCTTCTTAGCAATAAATGCGTAGGTATTTTTATTAGGTTGAAGTAACCTCTCTTTAAAATTGGATAAGGGTATTATTGGAGAATTTGCTGCTGCTTCGTCTTTCATAAACCGTAAAATATTAGCAATAATTTCGCAACCCAGACTGTGTATAACTTTTCCTTTTATACCAATTTTTTGGTAATTGCCGTTGTTGTAAGTAACTGCATACTGGACTACTACAGATACAATGCGAAATGTGTCTTTAAACAGTTTGTAATTGTATAAAAATTTTACTTAACATGAAACAACAAAAAAAAACAATAGAAGCACCACAGATATAACTTCAAACTACGTTTAACCTTCCTATACTCACGTCAAAATGAAAGACGTATACTATATTATATAAGTCGGTCTCACAGACCGTGTGCGTGAGTATAGGAAGGTTAAGTAACAACTACGACAATGGATTGATTGAACACCCCCATTTTTCACAAATGGACTCGGTCAAGCGTAAAATCGTCTTCTGGAGTGGATGACGTATGTACCCTTCTCGTTCTGCGCGAGCTCTATCTGGAGTTCCAAGATAGCCATCTAAACATGCTTGAAATCCATATCTCTTATTCTTAAAATTTTACAAATTTAAATAGCCTTTACTCGTTAATAGTCGCTCGTCTTTAATCTAGATATTGAAATATACGTATCTAATATTTATATTTAAATTTCCGATAAAGACATTGTCCAGGAACTTGTTCTTATCGCAGTGTAGTTATATGCACATGCTAAGAATGTACAATAAAGAGAAATGCGTTTGGAGTGTAATTACGTTGTTCTCATAAGAAGTTAACAAATTAAGACAATAAATGGAATACAAAGAATAGCAGTCATAATATGTTTCTAAAGTTACCGCAGCAAAAATATCTGTGATAATGCGCTATATGCCCATATTTTGAATATTTTCTTCTTACAATAATTGCAAAGTAATTGGCAAAAAACGTTCCATTCTTGGGGAAGCTTATCAGTCCTTTAAAGGCGTTATTGGATCTGTATGAACATTATTGACTTGATGTACTATACTTAGATTAAAGGAATATATATTTCCATTAGTGAAGCCAACTTCGTAAGAGTAATAATTATGGTAATATGTACTAAAACTATAAACGAGGGCTGTTCTCTTTTCGCTGCGTAATACACGATATATTAACAAAACACATGTATGTACAATGTTTTAAAGCAGGCATGGGCAACCTATTTTTGTAGAAGTTTTATGCTGCGAGTAATCTTGAAAAATATACATTTTTGTGGTATCCTTATGATTCATTATGAATTAAGTTTAGACGGGCCGTGCTAATATGCAACGAAAGAATTCAGTAGCGGGCCGGACAAATCTTACTCGAGGGCCGCATGTGGCCCGCGGGCCGGAGGTTGCCCATACCTGTTTTAAAGTATTCCTCTTTACAGCCAATAAATTTTGGATCCATGAAAACCAATCTCCAAAATATTTTCTCCAATCTTCCCGTGTTAGGTTGCCTGTTTCATTTGTCAATGCGTCCACCGCTTTTTCGAGGGATGTAAAACGTAAACCGCGTACACGTGGAGACAGAATGAAATCATTAGATGCTAGATTTGAACGTATTGTTTCAATATTTTGACTATTCAAATACTTAGTCGTCCGAGCATCAGTGTGAGTCAAAGCGTTATCAAAGTGCCAGATCTCTTGGGGGCATATCGCAAACATTTTTGAGAATTTAAGGCAAACAAGCCGCGTAGAACCATTTAGCATCAACACTACGACGATTCTCCAGTGCTACAGTGGAAGAATGCCCAGCAATTATTGTTTCTGTTGTTTTCACGAATAACCTTGGTTATGGCCAACTCATTCTCAAAGACCCAAACTATCTATTGTTGCTTTTTTCAAGTATAACCAAGTTTCATCACCTTTAATATTGTTCTATATCAGATAACATCACCTACCTTTAAAGTCATCTAGTCTTCCTTTTGAACTAAGGTTATATTGTGGAGAATTCAACAGGAACGAAGCTTACATACCCAAATGCTTGCGTAAAATCTAATCCTTAAAATTGCTCGAATACTCCATACAGTAACATGCCGCTCTTCCTCAATCAGATAGGGACTAAAACCAAATTTTTTTCTTTAATGGCAGTCTCTGGTTTTGGGTGCTCGAAAACTATAATTCGAGAAAATTTGATCAGGTTGAAATTTATTTAAGCTTTAGCGTAGCTAAAGAATACCACTTGTTACCAACACTCAACTGATTTCCTGAACTGAAACATTCTATAGGGCATAAACCATTTTGGAATTGTGAAATAAATCAAAGCTCAGTCATGATCGTTGCTCAATTGAAAGAATCGCTTTACATTTATGAATTTTTAAATATATATTAAAAGAAAGTACCTACTATTACATACATTAACATGTAAATAACTAGCTTAAAATGCTAAGCAAAATTTGTTTTAAAATGTCATGGTCATGTCATAGAGTTCGGCCGAAAGTGAACATTCCTCGTATACAATGTGTTTGAATTGCTCTTATTCATTCTCTCAGAATGGTTGATAATTTTGTGTAATTACTGCAGTTGTACGATTAAATCTGTAATTCATTGGACGTCAACCGGATTCATTTAATTACGCTGAATAAACTTTAATTGGCACCATTATTCGCTCTGTATGTTACAACACAAAGCTGCCTGATTTATGCACTTATCGCTATTACTTTACGAGGAACCTTTGATAAAACCGCGAATGTAAATTGCTACACATGTACGTTAGCATTCACAGGATCAAAAGGCAATTTCCGAACAAATTCCTTCATTTAATGCTTACTTATTTGTACACGTTTCCGTTGTTGTTGTTCTATGTCATCAAAATTTTTAATTTCTTTTGTATCTCGCGACAGTAAATTATCATTATCAACGTATTACACTAACCGACACGATTTTCGTAACGCAGTTCAGCCCATCATTTTCACAATTCTAATACCTTTCTAATAATAGAAAAATATTCATAAAGCCCTAATACGTCCTGTTTTCCATGGGCTCATTGAAGCCCTTTTACATTGGCAGATAGTAAATTTTATGTGGGGTCATTTAAAAGCGGTGCATTTTAAAACATGAAAGCTAACCCAAAATCGAGTGTATGGTACATATATGTATATAACATTAAACTTATTCTCTTATTCAGTCTTCGTTTAATTTTCGAAGTGAGGGGTCGCGTGTAGTTAAGAAAATTGCCGCTATTGTAAAATTTCTCCTGACAAGTTTTGTTATATTTGTGGAGAATTTGCGGTGAAATCACAAGCCAGACCATTTTTCGAAAATGTGAAAAAAGTCAATTTCGTGTATTTTGGCGTTTCAATTGGAGTTCAAAACAAGCAGTTGCCTTCCCCATGTGCGCTGTGTCAGCTGTAGCGTGTCATCGATACAGTGGATGAAAGGGAAGTGAAAAAGTATGCCTTTTGCAGTTCCAACAGTGTGGGGCAAAACCCACCAATCGTTTTGACGATTGCTCATTTTACATGATAAGGACTGAAGGTTATTCCAAAAGAAAAGCCCAAGATCAAATATCCGAATTTGCCTTCGGCCGTAAGGCCTGTTTCTCACAATGCAGACTTTCCAGTAACGACTGCGCCTTTAAATTGGCAAGATATGATTTTTTGGGGATAATGGAGGTAGTAAAGCATCATCCGAAGAACAGTCTACCGACCCCAATTTTACTCCAGGTCCCAATTCCAGCGAGCCACAGTTGATTGTTGAAAGTGAGTTAAATAATTTGGTACGTTATTTGGGGTTGTCAAAGCAACAGGCAGAACTTCTTGCTTCCCGTCTTAAGGAGCGGAATTTTCTAGCCAAAGAAACAATAATTACGACTTTTAGGAAAAGAAATGCTACGTTTTCTTCTTATGGAAAATTCGTTACGTAGGTGTACTGATATCATGGTTTAATGCAGGAACTCAATATGAACCATTCTACCTGTGAATGGCGCTTGTTCATAGACTCATCGAAATATAGTTTAAAAGCTGTGTTATTACATAATGGAATTTAAAAACATCTATACCACTTCCCCATTTAGTGACAATGAAAGAAACCTATGAAAATATGCGTCCTATCCTTTTAGATGCAATAAACTACAACCGATACAAATGACAGATATGATGAGATTTAAAAGTTATAGCAATTTTACTGTGACGTCAGGGAGGATTTACGAAATACTGCTGTTTTCTTTGTTTGTGGTACAGTCGTACAGTGAATGAACAGTCTGTAACTAAAATTTCGCCGGAAGGGAGTGAATTTAAACTGGGAACTCAAAATGTTAAGTATGTGCCTCTTGTAGAGCAAAAATGTTCTTTTGGCTCCTCTTCACATTAAACTTGGACTGATGAAAAACTTTGTGAAGGCTATGAATAAAGAGGGTGACGGATTCAAATACCTAAGGTAAGTCGTTCCCAAGTTAAGTGACGCCAAATTAAAAGAAGGCATTTTTATTGGACTACAAATTAAAAAATTGCTGGACGATGTTAATTTTATAGAAAAGCTCACCGCGCAAGAACTCAGAGCTTGGAACTCATGTCTAAGTGTATTGAGGGAATTTTTAGGCAACAATATGGATGCTAACTACGAAAAAGTGGTTAATGAACTTTTAGACTCCTACAAATCGCTTGGATGCCAAATGTCATTAAAAATTCACTTTCTCCATTCCCATTTATCATTTTTGTCTAGGAATTTGGGCGCTATCAGTGAAAAACAGGGATGAAAGGTGCCATCAAAATATAAGGATAATGGAAATTCGGTACGAAGGATGATGGGATCCAGCCATGATGGGTGATTACAGTTGGTTTTTTGGAAGAGAGAAGATCTGACCCCACATAAAAGGAAAAACTAGAACTAGGGTGTTCCAAATAAATATTTTTAATATTTACTTTTTCTTAGATGTCAACTTAATATAAATGATAAATATAGTAAATATACAGGGTTAAACAACTTGTTAAATCATTTTTTTCCAATAAATATTACGTGGTACAGTGCGTATATGCGGTTTGTCTAATGTATAGATGGGCAACCTCCGGCCCGCGGGCCACATGCGGCCTCGAGTAAGATTTGGCCGGCCCGCTACTGAATTCTTTCGTTGCATATTAGCACGGCCCGTCTAAACTTAATTCATAATGAATCATAAGGATACCACAAAAATGTATATTTTTCAAGATTGCTCGCAGCATAAAACTTCTACAAAAAAGGTTGCCCATGCCTGGTCTAATGTAACAAGAAAACCTTACGTGTTACAACTTTGTGTTGGTCATTTTTATATTTAGATAGGTTCATTCTACTACAGTATGCTATTCGGCTTTATGTTACAAAAAATATGGTGGGATTAGGTTGTAGAAAATCTCTTTCGGATGTTTTAGGTATGATATTTTATTTGTTCTTATACGTTAAATTAGAATAAATCGGAAGTCATTATGATTAGGTTGTATAAAATCTTTTCCGCAGTCTTCATGTATAAAGCTTTATTTTATTCTTTTTTTATGTTTATGTATGTATGTATTTCTGAGTGCAGCACCTATTGTGGTTTAACGTTAATCGCCTGGCTCGTTGCCTCTCGCTTGCACATCATACTCTCTCTGCCTTTCCTTCTCAAGCACCCCACGTATCCCCTCTGCTTTGCCACCCGACTCGTTGCCTCTCGTTCGCACATTATACTCGCTCTCGAAATCTAAGGCTACGGTTACTATGGATACGAGTTCCGACGAAAATGTGTTCTGACGAGTTCTGGCGAATTCGTCCAAACAAACAAACGCCTGTTTTCCAATGAGAGTTTTTACACTGGCAGCGACGAGCATGTTAGAACATGCACGACGTCGTCAGAACCAGTTGAGCGTTCAAACATGTTTGATTTTTTCGTGCGACCTGCGTGTATTTTCGGTGCTTTTGTCGGTTGAATTTCGAGTCATTTGGTTATTTCATCATGAATAACGATAAATTGCCCTGTCTGGTGTACGAGAGCAGGTATTTTTGGGGATATGAGACGCCTCTTCTAGACAATAACTGGTTGGCACGCTTTGTTTTTCCACCATTTAACAACAATAACTTCATTAACGGACTTTCAAGAAAATAAAATTCATCAAGTTCGTTCATCTTTGCGGGGCGGGAGAATCGTACTGGCTATCAGAATATCGGAAAATGGCCTGGTGTAACCGCCTTGTTCTGACGAGAATTTCGGACGTACTCGTCAGAGCTCGCGTCCATAGTAACCGTAGCCTTACGCTTACGTTTTTACGCTTACGCTCGACCTCGTTCGATGTCCCTTAACCCTTTCGAATCGGAAAAGACTATGGGATATACAGAATTGGTATTAAATAGATCTTAACCCTCTGTAACATATAGACTACAGGCAACATACTGGTCATAAATTGCCATAGTAACAGTGACCTATCAGGCAATATAAACTGTTGTATACGCTCTATTCTTTGTATCAAGTGCAAAAAGCATAAGCTAGGTGCCTTTTCTGCTTTTATAGTTTGCGATCTCATTAGTGAGTTGAAGAATTTCAAAGCGTGCGCAAGTGTTAAAAGTAAATAATTAATAAAAAACAGTTTTATGATATCTGTTTCGTTTTTCTAACGATAATCTGTAAGGTAAGTGTCGAAAGATCAGGTATTACTCTAGTACTTTTAAAATTGTATAGTTATTTGTGTAGCACGTGAAATTTAGAGTTTGTATCCTGTGGGCTACATTATGCGGAAAGGGAGATCTATCCTGTATACACACTAAGACAATTTATAGGAGTATTATTTTCCTTTAGAATGACTCACCGACACAGACTTAATGACGAGAGGATTGCTTGTATACTCCAAGCGGGTGAAGAAAGTGAAGATGGTATCGTCTTCGATGATGACAGTGTGGCTGATCCGGATTTTGGGGAGGTTATTGAAGAGTCTTTGGAAGATGAAATTGATCTTTCGGTACTGAACAACTTAGAATATGACGACGATAATTTTAATCCTGACGAACAACCAACCACATCCAGTGCAAATCTTTCAAATTCGACAGGTCCACCCGAAAAACGGCAAAAGCATGAAAAGAGAATATTGCAGTGGAAAAAGGAGAATCTTGAGCTCAATGCACAGCAGCTCGCTTTCAGTGGCGACGAGTTGGTGAGTTCTGATATCTTAGATCTCGAAACTCCTGAACAGTTCTCTCTTTACTTATTTCCAAAGGAACTTATAAAGAAAATTTCTGAAGAGACAAATCTCTATTTGGTACAGAAAGATCCCAACAATACTTTTAATGTATCTGAGATGGAAATCCAACAATTTATTGGTATGGTATACATTATGTCACTGATTCAACTGCCCAGAGTAACCAAGCATTGGAGTTCCGTCCTAGGTATTCCGCTTAATCAACAGACCATGCCTGCTAATAAATTTAAGAAAATTAGACAGTACCTGCACTTCAATGACAACAACAAATGTCCTCCAAGAAACAATCCTGATGCTGATAGAATCTTCAAAATTCCTCCAGTTCCAGTTCTTGAGGCTTTAAACGAAGCATAGGCCAAAGTGCCGCTAGAAATCCGACTTTGCGTAGATGAGCAAATATGCTCCACGAAAGTGCGAAATATGCTGAAAAGGTACAACCCCAAACCTCATAAATGGGACTATAAATTGTATGTTTTGAGTGGTCTCTCCGGATTTGCTTATAAGACGGAGATAGAAACAGGTAAAGAAAATATTGTCAGAGCTGAAGAGCCGGATTTAGGAGCTTCTTCCAATGTGGTAGTGCGACTATCGCGTATGATTCCGCGACGCCAAAATTACAAGCCCTACTTTGACAACTATTTCACGTCACTGCATCTTTTGGAATACCTAGCTAAAGAAGGTATTTTTGGGCTAGGTACTATCAGAAGAAATAGAATTCCTAATTGCAAATTTTCCCCTGAAAAAAGAACTCATAAAAAAGGATCGGGGATATTCCGAAGAGTACGTAGCTAATGTCGGCGGCATAGACGTGTCAACGGCTGTATGGAAGGAAAAGAAAATAGTTACATTGGCTTCCACCTTTGGGGGCCAAAATCCTATATCTGATGTTCGCAGATATGACATGATATGACATTATGAGAAAAACTTCAAGATACATAACAATCCGTCGACCACATGTTGTACGCAAGTACAACCAAGATATGGGCGGTGTAGATCTTATTAACAGCATAATGGGCACCTACAAGATAAGATTAAGGAGCAAACGTTGACAGGTCCGTATGTTTCATCACTACTTGGACATTACAATGTCTAACTCTTGATTGCTCTATAAACGGGTATGCAAATATAAAAACCTACCGGTCAAGGGCACCATGTCATCAGCAAACTTTCGCTTGGCAGTTGGCGAAACTTTATGTAAGATGGGGACAAAGCCCACCTTACTGACACGTGGATTTTTAGAAGATGAGATCCAAGCAAGGAAGTATGGAGGACCTGCGCAACATATGCCTCCGCAAGCAGTCCGCCAGGATCAAGTTGGTCACCGGCCTCAATGGGCGGAGAAAAATCCGATGCAAGTATCTAAAATGTGCTGGAGTCACCCATACAGTGTGTGAGAAATGCAGCGTAGCTTTATGCTACACGAAAACAAAAAATTGTTTCAAGAATTTTCACTCGTCTTGATTGATTTTCGAAGAGAAATAAAATAAAATAAACATGAGTTCCTAAGAATTTTTACTTTATGTTTTTTATTTTATAAGTTTGTTAATTTTTGTTGTCACTGTAGCTCATTGCTGCCTGTAAGCTACATTCCCTTTTATGAAATTGTTCCTCTTGGATAAAACATTTTGAAATTTAAAAATACGTGTATTTTAAGTTTGTACACCTATCCAAATTCATTAAAAATGTGTAATTTGAAGTTGTTGAGTTATAGAGGGTTAAAGTCTGTAAAAAGAGTAAAATTCTCTACCCAGCCAGAATTCAAAATTTCGCCACCAGAGGCCCTAGGGAAGGTGGGATATATAGTCCCAACCGGTGGTTTTGATTTGAAAATTCGGATATAATGTCCCATCAATACTCATAAATAAAAACATTCAATAATAAAAATTTATCCATTTTATTGCATTATAAAGGCATTTACATGTGATATGGTGTGAAACAGTTGAAACAAAGTGGGGCTTCAGATGTTTTACATATAAAGAAAGTGCGCTTGTCGCTCTTTCCACATTTCTTATTTTTTGTGCATTTTACGCATCGGCATCGGCCCCTGAATGGCCCACCACATCATAACTAACGTCCCGATTTTTAAAATGATGTCCAGATTTCTTCTTTTGGGCACTTTACTGCTTTACTGCTTTACTGCTCTGCAGCCCAGCAGTTACAAAATCAATATACGGAAGATTGGGCAAGTGGTGTGTCCCTTTATATATAATCCATGCATTGACACAGGTAGTCTGGAGAAGTTTGTAAAATACTTTTTCCACCACTTTGTAGATTGTAGAAGCTGCAACATTTGGTCGGACAAATCGACCCGACCCATGTGTTGGTTGTAGTTAACAATGGACTTTGGACAACTCAAATATTGTAGATGTATAGCAAAAACACATATTAAATTCACAATAATAAAAAACAAATATAATATTTACCGCTTTGTTTGTACTTATTCTGACAGTTTTCTACGAAATTTCAAAACACGTGCTCACTTGTTCAACGATCACAACAAAGTGAAGCTTTCAAATGACAAACTGGCATCAATATTTTATGCTAAAGATCATAAAGAACGAAAAATAATATTTTCATTCATATTCTTCAGCAAATATTACCAACAGCTGTTTCTAAATTTTCTTGGGATATATTGTACCGACCGGGACGAAAGGGTTAAGAACTATTCACTTCAAAAAAAAAAAATCGGCCAGTGTTATTATTTATTTTATTCAATTTTTACAGATACCGAAGAAACGGAACTACAATTTGCGGAAAACGTTCTAACTCCGGCGGCTGACTTGTACTACAAGAAACACAACATCAATTTCAACAGTCCCCAGGAAGAACTATCCTCCTACGAAGAAGACCATTACCTCCAATTTCTTATCGCGATGGATTCCGAAGCTGGAGACCTCCTAAGAGATCTGATAGCTTTGGACGACGTGGTACCACTCCTCGTAGCTGTAGATATTCCCAACAGAAGATACGTCATCATGGAATACGGCGTGGAAATCAACGTAGAATCGGTGTGCGATTTCGTGGAACGATTTCAGAGTGGAGATTTAAAATTTCACGCGATAAACGATAGAGGAGAAGCTGAAAATTGTTAGACGTAGGAAATGAAGAATCTGTAATTTATATTACTTGCGTCATATGTATGTACAATACGTACAGTGAATAGCAAAAGGTTTTATATATTCTAAAAAATGTCCCAGATTCAATCATTTTTTAAGTTTAAAATAAAGATTAAACCGAAAGAATATTATTAAAACATAATTAATATGAGGGCGGATGTGTCATAGTTTGGGGTTGCATTTCCTCATCGGTTATTGGCAACCTTGTAATAATTGATGAAATTATGACAAAAGAGTTGTATCTGAAAATCCTGTCCGAACATCTATTGCAAAGTGTTGAAAAAAAAAAAATTGAACTTTCTGCAGATTTTCACGTCCAACAACCTCAAACACACCGCGCATATAGTCAACATGTGGCTAAAGCCCGTTTTACATTATCATATTAAATTTGTCACATAGTATGAGCAAAAGAGTTACAAACGAGCAATGCCCCTTTAACGGACATATATAAGTTATTCATATTTTTCTTTTCGTCTTTCGTATCTGTAGTAATTCACATCATTATGCTGTCAAGCACGAGCAGTGAATTTTTAAGTTGACACGAAATTTCATTCTTACCAGTCCCATTTCGTAACCATAACGCTCTTCGGGCTGTTTCATTGTTTCTATTGAATTTATAGGAAACCAGATCAAAGGATATCTAGGTAGTGTCACCTAAATGAGAAAATTTTAATAGATTTTAAGTATTGGGAAAGAAATTCAAGTATTTAAAAGTCGTTTGAGATATTTAGTTCCCCTGTAAGAAACAAAATTGTCCAGCTCTTTCTCCTGTTTGTTTGGACTCTGATCTGTGGAGGTTCCCTCGATTTATCCCAATTTGGTGAATTTCGAGAGATGTGACAGAATTTTGAAGGACAGTTGAATTATGGCCCAAGTACAGGAGGGATATGGAGGGACATTGAGAGTGACGTTTAAGTGACGCTCGTGCTCAAAGTTAACGTAAATGCCTCGTTCCCACACCATATGGGTACAAAGACAGCACACCCACAAATAAATCGCTTGATCGCTCACATTTATTATGATGGCGTTGGCGATAAAATGTGTTGAATGGAAATATGAGCCGTTTTTTTTTCTAATTCGTCTGGATTCACGCTGTTTTCTCATATCTTCTTTTCACTGTTATGCATCTTTTTCTTTCCTGTTAACTAGGTTATGTTGTTTATTACTGTATTCCCTCGTTACCAATATATTTTGACATCACCGATGTAGTTTTATCTTTCCATATCTTTATCTTCTTTCTGTTTTAATCTGTATTT
Source organism: Chrysina gloriosa (assembly GCA_038088585.1). Taxonomy (NCBI): domain Eukaryota; kingdom Metazoa; phylum Arthropoda; class Insecta; order Coleoptera; family Scarabaeidae; genus Chrysina; species Chrysina gloriosa. The sequence continues at coordinate 10,393,297 of CM076095.1, forward strand.
TTGTATTCTGTTTCCTCTGCCGGTCTGTTTCAATTCCTTTTCTGTCGTTTCTAATCAGTTCATAAAAGTGTTGTCTTCACCTGCCAAAAAGGCAACGTAGTAGAAAAGCAGATCCCTGAAAAAGGTAAAGTGTTATAAAATGAACTATTACTATGATTTGGAACATAAGTTGAAATACAATAATGGGAGAGGTTTAAAAATGAGACTGAACTGAGGAACCATGTAAAAAATAGAGCAAATCAAGACATAAGCAATACCCTGTAAAATTTAAAATTCAATGTCGAGAAACTAATGCATATCGCATAAAATATTTGAGGAATTTACACACGAAGAGCGTACTACGTTATTGCACAAGTCCTTATCTTGTATTTATCTGTAGCGTAACTGTTCACAATGGGCACCAGAATCATCAGCAACGCATTCTGTAATAGCGTTCAAGAAAACACCAGTTCGTACGCCTATGGATCGCAAGCACTTACACATACTTTACCGAGGTCTGGTAATAAAAGGACCTTATGTCATTAATAGAGTTTGTTAAAAAGGTGGTGCCAGATGGTAGTAGCGTAGGTAGTAGAGATAGGGACGTGGGTAGGGATAATTTTCAACTCAACAGTATTCTATACTGGCAATTTATATATTATTTTATTTTTATGTTAAGTATGTGCAACATCCTACAACATCTAGTATCCAATGAACACTTTCTTCTATTTTAGGCTAAGTAGGTTCCTTCATGGAAGTTGCCAACATCTATGCAATTTCGATACGATTTGCAACGTGTTCAAGATACAGTAAAGGAATGTATAAAAGACGAGATGAGAAATAAAAATCTGCCTATGTATGGATGAAACAACTGATGCTCAGAAACACAGCGTCATTCATGTTGTAGCGCGTCCTTTAAAACGTGATGGTCCAGCAGCTTCATTGCCGTTATCCAGTAAAAGGATTCAGGAAACTGTTATCAAGATGATAAAAGATTCGTTAAGAGAATTTTCTATCACAACAACCCAAGTCACAATGATCGTTACTGACGTGCCGCAACAATGCTGAAAGTTGGTAAGATATTTTCCGACTCTTCTTCGCATAACATGCCTCATACACGCATGTGACCTAGTAGCAGAAACCATTCGACAGAAGTATCTGATGGTAGATAAGTTAACAGTATCTACCAAAAAAGTATTAATCAAATCTCCCAAACACATTCGTGTATTCAAACAAGTCTGTCCGAAATTGCCAGCACCAGCTCAGCCTGTAATAACGCGATGAGAGATATGGCTCCAGGCAGTATCTTACTATCAAAAACATTTTTCACAAGTATTTTGAAAATTGATTCAATGATTCTGCAGCAGTTCGAGATAGTCAGCATTTTTTTCCAATTCGAACGGTCAACAAGAAATAGATGAAATGTCCATGAACTATTCTGAAGTTGCACAAGCTATTGAGGAATCAGAACAGTCACTTATGTACAGGAGACGCCTTAAATTGCATGAACAACTTATAAGAGGCTCTAGAAAACTTGACGAGCACTATAGGAGTCAATGTTACTCAAAAACCTTGTGCCATTTTAACGAAAAATACCTATTTATAAAAGGTTCGGTCTATAACTGAAGATCAACAGTGCACAGATGAGGAAAAGGAATATCTGGCCTTTGCAAATATTACTTCACTGGATGTCTAACGATCATTTTCTAACTATACGACAACGTATTCACAACCCCAATATTGTATATTACGTACCTACTGTTATATGGTGCGCCACTGCGAGTACCACCTTTTAATAAACTCTCATCATTAATAAATGTTTCCAACAAAGATTTTGGGTTAAATGTTCTTGGTCTTCCCGTTGAACTTGCAGATGAATATATGTGAAAATACGTCATGCAAATCTTCCTCGTGAAACTAAGGATATTCAACCATAATTTATCGTATTGAATCTAGCATCGCGTAGAAATGCGTTCAGAGTAAAAGCAAATAGTTGATGATACCACTTTCTTATTCTAAAATTTATTCTCGGTTCATCTCCCCATTGAAATATTTTATCTACTGTTCGTTAAGCATATTCCATGAAAGTTGCACGTCTACGTTCTTGTCACCTTTAGATAGATTCAAGTTATGGGTAGGGCGCAAATATTTGCAAATTCTTTCAAGTTCTCATCACAGCGTGCTACTTGATACTCCGGTATTGTCTATATTTCCACTTCCCAGTACATGCGATATCTAAGAACGGGGTAGTGAGTAGCAAAATACTTGGGAAAAGTCGAGTTTCTATAATTAACATCTTCGCCTTAATTTGGTTGGTGATTCACAAAATTCATCAAAAAATAATTCAAATTCTTCAATAGTTCCTTCCTTATATAAATTCTGATAATTCCCAATATTTACATGAACGTTTCTTTATGTTGGTTTTATCCCATATTGTGCTTTTATGTATATTTAGTTTAGGTTTTATTTCTCCTGTTTGGTTATTAGACGTGCGTTGCGACTCATTTTCTACAGTTTTGCATTTTCATCATTTTCTTTCTTGCTGAATATTTGTTGAATAACTATGTCTCTATCGATATCTCTTTACGTTTCTTTCAACTTTGCCTGGGATGGTTTCCACTGAGCTTTATCATGTGCATCTTCTTCCTGTGAATCTTCGTCGAAACGAGATCTTCTGGAGGCATCTATTATTTTAACACCATCAGATTCAGGTAAACCTATAAGGTCGTTTGTAATATAACTAAAAATCAAAAACAGAATCTTTGAGAAGATACCCCCTCTTGTTCCCATTGTTCCAAAATTGAAACGAGGGAACACATACATGATATTATGCTGCAATAAAGTGGTACAGTTTGCATGTGTTATGTTTAAAATGTTACTATAACTTCGTAGCTTATGCAGTAATGAATCAAGTAAGATATAATTTACAAAATAAGTGTATGTATGTATGTACTGACAATTGTACTTATGTACTTATTTTATAATTTTTACTTTATGACTTCAGAAGAATCTTTCTGAAGCGATAACTGAGAAAGAATTTACAAACCTAAACAGATCCGTGTCATACACTCAATTGTCCCACCACTAAAAAAATAGTGAAACATAAATTGAATTTCTTATAATAATTAATGTTTATGCTGTTCAAGAAATGGAATCGTGAGATCGTGAGGTTAAAATCCATATCTTTACGAAATTGGAATCATTTCAAACAAATGCACCAATAACGGATATCAGCACAGACATGACGAAGTGACGTAGTAGTATCACAAAAATGAAATTATAAGTACAAATATAAGCTAAATTATGAAAATGTGGAAATAATCTAAAATGTATGTCTAGTAATGTAAGTCTACAAATTCTGAGGGTGATATTCTGTTTGATAGTTCTGATGAAACTTCAAGGCAGATGATCTTTTTGGATATATTTTGGGCATGACAAATGTTTTTGAAAAAGAAGTAATCAAAGCAGTTGATGAAAGAAAAGTCTTATTTCTTTATATCTATATCCACTGCTTTGGTAACTTCTTGTTAGTAATAAAAATATAACATGAAATAGTGTGTCAGAATGACTTTTATTTTCAACAAAAGCACAATGATGCAATGGATTTTCATTGATTTACAATTCGAAAACAGAATAGGGCATCCAATTTAATCACCAAACGGAAACCTATTGTTTTGATTGAGATATTAGTTCAATAAAATGTATTAAATGTACTACTTGTATAGCAACTAGAAAAGAACTGAAAATTGTAATAGAATTAGAATATTAGATTAAGAAAATGTCAAGATGTATAGTTTTCTTTACGTGTAAGTGTTGTTGGTTAAGTTTCTTTTATATCGTTTGTATATGAATATTTATCTAATATAGATAGTAGATTGTACTGCTAAACAAATCTCTAACGTTCTTTAAAAACCTAAACATGCCTACCCATCCTAAACAAATAAGAAAGGAAGGCAAAGAATAAAGAAGCATACTGACCCTACGACCCATCATATTCCAAGCACGTTCTATGGCCGATCAAACCAACGATTGCGTACACTAATTCAGAATACTGATGTGAATATATTGGCCTCTTGCGGGAATCGTAAAGTAGGGCATTATCTTGCTGGAATTATTTAGCCCTTGGATGTGTGGTAAGGTAAATGGTTCCAAAACTTCGTGAATGGGAATTTGGGCATTTAAATGGTCTCGAAGACTAAAGGCATCCTACATCCTACATCCTATCCGCACCAAACCATCAACCGTCTAGTAAGTGCAGCCTCGTGTTCTAAGGAAAAATTCAAATCCTCTCTCGATGTCTCTCGATGTCGAACTGGTCTACGACCATCATGGGCCGACAAATAGGAATAAGATTCGTCTGAAGAAATATGATATTGTTCAACTCATCATCCCAATCTGCCCGTACATGCCACCATTCTAAATCTAAGGGCACGATTTTGATTAGTCTTGGACGATAGGAAATTAACCCAAACGAACGAATACGGTAATATATGGGACGCATTGTTATACTATGGCGAATCTCTGCTTAAAAAAATTTCCCACAGATCTTGGGGCACTACGTCGATCCCTAAGAGTAAGCAATATCAATCTCCTATTTTCTCCTTCGGTGATTCTCCTAGGATGTCGGGAGCCTAAGTTACTCCATTGCCTACCTTCTTGATCATGGCTTATTCCCCACACTTGTACAAAATATTGTTTAAAAAAATAAACTTTTGCTGCTCATTTTTTGTCACATAGTATATCTTCATCATTGATAACTTATCAGTGACAACTTATCATTGAATAATAAAATTCGGAGTAGTGACAACGTCAATTTGATTTACACTATTTAATTATAACACGTCATCCACCTGTTTAACAAACTCTAATCAACGTCGACCCTTCCAGTCGTGTTAGGCTATGGCTAACGTTGTAACCTCTCCTGAAATTCTTTTAATTAATCCTCTTGTAGCGCTTTTGTTAAAGTCGTTTAGGAGTTTTGGATACCTGTGTTACTTTTCTCCATTCTTTCCTGTGCTTTACCTTCAGTGTCCAATCTCCTATCTTCATCGTCTTCATATCTTATTACACAGCATCACTCCATGTTTTCCTGGGTCATCTGCTACCTGTGGACCACATCGGAATCCAGTGGGTTATTTTCCTTATAACCGTTGATTTCCTTCTTATAATGTTACTGATTCTTTTATTCGGTCGTGAAGTCACCAGCAAGATAAATGGAGGCGAGAGAATGACGTCGTCACTAACAGCACCCTTGAGGTGTATAGGGTCTCGATAAAACTGAAATAAGCTTGCGTTCTTAAATAATGTTTACACAAACATAGTATAGTTTAGCAGACCGTAAATACCGTAATTAGAAAAGTATGTGCAATTGACAAGTAAACGTGTGCTTCCCCCAGAATTCAATTCAATGTCTCGTTCAACAAATATCTAACTAAATCGTTAACTATAGGATAGCAAAAGTAAGAAAACCCCTTTTTTCTCGAACACAAATCCCTGACTTACTAAACCTAAGTTAATGAAATAATTGTAGGGAATTTTTCCCAAAGCTCAACGAGCCAAAAATAAAATAAAGGCGTGACGTGCTTTCGGTTGTCAATTCTCGTACGGCGCGGCGTTGTAGTCGCTGTCGAGACGGGAGTTGTCAAAAATGACGGATTTTCTTGCATTTGGTGTTGAACTGTCGGAAGTCCAGTCGGACACCGCAAACGGAAGACTAACTCGGCTTCTAGCATCTACGACAATTCTTAGATGTTCGTAAAGTTTTCAGATGTTCTTAAAAATAAATCTTAGCGCTATACTAGCATACTACTCAGCATGCTACTCCCTTCCAACAGAGGGAAAGCAAACGCCCAACGTGGCCGATAGTTCGAACAGTAAAATTGAGGAAGCGTACCTCCCAATTCACACAACGATAACATTAAGCTTCCCAGAGTCGAATTTGCGTGCAGATCCTCGACAAACGATACTTTAAAGCGAAAACGGAACAACCTATTCACGGAAAACGACCTGTTCAATCGAATGCCACGCAATGCAGAATGTATCCACGTGCGTTAAAAAACGCGACCTGTATCAAAAACGTACGAAAGCGGGGCGCCAGCTACACGTCAGGAGTGGAAGCTAGAGGAAAAAAGTAACAATACCGGAACGCTGTGACAAATTGGCCGTAACAACAGTCAATTTATAAAAGTCCAAGTCATAAAATCCAGACAGACGTTTCGAGGATTAGATTTCCCTCATTATCAATGTCTAAAAACTAATAACAAAAGGCCACAATTACAATTAAATTAAAGGAAATATGGTGAGAAAAGAAAGAGAAGGAGAGGTTAGGCTTGCCGATCGCATCCAACGACGCGAACAGGAATCTAATAATTCGTACCTTTGTCAGTCTTCCAAATTCACAATAAAAATCTTAAATATTGAAAACGTTATGATGACATTTTGTTTAAAATTTAAAATAAGATAAAATGGATTGAAATTTTAAACCGCTCAATCGCAAAAGACGAAGAGACCAAAAGAACAAGAAGAAAGAACAAAATCCAGCCAAGCGAGACGCAGGAGGAAAGGGAGAGACCCAAACATTAAGACAGCCAACCTGTGAAAACGAAAGGAAAGAAGGAAGCATCATCGAGGAAACAAGACAAGTGGATGCGATACAGGGGAAGGCAAACTCTACAGGCTGTTGAATAGTTAGGCAAACTAAACCTAACAGAGAAAAGGGAAGGAGAAATTCCTAAGGAACAAATGTGTCCAAAAAATATTGATACGGTAAATGTAGACTTTTCAACTCTGATTTTTGTTAACAGACTTAGAATTCAATTTAATAAAACAGCTCTCGATAAATTTCCTCTTTGTGTTGTTTGTTTCAGTATACAACGCTTTAAAATAAAGGGAAGGTTTGTGAAAACAAAAAAATCTGCGTTACGTTGATGACACTTTCATGGTTCTGCCTGAACAATGGATTTAACTTACTCTGGACTCTTTTAACTCATACCACAATAGATTTCAATTTACTTTGGAAAAGAGATCAATTACTCCATCAACTTTCTGGATGTCACCATCATCAGGAGGAATACGACTTTGATAACCAATTGGTATCGAAAAGAAATTTGGTCGAGTAGATACTTTTACTTTTTCTTACGCTCCTAGGAAGCAAAAGATAACTATATTGATCAGTTTGATTGACGGAGCAGTTTCACTTTCCAGTTCAAATTTTAAGAGGAACCTTAACATTATTGAATGTACATTTTCCAAAAATGCTTGTCCTTTAAAGTTGATCAAATCTGTTATCAAAAATACAACAACTTTTTTAGCTAACAGAGTCAGGCAGCCCAGTTTGTCAAATCGGTCGGAGACATTGGAGCAGAGGTTTATCACAATGCCCTACCTTGAACCTATCTTTAATCGGTATAAAGGACTGTTTGGCAGGCATAATCGTTTGGTGGCGCCTCAATCAGAGAATACGACTCCCACACTTTTCTCCAAGCTCAAAACTAAAACACCCCTTTTAAGTAAAACTAATGTAGTATATCAAATTTCTTGCAATGATCGCGACAAAGCACACAGGTAAAACGACACAACATCTGAAGAAGCGCGTAGCACAACATACATAGGTTCAACGGACTTCATACCAGCCAGACCCAGAGCACTTTTTCTGAACACATTGTTAGTCAAAACCACACCTTCTGTTTTGAAAATCCTAAAGTGTATACTGAAATGAACAACACAAAGAGGAAATATGCCGAGACGTGTTTTATTAAATGGACTTCTAAGCCTGTTAACAAAAGATCATAGTTGAAAATCGACATTTATCGTATCAACATTTTTTGGACACATTTGCTCCTTAAGGGTTTCATCTTCCTTTTTCTTTAATTTGCGTATTGAACGGCCTGTAGAGTTTTTCCTTCTCCTGTATCTCATTCAGTTATCTTGCTTTCTCGATGATGCTTCCTTCTTTCCTTTCCTTCTCACAGGTTGCCCACCTTAATGCTTGGGTCTCTCCCTTTCCTCCTGCGTCTCGCTTGGTTGAATTTTACAAAGTATTGTCACGGCTGGCCATCTGACATGTTCTTTTGTGTCTTTGTTCGGAATTTGGAAGATTGACATGTGAAAATTATTACTTCTCCTTCTCTTTTTTCTCCATCACCATACTTACTGTAATTTAATTGTAATTGTGGCCTTTTGTTGTTAGTTTTTAGACCACTTGGACCTTTACCAATAAATTGACTGTTTATACATAAACTGTTTTTGTATTTGTGTCGCAAATCGCTTGGTTGGTCTCCGAACGTGCTCCATTTATTGTTCTAAAACTTGGGCAATCCCGCATAATTACCCAAAAGATTTTTCCTTGTATATATCTTACTTTCATCAATCAACTGGTGTCGGGGTACCCCCACTAACTTAACTGCCTTTTTTCGATAAAGTCTGTCACGAATCCTATTTTTAGTTTTTATTTTATCTTGCGATTTCTAAACCGTTTTTTTCTTGTTGCGTATTTAAGTCTTCTAAAGTATCTCACCTTAAAATTTAGCGCGTGCTTCGAAGAATTGCAAGGGATTTACCCGATAATAAATGTAAACTAACACTTACCCTTTTAAGCAGCGTTTTCAGCATGTAAATGCACACAGTGTAGAAGATCGATAAAATATTTGCAGCACCAGGTATGTTTCAGCAAATTCTTCATATCACCGTGTTCGCCGTGGGAAGTAAATGTTCTTATATGCAGAAAACGGCCGTTCGAAATCTACTGTCGGCATATCTGAATCTTTCGTTAGCACAGTATTTGCTTTAGTAACAACACTGTTTGCATCCTCTAATGACAAGGAAAGATTTTGTAATTTTTCAACTGTTTGAACTATTCCAGTATAATTATAAATAATTTCCAAATCTAATACGACTTGCACATTGAAGGCAACAAATCCCTGCTTTCAACCGTGTTCCCCAGCGTATAGAAATCGGCTGTGGAAGTTTAGAGATGTCGGGATATTGTCTGCGAAGTTCGCGAATACGACTTGGGGATTTCAGAAATACTGCTCTACTAGACCATCTATCTCTGGATAACACCTTCGAAAAGTTTCTGTCGCAAGATGTACATCATGTATTCTACACGTAACGTAAGTTAGCACAATCTTGTTCAGAAAGCCGGTCTATAGAAAGCATATTTGGCGCACCGCCTTTCATAAACGTTCAGAACTGGTTTCCTAAAATTTACATTTTTTCACTGTATCTAGCATCTCCTTTGCAATTACTTTGGTAGTACACTTTTTAGGTTTTTACTACCTAGTTAGAATGAAATAGAAAATGGTTACTAAAACCATAAGTTTTATCAAGTACCAAAACGGAAGATTAATAGATGAAACAGAAAAAGTATTGGAAAGGTGGGGGAATTATTTTAAAGATTTGTTAAATGAGTATGACGAAGAGGATCGAAACCTAGAGCAGAATAGAAATCAAACTGATCACATACAGAACCACCAACAAAGGAAAAAATTGAAGAGAAAGTAAAGTCCGAGAATAACAGAAATAACAGCAGAAAGGATTAAATGAGATGGGCGGGGGAGGAAGAGCATTATATGACGATAGCTAGGGAGCAAAGAGTAAGATTATCTCCTGTTTTCAAAAAGGAAGACCAGCTACAGGATATAAACATTGCATTGCACTATCGGAAACGTGTTGTAAGATCCTGGCTGAATGCTTACAAAGCGAAATCAGCGAATATGCACAGAAGATGTTAAGGGAGTAATAAGCAAGGTTCAAACAAAACAGATCAGTAATAGACCAGATATTTGCACTAAAGCTTGTGGCTATGAATACAGAACTGTCTTGTAATTGTAATTTTTGTTGATTTTCAACAAGAGTATGACAGAATTGACCGAAAGCAAATGCATGGTGTAATGAGAAAATTAGTAGCACCTAACAAACTTATTAACTTCATAAAAATGACGTTAGAGAAAACGGAAGATGAAATCAATTGGAAGGACATATGTAGGTCAGATGTATTTGAGGAGCCACGACTTAGACAGGGAGGCCCGCCCCTAATTGTTCTATTTAACCTGCTATTGGAAGTAATAATTAGAAGTAATATAAAAATAGAGGAGAGAATATTTAGGAATGAGCACGAAGGTTTGCCGATGACCTTGCAATAATAGCAAAGAAGGAAAATAAGCTAAAGAATGTTGTAAGAAGAAATAATAAATAAAGCAAAAATATATGGATTGAAAATTAACGCGAAGAAGACTGGAGACATGATGAGAGATACACAACCACAAATAAAAACCAAATTAACGGTAATAACCAGAGAAGCACAAGAAGAAATTTGAAAAGAGTTTATATACCTGCAGATAAAAATTACAGAGGAAAGAAAACCAGAAGATAGAGACAAAGGAAAGCCAAAGGAAACCGAAAGTATGGGATGCTGAGAACACTAATGAAATCTAAATTCGTCTTGAGAAAAACAAAGAAAAAAGTATAGAGGAATCTAGGACAGTCATTAGAGGAACAGTTACATATGCAGGTAAAACTTGGATTTTGAAAGTCAGATGAAAAAGATTTGGAACAATGGAAGAGATAACTGTCAAGAGCAATGTATATGGTAGAGTAAATACGGCCAACGGATGGAGAAGAAAAATAAATAAGGCAATAGAAAGTATCAACCCAAAATAATGATATTTATAAGTAGTCTGGGCAAATTGCGGTAATTACGAAATAAGTTACGACAGCTTACGACAGCGTTCTGTGTATATACAGTCGGCAATGCTGTATGTAGTCGTAATTTATTTCGTAATTGTACGGTCTTACCGCTGTTTGCGTAGGTTATTTATAAGAGCGCGAAGAGTAGAGTGGTTGGGACATGTGGAAAGCCTAGAGGCATGGGCGTAAGTAGTGAGGGGCAAGGGTGAAGAGAAAATCCCTAGCAAGCGCATGGCTAGGGGAAAACGGAATGACAAAAATAAAACTAAATGGAAAGCCAATCGGGAAAGACAAAATACCAGGCAAACGATGGATGAACAGTGTAATCCAGGGGCAAGAAAGATAATTGATTCGAAAAATAAAGCTACAGAACGAGGGGCATGGGAAAACTAGTTACAAAAGCATTTGGGAAAGTATGAGTAAGATATCGAAGAATCAAAATAAAGTATTAATAAGTTAACGCTATAAATGCAATGTAAAATTGGCTCAATCCGTACAACGGCTGTTGAGCTTTATAAATAAATAAGTTAGATTTAAATTAATATTGAAACAATAATCATTTGGGTAAATCATAAAACTGTATAGGTACAATCAATTGAAGAGAATTTAAAATATTTTTGCTGCGCTTTTGTTTATAATAAAAATAACGACATTAGCTTATGATGCACAAATAAATATTGAAGAGTTTTTCTTTTGGACATTTTTCGGTAGAATCAAAATTTACTGACAATGAGATATAATGGATATTTTAAACTTACCAGCCGCCTGTATATGCCTACTATTATACTGGAATAAATGTGGTAATGAATATTTTAATACACTATTTCGGCTGCCTACATTTTGTAATTCCCTTGAAGCATGGAAGCTGAGAATTTAGTTAATTTCTTAAACAAAATTACACCGGGCTAGCTCCTAATTAATGATATAAAAAGCATAAATTGTAACAAATTATATTTATAAATTTTGAGAAATATTTAACATAAAATCAAGTTAATTACATAGTGTTGTGTGTGTGTGTGAGTGTAATTTCTTTTATTCGATGATGGTTCTTCCTATGTCTCCTTTCCTAACTTCTTTTCTCGATGCAGGTCTGCTTTCCATGGATTGTGCCCTCTCTTAACTTCTTTTTCAGTGTGGCTCTATTTTCTATGGATTCTTCCCTTTTTAAGTTCTTTCTTTTCCGGTGTGGTGAGGTTCTTTTATTCACTGGTACTTCTTCTTAAAACCCTTTCAGTCCAAATATATTTATAAACTTTTTGCTGACTTATCTATCTTGTCAATTTTCTTCGTCGTTAGCCAAACAAACTTTTTATTTATTTTTCGAAAACCAGGGCTACACTACATTATTTATCCGTTGTCCACGAAACGAAAACTTTAGTTCAGCATAACAAAGTTCAAAAGGTTGTTATAGAAACCTGTATTGAATGTCGGTGTATCCTTGGTTATTTATCCAGTAGTTATTATGAATTCTTGTAACGTAAAAGTGTTGTATGTACATATGTATCTGAATGTTTACAATGCTTTTCTGTCTTTTAATCGATGCGTTTTATAATAATTGATAATTTTATTTCTAGTTGCATTTTTTCTCCTATTAAACATCTCTGGCTGAACTTAAATAGAGAAGCTAACACCCGCAGGGTAATTAAATATCTAAAAGGTGGCGTGTATGGTATCGAAAAACTATAAATAGAACCCAAAACTAAACCAAATATCATTTGAACATGAACATCCAAAACCCCAACATTTACTGTGAATTTTGATATATTGAATTGTAATAAGTGATAAATTTTCTGATGGTAATTAACCATTCGAGTATTACTATACTACAATATACTTGTCAGTTTTATATTTGATTCTATTAAAATGCTTCCTTGTTGTAATATACAGAGTGCACCTAAATTATGTAATAACATCAGTAAAAGCGAAGTAAAATTTGTTTGGAAGAAATCCTTAAACAGGTCGATTTTATTTGATTATAATAGACACTTTTGCGCGACAGTCGATTTTCAACCATCAGTTGTTTTTTAGTAATTACGTCATACTTTTCTTTTAAATAGCAACCCCCAATCTTGAGAGATCTTGTCATTGCCGAGCTGACAGTATAAAAATGTTTTCATCTTACATAAAAATTCTTTGAGTAAATGACAATTCAATGCTAGAAAACGTAAATTTTACCGTCCACGCACAATTTAAAAATCATTTGCTAAGCAAGTACTCCGTTATCGCCGAAAATGCGACATTACAAAGTGTTTTGCTTACGTTAAACTAATGAGTGTGTTTATCTTAACGTGTTTACAAATATCGTTTGTTTTGATTCTGAATAAGCGTTGTTTTGATACTATAGCAATGTAATCTACTGCAAAGAAAAAAATATAATGTAGCATAAGCATAAGCGTATGGATAGACATTACAGGAAGTGACATTTCGCTGCAGAATATAAACGTTTGAACGGGTCAGAAAGTAGCAGGACCACAAATTTCTAATCTCGAGGAGCCTATATAATTTTTTAAGCTGTATTTTGCTGCTGGACAAAAACTTACTAAACGTAAGTTGAGGGCTAAAACTCTTAGTATTCTGTATAACACACATGGCGAGATACAAACAAGGAAGAATTCTGTGCCCTTCTCGGAGTCATCCTGAATATTTGTACAATGCCTTTATCAAATATGCAGGATTATTGGTCAACTGAAGATAATAGTACAACACAATTTTTCTTCTAACGTGTTTACTAGAAGACGCTTTTACCAAATATTTTGAATGTCGTATTTAAAAGCAATAGATAGAATAGGTTAGTAATTTTCGGGAATATATCCATTCAAAATTTTCTGAATATTTTATACCAGGGAAAAGATAGGTGTACGGTAGCCGGATCAGTTATCAAATTCAAAGGAAATATTTGTCTTATAACTAGAGACCGGATTATATGTTCGAAATTTGACTAACAAGGAGAAGGTAAGGTAATCGGATTTTTGATATTTTGATATTTATGGTACGTGTAGTTTGGTCCTTAAATAAGAATATTTTGGAGTAGTTCGACGCAACGTTCATAAATTACCGAGATAATCGATGTTGAAGTTTCACCCACCAGTTAAATCCACTATATATAATACGATTGTCAACTGGATTCATGGCCTAGTCGATAGCGTTTTGGTACGATACTCACGAGATTGCTGGTTCGAGTCTCGTCACGGGACATTTCTTTTTCTTTCATTCAAAACGCACCATATGTTTTTTTCATTCTTCTTCTCATATAAAAAATTATGAACAAACGAAATATGTGAACTATATGCAGGAACATTCTTCAAGCACATCATTAAAATGCACAATCGATTGATAAATAATATTTGTTTTGAATTATAACTATATATATATATCTATCACCATCGAACGGTTTAATGTTTCTTTTCTCCCTCGAATTCTCCATTGTCTCTTAAAACCGACGCACTTCGCGAAATAACTACTTCACGCTAATTTACGCCACTTATAATAAATTATAAAAAACAGTTAATCAGAGAAACCTGGACCCATAACCTATCGGGATAGGGCAATAAATAAAAACTAATAATTATTATAAAAGAAAGTTCTTTTATTTAATATTAACTCTGCAACAAAGGAAGACACGACTCTTTATACGAGCAATATATAACCGACTCATGCAAAGTTACTTAATGCATCGATACCCGAAGACTGTGTGTATTGAACGCTAAGATGGATCTAGCATACATGTCATCCTTAGTTCCAGATCAGTCCCTTTCAAGTACGTAATTTACGACGGACCGATGTATTTATATATCAATTCATTTTTGTTATGAGTCTGCGACGTTCGACTCGCATTCTTTCGTGTGAATATAATTAGGTATACCACCACAGTTTTCCAACACGTCCACCTCAAAACTGAATCGTACAAAATACATAAATTTCATATACGTATCTACTTTAAAATTTTTTTAAAATTTAACCAATAAACGATATACCATGTCTTCCTTGTGCTTTCTGGGGATATTACTTATGATCCAACATTTGTTGCACAGGATTAGGAAAACCCAAAAAACCTAATCAGATCATTTCGCTAATCATATTGTAAACAAAAGATGATACAATAACTTCAGTTCTATTCTAAATTCATTCTGGTTCTGAATCCTAGGAATCTTGCTGCTGGTATGGCTTTGCCAACGAGTATGCCAATTGATTACCTGGGGAAATATATTCAAGTTTAATTACACCCCTTAAATTTGCTCTCTAGAAAAATATACTCTGCTTCAGTAGACGAGGCTGCCGCTGATGTTCAAATAATTTAATAAATAACCTGTTGTACCTTTTCTGTCTGTTCTTTCTTATCACTACCTCCCTAGTCAGAATCAACAAAGCCAATTAGAAAATTGTTATACTCATTTCTTTTCTAAGTTAATTTGATATTGATAGAACCTTTAACTCACTCGCAGAAAAACTGATGAAAATGAAATGTCATTTAACAGGGACATTAAAAATCAATAGATTCTACAATGAAACCTAAATTCTCCGATAATAAATCTGTTGCTTATAAAAGAGGACAGACGATGTTATTATCCTGCTATTGAGCACTAGGGATAGGGCTGGATTTGTAACAAAAAGAAGATTTGCAAGAGCAGGTGAACAGGAAACTGTAGAAAACCCAAAAGTTGTTCTTCATTACACGGCTTCAATGGGGAGTGTTGATCAAGCTGATCAATACGCCGCAAGTTATTATTGTTTGAGAAAATCTTTTAATGGTGGACAAAGAAAAACCCATGTTACATTTGAAGTACGTCAAGCGGTTAGATGATCAACTAATAGGTGACTTCCGCGAAGAGCGATGAAGACCTTCAACTTCAACATCTGGGACCGCTTGATAAAGAGTTGCATATAATGCGAAAAGAAACGAAACGAGATTATGTTGTCTGCTCTCAATGACAGGAAAAAGGACAAGGACGTGAAACTAGCGAATATTGTGACAGTTGCCCCGAAAAGCCCCGCATACATATGGGTGATTGTTTCCATTGTAAAAGTTATAAAAAATAAAAAAAAATCAATTGAAGATTTATAAATTGTAACTTGCTTTATATAACCTAGCTAAGAAATAAATTTTTGTTTTATTGCAGCAACCGTATTTTTATTTCATATATTTATAGATAGATATACAACTAATATAATGTTGGAGTTGTTGGTATGGTATATCGGTGACTAGACTCTAGTGTAAAGGGTCAAAGAAAGTGTTTGAACTACCAACCCCCGACTTCCTGGCAATACGCAAGCCTATGTAGAAATTCTTCCTGTGCATTTTGAATCGTTTCCGGGCTAACTCTGCGCATTTCATCTCTAAGGTTGTTCTACCTCAGATAAATTTTGTGGTCTGGAGATGTAGACTTTGGACATTAAATAGCCGTCTTGCAAAAAAACAAATGGAATTATCTGGAAGACCTGCACCGTTCTTATTGTTTCAAGCGCTGGAACAAGGTCATTTTGCAAAAAATAACCTTAACAAATACGAGTAATAGAATTACAATTAAGGGTAACCTCCCAGACCAGTTCGTAATTAAAAGAGGACCTAGACAAGGTGACTCGCTATCGATCGATTTATTTAACTTTGTTTTAGGAGCAATCATTAGAGGACGTAAAATTGAAAGAAACGGACTCATTTTCCATCATAAAAGCAATGCGTCGCATACGCAAATGACGTCGCCCTTTTAACTAAATCAAGGAGGGAGTTAGAAAGAGCATTTCAATATTTCGAGGAAAAAGCAAGGAAGTATGGATTGAGGATGAACGAAAGAAACACAAAATATATGGAAATGCATGCAGAGGTGACAAAAGAGAAGGAAATTGGCAGGTTTAAAGCAGGAGGAAAGGAATATAACATCCAAAGGTGGAGGATTTTGCATTCCTTGGAGTAACAGTAACAAGCAACGCTGAAGAAGAAACAGAAATAGATAAAAGAATTTTAAAGGGAGCATTGGGGTCCCTAACAGCAATTCTAAAATCAAGGAATGTATCAAGGACTGCAAAGCTATGAGCATATGAAGCGGTAATAACACCTGCTGTACTATATATATATATACAAGCTTCTTTGCGGGCCTTTTAGGCCCAGAGCTTCGTTACATTTCTCCATTGTTTCCTGTCCATAGCCTTCTTCTTCCAGTCCGCTATTCCCTTATCCTCCAGGTCCTCCAGTACCGCCTCTCGCCATCTTTTCCTCGGTCTTCCTCTCTTTTTCTTATATCCTGGTGTTTTCCATGCTATTTTACTAACGGTTCCTTTTTCGTCCATTCTCTCCATGTGACCCAGCCACTATAATCTCCTTGCTTTAATGATAAAATCTATCTGCGATTTTTTATAGGCCTCATAGACCTCTTCATTAGTTCTTCTTATATAGCCATCTTCGGTCTTTTTCCCTCCTATTATCCTACGAAGTATTTTCCTCTTCCATCTCTTTACTAATGGGGGTAATGCGTTTTATTGATGATAATGGGATTTTTACTGATAAACAGCATGGATTCCGTAGTAACAGGTCAACGAATACGGCCCTTATATCGTTCTATGAGCGCTTGCTCCATTATATTGAGCTGGGGGAGTGCCCTGTGGGAATCTTTTGTGATCTCAGCCGGGCTTTCGATTGCGTTGACTATGGGCTTCTACTGGGCAAATTATACGATTTTGGCTTCAGGGGGTGTCTCATGACTGGGTCACATCTTTTCTGGTGGAGAGAAGGCAGTACGTGAGTTTAAGGTGTATTGTGGACGGACTGTTGGTTACAATAAATTCTGATACAAGAGTTAATTCTCTGGGGGTTCCTCAGGGGTCTGTGCTTGGACCCATTTTGTTCCTGCTCTTCTGTAATAACTTGGGGAGTCTTTTCGACGATAACCTCCTATTAATGTATGCCGACGATAATTCTTTTCTGCTTTCGGACAAGAATGATGAGTTCCTGCTTGGAAGGTGTGAGCTCGTCCTGTCCGAGTTTGCAACATGGTGCCAAAAGAATTTTTTATTATTAAATGTTGCTAAATCTAATACTGTTAGATTCCATAATAGACAGCGTAATTGTAAGAGCCTGGAAATCTCTATTGGCGGAGTTTCGTTATTGAGTTCTAATGAAAAGATGTTTCTACGAATAACTTTCGACGAGCGTCTTAGCTGGAGGCCTCATTGTGCTAATTTAATTAATAAAATGAACTCAATGTGTTACATGTTTAGAAATCTTAAACAGGTGCTGGGTGTTGGACAGATGTTGTCTGTTTATCATGCCTGGATTGCTTCCCGTTTAGGCTATGGCATATGTTTATGGGGGTTATCTGCAGCGGCATGGAGTGTTTTTACACTTCAGAAAAAATTATTACGAATCATTTTTGGCCTGTCTCGCGGGCATACCTGCAGAGGTATTTTTAAGGAGTTTGGCGTTTTGACTTTGACAAATATCTACATTTATAATGTCTCGATGTATATTTTCAAAAATAGAAATAATCTAGGTAGGGTTAAGGATAAGCACGGTTGTAACACGAGATCCAAAGATAACTTTTATATACCGTTTTGCAAATATAAGTGTACTTTTAATTCACCTGTTTATATGGGTATGAGAATTTTTAATAACTTGCCGCCTGAGATTAATTTAAATGGTGGCTTGAGAGTGTTTCGGGTCTCGTTGGGCGATTATTTGCGGAATGATGTTTTTATTCTCTTGATGAGTATTTTGAAAGTACAAATATAAAGACTTCATCTCCACCCTGTCTCTGACTAAGGACTGTTTCTTTGCTTAATTAAGTTTACGTGTACTATTTTTTATTTATGTATATGTTGATTCTTTTTTTTTTTTTTTTTTGTATTGACTTGTTCTATGTACATTTGTATCTACTAGAACTAATAAAATAAAGTTAAAGTTAAAGTTAAAGTTACTATTTCCTTTGTAGATTGATTCAAAACCCATGTCTGGCATCCGTATAATGCCGTCGGTCTTATTACGGTTTCGTATAGCCTAAATTTCGTGCTCCTCGACATCTGCTTTGCTCTTAGTAGGTGACTCATGATTCCAGCAATTCTATTGGCTTTACTCAGTCTTGCTTCAATTTCCTTTTCGTCCTCGCACGTGTCCGTTATCCGTGCTCCCAAGTAAACAAACTGATCCACCTCCTCAAAGGTCATCTCTCCCAAATGTGTATATACTTTGAACTCTCCTCCTATTTTACCACCCGCTCCCACTTTCATAACCTTACTTTTCTTCTCGATTATCTGCAGTGCCAGCTGCCATGCCTCCTCTGTGTTATTTCTTTGAGTTCCTTCCCGTCTCTGGCTATAACAGCTAGGTCATCTGCGTATCCTATTATTTGGTGACTCTTATATAATATGTCTCCGTCTCTGTTAAGTCTACTGTTCCTTACTGCCTTTTCCAGCACCATGTTAAAGAGCAATGTTGAAAGTGGGTCTCCTTGTCTAAGACCTGTTCTTACTATAAAGTCTTCCAATTCTCCTCCTCTTGTTCTTACGTTGCGCGTTGTCTTCCTCAATGTCATGATTATTAGCATTTGCAATTTTGCAGGTATTCCGAGATCATCCATCGCATCTATCACTTTGCTTCTTTTCACCGAATCATACGCCCTCTTAAAATCGACAAATAGAACGACTGCTGGTATATTATACTCATAACATGTCGTCCATGTCGTCTTGGTTTTAATTATTGTCGCCAATATCTTGTAAACGACGTCCAACAGGGAAATCCCTCTGTAGTTATTACAATCTGTTTCGTCTCCACTTTTCAAGATTGGTATTATACTGAAGCTTTTTCCCATCCTTCCGGCATCTGCTCTGTCTTCCAAATTTCCATTATCAGTTCATGAATCTTCTGTTTTAATTGCTCGCTGGCATGCTTAATATTTTCGATTGTTATCCCATTCTGTCCTGGACTCTTATTGTTTTTCATGCACCGTATTATTTCCTCTACTTCTTCCCGCGTTGGTTCCGCTATTCTTTTATCATCCTTTCTCGCCTCTTGCTTTCTTTCCCCCTTCGTCTTCTTATTTAATAATTCGCTAAAGTATTCTTTCCACCTTTCATTCGTTTGTTTGTTGTGTCCAATTAAATTTCCCTCCTTATCTTTTATGTACACGTTTTGGTTATGCTTCTCTGTAAAAGTTTCTAATTTCCTTCCTCTTGTAATGTTCTGCTATTTCTGCCACTTTCTGTTCGTTAAAAGCCCTCTTCTTTTGTCTGTTTATCCTTTTCACACTTGCTCTCTGCTTTTTGTACGCTTCCCTATCTTCTGCACTTTCTGTTTGTATTGCTCTAATCCTCAATATATTCCTCTTTCCGGTTTCTATCTTGCACTCTGCGTCCCACCATGACTGTACCCTATGGCGTCTCTTGAATGGTATGGTTTCTTCTGTAGCGATTTTAATTATATTTTCTATGTGTTTCCATTTTTCGTTTACGTCTTCGTCTTTTTGTATTCTATTTCTTGACATCTCCGTTCTGTTTCCTTAGTGTACTTCTGCTGAATGCTCATTCACTGTAGTTTCTCCATATCAAACTGTTTTATTCTTCCATTCCTTCTAATCGTTCTCTCCGTCTTCCGTGTCCCTACCTCAATTCTAACCAGGAAGTGGTCCGAGTTTATATCTGCTCCCCTGCATGATTTTACCTTCCTTATAACTTTGTGGTGTGCTTTCTCTATAATAACATGATCTATCTGGTTTGTATATCTTCCGTTCGGTGCCATCCAAGTCCCTTTGTGTATCTCCTTCCTTCTAAAGTGTGTGCTCATCACCTTCATGTTTTTTTCTTCCGCAAACGCGATTACTCTTTTTCCATTATCATTTGTTACCTGTTGACCTCTCTGTTCCTACTGTATCCCTATATATAGGTTCTCTTCCTATTTTTGGGTTCATATCACCCATAATTACTTTAATAATATGCTTGTTTAGTTTATTGTATTCATTTTCTAGTTCTTTATAAAATTCTTCTTTTATCTCTCCAGACTTTTCTTCTGTAGGAGCAGAGCATGTATATTTAGTATTACAATGTTTACTTCACCTTGTAATTCTATACAACACATTTTGTCTGAAATCGGCTCAAATTTCACAACCTTTTCTTACAATTCTTTGTCTACTAAAAACCCAACCCCATACGTTCTCGTTTGTCCACCGCTTGTAAACAGCACGTATTCTTCTAATTCGGTTATTTCGGTTTCTTTTATATGTGTCTCTTGTATTGCTAGCAGATTCAGTCTATATCTTTTGCTTCCGCCTCCAGAGTTTTCACCGCCCCTTCTTCGTACAAACTCCGGACATTCCATGTTCCCAGCTTCAGACAGCATGCTTTCTTCAATTCTATTTTCTTCGTCAAATTCGTTTCCATTTTATCTGTCGAGTACTCCCCTTCCTGTTTCGCCTCTTGGTGTGTAGCTGCGTCTAACTTATTCCGTTTACTTTCTATTTGGTCTTTGTTTTGATTTCTTCCTAGGGATGTATTTTCTTTTTATTGGGTGTGTTCTGATTTCCATTTTTTTCTTTTCTTTGGCGTTATTACTTATATTTCTTTTGCTGTCGCCGTTTTGTATGATTTTCGTACACATGTCAGTCGTATCCAGTCCATCGCGCCGCCGGTTTGTCATCAAATATCCCTGTTCTCCATTGTTACCTGCTGTACTATATGCGAACAAAACCGGGATAATGACTAAGCAAGAACAGGACAAACTGGAAGCTTGGGAAAGAAAAGTCCTGAGAAAGATATGTGCGGAAGTGAAAGCAGCTGAGGGCAAATGGAGGAGAAGAGCAATTGCTGAGGTAATGAATATGTTCA
Organism: Chrysina gloriosa; assembly: GCA_038088585.1. Taxonomy (NCBI): domain Eukaryota; kingdom Metazoa; phylum Arthropoda; class Insecta; order Coleoptera; family Scarabaeidae; genus Chrysina; species Chrysina gloriosa. The sequence goes on from CM076095.1 coordinate 10,414,765, forward strand.
GAAAATCAATTATTGCAAATAAGATTCGGGCTCAAAGATTAAGATGGGTAAGACACATCATTCGAATGCCAAAACAGAGACTCGTGAAGGGGGTACTGGAGGCTGGGGAAGGTGGGAACAAGAGAAGAGGACGCCGAAGAAAGAGTTGGTTGGAGGTGGTGACAAAAGATTTGGAAGAGATCGGAATAAAGGACCGGAGGGAGAGGGAGTGGAAAAGAATCTAAATCTAGACCCAGTGGTCTTCAAGGCTTGTAGCGCTGACTTATGTAATAACACATCTTTACTCAAAAGAATTAAGTCAGAAGAAAAAGAAATAAGTCAGTGTAAGACTGACAATTTTGTAATAATTTGTACCTACGTGAGCTGCAAGACATTTCCAAAAACAAACTGGGATAATGTTTTTGCTAGCAAGAAAGTGTTTCCTTTGTTTTCCTTTTAACGTTTTCTTTTACGATTTCTAACATTGAATTGTCATTTGCTCCAAGAACTTATTATGTAAGATAAAATGTATATATATATATATATATTTCGTGACCTTTTATACTTATCTTATATGATAGAGATCTACCACTAATAGGTCAATAAAACAAGGCTGGTTTGAGCGATAGTTATATTTTCAGAACGTTTACAAACGTTTTCGGAATACCTTCGTCAGTGAAAATATAACTAGATAAATATACAAACAAACTTTTGTTTTTATTTGGGACTATCAACAAAATAACTAGTGACTAGGATTTCTTGATATAGAGGATGTATAAGCAACTTTTATTAATATATAAATTATAAAAACTAAATTAATGTGTAAACATACATGCAAATTAAGTAAAACCTTATATCAAAAAATCTTTGTCGAAACCTTAACAATTCTGTTCAAGGACTAGGGAAAACCAAATTCAAAAACCTAGCCAAAGGTTTCCTTCTTAAGAAATGCAAATGTCATTTTAACAAATTGCTATATACATTACTTAAATTTTGAATATCGGTCCTGAAATTAATAGTTTTAGTGTCTTTCTGTATATTTATCATTTCATATATTAGTCTTTTTTTATAATTATTCTCTGTTTTTAATATAATTGTGTTTTCAAAATCAAAGTAATGCCCAAGATCTTTGTAATGTTTTGTTACAGCGGTCATTGCACCAAAATCATTATTTAAAGAATACTTATGGCTATACAACCTTTTCTTTAAATATTGTTTCGTCTGACCGATGTAACAACCATCACAGTCTTTACAGTTTATTTTATAAACTACATTACTCTGATTTTGTTTAATTATTTTGGATTTAGTATTAGTAAATAGAGATCTATTACTATAATTTGGAATGAAAGTAATGTTTATGTTGTTTTTATTAAATTCTTTTTTATTTTTCGCTTAAACCTTTTTTATAAGGAATAGCGCTATAACATTTATTGTTATTAATTTTAATTCCTCTATTATATAATTTGTTAATTCTATTTTTTATTATTTTTCATAAAAACTATTTGGATAATTATTTTTATCTAAGATTTCTTTAACTTAATAGATCTCTATTTACTAATACTAAATCCAAAATAATTAAACAAAATCAGAGTAATGTAGTTTATAAAATAAACTGTAAAGACTGTGATGGTTGTTACATCGGTCAGACGAAACAATATTTAAAGAAAAGGTTGTATAGCCATAAGTATTCTTTAAATAATGATTTTGGTGCAATGACCGCTGTAACAAAACATTACAAAGATCTTGGGCATTACTTTGATTTTGAAAACACAATTATATTAAAAACAGAGAATAATTATAAAAAAGACTAATATATGAAATGATAAATATACAGAAAGACACTAAAACTATTAATTTCAGGACTGATATTCAAAATTTAAGTAATGTATATAGCAATTTGTTAAAATGACATTTGCATTTCTTAAGAAGGAAACCTTTGGCTAGGTTTTGAATTTGGTTTTCCCTAGTCCTTGAACAGAATTGTTAAGGTTTCGACAAAGATTTTTGATATAAGGTTTTACTTAATTTGCATGTATGTTTACACATTAATTTAGTTTTTATAATTTATATATTAATAAAAGTTGCTTATACATCCTCTATATCAAGAAATCCTAGTCACTAGTTATTTTGTTGATAGTCCCAAATAAAAAACAAAAGTTTGTTTGTATATTTATCTAGTTATATTTTCACTGACGAAGGTATTCCGAAAACGTTTGTAAACGTTCTGAAAATATAACTATCGCTCAAGCCAGCCTTGTTTTATTGACCTATTAGTGGTAGATCTCTATCATATAAGATTATGTAAGATGACAACATTTTTATACTGTCAGTTCGGCAATGGCAGGACGTATTTATTTATCAAGCTCAACAGCCCTTGTACTGCTAGAGCTAGTTTTACATTACAATTATTATTTATAGCGTTAATTATTAATATTTTATTTTGATGCTTCGATATCCATTCCACGATACGCTTCGGTACAGAGTAGACGCTTGTGTGCATCGCTGCTATATTAGTTGTGTACTATAGTCTCAAACAATTTATCTAAGTATCTTTTCGCTTTGATACATCTACTTCGTCGTCACAGTTATTCAATTTATTACAAATAAAATTTTTAAAAAATGCCGATTGATAGAGTTACAAGGTCAGTGACAGAGGAAGAGGTGTTAATACAAAAAGTTATTGAAAAAGTTTTAACGAATGAAGCGTTTTTGACAAGAATGATGGATGTTGTAAAAACAAAAATCGACGACTAAACTAGAAGAAAAATATCAAGGTGAAGTTACAAAACTAAAGCATGAAATTATAGAAACTAATAACAAGTTGGAACAACTTGAACAATACTCAAGAACAAATAACGTTCGTATCTTTAGTCTACCAGAAAAAACACATGAAAACGTTACAGAAGAAATTATTGTATTGGCTAAAACCAAATTAAATATTAATTTGAAAGAAGAGGATATATGTGTAGCCCACCGACTGAAATCAAGGGAAAATGGTGTCAAACCGATAATTGTAAAATTCTCAAGAAGATCAATAAAGAATATATTTTTCAATGCTAAACGGAATCTGAAGGATACCAGAATAGTTATCAGGGAAGATCTGACAAAGCAACGTGCATCAGCGGTGAAGGAATTAGTCAAGACTTACTCAAGTAAGAATGTTTTTACAAATAATGCTAATATTTTTGTTAAATTAGATAATAAGATACACAAAATTTCTTCTATAATGGACTACAAACAATTTTTTATTAAATAGTAAATAATAGCAGTGTGTACTTGGTCCTACCTTTCTATTCATTTGTGGGCTCGCTTCTTTTTGCACATTTACTCTTTTTCTTTTTTTTTTCCGCTCGTTTTCTTTCTTGGTAACAATTGTGTTCTTTTTTTTTCTTCCCGCTACAATATGATTGTTTAGTGAGTGTTTTATTTTTATTTTGATTTAGCTTTCGGTATGTACTTATAGACATAGTGTGTGATTTGCGATGGCAGTCGGTTTTACTATAGTTTATATTAATATACAATCGCTCTATCCTAAACTAAATGAGTTAAGTCATTTCATGAGTCAGAATGTTGTGGATGTGGTGTGCGTCTCCGAAACGTGGCTGGATGATCGTTTCTCTTCTGATAGCTTGTACGTGCACGGCTATGTTTTCTGTAGGCGTGATCGGGGTACGCGAGGAGGCGGTATTGCTGTTTACATTAAAGAGGGTATAAAATTTGATATTATCGAACAAACTTATAACATTGAACAATTTTGGTTTTGTGCAAATGTATCGGGAAGCAGATTTGTTGTTGGTGCGGCCTATAGGCCGCCTTCCAATAGATTACAAGTTGTTTTTGGATGAATTGGAACTTTCCCTGACCACTTGTTTGCAGTATACTGATAACATTATTATTTTGGAGGCGACTTCAATATTGATTTATTGCAGGCGAATTCTGCACAGGTGAAGTATTTTGAGGATCTTGTATATGCGTTTGGTGGCGAACAATTGATTAGCGAGCCGACGAGGATTACTCGATACTCACAAACTTTGATCGATGTTATTGTGGCGTTGAATCCTACGATGTTGAGTAGTTCTGGAGTTGTCGATTGTTCTTTTCTGATCATGACATAGTTTTATGTGCATTATCGCTTGGTCGTTCATCTCCGGAGCCTGTATACAAGCATGTGAGGGATTATAGGGGTATGGACATGAGGCAATTCATGACGATCTAAAAATCCACCTCTTTTCATCATGTATTTCATCTTCGGCCTCCTGAGAGCAAGGTTGAGTATTTCAACGGCTTATTACTGTCAATTTACCATTCTGCTATAGACTCTGTCACAGCTCAGCGGATTCAAAGGGTTCAGAACTCTTGTTTACGTTTGATTTACGGCATCAGAAAATATCAAAGAATTTCTCATAAACTCAAAGATATAGGTTGGTTGAATATGACCAACAGACGTACATTGCAGGCTATGAATTTTTATCACAATATCATTCTTACTGGAATGCCACCATATCTTTACCGATGAGTACATTTTCGACACGATTGTCATATTCGATGCATACGCTTTGGGTACATGATCTCTCCGCCTAGACATAGGACTGCGTTTTATGAAAGAAGCTTCTCATACCACATCTACAAGTCGTATAATGATTTGCCAAATAGCCTTAAGACTTTAGGCCCAACTACTTTTAAGAGAGTATACCGCGAGCATTTATTTGCGAATCAATCATAATTATTTTAATATGAATTTCTTGCTTACATGTCATTTGTGGCGGGCGCATCGTGGATTCTTTCTCCGTATTTCTTTCATTCTTTCTTTGATTACTTTCCTAAAAGTTCTTTCCCTCTTTTTTTCTTTTTTCTTTCTCTTTTGTCTCCTTTATCTCCTAGATTTTAAGATACTAGATTAGGCATTAGCTGCATTAGTTTGTATCTATTTTCCAAGGTTTAGATGGTAGAGCAGTGGTGGGACTTGAACTCACACACTGAATCTCGCCTTTGCGATTGTAGCATAATGATTTAATTTATTAATTTAATTTAATTTATGTAATCGTGTTCTAAATTTTTTTTTAATTAATTTTGTGCATTACATGTATGTATTTTTCTTTTCGTTTGATTCTGCTACAATAAAGACATTTATTATTATTATTATTATTATATCTCATTCGTAATTTCTCAAATACTTTCTCAATTAGTTTCACCATGCCCCTCGTTCTGTTGCTTCATTTTTAGAATTAATTATATTTATATTTCTTATGTCCTTGATCACACTGTTCGTCCATCGTTTTCTTGAATTTCTTCTTTTGCTTTTTCCAATTTGCTTTTCATTTAGTTCTATTTTTTGTCATTCCGTTTTCTCCTAATTTTTCCACATGTCCCAACCACATTACGCTTTGCGGTCTTATAAATATCGTTATTTACTCCACCTTCGTTCCAAATCTTCCTCATCTGACTTTTTCAAAATCCAAGCTTCACCCGCAAATGTAACTGTTCCTCTAACAACTGTCCTGCATTCCTGCATATCATTTTTTTCTTCACAAGAAAGTGTTTGCTTTATTTTACTCTTTTTCCGTTTTCTAACATAGAATTGTCGTTTACTCGAAGAATTTCTTATGTAAAATGGCAACATTTTCATACTGCCAGTTCGGCAATGAAAGGATCTCCCTTGCTATTTAAAAAATAATTACGTGATTACTCAAAAACAGCCGATGGTCGAAAATCGATTGTCATGCGAAAATGTACTTTTATCAAATAAAATCGATCTGTTCAAGAATTTCTTTGAAAAGAAAAATTGATTTCGCATTTATTCTATACTTTAGGCACGCGCTGTATACAGACGCAAAGCTAACGTTCATGTGGAACACTGCGTCATCTTTATCGCGTTTGTGGTATCCTTCCTGTATTTACTGATTATACTCACGGTAAGTGGTATTTGTAACTTAACTTTAAAAGTATCTCGATATCAGTTAAAAACAACTTTCTTAAACGTAACAATGTTGACACTTTGCGCGTTTCTATATCTAGTGAATTTCTCTCTGGCAAACCTAAGCAACGTCAACATTTTTGCCAGAGATCAAGTCGACGAAAGGTCTTACACGTCGCTTCAAAATGAGGATATTAACAACCTGAAAAACTATCAGTCCTTAACGCTGTTTAACTGTACAGTCGAAGAACTCGCCGCGGGATCCGTAGAGAATTTTCCGAACCTTAAAGAACTCAGCATAAGTGCAGTTAATTTGAAAGGTTTACGACCGAAATGTTTTACCAATCTACCGCAATTGAAGAACCTTTACTTAGCGGGAAACAATTTAAAGTACCTAACGACGGGAGTGTTCAACAATTTGCAACTTTCCAAATTGGTACTGAAGCAGAACGAGATAGAGAAAATAGACAAACACGCCTTGGATAACATGCCTTCACTTATAAGTCTCGATTTATCCCAGAATCTCATCGCAGATATCGATCCGGATTGGTTTCTATTTTGCAACAATTTGAAACGGCTCGATTTATCGTCCAACGATATCACCGAAATTCCCATCGGGGCTTTTCGCAATGTAAAACAAGTAGGTACTATCAATTTAGCACATAACAAGATTAAAATTCTTTACGACTATTCGTTTCTGGATTTGACGAATTTGCGAGTGTTAAATTTGGGTGGAAATAAAATAAATACGATCGAGAAGGCTGCCTTCAAAGATCTGAAAAGCATGAAGTACTTGCAATTAACCAATAACAATCTAGAATGTGTGAACGATGATGTTTTGAATTCCCTAACAGATGGAGTAGCTGTTCATTTGGGAATGAACGAGCTTTCCAATAACTGTCAGGGAAGATTGAAGCAATTCAAGTTGAGACGTAAACGGGTAGATATTTATTATTAACAGAGCAATTTATGCTGATAGAGCCTAAATTAAGCGGTACTCTTTCAAAATGGAATCAAAACTTCTTTTAAATATTTTGTATTCCGCTTTCTTCCTATTTTCTCATTACAATGTAAAATTTGAATTGTTATTTTCGAAAATATTGTAAAATGCTTGCCAAAATAGTCGATATATCAATAAACTAATGCTAAGCACACAGTATTTTATTAATCATGAGAATAACCAGCAATTTGCGATTAAATATCTTAAATCAAGCGTACTGGGTCCTTTTTGAAGGAAGGACTGATAACCCAACATTTTCACCAAGGGGTAACCTACTTTTACGAAAAATTTACAATTAAAAAGGGCACATCGGTAACCCAGACTCCCCAAAAAAATTTGAATTTTGTGGATATGTATATACGAGGGCGGATTGATAATGAAGCTACCTAGCGCTACATGGCAGTACAAACACAAAAACTTTTTTTTTTTAGAAATTGCGATCTGTCAAACGTCAGCTGTTAAAATTTCAGCCAAATTCATCTATTAGTTTAGTTGTTGTAGTCGTTTGAAGTAAGCGACTTTTGTGTTTCTTGAAAAATGGAAAAAAGTGAATTTCGTGCAGTGATTAAACACTATTATTTGAAAGGGAAAACGGCGAAAGAAACAAAAGAAAAGCTCGATAAACATTACGGTGAGTCTGCCCCGTCAGATTACATGGTAAAATATTGGATTGCTGAATTTAAACGCGGCCGAACAAGCACTGCAACAATACCATCAACAGGAAGGCCAAAAGAGGTGGTTACTGAAGAAAATATCAAGAAAATCCTCGATATCGTTATGAATGATCGCCGAGTCAAGTTACGTGAGATTGTTGAAATGGTAAACATATCATATGAACGTGTGTTCAACATTTTGCATGAACATTTGCATATGAAAAAGCTATCGGCAAGATGGGTGCCGCGTTTGTTGAGTGTCGAACAAAAACGAGTTCGACAGACCACTTCACAGCGGTGTTTGGACATGATAAAGCGTAATCCTGTTGATTTTTGGCGTCGATTAATAACTGTTGATGAAACGTGGGTCCACCACTACACACCTGAAACCAAAAATCAATCGAAACAATGGGTGGAAGCTGGTGGAAGTGCTCCGAAGAAGGCGAAGACAGTGAAATCGGCTGGCAAGGTTATGGCCACTGTATTTTGGGATGCACACGGAATATTGCTCATCGATTACCTTGAAAAAGGATCCACAATCACAGGAAAGTATTATCGTGCATTATTGGATCAATTGATTGACGCAATCAAGAAAAAACGACCACATTTAAAGAAGAAAAAAGTGCTCTTTCTTCAAGACAACGCACCGGTTCACACAGCATTAGATACGATGCTAAAATTACGTGAAATGCACTTCGAATTGGTTGATCATCCACCTTATAGTCCAGATTTAGCTCCTAGTGACTCTTTCCTGTTTCCAAACTTGAAAAAATGGCTCGCAGGAAAAAGATTCATCTCAAACGAAGAAGTGATTACTGAAACTAACGCGTATTTTGAGGGGTTCTCAAAATCGTATTATTCAGATGGTATAAAAAAGTTGGAATATCGTCTTACTAAGTGTATTGAGCTAAAAGGAGACTATGTTGAGAAATAAATGGTTTTCGAAAAAAAAATGTTTTTTCCTACTTAGGTAGCTTCAATATCAATCCGCCCTCGTATAATGGTCCAATGTAAGATTATTGCCTCGAAAACTACTGGAGATATGAAAAAGAAATACTTGCTTGAGAAGTACTAAATTATGACATAATAAAATTTTCAAAAGATTTGGGATGTAGTTGGTAATTTAATTTAATTTAATAAATAAATTTTGAAATGATTGTAAGTAGAACCTTCCATATCCCAAGTTCCCAGATCCTATAAGCAAAAACTTGTCATGTTTGAATCATTTTAAAGAATTAAGAGTTAGAAAAAGACCTACATTAATGAATATACGAGGGATAAGCTGAAATTACTGAGAATAAAAACACGGTTAATATTTTCTAGGATTTCATTTTAAATATGCTCAAAGTAATTTTCTTCAGCAATGATACACTTGACGATTCTTTCTTTCCGCTGTTTAAAAGCTTCCAACCAATCTTCTTTCGGAATACCTTCAAAATAAGCGTGAACTACGCCATCAATCTCTTCTTCAGACGAAAACTCTCTACTTCGCGAATTGCGTTTAAGCCCAAAAAATAGCCAAACGTTACACATTGCTAAACCAGGCGAGCACGGCGGATGTTCTATTACTTTTATATATTTTTTCAGCCAAAAAGTGGAGAGTTGAAACTACCTTATGGAACGAGCATTGTCATGGTGGGACATAATTCCCTTGTCTGGAACTCTATTGAACACTTCAGGCAAACATTTTTCAGTGTACCACTTAACTGTTACTGTCTTTTCTCCACCTAGCTTAATTGCATTTACTAAGCCTGTACTTCTGAAAAATACCGCATACATAACCTTTTCCATAGCTCGCTGCTTCTTACTCATTGTAGGAATTTCCCTACCTTTGTGAAGCCATACACGACTCTCTTGGCGGATAGGAAGGTCGAAAAGGGGAATATAAGTTGCGTGATCTGTCACTAATTTGGAAAAAATTTGGTGCCCGCCGTCATTTCATAAATTTAAAGTTTCGTGGCAATTTCTCACACGCTTTGATTTTTGGAAGTCAGAAAGGTGATGCGGCTCAAAACGACTTACCACTTCTTTAAATGCAGGTAATCGTGTATGATTGTTTTAACAGCTGAGGATCCAATCTTGAATATTACAGCTTCATTGTCCTCTTCAATAATTTTTCAACGGCAGCAATGTTTTAGTCGTTAACAGCCGTAGGAGGACGCCCTGTTCCTTTTTGATGCTGAACAGAATTTCTTGCGCGGTCAAATTCCTTATACCATCGGAAAATTGTAGCCAAGGAAGGTGCTTGTTCACTAAAAACTGAATCTAAACTGTCTTTGCATTCATAAGCGCTTAAACCTCTTTTAAAGCCGTAGCAAATTATGATTCGAAAGTGCTCTCTGTTCCATTTTTTTACTCTTAAAAAATAAGTAGCTGAGTTATAACGAACGTAACTTCAACAACTAAACCTCAAATGACATAAAAAGTTCTAAAGCTCTAAATAAACACTGTGTGATTGGTTTTCACCAGGGACCAAATATAATTTGTCTATTTCAGATAAAAAGGTTACAACAAAATTCATTTTATTTAATATTGGGAATTTTTAACCATTATCATTGCAAATATATTATTTTGGTTATCGTAACCAATTAAAGTGAGAAGTATTTTTTGGTTATAAATAACCATTATATCAACCAAAATAATTTTTTGGTTTCAGATAACCATTATATCAACCAAAAAGATTTTTTGGTTAGAAATAACCATTACAAAAAAATTGTTTTTTTGGTTATCAGGGATGAAAAAAACAAAAAGAATTTTAAGTCAATGAACATAAAAAAACCTATGAAAAAACAAAATATATCAAACAATATCAAAAATCCTCACAAAATAAAAAAACAAAAATTTTAACAAACAGAACAACAAATGAGCAATAAATTTAATGCAACAACAACACATGAACAAGATAACACAAGAAATCTGTGGCGGTAGTAGCAAAACTAAGCATAGCTGAAAGCGGTGTATGTTTTCTTATATGTTAAAATCATTATATAAAACCTAATAAAGGTTACATACAGTCAATTGCAATTTTAATAACGATTTTATTGGATTTAGAAATCCCTATTCAACATTTTAAATGAGGGAAATATTCCCACTAAAACTTTATGAATTAATTTTTTATTATCAATTTCGTCCCTGATAACAAAAAAGAAATTTTTTGTAATGGTTATTTCTAACCAAAAAATCTTTTTGGTTGATATAATGGTTATCTGAAACCAAAAAATTTTTGGTTGATATAATTGTTACTTATATCAAAAAAAAAAAATATTTTACACTTTAATTGCTTACGATAACCAAAATAATGTATATCTTATAAAAATGGTTAAATATAACGATTTTATAAATTCATCAACATAAATGGTTAAAAATGACTTTTTCGTCGTTTATCTTATAATTGTTACGTCGCTGGTTTTCACAGTCTACTTGATTTTCTTATCTGTATATATAAAAATGGATCGTGGTTTGTTCGGATGCTTAAAATTTTAAAACGACTGGACCAAATTCGATACTTACTTCTGCGGGTTTGTTTGTAATCGCTACGCGAAATTTTAGGAAGAAAGAAAAATCGAAAAAAATTTCGGGCAAAACGAAGTTTGGCGGATCACCTAGTTCTCAATAAATTCAGCTTATCCCTCGTATAAGGTATGTAAGTACAATACGTTGGACATTTAAATACAAAACGCAAAAAACGGAAGGGATATGGTGCATACTATAGTAATAAAAAGCAGGACAGATAATAGCACGCTTCCAAAGATCAGGAAATGTCTGTGTTCTTAAAGATAGATTTATAATAGTCATCATAGGTGCAGCAAATACGTATCTGCAATCAAGCACTATAAAGCTTGGCATCAACTTTGAATCAACTCCTTCTCAGTAATTGAAAGCAAGGTAAAAGAAGGGTAATTAGTGAACAGCTGTGGGAATGTAGCCTTATCATTTTTAAGATATACATTAGCAAATGTTTCAGCAAAAGCGTTAACTATTCTTATAGGAGTAGTAAGTGGAGTATTGTCATCAAAAAGTTTGCCAGGTATTCTTGTAGATTTGCGTTTATCATTTAGAAATTTCCACAGGTTACCAGGATTTGACTTTAAATTACTCTCAACATCTCTTATGTAATTATTATACTCTTGACAAATTAACGATTTTGTTAATGACCTTAAACGCTTGATTTCGTTAAAAAATACAACATAATACTAGAAACTTGAACTTAGGTCCATTAGCAGTCCATAGTTTGAAATATAAAAATCAAATTAGTAACTAATGATTGGGAATCTCAGTGAAGTGCCGACTTCTATCAAATTGCAAAATCCGTGGAGGCCAAGCCGCGGGTAACAGCTAGTACATACATATATAAAAAAGCAGATCCAGAAATATACTAAAATGTTAATGTTAATGTAAAACAATGTATCCTTCTAAGTATTTTACAAAATGTTTTCTTTTTTTTTTTTTTTCAGGGTAATTCACAAAATTAGCAAAACGTATTTCAACATAATGATTCAAATACCGATTAAATTGTTTAAGTAAATACTTAATTCACTTCAGCCACAGACACCGATGAGTCATCAAATCAAAGAACGAGAAACGAATTCATACCGCGATAACCGAGTATTCGTGAATGTGTCATGTTCACTCTTTCGACTTCGGACATCCGAAATCTATGCACACATTGTACTTTGCTCGATATCTTTGCGGTTTTTATTGCGAACTACGGAAAAATCGAGGGAATAATCAAAAACGGGAATACAAAATTTCTGGTCATTATTACAAGAATTTTTTCCTTGTACGTGTTGGATAGTTAAGATTGTTTACATTATATGGTCTTGCATATCCTATCTTTGTAGGTTAAATATAACGGGACCCCGATGTGTGTGATCATTAGCTACTCTCAAATTTATCAGTAAAGAGCTCGCATTACGGTCGCGAAGATGTTAGTAGTACTCGTTGCTGTTCTTTTCGTTACGAGTGGTGTTTCGGCTGGCTTAAGCAATATAAATGCTTACGTAAGACATAGTGTTCGTGAAAGAAATTTTACGATTGTGAACAACGAAGACATAAATAACTTGAAAGAATTTGCATCTATAATAATATTCGATACTTCAGTGCATGTGTTAGAAGAAAATGACATAAACGATTTTCCCAAATTGGAAGAACTAAGCTTAAGTGGAGTGACTTTGGAAACGTTGAAACCCAAATGTTTCGGAACTTTACCGAATTTGAAAAACATCTATCTCATGGGCAACAACATGAAGAAGATACATCAAGGAGCCTTCCGCAATCTCCAAGCAACGACCTTATGGCTTAAGCAGAACAAGATCGACCAAATCGAAGCTGGCGCTTTCAGTGATATGACTGCATTACAGAAATTAGACTTGTCTAAGAATAAAATCTCCGAAATCGGCTCCAATTGGTTTTCGAACTGTGAGAATCTTCAAGAATTGGATTTGTCTTCGAATGAAATAACAGAAATTTCCGATGGTGCATTTCAAAACATCCCAACGCTTAGGAAGATCGATTTTTCAAACAACCAAATAACATTGTTAAGTGACAAGTCATTTGCGGGTTTAAAATATTTGTCATACATGAATTTCGCAGGGAATAACATAAATATGATTGAAAATGGCGCTTTAGAACATCTCGATAGTTTAAATACTTTGTTCTTGATCAGCAACGAATTACCGTGCTTAACTGAAGATGTATTAAATTCCTTGAAAGATGGTTGTACTGTGTATTTAATGGCGAACAGAATTGAGAAAGACTGCAGAGCCAGGTTAAAAGAGTTCAGGGATAAACATTCACTTATCAACATCTATTATTAAACTCAAGTTATATAAATGTAAACAACGAAATCATTTAAGACTGCATTATCTGTAATGTGTTGTATATACATATGTAAATCACATTGCTTTCAATAAATTATTGGGCTATTATTTCGTAAGTTAAAATTTTATTAACAATTGTACCATACCAAGGTTTCTGTTGAATATTTATTGTTAAAATTTTACTTCTAATTGATTATTTACCTGCACTTTCTCTGATATTACTAGAAATATATAACAATAATTATGCTATTATTAACGTTTATATTATCACCACAGGACCTTGTAACTCTGATGGAAACGCATAAGAGGGACTACCAAATATAATTCTTTCTTGAAAGAAATCAATTTTCCTGATTATTTTTTAACTTGAATCCTCTAACAGCTTCAGCAACTTCGGAAGTAAATTTAATATCTTAAAACGACAATATTTATAGTTTTCTCCATTTACAAACATTACGTGCTTGATGATCGATAATACACTTTTTTAGTATAAAAGACGATGAAGAATGTCCAATAAATACAAGTTTAAAATTTCAAAATTTTTGGAATCTATGAATTCATTTCTACCTAAAAGTTTGATAAACAAAATAAAGATGGATCTTTTTTATTTTTTATTGTTGTACATACATCATACGTACATATTCTTATATGTAGTATTTCATTTTATAAAGTATAGATGGGCAACCTCCGGCCCGCGGGCCACATGCGGCCTCGAGTAAGATTTGCCCGGCCCGCTACTGAATTCTTTCGTTGCATATTAGCACGGCCCGTCTAAACTTAATTCATAATGAATCATAAGGATACCACAAAAATGTATATTTTTCAAGATTATTCGCAGCACAAAACTTCTACAAAAAAAGGTTGCCCATGCCTGTAATAATAAAGTTTTTGCTGAACGATGTCGATATGAAGGCGAGTTTTTCTTTTTAACAATTATCCAATCCATAGGTTTTGATTCGTACTTTTCCTAGTTCTTGAACAGAATTGTTAAGATTTCGACAAAGATTAATTATTTAAAAAATTTTCTTTTTTACAGATGCTATATATCAAGAGATCCTAGTCATTACTTATTTTGTTGATAGTTCCCAAATAAAAAACAAATGTTTGTTTATATATTTATCTAGTTATATTTTCACTGAAGAAGGTGATCCGAAAATGTTTGTAAACGTTCTGAAAATATAACTATTATTTCAATCACTTTTGTTTAACTGACCTAATTGTGGTAAAGAACTATCATATAAGATAAGTATAATTAAAAAGTGAAGAAATATATATTTATATACATTTAATGAGTACAGGATTAACTAAGAACAAAATACTTACATCACCATGTAAGAAAACGTGAAGCGTGATCAAGAAATAAACAAGAAAATGTCCATTTTGTAATAAAAACGAACCTATGCATGAATTGGTTATGAAGCAACAACTTTTAAAAAATCCATATTCCTATATTGCACATATATACACATCTACATACAATGAAGCCCTCTATTAAAAGGTCATTGCAGTATAAATATCTATCAATGCATTACGAATTATAAAAGTCATTCAACACCTAGAAATGCGCAGTTTAATAGTCCGAGGTCAGAACCGTCAATTCAAGTATAAACGTTGCCAGATTATTATAAGAAGTATAGTTCAATAACCTTAGTTTCGGTAAAGTTTTCCACTTCTTCCTGCAAAAATGAAGTAGGTTAGCCAACGATGTAAGTATATAATTTGGAAAAATAATGGAATTTTCAGAGAATGAGGTATGAATGCATGATGATTTGCAATTTGCAACAAAAATTATTTTACACAATGCTAAAACAAATGAGAAACAAAAACCAACCATGTTAAAGAGTATGAAAGACAGAAATGGAGGTATTATAATAATAATAATAATAATATTTAGTAAGTGCCCAACAGATAACATCCAAAACGGGACAAACAAAATAATGAAACAATAGTTAATACTATATCAATAAATCAAATAAATGTCTTCAATATAAAACAAAATAAAATTAATATATGTAAAATCATGGCATATCCAACCTAAACAACTCATAGTTTCGTGCTGAATGCACTAAAGGTGCCTTCAACAATGTATTAGTCCTAGCAGTAGGAATATGCAGTAACTGATTTGTTCTTGATCCCAGACGCGGCACCAAAAAAACCACCTTCGACAGCAAATCCGACGAATCAATCCTACCACCGACAATATTCTGCATAAATAGAGCGCTAATGTTCTTCCTTCTTTCTGCAAGAGAGACTACACCGTGACGCTGAAGTAAGTCATTATAGTCCGTACCACGCATAGGATAACGACCATCGCATCTATATGAAAGGTATTTCAAAAACTTGCGTTGGATTCACTCTAGCAGATTGATCTGAGTATCATAGAATGGATACGAAGCAATTGATGCATACTCAAGCTTAGACATCACATAGGCATAGAAAAGAGCTTTAATAGTATCAATACTATCAAAATTTCTGCATGTGCGGATAATAAATCCAAGTGATTTCGATGCAGCAGTTGTTACATTTAGGAGATGATTCGAAAAGGTGAATTTCTCGTCGAACGTCACACCCAAGTCTCTTATTGGACATTGATAGTTAATCTTAATATCATTGATGGAATAGTTATACTCAATTTTAGAGATCCTTTTAGAAAAAGATATGAAAGAGCACTTGTCTATGTTTAACTTTGACTTATTACATAAGCACCAGCTATGGACTTTGCTAAGATTTGACTGTAATATTCTAGCAACCGATAAGGAATCAATCCTATGGCATATCTTAATATCATCGGCATAGGCCAATATAGGACAGTCAATAGATCTGATAAGGTCATCGATGAATATGTTAAACAGAAGAGGACCTAGGTTTGACCCCTGGGGTACTCCAGACGTAGAACAAAAAAGATTAGATTTGTATCCATTATTATAAACATAATTCACTCTATTTTGAAGGTATGAATTCATTAAACCTAGTAGCGATTGGGTAATGCTAAAAGAACTCAACTTTTCCAACAAAACACGATGATCAATCAAGTCAAACGCACGGGAAAGATCAGTCTAGTTGGCCGCCTGCGTCAACAGTCTCAGCAATCTCCTGAGATAATAACGCCAAATTCGTTGTGGTAGACCTGCGTGACATAAACCCATGTTGTGCGACAGAAAGATGTGGTCTAGTACCATAAGAGATGTGCTTAAAAATCAACATTTCAAACACCTTGGCAAACGGGGGATAATAGAAGCAGGCCTATAGTTGTGTATGTACCTTTTTTAAAAATTGGTGATATCCTAGGTATTTTCCAAGCATCAGGAAATACAGATGCGCGAATGGCCAGATTGAAAATCTTACATAGTGGATCGGCAAAAACATAGGCACAGTCTTTGACTAAAAAGCAAGGAATGTTGTCATCACCAGCAGTTGCCATGTTTTTTAACCTTTTGATACACTGGATGACCTCATCCGATAAAATCGATAATATACTTAATGGCGGTAAATTGGATAGAATGTCAGGTAGAATAGCGTCAGATATTTTCGGTAAGAAAACGCTGGAGAAGACTGTGGCAAAAGCTTGAACCACAGACCGAGGATCACTGTATTCACTATTGGAATCATGAAGCTTGCCAGGAATTCTAGTAACACCTCGCTTGGAACGCACAAAATGCCAAAAGGAACTTGGATCAGTAATGAGATCCATTTCAGTTCTGTGAATATATGAAGTAAAAGCTTCTTTGATGTCAGTTTTCAACAATCTTCGAACTCTTTGGAACTCCAGCCTGTAATTGTTATTTCCAGTGGACTTCCACTTTTTATGGTAGTATAACTTTAATTTAATATTTTTCTTAATACTGAGAGTGAACCAAGGAGGATAATTATGCTTATTGTTAAATTGATATTTTGGAACAGAAGAATCCAGGATAACATAAATCCTATTATAAAACTCATGCACAGCGATATTGACATCATCATGATTCTCAAGAAAGGACCAGTCCGTTGTACATAAATCATAATAAAGTTTAGCCCTTCTAAAATTATATCTCACGTTATTATTAGACGGGAAGGTAGCAGATTCAGAAGGCTTTGCATAAAATATAGTGATGCCCAAAGCAGGGTGGTGCACATCTTCAGTAATAAGTGGTAAAGTATCATGCAGAACTTCAATTTCGTTCGTGAAATTAGACAAAATCAAATCCAGTGTTCTGTTATTTGAATTAGTGATATTATTAAATTGACACAAACTGACAGATTCCATAAAATTTAAAAATGAATTCAGTTTTGAATCGTTAGGTCGACACTCGACATAAAATTGGAAAGATTAAAATCACCAACAATAACCACGTGCTCATCGAAAATGAAGACTTCAAGCATGTTGAGAAAGTGTTCTAAAGAATTATTATAACCAGAGATAGGACTACAGGTTTTTTTGCGTATAATAATAATACGTTTAATTAGCAAATGCTATTTAACATACCAGTAAAAGTCTATAATGATAATAATAGTACAATACCTTAAATAATATTAACTTATTTCTACTGCCCTAATATTTTTTTTGTACGTGAATATTTACAATATTCCATATATGCAAAAGTAATGAGGTATAACTATCTCATAGGTACAATACCAGTAAAAACGTACTCGGTTAATTTATTCCTAAACTGCATATAATTATCATTTTATATCGGTTGGATGATCATTAAACATACTCAAAGCAACATGCTGCACTGCATTATACAATTTTCTTGATGTCGCGGTCCGTACATAAAAATCATTTACACTTCTTGTGTTGTATTGATGAACTTATATTCACAAACATTAATTTCCTACTCAAATGAGCAGGTATCAAATAATTTTTTGCTTTATATATTGTGTCAAAAGTTTTGAAAATTATTGTTTGATGAACATACATGAAGTTCAGGGTCCGCAACATCAGGTTTATAGGAGTGTATCTGCTGCGTTTGAGTATGAATCTCATAAACTTGTTTTGAATTTTCTGTATGCTAGCAGTTTCATTTTGACACTAATTCAATAAGACACACGCATAGTATTCCAAATGCGGGCTTACTATAGATTTATACAGTAATATTTTTACGAACATATCCAAATTTCCCAATCTACGAAAAAATACAATTTTCCTGACATTTTCTTTTTTATAAGATTGGCGTGTTTCTTAAAATTCAAGTTCTCATCTAATATAACACCCAAATACTTAAATCCCATTAACTCTATCTAAATTAACACCACAGATTTAATCCACATTTCACACACAATCACATTTAATCCATTACAATCCATGTTTGACAATTCGTCACTCTTTCCCATCACCGTATACTTAGATTTACTCAAATTTAAACTTAAATTATTTTCACACAACTACAAATAAATATTTGTGAGATCAGCATTTATACCATTAAACATATCTACAACACTACACCGAGGTACATACAACATTGTATCATCCGCACACATTGATAATTGACATTTTTTACAGTTCACTATATCGTTTATGTTACATGCTAAACAGAAGTCGTCTCAAAATGGTCCCCTGAGGAACATCGTAAGCTGTATCAAGTTCACTAGGAATAGGGGAGAGTGGGGATACTTGAGCATATGGGATACTTAAGCCAGTCATTGTATTCTGTCTGTAGGTCAATTCAACTTTACAAAGCTGACATCAATGTTTAGTGTTGGCTACTATCTTGATATGAAAAAGCATCAGCTGTCTTGAAGCAAATTTGAAGTGATGTTGTATGTTTGTTGTTTTTTACCTTTCTGAAGTAAATAATTAGGTAAGTGGTTTTCAATTTTTGTTTTATGTAACTTTTATTTTCAGTAAAAATAGGCTTAGTGACTGAAATCATTGCAGTTTAAGCATTATTTCTGTTGTATGAAAGTTTGAATAGAGGCATGCATAACCTCAAAATAGCCATTAAAACGAAAATGGTGAAGATGGGGATACATGTGACACTCATATTGGGGATACTTGAGCCATGGCTCATGAAGTGAGTGATATTGTTCCCCTAAACGAAAATATTTTCACTGGCGATGAATTCCTAAGCTCATATGTAACTGATAGGACACTGACAGAGTTTGATGTCCCTGTGAAAGCTGCTGAAGCTTCTTTAAATATGCCAAGAGAAGGTACCAGCGAAACTAAAACTGCTATAGGTGGTGTTAGGCCTACGGGTCGTTTCTTTCCCTCAAGTCCTGCACTGATGAACTGTCCAAGACCCTCTACAAGTGAACCCATTGTTTCTCCCGAAATTGTAAGATCTTACCCAAAAGCCTTGCCTCGTCTGACGAAAGGCGGTAGGAAAAGGGGTAAATCCACAATTTTAACTTCCACTCCTGAGAAGTTAAAAATTGAAAAGAATTTTTGGAAAAAGAAGAAGAAAAGAAAATGAAGAAGGAAAAGTCAATGAGAAAACCTATTTTAAAACAGAAAAAGTCAAAACACAGGTTTACGCAGAGAAATCACGGAGACCATTATCAGAATCTGATGATACAGTCTTTGACAATTGTTCCAGAAAAAGAGTGTAAATTTTAAACGAGAATCTGTTTTATATAAGTTTATATGTTCTAAATAAAAATGTTTTTATAACTTTTAAGTTATTTTTATTTTCCAGATCAAGTATCCCCATTCCCTGGATCAAGTGTCCCCACCATGGGGATACTTCTGCCATGCTGTAAACTTTTCTGTAAAGTGTTTTTTCTACTTTTAATATTTAGAATTTATAGTTTTTAATACATTATTTAATAGAGAACAAAGCGAAGTTTATCATGACATTTTCAGATTGATTTAACCCAGTCACATAAAAATTAAAATAATCAAAAATGAAAAAATGGCTCAACTATCCCTACTCTCCCCTACTATTCTTAAACTTTACTTTCTGTTTCCTATTTTCTAGCTAAGATTTGATCCATGTCAAAACCGCACCACCAACACCAATCCCTTCCAAAAGAGAATCCAAAGATGCCTGTCTACCGTCTCGAATGCACGGCGAAAATCAAGGAAAACCGCCAAAATCAGCTGATCTTCCATACTTTTATACCAGTTGTCACACAGAGTCTAAAACCGGACTGATTTTCCAAAATCACCGAAAATTCGTCACAATATTTCACTAACTGTTCGTTCACGGCTTTTTCTAAAATCTTTTCAAGAATTGAAACCGTGTTCATCGGTCTAAACTCGCTACAATCCATGGCCTTATTTATTTCTGGTGTCGGTGTTACAAATGACGTTTTCCATATCTCAGGAAAGACACCATAATGCAGGAATGTATTCACCACATCCAAGAAGCAATATCCCACCACACCAAAAGGTTCCTTAACTACACTTGTGTTTATTAAATCATCTACATTAGTAGTGTAGTTCAATTCTTGCGCTATTTTTCTAAGTTGCTTCATTGTTACTTCTTCGAAATTACAAATTTCAACACTCCTTTCACATCGGTAACTATCAACGGAACAATTGAACGCTTTAAGATCTACACGACGTAGGGTAAATGAAAGTGTTTAGCACTAATTTAATTTTACATATTTTGAATATTTTGGCTTTCTTCCACATATTTTGAATATTTTAACATATCTTAAATTATTTGACATATTTTTTCGTTTGAAAATCGCGTTATTTTGATAAAAAATATAGTAGACGAATTTCTGGGAAATTTACATTCTACGATTACCGATGTTTCGTTAAATATAATAAAATAAATATTACTTAAATAGAAATCTCTCCCTTTTCCAAGAAATTTGTTTCTACATTTTTCTAAGAAATTGTTAATTGCCTTTAAACTTGCAAACGAAATATCATGTTCAATACCGAAGAGCAAAGATTATTTTGTTACGGTTTGCAAGAATAAAAATCGTAAATTGAACGAATAGGGGTGAATTCTGATTGGTTAAAAATAATTAGGTAGGGGGTGTATACGTTTCAACATTTATCATTTCAGAATTTTCATCATTTACAAACACCGAATAAAGTGAAGTGTTACCAAGTGTTATCCAAAACGCCAAAAGTGAAAAGGGATTTGGTAGCCTCCTCGATCAACACCGTTGCAGAATTGCTTTTGAGTAGTTTTAAGGGTTCGGTAAAACGGTAAGTTGATAATTTTACAAAACAATTTTATTTTATTTAGTTCATTCAAATTACATGTTTATTTTGCAAATTTTAGTCTGTCATACAATTGGTTCAAAAAATATATTCCTTTAATTTAAAAATCATTTTTTTATCTTATATCTAAAAGAGTGTATACATTCTCTATTATAATTTTCTTGTTTTATAGATTTCATGTGAGAAAAATCGCAAGGCAAGAAGAGATAAGGTAACAAATGTAGAGTTTATAGAGCAATTACGTATAATATCAGTAGAAGAGACGATACAACAGACACAACTAAAATGTATGGGACACACACAAAGAATGGGACAACTCAGACTAGTCAAGGAAGTGTACGTAGCAAGATATAATGTAAAATGACGAAGAAGAAGACCAAGAAAAACATGGAACAGGGAAGTAAGAAAAGCACCGGAAGAGAGAGGGTTAAAATGGGAGGACATATCAAGATTGGCGCAAAACAGAGAAATATGGAAAAACCAAATAACTCAATTCCCACCCAGCCGACACCGAAAGGTACGTGGCTCAAGGCCTAAGTAAGTAAGTAAGCAAAACCTATTTCGATCCATGCAGAACATTCTTTTTGTATATATAAGGCATTTGTAGTGATAAACGCCGAAAGTTATCAGAATCGACAATAGAAAGGTAGCTGATGATCCGATTGTCTGTCAGTTTCCATAACACTTCATATTTACTACTATTAGGTAATTTTCGACCAAAAAACCAACACATAAATATATTCATGCGAGTAAAAGCAATGATTAGTCTGCTCAAACAGCGGTAACAGCGTACAATTACGAAATAAGTTACGACAACATCGTCGACTCCCCACTCAATCGATGCTGTATGCGAGTAGTTCTGTGTATGTGTAGGCTGTCGTAACTTATTTCGTAATTACCGCTGTTTGCCCAGACTAGTTATGATCATCTAATATTCTAATACTATATATTGTAGCCCACGGTTACTCCCTTAGGTAACGCTCATGATTCGTCGCGTGTTAGTCAACTGTAATAATAATTACAAAAGTTAAAAATGTTAGAAATTCAGGAAATAAAGAATATTTGAGTAGGTAGACTTAACCGATTCCAGATCACCATATTTTACCCGAATTTTGCGGGGCTCCAACAGCAAAAAATGACCCCCTACTACAGTGGCGCCAATCGAAATCTCGGCTGGTGGAGTTTGGAATTTGCGTTGAAATGCTTACATACGGGGATCGCTCAAAAGGGGGAGGAGGGATTAAAGCGTTTTTTTATTTTTCTTTCTGGAGCTTACGGGGAGTAATCGTAAAGTTTTTAATTCTACTGCGAACTGAAGCAAGTGAGTAATTACTTCAACGTGTTAGGGAGCAAGAAATACAAAATTATTCGAAAAGTAGAATTATTTATTACATTGCACAACAAACATGGCGACATACGTTTACAATGCTACTATAGGACATAATATATCTAATTATTACCAGATTTATCTAAACCTAACCATTTAACATATACAAGGTGTGTTCAGAACGCAAGGTGACCTTTTATTTTTATCAAAAATATCTATTTATTCATCAATATTGATGTTGTCCCCTTCAAAATAATCCCCGTCAGATATAATATATTTGTACCAACGCTTTCTCTAACCGTAAGTCTCGAAGCACCTCTGATAAGCCCCTTTTTGTATAACCTTGAGCTCTTTCAGCGATGCAGTTTTATCTCCTTGATCGTTGCAAATCTCCGGCATTTCATGGGCCTCTTCAGGTTTGGGAACAGGAAAAGGTCGTAGGGGGACAAATCCGGTGAATATGGTGGCTGAGACATGATTGTGGTATTGTTTTTTGGCTAAAAGATAAGTTACAAGCAACGATGAGTGTGCAGTTCCATCATCGTGCTGTAAAATGCCATGAATTGTTTTTCCACAATGCCGGGCGATGTTTTAGTATTGCTTCTTGCAAACGGCACATAATTTCAAGGTAATATTTTTTATTGAACGTACGACTTTGTGCTGGTAACTCCTGAGGCACTACTCCACGATAATCGAAGAGAACAGTGCCTGTGAAAACAGTTCTTTTCGGTCTTACCTCTTCTGGGCTCTTCCATTGGGACCATCGGGCTTTGGTTTCGACATCATAAACATACGCCCATGATTCGTCACCAATAATAACCCTTATGAGCTAATCAGGATCATCATTGACGTCATTCAACAGCACCTGAGCGATGCTCATGCGATGGTTTTTCTGCTCAAAATTAAGCAGTTTCGGAACAAACTTCGCTGACACACGTCTCATGCCCAAAACAATTTTCATCAGTTGTTGACGTGCTGGGGCGTCCAGAGCGGGGCTCGTCATTGGCATCTTATCGGCCTTCTTGGAAGAGCCTGTACCGCTTATAAACATTTTCTTTACTCAGAGCAGACTCACCATATGCCACTGTCAACATTTCAAGTGTTTCCTTACACAAAATTTGATGCAAATTCTTTCATTCATTTTTTCGATAGCAGAAAATCGCCTGTAACAAACAAACAAAGAATGCTATACTGTTGAAACTGTGAACATATATTCGAGACGAGTGTAACAAACATAAGATAAAAAATATCGATTGTAGGTGTCCCGCAAAATTCAAAGTCAACTTACTTTTTGAACGTATCTCCAACTTGGCCTCCACTTTGGTTTCCCACCCATATCTTCGACTAAATATGTTGGATGCAGGATTTGTCAATTGCATTTTGACTATTTTAAAAATTCTGTGGTAAAATTCAGAACGTGACCGCTTTCGAATAAATACTTGGAAAAAGCGTAGGTGTCAACCAAGATGTATTTGCTACCTTGAGTGTTGCATGTGTACAGTTTGAGATCAAAATTAAAGGGAAAATGGAAAACAACAGTAAAACCTAGGATTTTAGAAAAATGTTGGCCCTGTATCCCTTGACAAACAATTAATACTTCGAGAACATCAATCTTGTCATCAGCATTATAATCAATGGTGGCGGGAGGCTTATCTTGATGGTTACCCACCGGTCAAGAAACATTGTTCTTACTGCCAAGCTCTATTGTGTAAGTTATTTAAATTTTTATAGATTTAATACCATTTTATTTCTTTCCTCATAAAATATACATGTTAACACAATGAAGAGGTTGATTAAAAATTAAAGTGAAATGTACACAATTAAATTATTCTTCATTGTTCATAGTGATTAAATAATCTTTGATAAAAGTAATTGTAGCAAGAGAAAACTACATGAACATTTCTCTTGAGAACATATGAATTTTGTTATATTTACATGTAGTCTATCATTACCAAAAATTTTAAAAAATTGTAATTCATCAGTTATTTCAATATTTCTCCTATTAAATTAAATTAAATTAAATAATTAAAGTTATGCAAACTGGGAAATGTGTTGCAGGAAATTATGAGATATACTTTTCGACTTAGAATTCTAATTTTTACGACATGTTTGTAGAGAAAAAGACTACTCTAGAATTTTCGGTGTTACCCTCTAATTGACAGAATTTGAACCACTCCTCCGCCGTGTAGTAAAGGCAAGCAATCAATGTAAAAATCTTTACAAGAGGGATATATCCAGCAGAAGAGCTAATACCAATAGTATCATATTTATCCCCAGTTAAGATAATTGGGTATGTAAAAACACTAAGAAGAAGTCTTTCATTCGTGATTGTTTTCTTCCACTTCAATTAGTTCTTCTTCAACTCTTTGCCACTGATTCGTTAGTTCCTGTGTTTGGTGATGAGTAATTTCGTTTAAACAGTCTTTACCTACAATCAGTTCTCCATCACTAGCTATAGCAGTAAAATTAATTCTCCTGCTTGAGCTCGAACCAGGGTTTCTTTTTTTTTTTGTACGAGACAAAGATTTTTGACTCCGTACAAAGATTTTTTTAGCGTCTTTGTACATTGTACAAAGATCTTTTTGGGTAGTTACTAGCACGCATGGTTGAAATCATCGTTTTTATTATGTTGTACAAACTAAAAATCTCTCTTACAAAGATATATTTTTCGATCTTTGTACAAAGACCCTCGTACAAAAGAAAAAGAGTTGCTCGAACTATAATTTGAAAGTTTACCAGCGGGGAGCGCTCCAGAAAGAAAAAACTTGTAAATGCACATTGTTTTAATTAAAATATTTACACATCAATATGTATTTCCAATTACAAATATTTATTCTTACAGTAAGGGAAATGTAACAATTACCAGAAATCCCACTCCTTTTTCATTTTATACATACACCTTGATCTGAGGTCGTGCTTCAACATACTTCTTTAAACTATCCATGCAACTTTTGTCTAGATTATTTTCGCCCAAGTAAACAGTACAGCCGTCTTTTAGTTTATCTAAAATGTTTGTACTGATACATGTTAAATTGTTATTAGACAATGTCACATATTCTAATCCTTTTAAACTATCAAAAGTCTTTTCGCCAATTGAAGTCAACTGATTTATATTAAGCTGTATAACTTTTAGATTCTTCAAACCAGTAAAAGCGGTTTCGGACAGAGTTTTCAATTTATTATACCCCAAACGTAGTCGGAGAAGTTTTTCAAATTTTTGAAAAGCACCACTAGAAATGTCGGTTATCTGGTTGCTATTCAAATCTATTTCCTCTATGTTCTTGCAATTGGAAAACCAGTTGGGATTAAAGTTGGTAAGCTTATTGCCGGTCAAATCAACGATTTTCAAAAAGGGCATGTCATTAAATGCGTGGATCTCAATATTTTCGATTTGATTCCTTTCAAGCCACAAATTTGATATTTGCAGTGCATTGAATACTCTTCGAGGTATGATCTTGATGTTGTTGCTGTCTATTTGTATACCTTTCAATTTTGGTAAATTACGAAAACAGTTTGGCTCCAATTCCTCTATACCCACGTCCACAAATGATAACTGTTGGAGTATAGGAAATCGTTTACATCGTTTTCTTCTAAAACCTTAACGGAAGAGTTAAATACATATATTTCCCTATATTGCTTTAAATCGTTAATGTTCGTGTTTCGTAGAATTAACGATAGGTTTTCGCCCCGACGAACGTGTACGGTGATATTAGATAAGTCTGCCAATATACAGTTTGCGGTGGATAAAATTGCAAGATACAAAAACATATTCACATCTACACAATGCCAAACGTATCGAGCAATTATTAATCAGTACTTACAAATGTTGAAAGGCTTAAGCTTTTATATATTCTCTGATCTTACGGGTAATGCATATATAATTGCAGTCCAACTTTTATGATGGGACATGAAGATAACAATGGTATTGTTGGACGGTCTGTTTGAAGTATTAATTGAAAAATACAACTAACGCCTGCACTCCTATAAAAGTAAAAATGTGAACATGAAAAAGTTGTTGGCGTTTATTACAGCAATAAGGATCGGTACCGTGGAAATGTGTGGAATAGAATACATTCTAACAATGCAAAGCTACACACATCATTAGACGCTCTGAAAATAACAAAGAAATACCCTATACAATCAACAACTCTGATACCATTTCTGGTATAGAGGTTTTAACTGTTTATAAAATTCTAACATTCCTCCTTATTCTATGCAAAGTTACAAAAGAAAAAGAAGGAAAATAAAATCTACATAACTCCCACATAAATGACATCACTGTGGTTTATTTATTCGGAAACGTTCGCAGAAATTACTATTTTTCCGTTAGTATCCAAAATTCGCATTCGTATGCTTTAGTTAGGTTTTGCATTTCCCATTGCCCGGTTTTGTCGTTTTAGAATGCATTTCCTAATTATCTCGTCCATCTATATACCGTGTGTTCCCGGATTGACTTCAATATAGGTATAATTAATCCAAAATTTTGGAATCTCGTTTTGATATTTTGGGATCCCGGCCTGCTTGGTCTGAAAAGAATTTCGTGCACATTTTTTACTTTTCAAAATCCAATATAGCCGTGACAACTGAGAAAAAATCATTTTATGTTGAAGTAAAGCGCCATTTCGGTCAATAATACGGCAAATTGTTATTAAGAAAAGTTGTTCAGAATAGGAAATTGTGTCCATATGCAAAATTTCACAAATATCGGAACACTTTGATTAAATCAGTATTTGATGTGTCAACTATGTATTCTGTAATAAGTTGTCAAAAACATGTATGTTTCTAATACAGTATTTTATTAAAAAAGAAAATACATGACAATTATTCAATGTGAGTTCCTCCACGATCAGCACATCGTTCCATTCTAACCCGAAACTCCTCAAATACTTTTGTTATGCTTGTTGCGTTAATTTCATCTATAGCATCACTGATTTTCTGTTTTCATAATTGAAGGTCATCATGAAGATCGCATGAATAAACCTCTTGTTTCAAGCATCCCCATAAATAAAAATCTAAAGGGGTCAAATCAGGCGATCTGGCTGGCCAATGCATTGGACCATATCGTCCAATCCACCTTTCGTGAAAGTGCTGGTTCAAAAAGTGTGTTACAAGGCGAGTTGAATGTGCTGGGCATCCGTCTTGTTGAAAATAAAAATTTTCGAAATTGACGTCTTCCATAGCAGGTAAGAAAAATTTTCGAGCATGTCCAAATAACGATGTTGGTTTAAAGTAGTATCGAAAAAGAAAGGACCAATAATTTTATCGTATCTTATTGCACATCATACATTGACGTTCTTATAATGTTGGCTGTTAGTTATTGTACGAAAATGTGGATTTTCATGAGACCAGTATCTATAATTTTGCGAAGACACGACGCCATTTGTTGTGAAGGTAGATTCATCCGTAAAGATTATTTTTTTATAAAAATATCTATTTTCCAAAATTTTTCTCCAATCCAAA
This sequence comes from Chrysina gloriosa, assembly GCA_038088585.1. Taxonomy (NCBI): domain Eukaryota; kingdom Metazoa; phylum Arthropoda; class Insecta; order Coleoptera; family Scarabaeidae; genus Chrysina; species Chrysina gloriosa. Next base: position 10,443,021 of record CM076095.1, read on the forward strand.
AACAAAACAGCAGTCGATGACCATCGTCCCCAGCTTCTAATTTATGATTGGAAATGGGTTTAAATGGTCGAATTTTATTTTCCTGGAGAATTCTGTGTACGTGCGATTTACTTATTGATAATTCACCAGACCGTTTTCTCAATGATAGCCGGTGATTAATATTTACGGAATCTCTCACCAACAGTGTAGCAGCATCGTCATGATCATGAACCATTTTCTTTTTCTTTACATTAACCACGCGTCCAGTTTCCGTAAACCTTTTTACAACGTTTTTAATCCATTAACAGAAATTGTCACTATTGGAAATTTCTCATGAAACTTATCAATAGCATGCGAATAAGATGCTTCTCCCAACCCATAACACTTGGTTAGATAAACACGCTGTTCTAAGGTCAACATTTTAAATTAGGAAACTGACGAACAAGATATTCACAAACAATAAAAGATAAATAATTGATTTCAAACAGATTATTTTAGATATCACTGTAATCTTAATGACAGTTAATAATAATGCATTTCTTTTATTTACACAGAATACTTGTTTGTGTGGTTGCTGTGCAAGACCACAAATCAAATACTGATTTAATCAAAGTGTTCCGATATTTGTGAAATTTTGCATGTGGACACAATTTCCTATTGTGAACAACTTTTCTTAATAACAATTTGCCGTATTATTGGCCGAAATGGCGCTTTACTTCAACATAAAATGATTTTTTCTCAGTTGTCACGGCCATATTGGATTTTAAAAAGTAAAAAATGTGCATGAAATTCTTTTCAGACCAAGCAGGCCGGGATCCCAAAACATCAAAACGAGATTCCAAAATTTTGGATTAATTATACCTATAGTGAAGTCAACCCGGGGACACACGGTATATATATTACTGCTTACTTTACGCCGCCATTTTTGTTAATGAAGGTCCGGATAGTGTTTCTAAGCCAACCGTTTCGCCATAAGAAACAACACACGTGAAAACTGTACAAGTTTCTAGAAAAATCATTATTGCTACTTATCGTTAGATAAGTACTGGTGTGACACCAAGTACATTAATTTCGATCGCGATTTGAAACGCCGTTCAAGAGCTGCCCAAGTAAGAGAATCTCTATTTAAGGTCGTTCAATTGAAAGTTATACTACTTCTACTTATTCTTCTTTTATTGTTAACTAAATTCCTATCTTTGTTTTTTTTTTTTTTTTTTGTTCTGGTTTGTGAATTTTATTTGGTTGTTTTTATGCTTTTTATAAAATTCCTTCACACATTGGACAGAACTTTAGTGAGGGAAGTGTAAGCATTTTCAGGTGTAACTTTAGGAACCGTCGCCTGTGTAAGCTGATTATTATACTCCTCGTTGTAGAAATGGTTTATCTACCCATTTACCGAATCAGTGGCGCCGACATTATAATTGAATCATTGGTTAGTGTTTACAAAAGGGATGTTCTTTTGCTGAAAGTTAGGGGTGTTCGGTACTTTTTCAAGAACTTAATTTTTTATTGGTTCCAAAACTATTTTGAAAATTGTATATCTGACCTTTAAAAGTACTGTGTGTAACGATAAATTACTAGTTTCTTACAATGTTAAGAGCTTCTACAGCTTTAATCTTTTTCAATTATAAGGAATGAACCAGTAAGTTTACAGGCTCGACATTTTGCATACCGCGTAGGTGTTACGATACCTACGACTTATCATCGAGCTTCTTTGTAAATTCCTTTGTTATCGTTGCTTTCTTGAAGTCCAAAAATGACGGTAAGCCCATGGTCATTTTTCTATTCCTTAATGGAGGTTAAATTCAACAACAAACAAGCAATTTACAAAAAAGCTCGATGATAAGACGTAGCTATCGTAACGAATACACAGTATGCAAAATTTCAAGCCCGTAAACTTACTGGTTCTTTACTTACAATTGAAAAAAATTATAGCTGTAGATGCTCTTCGCATTGTAAACAATTAGTATTTTACCGTTGTACATATGTACATCTTCTAGAGCTAAGACATACAACTTCCGAAATAGTCGAACCGACCAAAAAATTGATTTCAAGCGATCTTGAAAATAAGTACCGAACACTGTTAACTTAGACACATGCCACATAATAGACTGGCAGCTTTGATATGAGCTTTGATGTACATGGGGTCGATTTGCGTGACCTCGCAATAGCTCAGAAGTTAGCTAACCTCATTTGGAAAATACGAAAGTCCACATTTGTTCGTATTAACCGAAAAAGTTAGAGTTTTGGATACGCTAAAATAATAAGTGTTATTTCTGTATAGAGTAAAAAATAAAACAACTTTTATACATTTAATACAATTTCATTTCTTTCCTCATAAAATGTACATGTTAACTATTCACAACTAAATTATTCTCAATTGTTCATAATGATTACATAATCTGTGATAAAAGAAATGAAGTAATTCTAACAAGAGAGAACTACATGAAGATTCCTCTTGAGAGTATATGAATTTTCTTATATTTAGATCGAAAGATGATAGCGATCAGTTGTTCCTGTTAAACAAAATTCTAGAGCCTTTTCATGAAAATTCAAAAAATTGCATTTCATCAGTGATTTCAATATTTTATATGCAAATTGAGAAATGTGTTCTAGGAAATTATGAGATCTGCTTTTCGACTTAAGATTCTAATGTTTATGACGTATTTGTTGAAAAAAGAGTACTTTATTTTTCTATGGCACCCTCTAATCAATAGAACTTCAACGACTTCTCTTCTGTGAAGTAAATGCAAGCAGTCATGTGAAAATCTTTTCAAGAAAAATATATACGGCAGCAAACTTAATACCGATAGCAACATATTTACTCCCAGTTAAAGTAATGGAGTATGTAGAAGCACCAAGAAGAAATCTTTCATTCGTGATCTTTTCTTCCATTCTAGTTAGTTCTTCAAGTCGTTGCTACTGTATCGCTAGCTCTTGTGTTTGTTGATTAGCAATTTCATCAGTCTTTAATTACAATAACTTCCCTTCACTAGCCATAGCATTAAAATTAATTCACTTGCTTGCGCCCCACGTAGCTGAAGAAAGGAAAATAAAAAGTTTTTAACCCTTTCGGCGCCGCTCCTGAACCAAGTGTCAAAAAAATTTCATTACTTTCATGGTTATTAGATCTAAATTAAGGATTTTTGAAGATTTCAAACTTCTGGAGTTATCGATTCACTAGATATTAGAAGTTGCTTATAAGCAACTTTGAGCCTTTGGGCAAGTGTTTCATGTTTGAAAAATGAAAGTAGTTTATAAAAGTTTTAACTATTTATAATTATGATCCTTTTTGAACTCATTCAAGTTGTAGTTGACGCAGTGGCGTAGCGTAGTGAGGACGGCACTTTTAGGGGCCCGCAAAATTTCACAATAAATAATAGTAATATCTTGTAAAAATTTGAACCATTTCATTTCATATTTTTGTCGCAGCTACGATTCAGACCGATTGAGATGACCACGGAATTTTTCATTCGTGGAAGTAAAACCAGCACGTATGTACCAGTGGCGGATCGTCGGAGGAGGTTAAGCCTCCCCTATTATTGTTAGTAAAATAAATTGTGTTTATTATGTATTAAAACAATGTTCAAGTATTGGCTATATACTAAAATAAAGCAACTTTTACAACGAATTTATAATAAATAACATATACAGTAGAAGCCGCTTATTGTGATCAATTTGGAACAAACCCTTTTTGATAACATTAACCGAATGATAACAGTAAGGGGAAGGTAAATATAAATGTATTTTTCTATGCTGACGTAGTCAATAATAAATATGTATGTATGTAATCAAATTATTACCGACTTACAAATAAAATTCAAGGGAAAAATTAACGATTAATCAACAATTTTTAATATTTTACCAAATTTGTTTATTTTTTATCATCGATACAATACGTAGGTACATTTATTTACACTTTACGATTTCATTCGAAAGCTGGTCAATCGTCGTTTGACGTTTATTTTTATTAATAAGATTTTGTATGTATATTTCAAAATCATAATATCTATCAAAATTACTTTCTCGGAATTGTACACCACGTCGGAGAATATTTAACGCTTCTTGCATCTGGCCATTAGTTGGCGGCTCTTCAGACATTTCCTCTTCTTCTTCTTCTCCTACTTCGGGTAATTCAGGATTACTTCCTTCGGACGATTGATCCACAACTTGATTTTTTTGCTATCGCATCTGCAGTAGGTGCATCTCGATTCTCATCAAGTTCTTGTATAATTTGGGCTCGAATTTGCCCTCGATAGTATTCTTTGAATGTTCGAATGATTCCTTGATCACATGGTTGTATCAATGCCGTAGTGTTCGCAGGTAAGAAAATAAGTTGGATGTACGTCAAAACTGCATTCACTTTGTGCGCAGTACAATTGTCTACTAATAAGACGATTTGGCGTTTCAATTTTTGTCCCACCTGAGTAACCACTCGCTGAACAATGATGACACTTGTCATCCAAGCATTCGCATTAGCAAAATACTCCACGGGCAAAGTTTTAACACCTTTAAAACACCTAGGATTCTTACTTTTTCCTATCACTAGAAGTTCTTCCTTTTCACCTTCCATATTAACAGAACATAACACTGTTACTCGTTCTTTCGAAGATAAGCAACCTCTTACTTTATCGTTTTTGAACAAATAAGTATGATTAGGCATCGCGCGAAAGTAGAGTCCTGTTTCATCTGTATTGTAGATGTCCCGAGGCGGATATTTTGCAATAATTTCTGGCCATTCCGAACGCATCCAGTCAGCGACTGCTAACGAATCAGCACTTTTTCTTCACCGTGCAGAGGTCTATAAACGATGTTTTCTCGCTTTTTCCACCGATTGAACCATCCGTCTGTTGCAATGAAATTTTCTTTCCCCATAGTTTTGGCTATATCTTCTGCTTTTTGACGCATGATAGGACCATTCACAGAGGCATTTTTTCGCGAACATTTGTAAACCAAATTTTTAAAGCTGATTCAACTTGATTATCCTTTCCAGATCTTTCCCTTTTTCGTTTTATGTTTTCATTCGAACGCGCACACGTTTCTATTTCTGTACGACTTTTTAAAATTTTACACAACAGCGGTTGCGAAATTTTTAATTGTACCGCAGCATTCCTTTGACTCATTTTCGGAAGTTTATCGAAGTTATCGAGAATTTGTCGTTTTTCTTCGTTCGATAGATCGCGACGTTTTTTATTCACTTCTGCCATGACCACGGTGGTTTATGCGAAATTTCAATAATTTACCCGTACACAAGACTGTAGAACGTGAGATTCGTAGAAGAGTATAGGAGAAATTGAATATCATTTAAACGAACAGACCTTTTATACATAAAGTACATCAAAAAAAAAAGATGACCTCTTCATAATATAGAAATAACAATTCGTTAGATTGTAATATGCGATATGAGAGTTTTAATTGAAATCGGCGAGAAAAAGCGGCTCGTTCAAAGGAGTTGCGCTGCAGACACCGTCGCTTGAAGAAACTTTCCGACAAAGGATACTATTCATAACTAATAACATTAAGCGGCTTTTGATTACAATATGCGGCTTTCTTTCAATGAGTTTTAAATAGAGTGATTTGGGACCAACGGTTTTCGATAACAATAACCGTTTGATAACATTAACCGTGATTATAATAAGCGGCTTCTACTGTATATTCATTACTTAATTTAAAAATGCAAACAAGTTTCCAATAATGCATGAAATTTCAGTGGACGCACTATAATAGCAAACGACGCCCTAGATGGGCAGAAGGACCAGGTGAAAGCAGAAGAAGAAGTCAAAGAAATGTAAGCGCTTGTAAAATTAGGCCAATATGTTAAGCAATGTCAAAAGGATATTTGAATATGACGTGTATGATTCCTCTTATGGCGAGCTACTGGCCTGAATTACATTCCGACAAATCTGTTACGATAGATAATTCAATGCTTTCAAAACAATAATCTTATTGCCTAATTGTTCTTTAAGCAATTTCTTTTACACTCACTGACTTATTTCTAACTTGTATAACCTTATAAATAAAAATGACGCATTAGTTGTGAAACTCAGTATAAGCCAAACTAAGAATCAATAGTAAATAACACACACAAAATTAGTTACGAACAACGATCCGTTTTATAAAAAGAAGGGAAACTTGATAACCTTATGTGTTATTCATGGATTATCTTATCGTTATAGGTCAAGATCAGCAAGACTTCAATGCAGGTTACATTTTTATTCCCAGTTACTTTTCAGTCGCCATCAGCGTAAGATGTGTTTAACTGCGAATATGATACAATTTCTTTTACTCTTATTTTTTCTAAATAGGTGTTTGGGCGATTTAAGTAATATAACCGCTGTTGTGTCTAACATGATGTCTACTTATATTAGAGAAAAAATTACAGCCTGGTCTCTAACGAAGACATTAATAATCTAAAAGAATACAAATCTATACTGCTTGAAAAATGCGTGGTTAAATTATTGGATGAAAATGACGTCAAGGATTTTCCCAAATTAGAAGAGCTGCGTTTAAATGGAGTTCGATTAGAAGAACTGCGACCAAAATCCATTAGCAATGTGCCGGGACTAAAATTATTGTATCTCGAAGGGAATCACATCAGAAAAATACCGGAAAACGTTTTCAGCGATCTGGGAATTTGGACTTTATCACTTAAGAGGAATCAGATTGAAGAAATAGCGACTCACGCCTTCAATAACATGGAGTATTTATACAGACTAGATTTATCTGATAACAAAATTAGTACCATAAATCCCGAATGGTTTTACAATTGTATTGGACCAGAAGTGTTGGAGTTATCGTCTAATGAAATAACAGAAATACCCGCAAATGCTTTCCGGAACATTGGTTTGAGAAGTCTTGATCTGTCAGATAACAAAATTGAATCTCTCGGAAAAGATTCCTTTGTCGGATTAAATACCTTGAGAGTGTTGAATTTAAACCGGAATCAAATCAACTTCGTAGAGAACGGTACCTTCAGTGATCTTAAAGATTTGAAGTCCCTACAATTGTCCCGTAACAAGCTGCAATGTTTAAGTCAAGATGTTTTGAAGTCACTCGACCATGACTGTGATATACTCTTAATTCTTAATAATATCGATAAGGGCTGCAGACAAAAAATCTGGAAATTCAAAGAGACGCATCCTAACGTTCGTATTTATGATTAGTGAAACCTGCTACCTCCATATGATGTTATGTAATATAATATTGGTTCGATCATGCCATCATAATTCATGTACATACGTTACATACCTATACGGAATAAACTTAACGAACGGTGTATGGAATGTAACGCATTAGTTTTAAGTTACTGTGAAAAATACAGCGGTCGTTTAATTTAAATGGAATGTATGGCACATTTTTTAGCTTGTACTGTGTCAGGAACTTTGTAACTAAATAAAGAGGTTTTATCGTTCCTTTTCTTTGTTCGTTGTAAAATAGAAGAAATACATAAAGAGTAAATATAAATAATTATGTAACTTTTAATAAATAACCACCCAGTGTTTATTTCTTTAATGTTTAATTCGAATTTAAGAAATACTTCAGAATCAATTAATTAAGACTTGATGTTTGTACATATGAGAATTAATTAAGAAGTTCCCCCAATATGTACTTAAATGCGTATTTTTGCAGGTATTTACTTCTGTTTACTTAAAACTTGATAGAATATGTTACGGTCTACTGGTTTGGAGAGAGCACTAAGCGTTTTCCCGGTTATGTGAGGATATAAGAAATAAAAACAGGAATTATAACAGGCTAGCGCCTATTACTGTTTTTAAAAAGAAGAAATTTATTGAGACAATTCAATCACTAATTACAAAGTTATAATTTGGAAAACAAAAGGTTGAAACCTGTACTAACGTTAATACACGAATGTGTACTATACGAATGTGTAATATACGAATGTCTGATAACAATGCGTTCAAATAATTTATAAACTATTTCCGCAAAGTCGGCGGTTCTGCTAAAGCGGCGACGAAGCGGCTGTATCCAAAGAGTGCGTGGGCTTTCCTTGGTATTCCTATTGTTGCGTCTTATGTTACTCAGGCTTTTCTGTTTTATACCGGTTTATTTAGACAGATTAAATGCACACATTTTCAATATAAAAACATTTATTCAGAGAGTTAAGGTTGAGACGATCACAATATAATAAACGATCATAAAAATACCCATTCCAATTTATGAGCTTTATTTCAAGGTCAAATTTTTAGAATAAAAGAAATTTAGCGCATTTAATTTCTTCTTCTTCTTCATTTCATTTTATGGATGTAGCTTTCTGCCAGGTCCAACAGCAAAACTTTTCATGCTTAAGGAAATGACACATGGATAACACTCACTTCTCGCCCAGGGGTTAATCAGGGCATTTGATAAACGTAACATAACCTCGGTAAAAAGGTGTACCCACAAAGGGAAAAATACAAAGGTTATTACATTCACACTTAGCAAACATTCGTTAAACGCTGACTTTGCAATTAACTAAAAAACGATACATCTCTTCATAAACTTGAATATTTAAGGAGCTTATGATTGACATGTAGTTGAAGGGATTTAAAACCTTTTTCGACACTGCTTCAAAGAAAATTATTCTCTGATTGGTATATTTTCCACACGTCATAAAAAATATGTTCTAGTGTATCGTGTTCACCACATTCACATGAGTTATTATCTTTTATGTTGATCATATGAAGATAACTGTTACACAAACTATGATTGCATCGAAGCCTACATATCGTTTTAACAAAATGATTTGAAATTACTTTATCCAACCAGGGTTTTTGGTATATTAGGTTGGAGTTGTTTGTAAAATTTTCCTGATGAACTATTTAAATAATTTGTTTGAACTTCTTGACTGATCGTCTTTGCTATGGTTCTAATAATATCATTAGGGGACAATGTATGGTTCAATTCTTCAACTGATTCACATCCTAATTTAGCAACTTCATCCGCTTTTTCATTTCCAATAACACCAATGTGCCCTCTCACCCATAGAATTTCCACTGGAAACTCTAAGAAATTGATCTGTTGATAAATTTGGTCTACTAAGGGATTGATTTTGCATGTTATATTTATATTTTTTAGTTTCTCTGTGGCACTTTTACTGTCGGTTACAATAAGGACCCTTTGTTTGAGGTGTAAATTGTTAGTATATTTAAGAGCTTCATAGATTAGCAATTCAATTTGTATGAATGACTAGAATGATTTTGTGGATCATAGAATGCACATCCAAAACAACCGTTCTTGCTTAACCCATCCGTGTAAATAATGTAGGCGTCATGCCATCTCTCTTCCAACAAATTATTAAAATCGTGGTTTACCGACGAAGAATTTGACGATTTTATCAGATCATCGTATCGCCAGCATTTCACAGGAGAAATAAAAAATTTATATGGGATATCAAAAATGTCACATTTTACAGTGTGTGGAATTATTTTTTATGATTCTATTAGATAATAACTCTCCACTAGAGGAGGTGATTTTTTGCTTATCCAGAATTTAGAAGTTAAGTCCACGATGAAGAGGTTTTGAATTTTATTCAGAATATTGTCTTTTCGGAATAAACATTTTACAATATACTTTGCCCCCAACATCTTTCGCCGTATATCCAGGGGTATCTCACATGTTTCTGTTAGTAGTACATTGATTGGTGTACAGAACAATAATCGAATACGGATCTGATGGTTGCTTTATAAAAGAGTAAAGATATTGAAGGGTCAGCTCCCCATTTTGTACTGGATACCATTCTGAGTAAGTTTAACGATTTTTCAGATTTTCTAGCTAGGTTGTTAAAGCGACTCTGCCTTGTAAGCTTTTAATCTAGGAAAACTCCCAAGAATTTATGTTCTCGTGTGTGTGATATAATCATATTTGCTAATCTAAGTTGGTTAGGAAGGACACATAGTCTTCTAGTGAAGGTAGTACATTTGGTTTTTCCAGGCGAAACTTCCAAACCTTTTGTGGTCATAGAGCATATTATTTTTTGAAGACCACTATTTAAGTAATTGTATATATGATCCAGAGAATAACACCTAACATATATGCATATATCGTCTGCATAATGTATTATATTAATGTTTTGGTCCAGGCTACTATCCAGATCATAGATGTAGAGGCTATATAGAAGTGGACTCAAAATTCCTCCTTGGGGAATTCCCAAGCTTGTTATTTGAGGGCCATATATAACATTATTAACATGAAGCAATATTCTTCGATCAGTATACAATTTGATGATTATGGAAAGCATCTTTTGGGGTAATGCCACTTTTTCTAGACACTTCTTTAATATGTTTAAATTAACATTATCCTAAGCACCTTTGTTATCCACAAATACAGCAGCCAAAGACTCATTGTTTGTAAATGAGGTCTGGATGTCTGCCACTAGGTGGACAACTGCATCTACGGTAGAATATTTTTTTCTGAAGCCAAATTGTGATTTGGGAATTTTGTTGTTAGATTCGAGCCAATATTGTAATCTATTTTTTAAGAGTTTTTCGAAGACTTTTAGCAAGCAAGACGAGAGGGCAATAGGTCTATAGGAAGTGCCTTTTTGTGGGCTTTTAGTAGGTTTTAAAATTGGGATGACCTTGTAGTCTTTCCATTGTTTGGGAATATTTTCGTTTAGAAGTATGTCATTATAAATGTTTAGAAGATGTTGCTATGCAGCCATTGGTAGGTGATGTAACATTAAATAGTGGATTTCATCCAAACCTGGAGAAGAGTTTTTATTGACTGTTTGTAGTACCGTCGTTAATTCGTTAGGATCGAAAGGGCAGTTAAAAACAAATCAGAGTTTGAAGTATAATGAGGGAAAGTTTGCAGATCATAGGCCATTGGTGACGGTAACTTGTTTAAAAAAGCGTTACACCACTCGCCGTATATGACTGGTCGCTTATTTCCATTTGAACCGTTTTTTATCAATTTAAATTCGGACCAAATATCTTTAAGAGGTTTTTCTTTATTTAGTTGAGTATAAAAGGAGGCCCATGATGAACGTTCACTCCTTAGTATTATTTTTTTAGCAGTAGCAGCCTTTTCTTTATATACGGTGTATTTTTCCAATGTAGGGTTTTTTAAAGTATTCGGCCAGCGCTGCTTTTCGACTTGATATAGCGAGTTGACACTCATTATTCCACCAAGGTTTTTTAAAGATTGGGTTTTTATTTTGGTTGCTAAAAGAAGGAATTGTATCTTTGATTGCTCGATTCAAATTTTCTATGAAGCTTGCATAAGAGAGATTATTTTGGTAATTAGATACAAATGAAAGATTATTCATGACTTCCTCAAATTTGTACCAATTTGCTCTTTTAAGATTTAATTTATTAGTGATGGAAAATTTTTTGCTAGTAGTGTTGACTTCTAAGTTCATGTGGATGACAAAATGGTTCGATCCCAAGCAGTCACTCTCTACATTCCATTCGGTTACTGAAGCTAAATTTGGGCTACAGAAAGTGAGATCTATGGCTGATTTTACTTGGCCCGGACGAGGTACCAGCGTAGGTGAGCCGTCATTAAGAAAAACTAGCTCGTTGTCCTCGATAGCGCTCAATAATTTCTCTCCAGCTGCATCTGAATATGTATTACCCCAAGCTATGTGGTGCATATTAAAATCTCCCCCAATAAACAAGGTTTTTTAATACTTTGAAAAAATTACACCAGTTTTGATGAGATACGTTAACCTTTGCTTTAACGTACAATGAATAGATGGATCAGGGTTTATTTGGTTTTAAAAATAAACATACTGATACGCACATAACATTTTCAATTGTAAAAAAATCATAAATTTCTTTATATGGAATAGACTTATGCACTAAAATGCACACTCCCCCATAACCATCTCCCCGATCTTGGCGGAAGATATTGTATCCAGAGAAAGCAATATTATTTGAAGCTTTTAACCAAGTTTCACTAATCAAACAAATTCTGGTTTGTTGTTCAAATATATATCGTTCTGAGCTTCTTTTATTGGAGATTATAGATCGTGCGTTCCATTGCATTATACTGACTCTGTCCATGAAATATCTTTAAAAATTGATTCAATTTGCTTTTTCAGAACTAATTCCAAACTAACATTTTTGTTAATATTTGACTTTAAGATTTGTAATACATCTGACACTATTTTTGTTGAAAGTAGAACATTTTTCTCTTTACCAAAATACATAGGACTGTTTGAATTATTTAGGCAAACCCCATTCCCACTGCTATGTACTGAAGGTGATATGTTTTGATATTCCCTAAAATTAAAATTACTATCTGCCTTATTTCCTTGTCTTTTTCGTTTTCGACCTATTTCTTGCAAAGATGGGAAGTATCTAGGGTCATAAGAGACTGTAGATGAGATGATCGTATTGGAAAATTACATTTCCTGTTTATTTCGAGCATCCCTATATGAGATGTTTTCTCTGGCCATAATATCTTTAATTTCTTTTTGTTTTTTGAATTTCGGACATAGTTTGTGTTCTGTAGCAAGATGCCGGCCTTTACAGAAAATACATTCTATTGGTTTGAAAACCTGACAAGTATCAGACTGATGATTCTCACCGCATTTATTACATCTTACTTTCGATTTGCACTGTTTGCTTACATGGCCATATCGAAGGCAATTAAAACATTGATAACCCTTTGAACATATTGTTCTACGGAGCAAATTACTTTACAAATAGATACATGAGAAGGCAATTTTTGTCCCTTAAATGAAACCATAATGCTACTAGTGGGTTCGAACCGAACTTCGTCATTAATTTTAACTCTTTTTGTGAATCGCTTTACCGATAAAATTTGCCAAGAATCACCGAACATGGGAGATATTAGTTCCGTCAATTCAATCCCTGACAAACTCCTATCAACGTCTTTAATTACCCCTATCCTACGGACCATAAATTGTGGAATAAATGCTGTTATTTCTTTTTCACGTAAAATGGGTGAGTCTAACAAACGATTTGCTGACGTAGGAGAATTTAGAGTTACCTTAATTCTATTTCTACCTGATTTAGAAATTGATGTGATGTTATTACTTATTTCTTTATGATTTACCGATAGTATTTTCCCTATTGACATTGGATGTAAATTACCTAAATTATCTTTACCTTCTAAATACACATTGTACGGACCTGTATCTGTAATCTCGTATTTATTATGAATTGTGTTTGTTTGATTATCGGTGTTATTCGGAATTGAATTTTCTGGTGTTGTTTTTGGCGTATCTGTTGAACAAACTTGTTTTAATGATTTGTGTCTGAATTTCTTTCACTAGCACTCTTTTTACTGATTGTTTCTTGTTTAAGCTTTTTCACCTCCTTTTTTCCCTGCTGGTTTCTTCGTGTTATTGCTTGTGAATTCGATATCCATTGAACTTTCCTCTAATAATATTGGACTACGCAAAATTTCTAAAGCAGTTCTAATTTTATCCCCCGTCTCCCCTACTTTACTTTTGTCCGGCGGCTCGCGGTCCGCGAGAAAACATCATTTTCACCTCAAAACACTTCGGAAATATCGCACTACAGAGTTAACCAACCGCACTCCTCGAAACGATACACACGAATCCCATTTAATTTCAATCATACGCCTTACTTTTAAATCGGGCGCTGTAGAATCGAAGAATCGGGCAATAATGTTTCTCGCTTCGGAGAAGTTAAAATACGTTTGTAGCCAAACGTTTTGAGATTCATACTAAACGTTTAGTATATAATGTACTGAGAATTTAGATAATGTAATAAACAGGATTGCACCGGCTTAGCTCTTAATTAACGATATCATAAAAGACATGAATTATAAGAAATTATATTTACAAGATTTTTTTAATATATTACATAAATTGGAAGTAATTACCTAATTGTATTGTGTATGTGTGTGTGTGTGTAATTTCTTCTGTTCGATGAATTTCTGGCTATGGATCCCCTCTTAATTCTTTCTTCGGTGAGGTGAAGCTCTGTTTATTTTATTGTTACTTCTTTTAAAACCCTTTGGTTTTAAATATACTTGAAATTTCTATTTTAATATAATTTTAACTTGGTAAAATCGTATTTCGATGATTTTGCGTGTTGTGGCTTTTCGGTCGTCAACCAAACATTCATTCAATTTTTTCCAAAACCAGGACGCTTCCCTCATCCAAAGGCCACTATATTTCGTCTGTTGTCTAGGTAACCAGATGTTTACTATTTTTCCATGGATAGCGTAATTTATCACAGGCGTGACGTTATCACAGAGGTCTAGATTCTGCTATACCTGCCATTGAGATGGACACTCACTCGGCAATGAATTTCTTCTTTTAATTAGGACTTCTTGTGACGTGAAAGTGTTGAATGTATGTGTGTAAATGGTTACATTTTTTACATCTTTTAATCGATGGTTTTTATAATGATTGATATTTTTATTTCTAGTTACATTTTTCTCCCATTAAACGTCTCTGGGTGGACTTAAAAAGAGGGTAACTAAGTCTTTAAAAGGTGGCGTGCGTGGTATTGGAAAAGTATAAGTAGAACCCAAAATTAACCAAGATGTCATTTGAACATGGAACGTCCATGACTCTCCACCTAACATTTACTGTGAATTTTGATATAATTTTAGTTGTAATTATGATTCTAACGCGCTGGGCCCACACATAAGTGACAAGTCGTGTCGATTTGATCTCAACACCACAAACAACCACAGGTATCTAGTATTTCCCTGTATTGCTTAGCGCAAGACCAATTTCATCATTACACTAAGTAAGTACAGAGCCACCACTCAACTTGGGGAAGTATTACTACTGAGGTCCAAGGTCGCATATTTCACTGCACAGGGCATGAAAAGTCTTCAATCGCTGTGAAGTGTTGGACTAGGGACCATCGTGCGTCTACAGTTGAGTGTTTTTATTAAAATGGTGATTCGGTTATGTTAACTCAACGTATCTTTCGCTCGTTATGGTTTTAACAAGATGGAGTGACGACTCTTGATGGAAACTGCACGCTGCTTGTTTCCCGGAAAAGTGATCCTCCGCTTTGGCGACAGAACATGGTCTTCGCCCATACCTGATTTAACGCCATGCAATTTTTCTTAATGGGGGCATTTAAAACATAAAGTCTTCCAGAGAAAACCTCATAACATAGACGATTTAAGAGAACCAATCACGACTGAGATTCGACAGATACCATTACAAATCCTGACGAGTGTTATGGTTTCTTTCAGGCGACGAGCAGAGATGTGTATTTAGACAAATTGAGCCCATCTTATTAATGTTAAACAATAGTACTGACATAAAACGCTTTTCTGTAAACTTTCTAATTATGTTTTTCTTTTAATAATAAACACCAAAGCAAGCGTTTATAGAATTACAATCTGATCATAGATTTGATCAATCAGCAATTTTTGTCTAACTTATGCTACTAGGTATGAAAGCGGTAAAACTAAAGTCCAATTCAATAATGTTCTTTAGGTTCTAATATGTATTTGCGCACATATTTTCGTGGGCACTACCTCACTTAGTTCTGCTTTTGACATCAGTTGCTCACGCACTTACACCAACAAGGGTTTCCTCCTTTTGAGTCGTCTCGTCAGCTCTGTAATATCGGGAAGCAGGATTGTCTCAATGTTTACATGGCTGTGTAACCGTTGTTCGTGACTTCTAGCGTACTTGGTGATGGTCTGGTCAACGGTGTCCATTAGGGTGACCGCAGTGATATGGGGGAAAAAATCCAGAATTTTGTCAATCGGAACTCCATAAGATGATGAGTCTTTGCAGATTTTACGATAGCCAAAGTTTGAGCACGATTGGAGTATGTTAACCCGTGCCGCTGGGGTTCAAAGTTTAAAAGAAACTTTTTGGCTGCCTAGTGAAACTTCTCATTATTTTCTCATGATGTATGAGTCAAATCATAGGCAATGTTGTTCTGTGTAATATATATTCTATATATTTGTTGTTACTTATACTAGAACAGAGCTATAACAGCCTTTTTCATAAAAAACGTGACGAGGAAATTCTATTAAAGAAATTATGATATGAGAATATTTTTCAGAGTTTGAAATGAATTACGATGGAATAAAATGACAATGCTTTTTAATAACAAGAGTGACATTGTATCGTTTGCCATCTTTAAGAAAAATACAATAATGAATATTTTATTCTAACGGTTTGCTCAAAGTGTGTTTAGAAATATCAGGATACAGCTTTCGGCATTTGTGTACTACTTCTAAAACATATTGTTTCTGCTCCTCACCTTTGGTGAGAAGGTTATTCAAGTCTGTAATTAATTTCACTCCTCCTTTTCCCTTTGTTTAAGAGAAACTCCTTGTCTTCTTCCGATTTCATCATGGCTAAGGCATCTTGATGGGCAATATCAAAGATATCATCTACCTTTGAGCCGTACTCTTTGATTTTGTTCTTTGCAAAATACGATTTTTTATTCTTGTCCTTTTGTACATTTCTCCACTGTGCGTGAAGTTTCTCTAATTTAGTAATACAATCTTTCACGTGTTTTGTAGGAATCCGAGCTTTTTCCTAATAAATAAGTACCTCTTGTATGGTAATTCTTGCTGAATCTCTGAGATTTAACTTCACAGTACGCAAATTGTAGAACAAAGTGGCCAAAACCTGACGATTAGAGGGCAATTTACAACCGATTATCTGGTGAGCTGGATTGTCAATAATGAAAATTTTTTCTTTTGTTCTGTTTCTTACGGTGGAAATGGAAGCCATTGTTTTAATACAATATTATATACATTACAACGAATATTTGTTTCCGAGATTAAATGTAAAAATAACAAAGGAAAAGAAATAACATTAATTAACTTTAATCTGAAGTTACTTGAATATCATCAATTTCATCATGATATAATGATGATGAGCCTACTATAGCTGGATTCGACTGGAAGTAACAATAATTATAAACCGAATATAAATTAGTCACAATATTGCCTTCCGCTTCAGGCATACATCATGAGAAAATAATAAGAATTTCCGTAGATACCACCCCCAAACGTGGCTACTGGCTACAAAACGCAAAGAAAAACGTTTTTTGTAACTTTGAGCCCCCAGCGGCACCGGGTTAACCTACTTTAATCGTGCTCAAATTTTGGCTATCGTAAAATCTGCAAAGACTTATCATTTTGTGGGGTTCGCGTTGAAATACAACATCGATTTTTTACGGTCACCCTAGTGTCCATCTCTAGATCCCTATGGACGTCATCGTTTCTTAAGGACCAAGGGGCATCAACTATGTTTCTTAGCACTTTGTTTTGGTATCGTTATATCATTTGTACATTACTTTTGCTGGCGCAGCCCCACACCTGGAAGCCATAAGTCCACCTTGGTTTAAGGGTCTGTTTGTACAGTCGTAGCTTATTGTACGTGGACGGCTTAAAGTTTTTTCCAAGCAACCACTACATTTTTCTATATGTAATTCCAAGCTCCTCTCGTTTCTTTCTTGATGTGAGCCTTCCAGCGCAAATTTGCATCTGAGTGATGCCTAGATAATTTGCCAGTAATTTATCATTAGTTCTAACAGGCATATACTGTATCCTTTTATTAGTATACTTGACATGAACTGATTTGTTTTGATTAAATTTGATTCTCCATTTTACACTCCAGTCATTTATTTTATTTGAGTTTTGCAGTTTTCTAATTGCTTCATCGCATTCGTTGCCCACGGCTGGTATGGCAGTATCGTCAGCAAATGTAGCAATTGTTTGATGTTTAATTTTCGGTATGTCACTCGTATATAAATGATACAGAACAGGCCCCAACACACTTCCTAGTGGAACTCCTGCCTCGATTTCTTTTAGCTCTGTGTAGGCGTCTTCATGTTTTACTCTAAAATATCTCTCAGAGATGTATAATTCTAGTGGCTGTGAAAATTGTCTAGGCAGGAGCAATTTAATTTTGAGTTTCAAAACCACATGCCATACCTTATCAAAGACTTGTGCTACATCTAGAAAGACGGCAGAACATACTTTGTTTTCTTCTAGAGATTTTTCGATGATACTCGTTATCCTATGGACCTGATCGATTGTCGAGTGTTCTTGTCGAAATCCAAACTGGTGTGTAGGAATTATGTCCTGTTTAATACACCGGCAGTAATGAAATTGGTCTATAGGAGCGAACCTCATGCGGTAGTTTTCCTGGCTGAGCTCAGAACCTCTGCAACCTTCCACATTTTCGGTACATACTTCGTTGTGAATGATGTATTAAAGAGATGCATAATTTTGACATTGACCTTTCTTAGTAACTGCTTTAGAGTTTCTCCCGGTATCAGGTCAAGTCCTGGAGCTTTTTTGTACTCATGTTTTCTTTTATTTATCTTGCTATTTCTTTTGGTTAAGTTAGTTTGATCTCTAATTCTTCTTGTTCTGGTTCTAGATGTTCTGTTAGCTCCTCTCCTTCATGAGGTTTAAAGGTATTTTCTAAGTGTTCAGAAAATCTTTTGGCTTTTTGTTCGTTCCTTCGAGTCTAGCTTCCATCTGAATTCCTTATGGCCTATATGCCAAATTGCATTACAAGAGTGACTGAAACTGAAACAAAATGCGATATCTACGATGATTACTAGAATTTGTTAAAAAAGTGGATGACAACTTATCATTGAACAATAAAATTGGGGAGAGTGACTGCGTCAGTCCGATTTGCACCACTTAATGATAACACGTCATCAACCTTTTTAACAAACTCTAATGACAACAACTAACCAAAACTGGTCAACAACTTAAGGTTTTGTACTCCAATTTAATTCACGTGACGTGTTCAGCACACGGTTTAAAAAGAGTGACGGAAAATATTAGAAAGTCATTTCCTATACTTAATAGTATAATTAGTAATGTAAAGAAAATATTTTTAAAATTTCTGAGGATTCGGTGTTACAGAGAAAAATTACCTAATACTCCTTTGCCAATCGAACCAGTAATCACAAGACGGGGAACTTGAAAGCTGCCAGTTTGTATGCAGAAAATTTTGTCCCTATTAAAGAACTTATTTGAAGTTTTGAAGAAGAAAATATTGGTGCAATATCAAAGTACAAATCAATTTTAGAAAATAATTCACTGCATCATGAACGTTGCTTCATTAAATCAAATTATAATTTTGTTCATAAAACTATTGCTATTCTTGAAAGTAGATCACCCCCGTTACAAGAGTCTCTTCATTTGATTGATGAATTTAAGGAAAACCTTCAAAAAGTTCCTGGGAAGATAGGACAATTAATAAATAAAAACTTTAATGATATTTAAGAAAGAAATAGCGATTTAAATTTGTTGTAACAAGCAAAGTAGATACTCCGTGGTGACTTTGATTTTGAAATCAATTTAAATCAGGAAGTTGGTAATATTTTAAACTATGCACCAATCACATCAGTGGACGTCGAACGAATTTTTCAACGTACAAATCGCTACTAACGGATAGGAGATATAATTTAACTATTGAACATATTGAAAAGCATTTGATTGTGAATTGTTTTTACAGTAAGGGATAGTTAGAAATATTTTCAACATATTTTGCTCATATTTAAGACATATATATGTACATATTGTAGTCAAATCTCGAACATATAATCCGGTCTCTAATGATGACATAATTTTATAAGAAAAGGTAGGATAGTACCAATAACTTCCAACCGACGAAAACTAAGCATCGATTTTTTCGTCGCGTAAAAATAGCACTAAATTGGTTATAAAAACCAATGGAATATTTGGACCAAAATAATGATCAAAATTTGCTTTCAACCGGAAAACAGTTAAATAATTCTTTTATGTCGTGATAATATTAGATGTTAAAAGCTTGGACTTTAAGGTACTAATAAAAATATTTATATTGCCATACCTGATAAGGATAAAAATCTATTGGTAAGTTAGAACTCGTTATGGTGTCGACCTACGACAAATGTTTATTAACTTGAACGTTATGGAAGTCCAAAAAAATGTAGACATAACATTTAAATGGAAAAGAAAGAATGTATATTTCGAGAAATATACAGTAGTTTTTACAACTTATGCGTCAAATCAAAACAGAAGAAAGTTCAAACAAACAAATTTTGTAAGAGAAAGTATTTTGCTGTGATGGTAACCGAAATGCTTTTTGTAATATTATAGTTTTGCAAGAAACATCTCGAGAATTAATATGCGGTCAAGTATGTTTGTTATTTAGACGTAGAAATATAAAAGTTAGTAAGATTTGGTCCATCTATCTATCCAGCTCAAGTGGATTGTGTTTGTTATATTTCATTTCTCCCTTTTGAATCCGCCGCGAGCAATCAATAATATGATACTACCGAGAAGAGATTCGAACATGTGATTGAAAAATAAATGCGATTATTTACAATTTCGTCAAAGAAATGTAAGTGTTAGTAAAATTAGGCCAATATGTTAAGCAAGCTAAAAAGAATGTTTGAATAGGAGGTGCATGTATACTTTTGCGGCATGCTCGTTGGCCCGTATTTAACGTAGAATCCAGCGACCGACGGGTATTTCAATTTCTTTTCGACAAATCTGTAACGATACATTATTCAGTGCTTTCAAAACAATAATTGTATTTGCCCAATTTTTCTTTAAGCAATTTTCTTTATACTCACTGACTTACCTTTACCTCATATAAATTCATAAATAAAGTTGACGCATTAGTTCTGGAAAGCCTGTATAAACCGAACTAAGAATCAATAATCAATAACACATACCAAAGTAATTAGAAACAACAATCTGTTTTATAAAGAAGGAAAAAATGATAATGCACTCGGTCTTAAATTTTGAAGGACATTGTTATAACTTTATGTGCTATTCACTGATTATATTATCGTTATAGGTCAAGATCAAGAAGACTTCAATGCGGGTTACATTTTTATCTCCATATATTTTTCAGTCGCAATAAGCTTAAGATGCGTGTAACCGCGAATATGATACAGTTTCTTTTACTGTTATTTTTCTAAATAGTTGTTTGGGCGATTTAAATAATATAACTGCTCTTGTCAAACATGATATTATGGAAACAGATTCCAGTCGGGTTTCTAACGAAGACATCAATAATCTGAAAGAATACAAAGCTATACTTCTTTACGGTTGTTCGGTTAAAGTGTTGGATGAAGATGACGTCAAGGATTTTCCCGAATTAGAGCATCTGAGTCTAAGTAGGGTTCAACTAGAAGAACTGCGACCAAAATCCATTAGCAATGTGCCGAAACTGAAATATTTGTATCTCGATGATAATCACCTCAAAAATACCGGAAAACGTTTTCAGCAATCTGAGCATTTCGATGATATCACTTGAGAGGAATCAGATTGAAGAAATAGCGACTAACGCCTTCAATAACATGGAGTATTTATATAAACTCGATTTAACTGATAACAAAATTAGTACCATAAATCCTGAATGGTTTTACAATTCTATCGGACCACAAGTGTTGGACTTATCGTTTAATGAAATAACAGAAATACCAGCAAATGCTTTCCGGAACGTTAAAAATATGACAAATCTCGATATGACATGTAACAAAATTAAATCTATCGAAGAAGATGCTTTTGTCGGATTAAATACCTTGAAAGCTTTGTATTTAAACAGAAACCAAATCAACTTCCTAGAGAACGGTACCTTCAGTGATCTTGAAGCTTTGGTGCACATACAATTGTTCGATAACAAGCTGCAGTGTTTAAGTCAAGTTGTTTTGAATTCACTCAATCATGACAGCGATATATATTTAGAAGATAATGATATCGATAAGGGTTGCATAGACGAAATCAAGCGATTCAGAGAGACGCATCCTAGCGTTCGTATTTATTATTAGTAAGGTTTGATAGAAGAGTGGGTGAGGTGTTATCATTAGGTAGTGTAAATCGGTCTTTGTTTCAACTTACGTGCAAAGCGCGCCATTAAAATTCGGACCGGCCTCAGTCCGGTTTGCATAACACGTCATCCACTCTGTTATCAAACCTTAATTATTAGTGAAACCCGCTATCTCCTTATGATGTGATGTAATAATATTAGTTCGATCACGCAATCATAATTCATGTGCGATACATACATATACCTATAGATAATAAGTATAATGAATGCCGTATGGAATGTAACACATTGATTTCAAATTACTGTGAACGACAGTTGCTTAATTTAAATACGATTTATTACATATTTTTCAACTTGTACTGTACCAGAAACTCTGTAGCACCTAATAGAGATTTCATCATTTCTTTTTGTTCGTTGTAAAATGGAAGAAATGCATAAGGAATAAATATAAATAATTGTGTAATTTCTAATAAATAACAATTTAACAAGGTTCCAGTGTTTATTTTGTTAATGTTTAAATCTAATTTAAGAAATACTTCAGAATTAATTAGTTAAAACTTGATAGGGTACTTACATCTACAATAAACTAAAATTGGCTTGTATGTTACTGCGATGATTAAATAATGCAGTGATGTATATACAAAAATTATCACAAAAAAGGATCTTGTACAGTTTTTACTATTATGACAACGTTCAATATATAAACGAGGAAGAGACACTGTTTTTACACATACTTTACGGAACAACAAACACGAAACGAAAAATCCACACAAGAAATTCAACTACCCTCATTACTGCGGTGGGGTACAAGATCACTTTTTACCAATGGTGTGAGGCTTTTTACATCTGGCTACTTTATGTGAAACTTCAAAAGACGTAAGTAAAGATTTTTGATTCATAGACAAAGTTTTCTTAAAAAATGATTTCAATTTTAATTCGAAGAATTCTCGAGGTTTCTTAACGTACTCACTATTAGGCGTTTCCATGTCGATTTAGTTTATTCGATTTCATGGTGTCTGCTGCTAAAATGTTCGAGCAAATGATAAACAGAGGCCCTTCATCTTCGCTTACTTCAGTGCTGGTAAACCCAAGATTTAGGTATTCTTGAAACTATTTTCTTGGTTTCATCTTCGAAACCGCGCTCGCCTGTGTACACTGATGGAAACTCTAAATGTCAGTCTTTCGAACGCATACACCTCGATGGTCACAATCTAAACGTCCGTCCCAAAGCCGTAAATCTTACGCTTACTCTCGGTTGGTCTGTACGGAACAGTTGTTTAAAGTGGCAAATGTTATTATTTAATTTGTCATTATGAAAAGAGTTTGTGACAGTTTAGAAGAAAAACGACAAATAAAATAATATAGTACTGAACTAATTCTTTTTATTATTGCCTCTGATTTGTTATTATTGTAAGATGTATGAATAAAGAAATATAATTACAATTACGGTTTTAGTAGTCGAAATTAATTTTTTGTAACTACTACACAAAATAGTTCATATCTGCAGATAACTTTGGTATATATTAAAGAATATGCCCTACAATACGAAGTTTTCGTATTTAAGAAACGATGTATGTGGATATAAAATATCATTTATATGAACACTAAAAAGATAAATTCAAAAAGCAGGAAAGGTAAATCTCACAGTAATTTGTCTAATGTAATTGAAATGTTACATAGTTCGTGTTCCATACTTAAATAATTACTCGTTAAACGTGTGCACACGAACGACCTATCCCTATAACCGAGAAGAGATATCTAACATTTACGCAAAGTCTCTGCGTTAGTATCGTTCGTAGAACCCGAAGAAAATAGTAAAAATGAAAGCGATATAATTTAATAAATAATGAAGGCGCAATGGTTAATTATTATTAATATTTGTAAGAAATACAAGAAAATGTACAAAATGTAAACACTGCAAACATAATAGTAAGTTGTTATTAAAACAATCATATAATTTTTTCGTATTGCCCAATTTAAACTGAACAATGAATTATAATAAAAAGGAAAATAATTACAAGCACGGGGTTCCATGGAATAAAATTGAACCAATTTTAATGAAAATGACTAGTAAGTAGCAGGTTTAGTTAGTCCTTGTTTCAAATAGAATGCACAATACTAGATAGAATTTTATTGGATTCGTCCCACAAGCAGGATGTCAGATAGATAGGCTGTATGTACCTATTTTATTTAGTCCGTTTTCAAGCAGAACAAGATGGCACCATATTACGATTTGCAAAGATTTTGTTCTGCTGAAGAATGATTTTCCCCCTTTTCAGCTGAATGTGAAATCTTTATGAACATCACCGCTTGGATCCATATGATGATATTGTAGGGACACCTGCGCGTGGTAGTGCACTGGCTACCCCATTACAACACCTCCAATCTCGACAACCCCAAAGCGCCGGAAATTCCTGGTTTTTGTGCATCTGCACTTCGAGCTGCTATCTTCCCATTTTTACTTATTCCTCTCGCTGTCTTCCTTTGCCTTAGCCGTCATAATACTAGTTGTGAAGCTCTAAATTTCAATTTCAAATCAAGTTGTCTATCGCTATCTGCTGTTCTTCACTACCACTTTAGTTTCTCCTTTTTTTCCATCTTCCACAAAGAAGGACGGTGTGTTCTGGCGTGTCCTCTAGTCCGCAGTAAAAGCATTCATTACTTGTTGATATTTTCATACTACTAGTGTAGCTGCCAAAGCTTCCATGCTCCGACAAAAATTGTGTAAGGTAGTAGTTGGTCTTTGTGTGTGTGCACTCCACCCAGACCCCATGTGCTTTATTAATATCTTTGCCCACTGTCCAGTTGACATTTGTACATTCCATTGATTTTGTCACATCTCCAACGTGACCACCCGTTCCTCTTTTCTTGCTCGCTCTAACCTACAGTCCTCTCCGTTGTGTAGTCTTATTCTTTCTTCTATAAGCAGGTTAATAGAAGATATTCCTGCTACTGTTTGGGATGCTACTATCGATATTGTTCTATATCCACTAATCACTCTTAGTAGGGCTACACTTATCAGAATTTCTCTATACTTTCTATGCCTCACAACATCCTTTCATACCGGATCACCATACAGAACAACGGACTGCACCCCCTCTCCCCGCATGACACTGTACATATTCGGTAGCAACCTAATTAATGCAGCTAATCTATTTTTCGTCTTTTCTATGACATACCTCACTTGATTACCAAATCTCAGATTTTTGTTTAGCACTACCCCCAGGTACTTTATTTTGCTCACAGGATTTATCTCAACGTCTGATATTTTGACACTAATATTTTCGTTCAGTGGGTCTTTGAAGATTGTCATGTGAGTTTCGTGTGGAGCCAAATTTAGTCCGTGTCTATCGAGCCGGTATTCTATTCCCCGAAGTGACTCGTTTGCCCCATATGTCAGCTCTTCTATGCTGTTGGCTTCAACAATTGTTGCCAAATCGTCCGTATACGCCACGACGGTTACGTCCTTTGTAAGTTTCAGGCTCATTATATTGTTGTATAATATATTCCATAGCGTGGGTTCAAGTACTGGCCCCTGTAGCACTCTCATGGTAACATAAATATATCCTTGCCTATTATTATTAAGGTTTGATAAAAGTGGATGACGTGTTATCATTAAGTAGTGTAAACCGGTCTTTGTCTCCACTTACGTGCAAGGCGCGACATTAAAATTCGGAGAAGCAAGGGTGTCAGTCCTGTTTACACTACTTAATGATAACGCGTCAGCCACTCTTTTATCAAACCTTAATTATTATACTCTGATGGCTGAAGTAGCTAACAGTGATATTTATGAGGTATTTTGGTATTTCTTTAAGTAAACGTCTGGGCAGGAATAGTACAGGATGGAATTCTAGATGCTTTTTTCTTCGAGGGAAATCTTAACACAGAAAAATACTTGGAATTTCTCCAAAATTATCTCTAATTCGAGCACTGGCTGTAAGTTTCCCTAACGAAGAAAGTCCTGATACCCCAACTGATATCCTTTGGTATCAATACAATGGTGCACCGCCAGATTACACCCTTCCTATTCGTAATTTTCTGCACAGTTTTTCCAGAAAGATGGGTCGATAGACCAGGCCCGATAAAATGGACAGCAAGATCTCCTGACCTGACACCCCTGACCTTTTTCTCTTGGGTTACTTAAAATCAAAAGTTTACGGGACAAAACCAGAAAATTTAAAGGTATTGAACTAGCTTATTCGGGAAGAAATTCGCAAAATAAAACGAACTGTTGTTAATAACGTCTTAGGTGAATTTGAAAATAGACTGGCTTACTGCTAAGAATCAATGGGTGGCATTTTGAACATTTAATTTAATAATGTTCGTTTTGTTTGCTTTATTTTCATTCTCCAGTTTAGGATTTTTCTTTTATCATATCTTATAAGTTATAAGTACCATAATATCAACATTAAATATTCAGAAATCCGTAGATCTAAATACAAAACAAAAATTCAAATCATTCTATCAGACTAAAAAATATTCATACTCCATTCTTGTCTAGTAAAATTAACAAGTTAAGTTCCCATCTAAAAAATTACGCGGATAGGGATAACTCACAAACAATTAAAGAAAAAAATTCAAGCATTCTAAAATGTAGATAGAAATTTCGTAAAAAACTTTTGTATTGAACATAATTTCCTAAAATAAATTCCCGTCTCCATACTTTAACCAATCCTGTATATTTCCTCATTTATGAGCTTTTTGAGGAATGAGGTTTTTCCATACCTTGTTTTTATCTGGTCCACTCCCTAAAGCTCCAGTTACTATTAATCAATTAAATTTCATTTTTACTTCATTTCCCTCATTCTTTTCTGTCTTTGCTAGTTGTTTTATTAGTGTTTGGATTTTCATTTCCCCCGTTCAATAGGTCATGATTAGTAAATATGTGTGGAACCTTTAATTATTATTATATCGGTTTATGTTTATTTTGTAGAACGAGTTCTTTCCACTGTTATTTTCTAGTTTTATTAGACAAGACTTGTCTCCCAGTTTAATGGCTTCCTCCATTTTTACGTTTATCCCTAATTCTTAGCTTAATTCTCAGCCTCGCCTTACATCGCTCACCCTGACCACCCCGGGGGCCGCTAACTGCTTCTACGTGGACGCATTTTCTATAGATGAGGTCAAAATGTCTTTGAGTGTGGTTAAGATGGATTCAGTTACTGGGCACGATGGGATTCCCAACTTATTTATTCGGAGATATTCTTCATTGCTATGTGAACCTTTGAATGTGATTTTTAATTTATCTCTTCGTACATCTACATTTCCAGAGATCTGGAAATTAAGTAAGATCAATCCCGTCTTTAAAATAGGAGATAAAAGCGATATATTGAACAGGCCAACTAATATTTTGTCGACTTGCTCCAAAGTATTTGAACACTTACTTTACAGCAAGATCTATAACTGCATAAGATCTTACATCTTCACTCAGCAACATGGCTTCATGACGGGAAGATCTACATTATCGAATCTTGCTGAAATCACTCAGTATCTTAGCACATCCATGGACAAGAGGACTCAGATGGATGTCTTGTACATTGATTTCGCCAAGGCATTCGACACCATAGATCATGGTATACTGTTGAACAAACTGAGCTCTATTGGTTTTTCACTTGCTCTTATTGAATTAATTATTTCCTATCTTGAGAATAGATCGAGTTACGTGCATTATAATGGTTTCAGTTCTAACATCTTTACGATTCCTCGGGAGTACCCCAGTAATTTAACCTTGGCCCTTTACTGTTCAATGTATACATCAATGATCTATTAATAAACTAGATTGTAGGGTTCTTGCATATGCTGATGATATGAAAATATTCTCGAGGATTACCAACCTGTCCGATTGCCACCAATTGCAACGAAATTTGACAATTATTAACAACTGGTGTCAGGAAAACAAAATTAAGCTCAGTATTAATAAATGCGCAGTTGTAACTTTTTCAAGGTGTAGCAAACCGATCTTATATGACTACTGTCTGGATTCAGTACTAATATCAAGAAGTAATAGCATTAAAGATCTAGGTGTATTGTTTGACTTTCGCTTGGAATTTACCGGCCACATTCACTCCATTTGTTCTTCTGCATCACGCGCACTGGGCTTTTTAATAAGGTCATGTAGAAGCTTTTCTAGTTTGACAACGTTTACGACCCTGTTTTACACACTGGTTCGTCCAAAACTTGAGTACGCATCGATAATATGGTATCCTTACTACGTTTACCAGCAACTAGGGCTGGAAAGAGTACAGAGAAGATTTCTGAAATATGTCTCTTACAGAATGAGTGGTGTTTTTCCTCCCCGTGGAACTGACTATCTAACACTTTTGAATCAGCATAATTTCATAAGCTTAACTTCACGGCGGGAGATGGCTAGTGCAAGATACCTAATCAAACTAATTAATAATCAAATTGATTCACCCTATCTTCTATCTGCCATAGATTTTTTGGTCCCGACCTATGCTACGCGTTCTACTGATACTTTCCTAGTTGACACACCAAGAACAAATATTTTGTTTAAAGCACCAATAACCCATATGACCAGAAATACCAATGCTCACTTTCATGACCCTTTTCAGAGATAATCTCATCCTTGTCGTCATGCCTCTACTATTTTTATTGAATATTTTTTTCATTATATATTTATATTGTAATGTTGCAATAGGTACATTATATATAATGTCTATATTTGGTTTCTTTGTTTTTCCTTTTTAATTTACGCTGATTAATTAATAGCTTGTTCTCATACTTTAGATAATATTAACTTTTGCACTGTACTGTAATGTGTATATTGTTTTGTCCTGTAAATGGATTCTGTCTGTTGGACAATAAAGATCATTATTATTATTATTATTATTATTATTATTATTATTATTATTCTTGTTGTTGTTAATTTTCTTTTCAGTATTCTGGTGTTCTTTGTATCGAACTGTAGTCCTTCCACTATCGTTTAATCCCATTCTCTAGTCTTTCTACACTGATGCTTGTATCTTTTAGTTCTTTCTCTAGTTCTTATTTTTCTTTTTGATTTTCCTTCTTCACTGCTCTGACCTTCCCTAGGTCTTTTAGTTCTTGTCTTTTGTCTCTGCTCTTCAGTTCTTTTCATTTTAGTTAACAATCTTGTCGTTCCGTTTGTTAAATTATCTACCATCTTTATTAATTTCTCCAGCTTTCCTCCCTTCTCGTCCTCTTCCCTTTTCCCTTATTTTATTATCCTGAGAAGTGTAGTCGTCGCTGTCCGTTGTATGAAATTATTTGTATTAAATATTCAAATCCATAGTTCTTAATACGTCCATGTAGTTCATTTTAATGATATCTATTAATACCTTTTGTCGCAAGCGATGACATAACCGAAAGGTTTAGCTAGTCGAAGACAGATGACCTTGCCCCGCTAACTTTTGCTGTTTGTATAGGAAATATAAATCAAAATAGTTCGAAAAGTAATATCCGATAATAACTGTTTGCGTTATCTTTAATTAACGGAATTGCATTACAAGAATGACTGAAACTGAAACAAAATGCAATATCTACGATGATTACTAGAGTTTGTTAAAAGGTGGATCACAATTTATCATTGAACAATAAAATTCGGAGGAGTGAGAACGTTAGTTCGATTTACACCACTTAATGATAACTTGATAACACGTCGTCAACCTTTCAAATAAACTAATGATTACAAATTATAGACAGCTAATAGCGTGAGCTCTCTCAAACCGACTTAAATTAAACAATTAAAAAGAAAAATTAAAACTATTTCGAGGCAGCGATCGTTTTTGATTACTAAACGGAGATTTTCACTGAATTTATATAATATGATGACCAGACACCGGATTATATGTCTTTTGCATATCGATAACTATCAACGGTACAATTGAACGCTTTAAGATCTACACGAATTAGGGTAAATAAAAGCGCTTAGCAGTAATCTAATTTTACATATTTAGAATATTTTAAGATATTTGAAATTATTCCACATATTTTTCCCTTTGAGAATCGCGTTATTTTTATAAAAAATATAGTAGACAATTTTCTTGGAAATTTACATTTTACGATTATCGATGTTTCGTTAAATATAATAAAATAAATATTACTTAGAAAGAAATTAATGCTTTCTCCAAGAAATTTATCTTTTTCTCAGAAATTGTTAATTGCTTTTAAACTTGCAAACGAAATATCATGTTCAATGCCGAAGAGCAAAGATTATTTTGCTACGGTTTCTAAGAATAAAAATTGGAAATTAAACGTACAAAGGTGAGTTCTGATTGGTTAAAAGTAATTAAGTAGGGGGTGTATACATTTTAGCATTTATCATTTAAACATTTTTATCATTTATAAATACCGAATAAAGGGAAGTATTACCGAGTGTTATCCAAAAATACCAAAAGTGAAAAGCGATTTAGTAGCCTCCTGGATCAAGACCGTTCCAGAATTCCATTCAGAATTTTGAACGAAGAGAAAGTAGTCTGCAAAGCGTGCGGAAAATGGTAAGTTAATAATATTACAAAACCGGGAAGAAATTCGAACATGCGATTGAAGAATAAATGCGATTGTTTACAATTTCGTTAAAAAATGTAAGCGCTAGTAAAATTAGGCCCATATATAATACTGACTAACTTTTACCTCATATAACTTCATAAATAAAGTTGACGCATTAGTTGTGGAAAGCCTGTATAAACCGAACTAAGAATAGTATAATAATAGTAAATAACACATACCAAAGTAATTAGGAGTAACAATCTCTTTTATAAAGGAAAAAAATGATAATGTATTCGGTTTTAAATTTTGAAGGACATTGTTATAACTTTATATATTATTCACTGATTATGTTATCGTTATAGGTCAAGATCAAGAAGACCTCAATATGGGTTACATTTTTATTTCTATATATTTTTCAATCGCAATAAGCTTAAGATGCGTGTAACCGCGAATTTGATATAGTTTCTTTTGCTGTTATTTTTTCTAAATAGTTGTTTGGGCGATTTAAGTAATATAACTGCTCTTGTTACACGTGATAGTAAAGAAACAAATTCCAGCCGGGTTTCTAACGAAGACATTAATAATCTGGAAGAATACATAGCTATACTTCTTTACGGTTGTTCGGTTAAAGTGTTGGATGAAGATGACGTCAAGGATTTTCCCGAATTAGAGCATCTGCGTCTAAGTAGGGTTCAATTAGAAGAACTGCGACCGAAATCCATTAGTAATGTGCCGAAACTGAAATATTTGTATCTCGAAGAGAATCACATCAAAGAAATACCGGAAAACGTTTTCAGCAATCTGGGAATTTGGTTTCTATCACTTGAGAAGAATCAGATTGAAGAAATAGCCACTCACGCCTTCAGTAACATGGAGTATTTATTTAAACTAGATTTATCTCATAACAAAATTTGCACCATAAATCCGGAATGGTTTTACAATTGTATCGGACCAGAAGTGTTGGACTTATCCTTTAATGAAATAACAGAAATACCAGCAAATGCTTTCCGGAACTTTAAAAATATGACTGATCTCGATATGACACGTAACAAAATTAAATTTATCGAAGAAAATGCTTTTGTCGGATTAAATACCTTGAAAGCTTTGGTTTTAAACAGGAACCAAATCAACTTCCTAGAGAACGGTACCTTCAGTGATCTTAAAGGTTTGTTGCACATACAATTGTTGGATAACAAGCTGCAGTGTTTAAGTCAAGTTGTTTTGAAGTCACTCAATCATAACAGCTATATATATTTAGAAGATAATAATATCGATAAGGGTTGCATAGACGAAATCAAGCGATTCAGAGAGACGCATCCTACCGTTCGTATTTATTATTAGTAAGGTTTGATGAAAGAGTGGGCGAGGTATTATTATTAAGTAGTGTAAACCGGTCTTTGTCTTAACTTACGTGCAAGGCGCGCCATTAAAATTCGGACCGGCGTCAGCCGGTTTACATAACACGTCATCCACTCTTTTATCAAACCTTAATTATTAGTGAAACCCGCTATCTCCTTATGATGTTATGTAATAATATTGGTTAGATGATGCAATCATAATTAATGTGCGATACATACATATATCTATAGGTAATAAGTATAATGAATGCCGTATTGGATGTATCACATTGATTTCAAATTACTGTGATAGACAGTTGCTTATTTTAAATGCGATTTATTACATATTTGTCAACTTGTACTGTACCAGAAACTTTGCAATACCTAATAGAGATTTCATCATTTCTTTTTTGTTCGTTGTAAAATGGAAGAAATGCATAAGGAATAAATATAAATAGTTGTGTAATTTCTAGTAAATAACAATTTAAAAAGGTTCCAGTGTTTATTTTTTTAATGTCTAATTCTAATTTAAAAAATACTTCAGAATTAATTAGTTGAGACTTGATAGAATACTTATATCTACAATAAACTAAAATTGGCTTGTATGTTACTGCGATGATTAAATAATGCAGTGATAGGTATACAAAAATTATCACTAAAAAGGATCTTGTACAGTTGTTACTATTATGACAACGTTAAATATACAAACGAGGTAGAGACATTGTTTTTTATATTTTCTACGGATTAGCAGAAATGAAACGAAAAATCCACACAAGAAATTCAACCACCCTTATTACTGCTGTGAGGTGCAACAATCTCTCTTCACCAATGGTATGGGGCTTTTTACATCTGGCTATTTTATGTGAAACTTCGAAAGACGTACGTTAAGATTTTTGATTCACAGACAAAGTTTTCTTGAAAAATGATTTTCATATGATTTCAATTTTAATTCGAAGAATTCTCGAGGTTTCTTAACGTACTCATTATTATTAACTAAAAAATTAACTGCTACATTTTTGTACATACAAATTTGTTTTACTTAATTCGCGTGGTAACATTTTTTACGGTTCTTCGTTTTACTTCATACAGGTTTGTGACAAATTGCGTGTGTAGTTACAAATAACAATATTACATCGAATGAGCTGGATTTCAAAATGGGTATGTATGTATATGCTAAAACATATGGACAATTTCGAAATGTGAAAACTTTATAAATGTATTCAGATACAAGGGTTAAAGGTTAAGTTATTATTTTCAAAGTGGTGTATTTTGTCTATCTGATATAATAGAAAGAAGTAATGTTACATACAGAATAGCTGAAAATAA
Organism: Chrysina gloriosa; assembly: GCA_038088585.1. NCBI lineage: Eukaryota > Metazoa > Arthropoda > Insecta > Coleoptera > Scarabaeidae > Chrysina > Chrysina gloriosa. The sequence goes on from CM076095.1 coordinate 10,475,853, forward strand.
ACAGAATAATATGACAATTAGCTGATTATTGGGAGGCATATTTTAGAGAGATTTTCCATTTCACTGCGATCGTTGACGGCTGTCGTTTCATGTTTTTTAATACTGATGACTTCAAGTACAGAACGAGCTTTGTAATTGTTTTTTATATTTAAAATTTTTGTTTTTTAAAGCTATGCTATTTTTGAGTATTTGTGTCCCTTCAGCCTATCATCTAAGTGTTGCATTGATTGTGCTATATATATTTTATTGCAATCTTTGCATGGGGTATTGTATACTGTATGTGTTTTTTTGTGTGTTGGGGTAACTGCTTTAATTTTCGTGTTTATTAATTTTAAGTTATTGTGATTTTTGTGGGCTACTGTTACGTTGTATTTCTGAAACATTTTAGAAAGTTGTTCAGAAAGATTTGGTACATAAGAAAGTGAAAGAAAGTTTCTTTCTTTTTTATTTACTATTTCTTTTGTATTGTGGTCTTTATTTTTGTTTTGAAAATGATTATAAAAAGTCTGAGTTCTGTTTTTGATAGCCTTGTCGATCAATTCAGGGGGTAGTTATTGGGTTTCAATATGGTTTTTATTTGGTTCAAAGACTCTTTCCTGTATTCTGGACTGGTTAATTCGATAGCTCTGTCGACTAAATTGATGACGACATTCTTTTTAAAAGAAAATGGCTGCCTTGATTTAAAATTCATTAATCTGCCTGAAGATGTCAGTTTGCAGTACCAGGAGGTCAAAATTTTAGTGTTGCATCTAATGAGTGACATATCAAGAAAATTAATTTTGTTGTTGGTTTCTTTTTCAATTGTGAATTGGAGTTTCTGGTGATAACTATTAAAGATGTTTTTGATTTGGTCAACTTTGATTTCGGGTATAGCAAGAATACAGTCATCAACGTATCGCCTATAAAATAGCAAGTTGGTTGATGACTAGAGGCCGGATTATATGCCAAAAAGTGGAAATATGCGCATAAATATGCAGATGTTCTGACCTAAATATGCATTTTCTTATGAAAAATATGCAGATAAAAAATAGGAGTAATGCTAGAAAATATAATACTATCGAAAAAAAATATTCTATTATGTTTACTACAAGTTTATTTATAACATTTTACAACATAATTAACTATGAAAACAATTTACAATTACATATTTCTCAAAGTTTTTAATAGAAAAATTATGGCGCTTGTCTGATAACATGTATTTATATATTAAAAAGGTTCGTTCTACGTCCAGGCTTGTTATAGGAGCATATTTCAAATTAGAAATATCCTCTATCGTCAACTCAATATGTTCTACTGACTCACCACACGAGATTTTTGCAATATACTTTAACTTTTCAAAACCCTCATTTTCTTCTATTACACTTAAAAATTTTATACACGGATTTTTCCACCCTTCCTTTAACATCAAAACATAACTTTTCAAATTTGTTTATTATTTCAACGCTCTCAATTAGCAACATAAATTGTTTTCCCAATTGCAATATAGAAGTGAAAATAAAACTGTAGTTGGCTTTAGTAAACGCCAACTGTTGAGGTATTTCTTTACTCGAATACACCTTTTGGGCGTCTAGCACAGATTGTATATCGCTATCAAGATCCATAATAATTGTCTTTATTTCTTCATAATGATTTGCATGAAAAATAGCAGCTTCCAACCACGTTCCCCATCGTGTGATTACTGGTTGAGGAGGAAGCGGAATACCGGGTAGATGTTTGTAAAACTGAACTCTTAATGGAGCCTTTAAAAACACTTTCTTAACACTACTAATTAAAGTATTTACCAAGGGAAAATGGTTTCTTACTTCCTCTGCAACACGATTTAGTCCGTGCGCCAAGCAAGTTGTGTGAATTAAATTTGAGTAAACGATTTTCAAGTTGCAAGCTGCCTTCACCATGTATGGTGCGGTATCCGTTAAAAACAATAGAATTTTTTCTGTTGGAATCGATTCCGGTAAGAAAAAGGTTGCAAGCTCTTCCTGTATAAACCTTGTTATTGTCAAATTATTTGCCTTTTCCAACTGTTTGGATGAAATTAAATAAGATTTTACTGGAACTGATACGTTAAGGATACCTATCATTAAATGTACTACGTATTGGCCCACACTATCAGTAGTTTCATCTGCGCATATGTAAAGGTAATTGTTTGACACAGTCTTCTTAATACTACTCAATGTTTCTGCATAGATACGGTGAATATAATTTTTCTTAAGGTGCTCTCGTCGGGAATATTATATTTGCTGGTGTACTTTTGCAAAAATAACTTGACATTTAAATTGTTTATTTTACGTAGTGGAATATCTGCCGACACAAACATTAGGCACAAATCTTCATTAAATTGTTCTTGTTCCGCTTTTTTAGAGGTTGATGACAAACATTGCGGTAATGTTTGCTGACCCTTCTTCGCCAATTTCATCTTTGATAGTTTTGCAGCATGAGATGGAGTTTTAATATGCTGGTCAACTTGAAACTCTCTCTCACTTGTAACCTGCATAAAAAATATCACATCATCAGTTGTTTTCTTATAAAATAAGTGTTAGTAAAAGATAAAGGAGTAATAAAAAACTAATGTGTAAAGAGTTTGCGAAGCAATCGGAATAGACGACATTTAATAAAATAACCAACGCTTCGACAAACAATTTTATTTTAAAATGATTTTTATTTAAAAATCATCAGCAGAATACGGAATATCAGATATTCCGTATTGTGCTGATGATATGCGAAAAATACGCGTGAAATATACATCTCATTTTACTCATTTTAAAATAGAATTTTAAAATAAAATTATTTGTCGAAGCGTTGTATTGGTGATTTTGTTGAACATCGTTTAAAAACTATAGATTAATAAGAGGAAATAAACTTAAATTTTACTTACAATCTTGCTGCAATCCAGGGGTGCAATCCATCCAGGCACAGTCGCTATTTTCGGCATTTTTGCTATTATAATTAATAACAACCCACAAGTTTACACTTCGAAAAACCAACGTAAAATGACGTTTAAAATAAATAAGATTGCTTTCGAATATGGGAATAAATTTCCCCGAATAACAAAGAAACACCTGTGCTCCTAATTTTCTGGTAAAATGTATTTTTGTATTTATTTAGAAGTTTCAGGGAATTAGCTCTTCCTTGAATTCTGTCCCGGTCTAGATGTATGGGAACAGCATTAATAAATTTTTGGAAGCGTTTATCGGAAAAGTATTGAGAAGAGGGTTCATAGAATGCTATTTTTAATTTAAAGAGGGCTGTTTAACTCTTTGTTTGTTACAACCGCGACATATTTTTAGTAATGCCTATCCTATAATAAATTACATCCAATAAATAAATAAAACTCGGATACTTCAAATATGCTGAATTACTACAAAATATGCAAATAATATACAAAATGCATATATTATGCAAATATGCAAATTTATGCACACTGCATATTATCCGGCCTTTATTGATGACTATATTCTTACCGAATGTATATAGTTTCGTATGGTGCCGTACTATACCGGCAAAGCCGTAACTCTTGTGTCAGCAACCAACACAGTGGGCATAGTCACCGTATACAACTCTGTGCTTGCAACAATGTTTATAATAAACATAAATTATAAGTAATACATTATTGAATGCCTGCCCACTTAAAAAGAATGCTATACTTTCTGTATCAAGTTACAGAAAAAATTCAGACACATTGGGTTATGTGAATAAGAATGTAGTAAATGCTTTAAGCTTTTATTTATTTTATTTTGTCTCCCGGGTTATGTGCACCCCCGCACGGCTCGGCCCTGCCCCTGATCATATGACCTGACCCAACGTGGTTGGATGAGCAAGTTTCTACTGTATATAATAGCTCAAAAATCTCAACTACCATAACATATGTTGGACTGTACTATGTATATAAGTAGATTATTTACGAAGTTTCACTACTCTTAAAATATTTGTAGAAGTAAACAATTACGTCGGTGTAACAAAATGTTGAAGCTATTTTAAACAGTAATTATGGGTTTTCCACAGAAAAGATGTTCTAATTTGGCACGTGTCTCACCTCATTTAAAGAGATTAGATTTAAATCTTAGAATTGTTTATACTGACTTTCGCGGTTTTTGCTATTCATCTGTCAATTGTGATATCACCTCATCAAAAACTAGATTTCTAAATTCTTACCGCATTTCGCAGAAAGATTATTCAAGTTTGACAATAATTGAATCATTGACGCTGTTTGTGAGTTCATATCGTATCGTATAAGACAACATAAATATAAGATGACCCCGCTCTTGTTTTCATTTCGTTTTTAAAATTTGCCCGTGCCATCAAAGATCAGACAGTAGTATCGTTATAAACATGTTCAAACTCATCCTGTTTTCGGTGTGTTTCGTACGATTTTCTTCCGGCGATTTGAATAATGTAAACGTGTACGTTAGAAATTACGTGGGCGAAAAGAATTACAGATCTTTTTTCAATGAGAACATGGACAATTTAAAAGAATTCGTGTCGTTGGAGCTTTTCAATAGTACGGTTAAAATTTTGGAAGAAGGTGATATCCAAGATTTTCCGAATGTGAAGGAATTATCTTTGAACGCAATAGATTTGGAAGTATTGAAACCGAAATGTCTTAAAGACTTACCCAACTTGAAATATCTTTACTTCGAACGGAATAAACTCAAGAAAATTTCAGAAGGTGTTCTTAATAATTTGCAGATAAGGACTTTATCGTTTAGGGAAAATCAAATTGAACATATCGAAACCCACGCCCTCGACGACATGCCATATTTATTCAAACTTGATTTATCTATGAATATGGTCACCGCCATCAATCCTGAATGGCTTGCGAACAGCAAAGCATTGGTAGAACTAAGTCTCTCGTCGAATAAATTAACAGAAATTCCACACGGGGCGTTTCAAAACGTGAAAGATTTGAGGAACATCGACTTCTCGCAAAATCGAATCAAAGTGCTGGAAGAACATTTCTTCGCCGATTTAAAACAGCTAAAATTGTTGAACTTAAGTGTGAATAAAATCCATACGATTCAAAATGGAACGTTTAAACTTCACACTAACTTGAAGGTGCTGCAATTATTCTATAATAAGCTACAATGTTTAAGTGATGAGGTTTTAAGTTCTCTGAATCACGACGTGAGTGTATTTTTGGTGATGAACACTATTACACAGGACTGCAGAAAAAAGTTGCAACAATTTAAAAAGGAACATTCGCGTATTCTACTGTATTATTAATAAAAATACGATAGTGTTTACGCTTGCTTTATTTATTTCAATGTGTTGTGCAGACATCCTCGATAATACGCGGTCTAGTAAGGGAGCAAACTGAATAATTTAGGTACCTCCTTTCAATTTGCGATTTATAAAATGTAAGCAATTCGTATAATTAAAATAGCTAAATGTGAAGAAATAATTTTGATAGCAATCAAATTGAAAGGTGGGAAGATAGCACTTGAATCAAAACTTTTTCATTGAGTTGCTGTGCATGATCGGAATTATCAATAAAGCAGTTGCACGTCAATAATATACACTGCGAGTAATTTTAAAATTACGACGTTACCATGGACCCCAACACCACTCTTCCCCGCTTCTTCATACACAGAAATCTATCGCAGTCATCCTTACAACCTTTCTTGTTCCACTTCAAAATTGTATTCCTACAAATGTTTTTATTCTACCTGAATATGTAGTCCAAACGTTGCCATGTCATACAATAGTTAAAAGTGTCCCGTCTTTTTGATATGTAAATATGCCTAAAGGGTTATCTTTTATACCACCTCGAAAAATTACAAGTGCTACTAGTACAGAGCTTTCAAAATAATTCCACAAATTAAACCAGTTAATGACTTCACCAACGCTAGGAACTTCATGTCACTACTAGGGCCGGTGTGGAATTCCTTACGCCCTTTGATCTTCAGGTGTAGCCTGCGGAGAGATGAGGTTGGTTAGCGAAAAGCTAACTGGGGAAGATGACTTTTCACCTGTAACACATACAAGAAATTTTAGACTGAAAAAATAGAAGTTTGTCAGTCGTTTAGAGGACGATGATGGTCGTCGAGGGACCTGCGGGATTGCCTTAGTCTAGATCGATGACATCTGCAAGGCGACGAACCTTCTTTTTGGGAGGGGGTCGATCTTGGGGACTTCACCAACCAACGTCACACTAGTATTTATTTGAATGACCTTCCAACTTGTCAGTACAGGCGCACATGGTCATCAACCACCGATAGTGGGAGTATTTATTTCAACGTATTATCTATTCTTGTTCTATTTGAGGGATAGTAAAGGGAAGTTAATTTTTATTATATGGGACGATCTGTAAAGTAAGCTCCGTTTTGGTTATTCAAAACAAAAAACACCAAGAAACGAAGAGGTTTTTATCATATACAACTTAAAGCTACTCTTTTCAACTATTTTTCTACATGTATTATATATATATATATATATATATATATATATATATATATATATATACACAGTGTGTAAAGCGATGGGGTATACAAGAGGGAATTTTTTTAAATATTGATTTATGAAAAAATGTATTCTTCATGATATTTTTGCTTGCTTTGAAAGTACCAATAACGTTTCGATAATCTAAAATATATTTCTAGAAATCTGGAAAAATAATAAAATTAATTTTTTTATTGGAAGTTATCATTCTACATTATAATCAAGATAGCGTATTGCTATCAAACCACAAACAAAACACTCCATGTGTCAAACTGACTTTCAAAAATGCTAACGTTACAGCAAAGAATTTATTTAGTTAAATGTTACGGTGTTGGTGATGTTTCATATCAATACGCAATTAATTTGTTTCATCAAAAGTATCCAGATGTAGCTGTAACAAAAATGACTCTTAAAAAATTAATTGCAAAATTCGACGAAACAGGATCGGTGGTCGACAAAAAGAAGATAAGAAAGGTGTACAATGGGAATGATGCGGTAACTATTATGGCGCTGCAGTCCGTTGAAGACAATCCACGCTTATCATTAAGACGGAGGGCAGCGGAGCTTAATGTCAGTCACACTTTATTACAAACAATTTTTAAAAGAAATAAAATTTATCCGTTTAAGCCAAAATTTAGACATACCCCTGAGATTCCAGATCATGCTTTGAGACTGGACTTCTGCTTATGGATTGGTGAGAAGCTCATGGAAAACAGAAACTTTCATAAACGCATATTGTTTTCCGATGAATGTACCTTTTCTACAAACGGTGTTGTGTCTTCACAGAATTGCAGATTTTGGTCACGAGACAATCCCAATTTTAAAATCAACACGAGAAATCAGCGTTATCGAAAAGTTAATGTTTGGTGCAGAATGTTAATTAATAAAATTATTGGGCCCTACTTTTTTGACGAAAATTTGAATCAACATAGTTACTTAAGTATGCTACGAAATTTTTTGATTCCATCACTACAAGACGTGAATTTGGAGAACATTTATTATCAACAAGATGGATGTCCAGCCCACAGCACGTTATTAGTTCGCGCATGGTTAGACCAGCAATTTCCTGAGAGGTGGATTGGCCGTTATGGTTCAATGCATTGGCCTGCCAGATCGCCAGATTTGTCTCCCATGGACTTCTTTTTCTGGGGACACCTTAAACAAAAAGTATATGAAGAACCTGTAGGAAATAATGTAGAAATTTTAAAACAACGAATAACTGCAGCGGTTAGAGAAGTTAACTTGGAAACTTTGGGGAAGGTTTATATGGAATTCAGGAATAGAGCGGAAAGGTGTGCAGAAAACGGAGGAGATTGTGTAGAATGACAGTTTATAATAAATAAAATTTATTTATTTATTTCTTATTGATACTTGATTAGAATGAAGATTAGTTACAATAAAAAGAATAATTAAAGCAAGCAAAAAATATCATGAAGAATAATTTTTTCATGAATCAATATTTAAAAAATTCCCTCTTGTATACTCCATCGCTTTACACACTGTATATAAAAAGGGTTTCATGCAGGCCATTCAGGCCTATCGCCTATGGTGTGATCTTGTTTCTTCTTTCCACTTCTGTCGATTTTTTACCTTCTCTTTCCAGTTTTCTATTTTCCTTTCTTTGATATCATCCATAATCGCTTCCCTCCACGTTTTCCTTTGCCTTCTTCTCCTTCTCTTGCCCTCCGGTCTTCTCCACGCTATTCCTTTGACTATTCTGGTGTCATCCATTCTCTCCAAATGTCCCAGCCATTGTAGTTTCCTGGACTTTACAATTTCATCTATCGTTGGTTCGTTGAAGAGGTCGTATATTTCTTCGTTAGTACTTTTTCCCAACCTTCATCTATTCTCTTTCCTCCAAAAATTCTCCGTAGAACCCCTCTCTCCCATATCCGTATTTTTCTTGATCCCTTTTTGTCATCGTCCATGTTTCACTCCCATATAAGAGAGTAGGCTGTATCACCGTCTTGTAGATTGTTAGTTTTGTCCCCATGAAAGCTCTTTAGATCTAATTATTTTCCTTAACCCTGCTGCACATTTATTACTTTTTGTTAGTCTGAAGTCTATTTCTGCTCCTTCTTCGCATTTATTAGTTATCCATGTGCCTAGGTATACATAGTTGACTGTCTCTCGTTTCCTTATTATAGTTTTGGATTTCCAAGGTTTTGTTCTGTTTATTATAATGCTTATTTGTTAATTGCATATATTCTGTTTTCGCTTTGTTGATTTGCAGTCCCAGTTTCGATACTTCCTCTATGAGTTGTGTTGTTACTCTACTAACAAGGGAAGATCCCGAACTCGGAAATTCAAAAAAATTTGAAACTTTGGGAATATATACAACATATATAGGTGTGCTATACGCAATTTTTTTGTGCCGACATTCACTTTGTAGGGGTGAAACACCCCATCGAAAATTGACGGATTTTCAATTTTCTCCACACAACTCCAGTAAAAAGAAAGATAGAAGATAGGTGTAAATGCAATAGTTGCAGCATACATCAAGATCTTTCAAAATATGTGACTATCATATATACAGAGTGTTCCGTTAAGCCTTGCGCTTATACTGCAGATGTTTTTGTAACAATACAAAGAAAAGTTTGAGATATAATTTGTGTGACTTTTAATTCTGCTTAAAACTGTGTAGGGTTTTCTAATGTACAGAGTGTTCCAGAAGTAAATATCACCCTATCCTTGGTTATATCTAACAGAACTGCATATATTATATTATAATATATATGAATATATATTATTAAATACTTATTGCAAGGAATGATCTCAATCCCGCAAATTTAAAATATGAAATTTGAGAATATGTAAACCACATATAGAGGTGCGATACGAATTTTTGCTGCAAAGTTAATGAAATTTACTGTATATCTTTGCGGTACTATATTTATTAGATAAGACATTGTTTTGTTTGATAATAACATCCAAAGTATTGGTTTTAGAAATATGTAGAAGACATATGTAATGCGCAATTTATTAATTTGAGTTAATCACTCGCTGTTGTAAGAGGAAAAGGTTAGTTTTTAGACCAAAGTTATATCTTACAATTAATCGATTTTATTAAGCGATAACAAATATATCAATATTTTTAACATTTTAAGCAATACAAATATTGATAAGTACATCAATATAATTTATATGTGATTAGCTGATTAGTCATAAAGTATAAGATATATAGGAAATTTTTGTAGATAACACTTTGCATCTTTTGGTCATATTTATTATGTAGTGAAATACTGGCAAATGAATAATTATTCTGTATGGTGATGAAATTCTTCAAAGAAATGTTTAAAACATGGGAATTCGTTGCACCACGCACATCGTATGATGGCCTGGGCACCGCATATGGAACAGCTAGCAGGATGTATAAAATCCTGTTGTCTAAAAGCAAAAGCTACCGGATTTTCAAACTTATTTGGTTTTTGATCAATGTATCCACTTTTATACCAAGCATAAGCAAATACATCGTGATACTTTGGTGCCGAAAGTTGGTTGTGAATAAGGGACTGTAATTTGATAACATTATTGCGTTCATGCAATACAATATCATAACCAAACAGTAGCACAAGATCGGAAAATTTTCTTACAAAATTTTTCCATATGCGGAAACCATATACATCTAGTAGTTGTATCATTGCCGTAGTTTTTTCGGTATCGTCAATATTTCAACATGCTTGTTTGATGGTATACTCTTTTGCAATGTAGCAGGACAATGACCAGTCCAAGAGTCCAAGAATAACACGCTCTGAGGTCTCACATTTGGCACATACACACGGGGTGAGCCATTCATTAAACAGTTCTTTTGTTAATTTTCCCGACGTTGAAGCCCTTACATAAACATTCCACGGTTCAAACAAAGACTGTGTTACACGCGGACCGAAACTACCACTTTGTTCTTTCATGACAATAAATAGAGGGGAAAGAAGTTTTCCAGAAGCTGATATTGTGGGAAGTATGGTATAACTATGTGTTGTTGCGGATATTGACTGCACAACTACTGTAACCCTTTTTGAACCTTGCACAGCTAACATGCGACCAGAATGAAGCTCTAGATTAAAGCCACTTTCATCGGCATTGAATGTATTATCTTCTCCGACTTGTTTTATGTGATCTTTTACATGGCTAACAAATGTTAAAGCGATTTCATTCAGCTTTTCGGAATCTGTACCATATGATCGCGTAATAAATTTATTTATTTTTCTTGAAACTATTCTATACGCTTTCTTAAAATTCCAGACCCAATGCCGGGATGCTTTAAAGTTTTCTAAATCTATTCCTTGATTAGCTTGCAAAGCCCATCTTTGAATGTCCAAATCATGAATAATATCACCCGAATCAATACTCTCTACAAACTTATAAACGGATTCCGAAATTTGTAGCAATTTTTCCCGTCGTGTGCCTTCCCGGTTTACTGTTTCTTCCCATCTAGAACAAATAAAAGAAAATAAAGACAAATCGTTGTTATATTAAATGGAGTTCACTGTTTACCTGTACAATTGTTGGAGAGTTGAAACTTTTCGAAATTTCTTTTGGACGGTTGCTAACGTAAGTCGCTTCGTTTTCCCACTTTTCCAGTATTCAACAGCTTTGGTTTTATATTCCAAAGTGACAATACCGCCTTCTTCTGGAACACACTGTTCGTCTTCAGCTTCCATCGCTTCTAAAATTTCTTCGCGTGTAGGTGCGTATACATCATCTACTAAGTCTACGGAATGTGGTCTAACTGGATTCAAAAATTCTAGTGTTGTGTCAATTTCCAGCGAAAATGAAGTAGCTTTTTGAATGTCAAGACGCATATCCTTTATTATGTCGTATAATTCCACTTCGTGGTTATTCACAGGTGTTGGATTATTGTTATTGGCAACGTCAAATGTTACCATGAGCAAGCGAATTACATTTAAAATATTTACGACAACCATTTTCAGCACCACAGGTTTGTTACACAGTCAAACAACAAATACTATTAATGTCAGGTGGGGAATTTATATAAGCAACGTTATCATTTATCATTGCATTTGGTTGATTATTGCGTTTTTATAAAAACATGTTTACACCATTAGATAAAAACTTCGAATATTATTATCACACAAAACAATGTCTCATCTAATAAATATAGTACCGCAAAGATATACAGTAAATTTCATTAACTTTGCAGCAAAAATTCGTATCGCACCTCTATATGTGGTTTACATATTCTCAAATTTCGTATTTTAAATTTGCGGGATTGAGATCATTCCTTGCAATAAGTATTTAATAATATATATACATATATATTATAATATAATATATGAAGTTCTGTTAGATATAACCAAGGATAGGGTGATATTTACTTCTGGAACACTCTGTACATTAGAACACCCTACATAGTTTTAAGCAGAATTAAAAGTCACACAAATTATATCTCAAACTTTTCTTTGTATTGTTACAAAACATCTGCAGTATAAGCGCAAGGCTTAACGGAACGCTCTGTATATATGATAGTCACATATTTTGAAAGATCTTGATGTATGCTGCAACTATTGCATTTACACCTATCTTCTATCTTTCTTTTACTGGAGTTGTGTGGAGGAAATTGAAAATCCGTCAATTTTCGATGGGGTGTTTCACCCCTTCAAAGTGAATGTTGGCACAAAAAAATTGCGTATAGCACACCTATATATGTTGTATATATTCCCAAAGTTTCAAATTTTTTGAATTTCCGGGTTCGGGATCTTCCCTTGTAAGTTCTTTTTAGTTGTTTGCTATCAGTTGTTGCTACCAGATCATCTGCATATGCCAGACATTGATGGATCTTTGTGTGTAATGTCTCTTGCCTGTTGGCTTTGCTATTTCTTATTGCTGCCTCTAGTGCCAGGTTAAAAGCAGTGTGGATAATGGGTCTCCTTGTCTCAGCCCCCTCTTGACTTCGAATTCACTGGTTTCGTGACCCACTATTCTGACCGTGCTTATCGTTTGTTCTAAGGTCATGTGTACTACTTTAATGAGCTTTCTAGGTATGCCCAATCTTTCCAATACTTTAAACATTTCAGTTCTGTGTACTGAATCATACGCTGCCTTGAAATCGATAAAGAGCATTTGTGTTGGTATATCATACTCGTTGGTTTAAAATTTGCTATAGGAGAAAAATCTGGTCTATTGTAGATCTGCCTTTCCGAAGTCCGCACTGATATTCTCCTATTGCACTCTCTGCGAATTTGTCTAACCTTTTTTAGGTATTGTGGCAATTATTTTATATATTACGTGCAAGAGCGCGATTCTCTGGTAGTTCCGAGATTTCTCCCTTTTTGTGTAGTGGTATAATAATCACAGCTTTTCTCCAATTTTCTGGCATGCTTCCTTGTTCCCATATATTTCTTATTAACTTTGATGGTTTTCTTTTTAGTGTTTTTCCTCCATATTTTATGTTTTCGGCCATTATTTGATTTCTGCCGGGGCTTTTGTTGTTCTTCAGGTTTTCTGTTATTTCATTTATTTCTTCCTCTGTAGGCGTAACTTCTTCCGTGTTTGTGCCTTCATTCATTTGTCCTTATTCCTCGGATTCTTTGTTTTCTATTTTCCTCTCGTTCAGTAGTTTTTCAAAATATTGCTTTCATCTTTGTAATATTTCTTCTCTGTTGCCGATTAAGTTGCCCCCTTCTTGTTTGGTAAATATTCGCTTCGGCTGATAGCCTTTCTTTGTTTCTTTGTTTCCTTGTAGACGTTTCTTATATTTTTTGTTTTGTAGTTCATTTTCTATTTCCTGAATTTTTCCTTTTTGTAGTTTTCTTTTGTTCTCTCGGCAGATCTTTTTTAGGCGTTTCTTCCACTCTTGATACTTTCTTTTATCATCTTCTCTTCCTATTTTCAGATATATTAGCCCTAGTTGTCCCTTCTTGTTCGTTGCATCTATGCATATATTATCGAACCATTCTTTCTTTTTACTCGGCTCTTGTTTGTTTAACGCTTTCTCTGTTGCTATCTTAATTGCTTTCTGTACTTTGTCCCAATGTTCCTCTATCCCCATTTCTCTACTTCCGTAAATCAAATTTCGGTCTATTTCTTTCTGTACTTCTTTGCAATTTCTTCATTTTGTAGTTCTTTCATATTGTATTTTACGTCAGCTTTTCTTTTGTTCCCTTCGTTGTCTGTCCAGAGAGTCTACCTGTAGGTTTGCTATCACCAGGAGATGATCGAAGCTCACATCAGCCCCACGATAAGTTCTTACATTTGTCATTCGTTTAGCGTAGCGTTCTTCTATCAGTACGTAGTCTATTTGGTTAGTTTGGTTAGTCCCTGGTATTATCCATGTCCCGTTATATATTTCCTTCCTTTTGAAATGTGTGCTCATTTTCTGCTGTATAGCGAAATCTATTAGTCGCGCGCCATTATCGTTGGAGACATCGTGCTTACTTTCCCTCCTGTTACTGATTTAAATAATTCTTCGTTTACCACTTTAGCATTTGCATCGCCGATAACAATTTTCATGTGGCTATTGGGTATACCGTTTGTTATCTCCTCTAATTTTTCGTAGAATTCCTCCTTGATCCATTCTTCTTTTTCTTCGGTAGGTGGATGAAAATTTAACACTGTTACCTGGTTAAATTCATCAGATGTATTTCGCACATTCGATCAGATGTTGTTGAGAATTCTTTTACCGTCTTTTGGAATCTTTCATTTATCACGAATCCTGTCCATTATGTCGCTTCCTTTCAAATGTGTTTCCTGTACTGCCAATATGTCTAACAATAAGTGATACCTCCTAGCTTCTATTGTTAAACTTCTCATTGCCCCTTCTTCGTATCCTCCTTGAAGATTCCATGTTGCTAATCTTATATTTCTCTTGCTTTTCTCTTTCCCTCGTTCCCTATTCATTCTCTAGTTTCTTGCCTTGTCGTTTTTATTACTTTCCTGGCCATTGCTGTACTCCGTCAGTCTATTTGTCTGAGATACTTCGAGTTGCTTAGTATCTCTGTTCCATCTCCATTCCTCTTGCCCTATTCTGATTTTGTTGTAACCTATTTTAACCGTTCTTCCTTTGCTTGTTTCTATTTGCCCTACTTTCCTTATTTCCCTCTCTTCCTCTCTTTCCGTTTGGGTCATGTCATCGTTGATATAACTCCTGTTATCTTCTACTTTCTTTAACTTGTGTTTGTTTTTCATCACAGTCTCCTTGTCTTCTTCGTTTATCAGTTTAATTAAGCATGCTTTTTCTCCCAATTTCTGCACTGATGTTATTTGTACTTGGACTTCCAGTTCTTTTCTGAGTACATTGTCCATAGCCTGTTTTAGGGGTTTTGAATCACTAGTGTCGATCGCTATTCCTGTTAGCACCACATTGTTTTTCCGTTTTTCTTTCTCTCTTCTTTCTATTTTATTTTGTATTTTTTCCATCGTTCTTTTCATATTCTTATTTTCTTCTCTAATTTCTTTATTTTCCCTTCTGAGGTGTTCATCTTCAATTTTAATCTGTTCCATTTGCAAGTTAACTTTTTCTTGTCCCTTTCTTATTTCATATGCCTCAGCTTTGAGTTCTTTCATCATATCCAGTAATTTATACAATTTATCTTCGTTCATTTTACTCGATTTTGTAGGTGTTCTTGTTACTTTTGCGCTTCTTCCGAAGATTTCTTTTTTTGTCGTTTATTCTTGTTTTCATCTGTGGTATACTCATCGCTATCCATTTTGCGTTCTCGCGGTGTGTCGTTTGTAAGCGTCGTCCCCGAAACGTAGTGTTTAATTCAGCAATTCTTCGGTTTTCTTTCGTTTGACATCGAATTCACCCTTTCCAGGTTGCTCTCCTGCATTTACTTGTATTTGGTCCACCGCAGCACTTCACGATATTCGGGGTGAATGCTGATAGGAAATCAACCACACTTGACATCTCAAAGGTCTTTATTTACCCTAATTCGTGTAGATATTAAAGCATTCAATTGTACGGTTGATAGTTATCGATATGCAAAAAGCTATATGCTTTACTGGATTATAATCCAATCTCTGATGATTATAAAGGCTGAAAAATTGCTATCGCATTTCACTGCCAAAAATTACCATTTAATTGTTTTAGGAATGACGTCAAAGCTAGAAAAATAAATGAAAATCGGAGGGTGAATGGCACATATTAATGTGTATTTTTGAAAACTAAAACTGACGTGTTTCAGCGTTTTAAGAAAAGCCAGTTGAGTATGCTTTTTTAATATATTCCGTACTTTAATCTCAGACTGCATATTATTTCAATATTGATGTTTAGTCTGGGCGCGCAGTCTGGGTACGAGCACAGAATTACGAAACAAGTTGCAGACACCCTACATATACACATAACTATTATACTCGCATACCGCATCGATTCAGTATTGACTAGATAAGGGGATGTCGTAACTTAGTACGCTGTTACCGCCGTTTGCCCAAACTATTGATGATGAACTTACGTATATAGAAACAGAAAAAAACAATACTTCATACGATGTTTCTAAAATACTTTATTTCAATAACACGATAACACAAAATATGCACGTCAATTCATTTAAATTATTTGCAGAGAATAAAATGCAACAATAAAACTATACATAAAAATAAAAAAGAAAACAGTACCTTATCACGTACTTGTAAAAGTAACAGATTCATTATAATTACATTTAGAAAACGTTTAGTTCATGTGTAGTTATGTATATTCCTAATTTCATACATATACAGTCTGTTCTAAATAAGTAAAGTTACAAGCCAAAAGAACATGGATTTATACATTTACCTATGTCAATATTATTAAATATTTTAAATCATTTAACATTCTTTAAAATTATAATATAACGTTTAATTCGTACTTAATGTTTAGATTTAGTACGCAATAAATTACAACTATTCGAGTCTGTATTTATAGTTTATTTGGAGCAGGCTGTAGATGTAACAGATAATTCACGCTCACGAATTTATTTAAGTTTCAAAGTACGATTTAATTACAATACAATGAAAAATTTTTGACGTGTCCAACTTATTCCTACAATACAATTGAAAACTATTTTAGCTAGTTAACGTATGATGCCCACAAAATTCGCTGAAAATTGTAAAATTTGTAAATGGTCGTAATTCGATGATCATAGACTATAATCAAGTCAACAGATGTTTTAACACACACAATCTCGTATTAAACTTCGATAAGATGACCGTTAACAACTATCGGAAAATACTGCAACGATTTAAATTCAACATCAGCGGTTACAGAACAAACTAAACGTTTAAAACTGCACATGGATTAATACCTAAACTACTGGAAAGGATATTGGGTTATTTTAATTCCAAAATTAAATTTACTATTTTCTCCACTCTGCAATTCCAAAATTCGTTTTAAATAAAACGAAAAACTGAATTTTGATGAAAATAAATTGTTTCAACCGCCAAGTGAAATATCGTCAGACAAAGATTTCGTTGATTCTGGTGATTTATCAACAAATTGTTAAGATATTTAATATTGTATTAAATATGTATTAGGACATTTTGAAAATGTAGACATATAGAGCGAAGATCAAAGTAGTTAAGTAAGAGTAGTGATAGAGAATGACAGTTTTGAGAATTGTGTGAAATATATTATCATTAATAATCAAGCCGAGTTGTGATAATTGATAATAGAAGTTGTAAAGCTTATAGGTACAAAGACAGGGAGAGTATCTATAACAATTCAAGTGTGGGGTGACATAAGATAGGCTAGCAGCAGTTATTATTGGAACGACAACACGTACGAGTAAGAAACAAAAATGGTGGAGTCTAGTAGAGACAATTTAACGGCAGATTTAAATGAATTTGAAAATTTCGAGAAAAATGCTACTGTAAGTACCGATTCAACACCATCAAAATCGACAGATATGTTATTCACAATAAACGCATTGTTACAACAAAATGCCAGTATGTTACAAATGTTACAAATACAGTCGAGTTAAAATGTTAAAAATTATAGTATAAATGCATTTTCTGGTGAGGCAGGCAGTCATACGGCGAAAATATGGCTGGAAAATATCATAAGTACTACTCGACTACATGCATGGCCAGAATCATTTACCTTAGAAACAGCTCGAATGCATGTGAATGGTGCAGCAAAGCATTGGTTGGAAGCGAGACAATATGAAATAAAGGATTGGACTGAATTTCAGAATCAATTTAGAAAAACATTTTGTCAAGAAAGAAGTTTAACCGAATGCTGGAAGAAGATGCAACTAAGAACTCAGAGTCCCAAAGAAAATATAAGTATATATTTCCATGAGAAGGTTAAATATTGTCAAGAACTGATGTTATCATTTGAGGAAATAAAAGAACAGGTTGTAATTGGATTGTGGTCATGTGAACATTTCATTGGTTATGTCACGATACCAGGGAGATGTCGATGAGCTGTATCACGATATTTTAAGATATGAACGAATAATCTCTGCAAAATTAGAGAGAATTGAGAGTCAAAAGGAACAAGGTAAGAGAAAAGTATGAGAAAGATGAAAATGGAGTCAAATCAGAAATAGTAGAAAAAGAAAGTAGAAATAGAGAAAATATGACTATTAGAGATAGGATAGCAAAATGTTACAACTGCAAAAAGCTGGGACATATTGCCAAAGATTGTCCAGAACCAAGAAAAACAATAACTTGCTATAAATGTCCAGAAGAAGGGCACATAGCTAGGAATTATTTACATAAAGAAGGGAGGAATAGAGAAATAAATGTAATAGAAGTAGAAGAACGAAGTTTCGAAAAGTGTATGAAAGAGGTAGAAATTGGAAGTAAGAATTATGTAGCAATGATAGACAGCGGCAGTGCTGAATGTACCATGAAAGCAAGTGCAGCAATTGAAGGTGGGTTCAATATAGTGAGAACAAACAAAATTGAACTAAAAGGTTTTGGCCCAATTACCAATAAGGTAAGAAGTAGTGGTACAATTTATGCTAACGTAAAAGTGGATTCAGTAGAAGCAGATAATGTAGCTATAAGAATTGTGCCTGATGATGTGCAACCACTAAAAGTAATAACTGGTAGAACTTTTACTGAACTGTCTCATGTTGCCTATTTTAAAATTGATAACCAATTATGTTTTAAAAATACGGATGCTATCGAACTACCTTTGATCGATAAGTTAGATATTAGTATTTTACTTTGTTGTTAGTTATTTAGTTTCATATGGGTCAAAATATACCGTTACTGAGGTAGTTACAACAGAACAAGAGAAAGTCTTCCCAGAATATTTGTTGACATGTAGCAAATTTTGACATTGGCTTATGAGTACGCAGAGTATTTGGGAAAATTAACGTGCTGGAAAAGATAGGACAGGGGGATTTAGGAACCACTTAGCCTAAGAAAGCCTAAAAATAGAAGTGCAGCAAGAAGTTCTGCATTTAATAAAAGCGCAGTGACTGAGTTTTTTGACAATTATGAGCGTGTAATGTTACGCCATAAATTTACACCTGGTGGTATAATAAATCTGGACGAAACAGGCATTACCACGGTCTTACCTGCGCCTAAAGTTTTGGCTGAAAAGACATATAAACAAGGAGGACAAATTGTATCAGGCGAACGTGGAGAACCAGTTACATTTTGTGGAACAGGTGTTGCTCTTCCTCCTGTTTATGTTTCTCCTCGTGTCCATTTCAAAGACCCATTTTTAAATGGTGCACCCAAAAGCAGTCTTGGCTTGGCAAAGAGGAGCGGGTAAATGAATTGTACATTCAAGATCTTCAACACATTGAACGCCAAACTTCGTGCACTAAGGATAACTTGATCCTAACTATTTGTGACAACCACTAGTCGCACATATTTCTATTGAAGCAGCCAACTATTGTTGTAACAATGGAATTATCTATCTCTCTCTGCTACCACACACACCACACAAATTACAACTGATGGATGTCAGCGTCTTTGCCCGTTTAAAGGCAAACTGAAAACAGCTTTTAATGATTGGCATATTCGAAAAATTGGAAAGACTTTAGCTATATATAACATAGCTGAATTTTCAGAATCGCCCATTCTGGAATCTTTTACTCCCAAAAACATCACAAGTGGCTTTTCAAAGCCGAGAATTTGACCATTCAACATACTTTATTTCGGGACGATGATTTTGCAGCTATAGACATTTTCAGTGGACGTTCCTAAGGAAGCAAAAAAATAGCCAGGACATAGAGACGGGAAGTAGATTTTGTGGAGCTGGAAAAAAGTCGAAATGATGAAGTTATTGTTAACCTTCCTATACTCACGTCAAAATGAAAGACGTATACTACACTATATAAGTCGGTCTCACAGACCGTATGCGTGAAGTATAGGAAGGTTAAAGCTGTGACGGAGACGGGACCCTGGTAGACCAAACCGACCCATTAAACAACCAATCAGATACTGCTGCATCTACGAATGTCGTTTCATCTCCCAACGTTTTACCGCTTCCGTCAGGCCTTCAGACTGATAGCATAAAAACGGTTTTCAACAAAAAAGCATCTAAAATAGGGAAAAAGGAGAGATACAGGATTTATATTGACAAACCAGAAAAAACTCGACTACAAATGTTACACAAAGAGAAGGAAAGAAAACATTAAATTGTGAAAACAGAAAGCAAAAGATTTGAAAACGGCAAAGAATTTATTGGGGCTTACAGAAATGAAAAATGAGTCGTTGAAAATAAGTGATAACGACGATGAAGAGGAATCTGATGCTGGAAGTGGAGAAGAGTTTGACGTTCCCAATCCTGAAAATATAAATATTGGAGATTTCCTACTAATCATATTTGAAAAGAAGAAACCTATAGTTTATTACATGGCCAAAGTAATTTCTAAATACAATTTGACTGGGTATCAAGTGTCATATCTCAGAAAAATCCATGGTTGGGGGCGGAATTTGTTTCGACGCCCATACGGAGTTGGTTCCTACACGAACGACATAAAAGAATGCAGTTTATTACTTGAAGAACATCGTAGATATAAAAAACTTTTTACTTAAATTTAATCTTGGATACTACGTATTACGAAAAAATTATGGACTCCCGCCCTGTGAAGTGACGCGTTAATTTTGGCCAGAGTACATATTTATATAAAGACATAACGAAACAAAAAATTCCAAACGAAGTTTTATATTATTACTAGTTGAAGAACTAAACTGCCTGAAGGTCATAAAAATGCTCAAATACCGCTCAAATGCTCAAATAATAAACGAAATAATAAATTACAAAATTTTGATCTTCTCTTGCCATCCGTAGACGTACGTTTCGCGGTTATACCGCTCGTTAGTACGGCTTTGCAAGAGCTGTAATTTCGTATACAAATTTTATGTATATATCGTCTGAACATTCAACATCAATGTATACGAAATTACAGCTCTTGCAAAGCCGTACTCACGAGCGGTATAACCGCGAAACGTACGTCTACGGATGGCAAAAGAAGATCAAAATTTTGTAATTTGCAATTTTCCCACGGCGAGTAGCCGAAGAGCGCGACTGCAATTACTGCAGGAGGCTGTGGCAACGCAAGTTGTCCACTTCTCTAGAAAAAATAACTGTAAAAATGCGTAATACGTAGAGAATTCATATCGAATCCCTCTCACATGTGCAAACATCAAACGAAATAATAAAAAACGGAAATGGCAGCAATGTCGAATACTGAAATGCAAAAATAAAGTGACATTCGTAAGAATTTTATATGCGGAAAATCTCCACGGATGGAAAATATCACATGCTTAAAGTGCTCAGCAATTAAATAAATTTGTTTATAAAATATATAAATACTCAAGAATTTATAATTGTTTTGTAAATTATAGATAAATAAGAAACTTTCGTGTCATGGTTTGAGGAAGTATATTTCTCTATAAGGAGGTATTAAAGCTTTTAATAAAACTAACACATCAATATCTTCAGCAACAACAACATTTTCTGATTTAATGTTAATTACGGTTTGTATGATTAATGTATCTGCATCACCTGCTTGACACGAGAAAATATTGTTATAACCAGAGACCGGATTATATACTTTTTGCATATCAATAACTATCAATGATACAATTGAACGCTTTAAGATCTACACGAATTAAGCTAGTTTCTGCCACTCCCTACCATCACTACCTCCACTACCTCTGCTTCTCCACCCTGCTCTCTTTTCTATACCCTTATACCTAGTTTCCAAGGACGTTTGATGTCCGTTTGTATACTTTATATAGAAATTAAATAATGTTTGAGAGATAAATAACTACAGGTGTAAAAGAATTTACCATGGTACTTCTAGTATAGTAGAACTAACGCCATTTTCAAGAGGGTATTCTTAAAACAAAAAAGCATTAACGGAAATTTTCAAAAGGCAAGCTTTTTTATTTTTAGTATAAGAAATTAAAATAAAAACCGAACCATTCACTGTAATTGGGTTCCAAGGTATAAACCAAATTGCACTAGACTAATTAGCTTTATCTAGAACAACGGTTGCACAAAATTCCATTCATTTCATATCATAATATGAGTTAATCCTGAAAACAGTTTAGTTACTATATTATTTTTTTAATAAAGAAGGTATCGATAAAAATATAAGTTTTTCCCGAATTGATTTACCCTTGTACACTCAACGATATAAGAGGGTAAGAAATTTTGACGATGTCTTCGAACTATGCATATTACGTTAAAAGATACAAACACAAAAATCTTTTCTGTTAAAATTTACTAAACAAATACGCAATTAAGGGTTATACCCTCACAACATCTTGATAATAAAGACATCGGGCACATCGCATCCAACAGGATCTAAATTATTTTATTGCGATACATTTACAAATCTCAAAAAATTCCAACGATACAACTCACACATACTCAAAGCAAAAAATTAAATTATAATCGTGAATGTGAAATATCTGTTCAATAATAATGCCGATTTTAGTAACATACAAAGAAAATAATAATATAATATAATTATACACCTATCTGTGTTAAAAACCTTAGAAAACTCATTTTCCTGGACTAGACATTACGATATACACATACTCTTACTACTACTTTAAAATATGTATACATATATATAAAAAAGGAAGTCAATTAATAAAGTAATAAAAATAAAATGGAATGCTTAACGACTATTGTGATGATTTTGAGATTTCAATAATTCGCAAACTATGTGCGAAATATATCATAATAATAATAGAATTATAATATTCCTTATGGAGTATTTAACCTATAAGCTAAAAACATCTGTATAGGATTTATACAAATATAGAGTTACATTGTATTCTATTACATATAATAATTATCTACAACGATTAACGGTTATTCTCCTTTGATGTAGCATCCATTGGCGATTTTTGACATTGTTGAGTGTATCAAATAAAAAACTTAAAATTACAATTGTAACGAAAAATAAAAGAAATCAGTGGAACATTTAAAAACACGATACTTGTTGATACGTCGAATGTTGGAAGAATAGCTGAAAACATCGTGAACGAACTGGTATAAATTGAATCTTGATATTCTGGGGGCCCAGAAAGGCGTAAAAAAAGACTATGACAGAAGAAATAGAGAATAAAAATGATGAAATGAAAAATTTACGTGCTGTGGAAGAAGTGATCGTTATATATTAAGGAAAAAAATTATACCTACTAATAAATGTATTATTTTCCAAAATAAATACAAAAACAACTTCCCACGCTTTCTACATTTAAAACAAATAGGTCATCGCGATATCATTAAACCGTTATAAATTTGTACGAATTTGTTACAATCAACAATATTCAATTATAGCCAAGACATTTCATCAAAAAAAAAAAAAAAAAAAAAAGAACAGAATCATCCATATATACAGAGCACCAGACAAAAGAGGAATTTGTTTATATCACTAATAAAATATATCATAGGAATGTACTTAGTAAATTAAAACCATATATGTATGTATATAAATAGATTTAAATAATATAAATATACATATTTATATATGCAAAATTAATAATTTAAAAGGGTTGAATGATATACATATAATAACCTTCGTAATTTTTGTGTTAAATACAGTATTACTGGAACCCTGTATATAACCTTTAATATTTAAGTTATATTTATTTATATGCACTTATAAGGGAACATCAGAAACCACGTCTTCCAAAAATAGGCAAAATTTTGTGGGTTTTGTAGAAGGGTCAAATGTAAGAACATTGTATATATTCCTAGTAGGCCGAATCGGCCGCAAGCGGGGGCGAAGAGGGTTCTACAGAATACAATTAGAGATATTGAAAGCAAGTTAAGACATGTACTTATTGTTTGAAAAAGCATTAACAGACAGCGTGATCGCCGTTTTAAAAATTATTAGTTTTAATAGACAAGCTAACCTCACCCCCAAGCCACTTAAAATGACGATCACGCCGTCTTTTAGTACTTTTCAAACAATGAAGAACTTGTCTTAACTTGTTTTCAATAATCCCAATAGTTTTCCAAGATATTTGCACAAATGTAAATAATATTCATTTCCTTTTCCACAACTTACACATCAAATTAAAACAAGAAAATTCACAATGAATAAAACAGAATTGTTAAGAGATAAATTTCCCTACTATCGCAGGAAAGCCGAGATTCAGTTTTAAAGTTTCAGAAGGAACTGACTGGGAACTGCAGACGGTAAGAACTAAAGGTAAACGTTTCTTATTTAGACGGAGAAGTACAAACGTTAGTAAAATTCGACCCATATGTTTTGCAAGATTAAGCGGTTATTGGAATAGGTCGTATTGGTCCAATTGTGTCGCGATTGCGTTCGCCTAACGTAAATCCGATTGAACGCTGAGTCTGAGAGACAGCGAGCATATGTTGTGATAACTGACAAGTAAGTCAGTGCACCCAAAACAACCCTTTTATTTGCCTAATTTTTATCGATTTCCTTTTTCTATACTCATTTACTTACTCGTACCTTATATAATTTTGTATATACTTTTGACACCCAAGTTAGGAAAAGCTCTATATATATACAGTCTGGCCTCGGATTGACTTCACTCTAGGTACAATTGATCAAAAAATGTTCCATTTTGTTTTAAAGTCTTGAAATGCCGCCCTCCTTGGTTTGAAAAGAATTTTAACCGCATTTGTACTTTTTAAAAATCGAGGCCGTCATGAGAATTGAGAAAAGAACCATTTACTATTGAAGGAAAATGCCGTTCTGGTCAATAATACGGGAAAACAGAATTTAAAATTATGACTCTATACAGAATTTTACAAATATAAGTTGTATAGAATAAGAATATATAAGTTGTCAAGAAAAAAAAAAATACTTATGCAAAAAATATAAATAACAATTACTCAATTTAAATTCCTCCACGGTCGCCACATTTTTCTACCTTAACTCGAAACTCCTCAAACACTTTTGGTTTGGTTGTTGCATTAATTTTGTGTACAGCATCCCTTAATTTTTTGTTTTAATAACAGGCCTACCATAGAATTAAAAAATATATATAATTAGCTGATTACGGAAAAAATAATGAAAAAATCCCACTTAAAATTATGCATGTTAGGCAAGTTACCATTGCAGCATTCAATCTTAATTAGGCTTAAAAAATAATGTTCTCTTAAATCCATTTAATACGTAAAGGTTACAAGGTTCTTTTCGGGAATTACCCGTTTTTACATCGACCAGACAATAGTACAACTAACCAAATCTGGTTCAAACAGGAATATTTTCCAGCCTGCACGTGGTCTTCCCATATCCCTCTATCTTGTCCTCCCCCTCCCTCCACAAACCCCCTTCCACTACAGTAGCTATAAGTTATAGCCTATAACCCTTTATTTGCTTTCCTCGTACAGTGCGTCTTTTGACCCTGTGCTATGCACATGTGTTTTCTTAATTTTGTCGAAATAGCAAGTGTTTTATGTTATATTTTGTGTTGTGAGTTTACGAAGATCTAGATGTGTTACTTTACCCGATTGTTTCTGTTACATTTGTGGTAATTATGTAAAAAAGTGATAAAGAAATATTTACGATTTTGTCAAATAAGTTTACTTTGCTTACTTTGGCATGCAGTTAGGCGATCAAGAAAAACCTTGCTCGCCTCTCCCTCTCCCTCCCCCACATAATCTGTTCAATTTGTGTTGAGAAATTGAGGCAGTGGAGTTAAGGTAAAAAACAATCGTTTCGTTTTGGCATTCCCATGGTATGGGGAGAACCGACAGATCACAACGGTGCAACGTGCAAGGTTTCAACTTAAAAAGTAAAAACGAAATATTTTATCTTAATATGCCATCAGCCATTCACATGGGCCCAGTATACCGATACCTTCTCTATCAATTAGTCTCGATAACATTTTAGATGAGACAGATATATAGTCTCAACCGTGTGTTAGTGAAGAAGACGGTGAGTTCAGTGACATTTACGATCCCAACACAAACACTCAATCTGAATTGAATGATGTAATCAGCGACTTAGACCTTAGTTTTACGTTCAACATTGAAGGAAAAAAATGTTGGCTTCTGGTACGTCTTTTTCTTGGTATCGAAATAGAGAAAAGGATTTGGTCTTTTTTCTCAAGAAGGTGACCTAATTTATGGTAACAACACCCCTGGAGTTATGGCAAGTTTTAGAGTTGAGTATGTACCGGAAGATGGGAGACTTCATTTTCTTTCATTTTGTTTCACTTTGATTTAAACATCATTTGAATGTTGCTTGGACTGGAAACACAAAGTTTAAATTTTTTTTTTTCTGTGAATCGGATAGCCGTATTGGCCGGTTAGCCTTGTAGATCCAAAAAGTTTTGCTTCCTCCACTTCACATACAATTGGGTCTAATCATACAATTCCGAGTATTTGTTGTACCTAACAACCGAAACTTATTAAGGATGGAAACTTTGAGACAAAAATTGATCAAAAAGAAAACAGCAGCATGGGTATCTTTTAAACTTGCTGTAATCGAGTTTCTTGGGAACAAAAAGGATCCTGACTACAAAGCCATGGCTGCAGAAATGTTGGAAAACTTCAAGAAATTAGGCTGTAACATGAGCCTAAAATTACATTTCCTCCATTCGCACCTCGACTACTTTCCAGAAAATCTCGTTGCCGTTAGCTAAGAACAAGACGAAATATTTCATCAAGATATAAAGGAAATCGAAAAGCGATATCAAAGAAGATGTGATGTTAATATGATAGCGGGCTACTGCTGGATGCTCAGAGAGAAGAATCCCCAGCGATTCTACAGCAGAAAAAGCAGAGCAACAAGTTTTGATGGGAAGCGAAAGCGATACTTACTTAGTCAAAGTAATCCGATATTCATAAAATTTTGCATAGAGTCATAATTTCATATTGTGAACAACTTTTTTGATAACATATTGTCATATTATTGATCGAAATGGCACTTTAATCGAACAGAAAATATTTTTTCTCAATTGTCACTACATCTTTGGTTTTTAAAAAGTAAATATGTGCTTTAAATTCTTTTCCGACTAAGCAGGGCAGTATTTCGAAACATTAAGACAAAATTCAAATTTTTTGATCAATTGTACCTATAGTGAAATCAATCTGAGGGCTCTACTCCAACTACGAACGATTCGGCCCGTAAGAATATGTGCAATGTTCTCACAATAGACAAATCAAAATGTTTTTTTAATTTTAGGCCGGGTTGCCGCTGTTTCCTTGTTCGTACCATTTTACTGTGTTTACACACACATCATCGGACGGAATGTATTTTATTACTCTGCTTTTAATATTTTATTTCTTAAGTACGTATTAATAGAGCAGATCAGATCATCTCATATTCTTGAGTATTATTTATTATACAATTTCCTTTTTAGTAAGATTCTATTAAAAACACTTATTGCACAGTTTCTTTTTAAACTTTTCAGTTCAAGAATGACATGATAGTTAATCTTATTGCTAGGATTAAAATAGAGATTTCAATATTTGTTTTTCCTTAACTTTCTTTAAGAATAAAAAAATGCTACCTCGAAGGTTAGTTGCGATCATAAAAGTGCGTCACCTCTGGTGTATACCCATTCATTCGTCGCAATGCCGGTAGAAGACGAAATTGTACTCCGTGAATTCCACGCCCAATTTTGATGAAGAAATCTTGCAGGTGTTCTGTAACAGAGAAAACGATAGAAATTAAATGCCATCCTCTTCACCATTACAGCATAACGTTCGATAATGATAGCACATCATTCACTCTTTTATCAAACATTAATTATAACATAGTAAACTAAAACTTCACAATGGTTTCTGCAAAAAAAAAGATATAAAAGCACTTGTACCCTTTTTGCACGAACGTCAAGCTTCAAGTTGGATAATTGTTCAGAAAGATAGTGTGTGTTAGTATTTTTAATTTAAGGTGAATTTATAAACTTGTTATGGCAAATTGTTGGGTTTTCGGTATTGTTAAAGTTTTCTGTGTTAATATTTTTATTTATCGCTTCACTCTTGATGTGTAAACGGCGCCCCGCTTTCGTCAGTGTCTAATATGACTTGTGCGCTGTGTTGAATGCGCACGCGGTCTTGGTTCAGCTTCTAACGGCCGAGTTGACCAGATCGGTTTTTCCGTACCTAAGTTTATTCCGTTTTGTTCTAAATCTCGTTGCCGAGGATTATATACGGATACCTGCGTAGAGAAGGGAGTTAGCACCGTTAAGAGTATCGTTGTATTTTCGTCCCCAAGTTTTGCTGGTCGAACTAATCGTTTACGTTGCTTTTCCCTCAATTAGCGGTGAATCTTCCTGTTTTTGTAATTTCGATGCCGTAATATCTCCCTTTCACGTTGTTATAGAGAGCTAGGGTGAGCTAGTGTAAACTAGTAGAGAACTAGTGTGATGTAGTAACGACTGGTATAATTAGTATAGGCTGGTATAACTATCGTAGGAACTAGAAACTAGTTTTTCCCGACATCTTTTCCTCACGGACGAGACAACCCGCCATCTTGGGCCACGTCCGTTCGTATGCCGCAAACCACGCCGTGCAAAGTCGACCACGGAAAACTGCATCACGCTAAGTTTTATTTACTTTTATTTATATTTGATATCGGTGAGTTCTTGGGAAACAATTCCCTAGAAACTCGTAATTAATCTTACGTTAGGAATTGTGTGCGAATATACAGGGCTTTGCGTTTGTGAAGATTTAATCTTATTAGTATTTTAAGGGAGGAAATTCAGATTGTTTTCGAGTAAAAAGGGTTTCTTTTTTGTTAGGTTTTTTTCTTTTGGATGGTATTGTATTTAATTTTATTAGTATTTTAAGGTAGGGGTTAAATTTTCAGTACTGTCATGCGGATAGCTATAAGGTGGCTATAAGGCCGTTGGAATTCCATCGGCTACCGAAGCGTGTGAACTAGCTTAATTGATTTTCTTTCTTTTATTTTGTGTTAAACAGCAAGTGACAATAAAGTGCTATTAACCGTCGATTTCGCCTATATTAATTTTTAAATAGTCTTCTTCTTCTTCTTAATCTTTTACCCTTTCTACCTTTCGGTGTAAGGGTTCGAGCCACCGAGCCGTATATGTACACGCATATACCGTACCGCTCCTGGCCCACCCAGTGGCATTTCCTTCAATTTCGCAGCTTATTAGAGGTCCAGATCCCTTTTTAGGATTTTAAACTGCTACGCTCTGCCGCTACCGGGTCTCGAACGCCGGCCCTTCGCACTGTGAAGCGTGAGTTTTACCACTCAGCCACTGAGGGTTTTTTTTTTTTAAATAATTTTTAAATAGTAATTACTTTAAATATAGACAGTTCAGATAACTGCGTACTATATCTACTACGGAGGGTCTCTCCGACTGCAGTCTTATAGAGGTGATCCAGTATCACAACTGGAGAGTGGCGCCTTGTTATTTTTTCACGACCTCAACCTACGCCGTTTTCCCTGGGGCAGCACAGCCTGGATCGCCTTCGTCATTATCAACACTGTATCATTTCTTTTGTTATTTACAATTTTTACCAAAGCTTTAAAAGCTAGTAACAAACTAAATGTTCTGTTATACTTTTATTGTGCTACCAATCAGTACATAAACGAAATTCAGGAAATAGAAATAGTTTATAGAAAAATTACGACATGAATATCAATGAAGGTAAGTCGTAAGTTTCATAACCTATAAAATTTGTGATATTTTTCTTTTAGTTGCGAATAAATTTCTCTGTGCTGTAAATGATAGAAATTCAGAACCGTACTCAGCTGATGAGGATGAACATATTTCCAGACGAAGAGATTTCATATTATTCCGAAAGTAGTGACCAGGAAATTCCCAAAAATGCAAGTCATGTTACTCCAAGAAGGACGCGAAAACAACGACGATGTGAAAACGAATGGAAGCGAAATCAGAAAATGAAACTAAGAACTGAAGGAAAGGAATGTGTAGGACACAGAAACAGTTTAGTTCGTCCAAGTAGGAAGGTAATTGACTACATAGATTGGATCGTGTTTAATAGAGTATATCAAGGTGTTGTCTCCAAACATAACAAAGATAATTGCATACGGTGGTTCATTTGGGGGCCAAAACAAGAATGAAAACATTTGCAAATTGTTCATGTTCTTAGTAAAGGCAACCCAAATAACAGATTCAGCACAAATTCTTTGAAACGGGTCATACCTACATGGAGTGTGACCGGGATTTTGCCGTTATAGAAAAGATAAAAGGAAAAATCCACAGTAGTATTTATTCCCACTCACTGGCGGCAATTTAATAATAGTTCTTCAAACACATTTAGAATACATGAAATGACCCACGAAAATTTCTACTTTTTCATGAAACTTAATTCAGTGATAAAGAATCCACAGAAGGACACTATTGGAAAAGCTATAAAATTCAGAGAAATTGTTCACTTTCAATATCAGAAAGATACAAAATTGTTTTCTTTTCAGTTTAAGCCAACTTTGGAAGATTCTTTTGCATTCTTCAAATGTGTTTACAGTTTCTCCAACCCTGCACGCCCGTCTTTGTCAATAAATAACACATTTTTTATGCCGCTGAATAAAAATCCAGTTAAAATTAAATTTGCTGGTTTAATTTTCAAACACTTTTTAGTTTGATACCTCCTACATACCATCCATTTTATACCAATATGGTATACGAGAAGAGCTCAAAAAACCAGAAAGGTAAGGCAGGATGAAAAAATAACACAGAAAATTGAGAAGATACTCAAATACCATGCCCCAACCAATTAACTTTGCAGTTGCACTTATACCCTTTTTGCACCAAACACTTCAATTGTTTACTTTCTTGAAATATACATTTTCAATATATTTGGGCCATATTTAACCCTCGTAATGCATTGTTAACTCTTATTGAATGCAAAACACGTATTTGTATTTATATACAGAGTAATGGAGATATTCATAAAAATTTTTATTTATTTAACAATTTGGCGCCCAACGTGGGGCGTGTGACAATTTTGGCACCCAACGTGGGGCATGTGATAATTTTGGCGCCCAACGTGGTACATATAACAATTTTGTCATTATTCATATTGAATATAAGTTTAAGGAGACTGCTTTCTGTTTAAATGTTCTAGCGTCCAAGTGTATGCTCCCCAAAAGCTAAAGCGACATCTCGAAATCAATCGTTCTATCATGGTTGAAAGATTTACAAAAGCGAAAAGGGTGTTTATTTGAACAAGTCTCAAACAACGTACTGCTAGCATCTATTAAGGTCGAATACAAAGTGGTGAAGTGCAGAAAACCCCACACCTTCGCAGAAGAGCTTATTCTACCGACTGCTCTTGACATAGTTAATATCATGCTGAGAAAATCGACGGGAAAATTAATTTCGAAGGTACCTTTGTCCAACAACACTATTAGTCGAAAAATCCATCATATAGCTCTGAATCTTACTGACCAATTAATAGAGAAAATGAAAGGAACGGAATTTGGTCTGCAACTTGATGAGGCCACTGACAGTAACAAACACGCACACCTTATTTGTTACGTACGCTTCCTGGATGATATCGTTGAAGAACTTTTGTTCTGCAAAAGCATCATTGGAAGCGCAAACCTCACGACTTATTTGAGATGCTTGACAAGTTTATAACCGAAAATTATTTGGATTGGGAAAAGTGCATTGATTTGTGTCTGGTCGCTATATATTACAGGCGCTTATTTGCAGAAAAAACACTGCACGCTATGTAGACCCATTGCATCATCCATCAAAGTCGATGAGCTTCCAATTTAATTTGAACTACATAAAAACTAGGCCACTGGAAGACAAATTTCTGAAAAAGCTATGTGTGGACATGGGAATTGAACACACAGCCCTGCTATACTACTGCAGTTCACGATGGCTTTCACGTGGCAAGATCCTATCCCGAGCATTCGAGTTACGTCAAAAAATGTACACTTTTCTACAAGAGCTAGATCATGAAAACTCCAGGTGCTTTGCAGAGCCCGATTTTTACTGAAACTAGCGTAGTTGTGCCATATATTTGACAAGCTGGATGCCTTCAATCTGTCTCCGCAAGGCAATAATATGCACATTTTGAAACGTTTGGAGAAGATTGCGGCGTTTAGGAAAAAGCTGCAGTTGTGGATAAGGCAAATCAATGAAGATAGCGGTCAACATTATTTCCCTGAATTGCACAAATACGTGGCTTGTAATAAAGTCGTTGTTTCCACTAGACTTGCTGTCCCTTTTGAAGGAACACCCCTCAAAGGTCTCTGACTGGTTTGCAAAATACTTTGAGAAAGACAACGTCGAGGAATTTGCGTGGATCCGAGATCCTTTCCATGCTCAAGTTCCACCAGATTTCACTTCAAGAAAGAAGAGAGTCTGATTGAACTCTCATGCGATAACAGCCTGAAACCAAAATTTGCTTCTTCCGATTTAGTGGAGTTTTGCATATCATTCAAAAATGAATAATAATAAAAAGCAAATGCCGCTCTAAAATCGATGTGAAGAGAGAAATGAGAGTGGCAATGTCAAACATCATTTCGCGTTTTGAAAAATGTATGCCAGTCAGCAAGCGCCCCCGTTACATTAACTTGCTTGTCGTAGAAGGTTTTCACCATTTATTTATTTATTCATTTATTTATTGTATTCTCATATTTTAGTTTGTTGGTTCTTCTGATTTAATTTTAATAAATGTAGGCTTCACATTGTGAGAATTCTTTTCATTTCTGAAGCTGATTTATGTTAGTGTACACATATTTTGACAAGAGCGCCGAGATAAAATATTAAACTTGTAAGTGCGCCGCGAACTGAAAAAGTTTGGGAACCCCTGGCATACAAAATGATGAAGATATAAATTTGTGCATTGCAAATGGAGATGGGCATTTACAACATTTGCAGTGAATACAAAATATATACAATGTAGTACTATATTGAGTTTGAAACTCATAATTATGCTGTAAATATGTTCCGCTTATGACACCTAATATAAAAAGAAATTTGAAACCAGTTTTTGCTAGTCAAGCATTGAAGTATGATTCTGTGATATGGTAAAGATCAATTGTAATCGGCGTTCGTTGGAAGTTCAGTCAGTTACAATATTAGTAAGAGTCACTTCAATAGTAATATCTGTACAATTTCGTACCCCCTCCCCCTTTTAAACAAGGTCTATCTACCAAGGTTATCTAAGTAATGGAAATCGAAAATCTTACGAATCTTATTTCTAGCGAGATTTCGTTTGCTGTTAAATTCCATCACTACCTACATCTCAGTGCTGTACATTCCAATTGCTCGCTCTGTACAAAAGGCAGATAATCTAAGATAATTTGGAAATCTTACCTGATTTTGCCTGTAAGTATATCTATACGTCATAATTTTGGACTGATAATCCAACATATCGACTTCAAATGTGAAAGTGTGATCATTTACGGGTTGGATAGGAACGTTTTCATTGACCTTATACGCCGGTTGTGTCTTGTTATCGTCGGCGTAGGCCAGTCCAACAAATGGACATGGATGCACCCTGGTATTAGAACAGTGCTCCACAACTATGTTCTTCTGATGTGACCTATTAAATAAAAATAAAGTAAATAAATAATACTTCGCCATTATTCAAGCAGTTATTTACCTAAATACGACCCTTATAAATGGATCTGGCATGTATTTAGAGATAGGAATGTTGTAAGTATAATTAGCTGGGGACGACCTGCTTTCAACGAGGTAATCCGTCGACAGTTCCGTGCTGAAATTCTTTCCCTGGATGGAGATTTTCAAATGATGATCGTCTGCTTTTCAGGAATAACGCGAATTAAAAATAAATTATATGATAATCTAAGGGAAAAAATGCAAACCTGGAGTATCAAAACTGTTATCCTTATCATTGATATCATCGTTTTCTCTCTTTTTCCTCGGATGTTTATCGATGTTATTGTTATTTAGGGATTTTACAACTTTGTTTTTATCCAACAAAGCTATGGATACCGTCTTGTTTTTGGGATGTGTTATCCTGGAAATTTTTTCTTTGAAGACGGGAGCACCGATGATGTTGGATTTTTCATAAATCAGGGAACCACAACAGTGTATCTACAAATTGACGTTCTTAAATCTATTTGGCAGTTAACGATATTTGTTTGATTGTATTACCTGACATGCGTTAGTAGCATCGTAAGATTGAGGTTCCGTAATGCAATCTGAAGGCCTACCTAGAATGCGCGAGAATTCTTTGTTAATCGATGTAATTTCTATGCTAGGCCTTGTGATACCTAATTAAAGAAAAGAAGAAATAAAAATAAAAAGAAAATAATAGAATCGCAGTCGTAAAAAATTAAATAATAATAAGAACGTAAATATAACAAAGGGAATCATTTCTTCTTAAGTAAATGACGATTAATTAATTAATTATGTAGTTTAAAATAAGTACAAATTATAATTTGGTATAACATAAAAGACTAAGAAGAATGATGAACAGCGTAGAAATGAGGTTCCTAAGACGAAAACTAAGTTAGATAGGATAAAGAACGCAGAATACAGAGAGGAGCTCAAGATAGAGCCAATCGAAATGACAATACAGCAAGGGCAATTAAGATGGCTTGGCCATGTTATAAGAATGGGCGAAGAAAGGTTGGCAAGACAAACATACGAATCAAAAGAAATGGGAAAAAGGAGAAGAAGAAGACCGAGGAAGACATGGGAGCAAGAAGTACGAAGTGCATACGAGGCAAGGGGAGAGAAATGGGAGGACATGACAGCAAGATGCAGGGAGAGAGAAGATTGGAGACAAATATGGAAGAAGGAGCCAGGAAACTCAACTCCACACAACCCGACACTTCACGATCAAACGGGTTTCAGGATTAAGTAAGTAAGATAACATAAAACACCACTGCCCACAAGTAGCCACTCATTCACGTTTTCTTCATCAGAATCGGTGAAAACACTAACGTTGCTCAACGCCTCCAACACTTTGGCAGGTTTATTGTCAGGTTCGTCGTTTTGTATTTCATCTTTAGATAGTTTCGGTAGCTTATTCCACGATTTATGCAAGGTGCTGTTTTTTACGGTCTAGGACGTTTCTGCGCCGCCGGTTCTTCGCCGGGCCAGTTCATCGCCAGTTATAGTAAAAAATAAAAAATAGAGAAATTCTCTTTGAAAATAAGTAGTGTTTAAGACTATATATATATAATCGATAATTCATCTATACCCAATTGGGTGTCAGTAATACATTTTATTACGTATTGCTATAAACAAATGCAGACCATTTCTTCATGTCTTGTGCTAGCTGTTTTGCCTCTGTCCATGTTTTTCCTTTCTTTTGGATAATCTTTCCCACCGCGTTATCCCATGTTTCTTTTGGTCTTCCTCTGCTTCTCTTTCCCGTGGTTCTCGCTTCCCATATTCTTTTTACCGGTATTTCATCACTCATTCTTTGTAAGTGACCCCACCAACTCAACTGTCGTTGTTCAATAAAATCTTGTAGTGATTGTGTTTGTAAATTTTCGCTAATTGTGTCGTTTCTCAGTTTATGTAACCTTGTAACTCCTTTCACTCTTCTTAGGTACTTCATCTCGACCGCCTGGAGCTTGTTTCTTTGACGTTGGTTGAGTACCCAGGATTCGCAGCTATGTGAGTATCGGTCTAATAATTGTTTTAAATACCGTCATTTTGGTTTCTTTGGATATTTCTTTTTTATTTATAAATCCTTTGCTCATTGCATAGTATACGTTATTCGCTTTTTGTATTCTGTTGTTTATCTCCACGTCATTATTACCATTTTCTTCTATTGTAATGCCCAGATACTGAACGGCATCCACTTGTTCCAGTTCGACTCCTTCTATATGTATGTGCATTTTCTCTTTCATTATCTTGTTCGAAATTATGATGTTGTCTTGTAGGTTCTTAACAGTACTTGCAGCAATCATTATATCATCTGCAAAGACACAGTCTGAAATTTCGACTGGTTGTAAGTTCCTATATCCTATGTATAGTGGTTTGGTACTTTTGTTACTCTCTCTGATTATCTCATCCATATATATAAGGAACAACAGCGTGCTAAGGCCCCCTCCTTGTCGTATGCCCTCGTTGGTCCTAAACATTTCTGATTTCATGTTGTCCCTGATTATATAGTTGTTGGTTTCTTCGTACATGCATTTAATTACATTAATCATCTTGTGGTTAACTTTTTCTTCTTTAAGGCGTTCCAGATTTCTTTTCTTGGTATTCTGTCAAAAGCCTTTTCCATGTCCATAAACGCAAAGTATGTCTTATTATTGTACGTCAGGGTTCTGTTTATAATTTCCTTAATTGTAAAGGTGTGATCCTGAGTGCTTCTTCCTTTTCTAAATCCGCTTTGTGAATTGGTAAATGTTGCTTCTGTTATTATTCTAAGTTTTCTTTCTATTATCCGTTCCAGCACTTTAACCACCGTACGTACTAAGCAAAGTTATGCCTCGGTAATTACTACAATATCTCCGATCGCCTTTTTTGTATATAGGTAGTATGACACCAATCTTCCAGTCAGCTGGTATCTTCTCCTCACTCCATACTTTATTATAGATTTGTTTGAGTACCTCCTTTCCAGTTGGTCCCATCTTTTAAACATCTCTACTGTTATTTTGTCATGGCCGGGTGATTTGCCGTTTTTAATCTTTTTATTACTTCCTCGACGTCTTCTTTTGTGATTCTTCCCAAATCCATTTCTTCCAATTTACTTGTTAATTCAGTTTCCATCTGTTGTACTGTTTTATTTTCATTCAGTAGTTGCTCAAAATATTCTTTCCATCTCTGCATAATCTGTTTTTCTTCTGTCAGCAATACCCCCTCCGCACTTTTAACCGATATTGTGTCATATTCTTTCTTATATCTCATATTTTTTAGTGTTTTGTAGAATAGTTTTTGGTTGCCTTTACTATCACTTTCCAGTTTATCTCCGAAATCTTTCCAAGTCTGTTTTTTGGCTTCTCTCACTGACTTTTTAACTTCTTTGCATTGCTCTTTATATGCTTTGTGATTTTCTTGTGTTTTGTTACCTAGATAGCTTTTCCATTTTCGTTTTTTGTTTCTAATTTGCTCCTTTAAGTTTTCTGACCACCATGCTGTTTGTCTTCTATTCTTGTTCTTTCTGTAGGTTCCACAGACTGTTCTCGCTGTGTTCAATAAAATATTTTTGAAATCTTCCCACGTTTCTTCAAGAAGTTTTCATTTTTTAAGAGTTTCTCCATTTCTATCTTTGTCTCTACTTCAAATTTTGCTGCTAAATCATTTTCTCTTAATCTGTAACTTCTTATTTTTCTTGCTGATTATTTGTCGTTATCTTTCTTTTTGCTATTTCTTGATTTGTATGATTTTTAATCTTCGCCACGACCAAGAAGTGGTCATTGTTTATTTCATATTCTCTCATAACACGCACATCGTCTACAATTTTTCTGTTGCATCTTTCCACAATGATATAATCTATGATGGATTTTTCTTCTCTACTTTGTTCTACTCGGGTAAATTTATGTATATCTTTGTGTTCAAAAAAGGTGTTTGCTATTATTAAGTTGTGTATCTGGCAGAAATCGATTAGCCTCTTTCCATTATTATTTCTCATATCTTCTCCATATTTGCCAATAACATCTTGATTTGTTATATTTTTCTTCCAACCCTAGCGTTAAAATCCCCTATCAAGTATATTTCTCCTTTAGCATCCTCTATTGCCAGTGTTAGCTCCTCCCAGAACTCTTCCTTCTTTTCGGCTTTTTCATCTTCATCCGGGCCATATACTACTATTATTGTTACGTTTCTGTTATTATATTTCATTTCTAACTGTATTATTCTTGGTGATACTGCGATCCATTTCTGTACCTGACCCTTGATATTACTGTGTAGTACGCATCCGTTTTCTACCACAATTAAGTCAATTAAGTCAAGAGTGATTAAAATAATAGTTATATTCTGAGAACGTTTACAAACGTTTTCAGAACACCTTCATCAGTGAAAATATAACTAGATAAATGTATAAACAAACATTTGTTTTTTATTCGGGAACTATCAACAAACTAACTAATTACTAGGATTTCCTGATATATAGGATCTGTAAAAAATTGTATATTATAATAACTGATTGAATGTGCAAACACATACATGCAAACTATGAAAACACTCAAGAAAAACCTTATATCAAACAATCTCTGTCGAAATCTTAACAATTCTGTTCAATAACTAGGGAAACCTGAATCAAAAACCTAACCAAAGGTTTCCTTCTTAAGGCTCCACTGGACAAGAGACCGAGCAATGTAAAACGCGAGTCCACTTCACGATTGTATTTTTGCATTTGAAGCAGCGCTCGCAGTTTCTATGCGTTACTGTTATATTTATCTATGAAGGTGTAGAAGTAGATTTTTGAAAAATTTGATGTGTCTTTCAAAATTTAATTAAAACAGTTAAAACACCAGTCCATCTCACGATCGTAGTTTTGTACTTGAAGTAGCGCTCGCGGTTTCTATGTGTTGTCGTTACATTAATCTATGGAGCTCTGGCAATTGATTTTTTAAATGGCTCCACTTTTTGATAAAATCATAATTTTATTAAAACTAGGCAACTGTTTATACTGGACACTGGTGATTTATAACTGAAATGAAATTTTGCGGAAAAATTTAAAAAAATGCTTCCATTAACGGCTTGTTTACAGTAGTTCTGCCAGTTACGTACTGGCCGTAGGAAACTTCGACGGAGAAAGCTTGTGCTCTTAATCAACAGTGACAACAACGGTGAAAAAGTGTAGTAGAACTAAAACAAGACTTATGTGCAGCTACTCTCCTGTCAGATTAAGTCAAATATATGTTAGGCTCGGGTGACTGCGAAAACTGCGAAAGGGTCGTCTGAAGAACAAAACATGTAGTAAAATAAAATGCGGACAATTGCTCCATTGATAAAAAAAACGATTTTTAAGTCGTGTAGGAATTGCATGCGCAGTTGCGCTTCATAAAAATTTTAAAAGAGGTGTTGTCGTTTTTAAGTTACTACAAAGAAAACAAATTTTGAGCGAAAAACGTATGACCAAAACAATAATTAATCAATAAATTAATATAAATACTTTTTCTTTTAGCACGAGAAGTGTAACAATGCAACGATAGAAATTTTAAAATTTCTATAACATAAGATAGGTTTATTACTTATCCGTAACCTGTAATTTTCCATTTGGAGTACTCGTATTTAAAGTTTTTTTTTTATATTTAATTGACACCATATAGTAAAACGTTTACAACCAATATATTATGTCGCGGCGATGAAACGGCCTCGGCGAAGAAAGGGCGGCGATGAACCGGCGGCGCAGAAACGTTCCATTCCGTGTTTTTACTCCAGGCCATGCTTCGGCTAACATACTTATAGCAGCACTCTTTTGAATCGATTTTTTTGTACATACAAATAATTGTTTCTTCGTTATTTTTATCCCCTAAAAGCAGACAACGCATGAATTATTTTCGTCATAGTTTTTTCAATTTTTAAACGACGCTCTGTTCCATAAGTTGAATTAAAGAAGTTGCTCTACGGGGAAGAAGCTTTACTTCAAATATATCATTCACCTTATTCAAGGATTCACGTAATGAATGTGACGGAGCATTGTCCAATATTAGTACGATCTTGCCTTCTTTGCCACAATGCCGTAATTTTTTTACTCCGGGAATGAAATAGTGTTCAACCTATTTCGTGAACAAATCACTGTTCATCCACGCGTTCTTTTGGCTTGTGTGTATTAACGGAACTTTCACCTTTTTGAAACGTGGGTTTTTCGATTTCCCTATCAAAAGCAGTGGAACTCTGTCTGTTCTAGTTGCATTAGCACACAGCATGCCTGTAACACGCCCCTTGCTGATCGTGTAGCCTGGAGCTGCGGATTTTTTCGAGATATCAACGACTTAGATGATAATGCTTTCCGATAGGGGCCTGTTTCGTCTGCATTGTAGACAAAATCCATGTCATATTCATTCTGTTCAAGAAAACTCTTTAAATTCTTGGGAAAAGAAACTGCTGTTGGGACGTCGGCACTTAATTTTTCGCCATGAATCTCATGTGGTAGTTTGAAATTTTCAGCCACCCAGAACTTGCGTCGAATAAATCACCATATTTTATTCCACTACATTCACACAAGCTAGGCCCAGATACGGGCTACCCAGAAGCCCGTTTTTGTAAAAAGAAAGTGAATGCAGCATCTTCCAATAATTCGGATTGAAAGTTCCTCATAATTTTACGATATGAACTGCCCTCCTCACTGTTAAGATTAGGAGCAGTCCTAGTGATTGAATCAGAATTATTCTTTATTCCCGTTATCGTTGTTTTATCAACACCGAAGTTGGTAGCTAGTGTCTGACCCGTTTCAGTTTCAGCTGCGTAATAATTTCCATTTTATCTTTTAATGAAAGCACTACTCGTTTCCATTTTGTCGACATTATGCAAGTTTTACTTAAAATATGGGACTAAAAAATCAATGTACGCCTCACAGTGAATGATTTGAAATCGAGCCCCGTGATTGATAACTGACCGTATGAATGAAAAGGGATTCAGTAATGAACAAATTACACAGACATAAGAAATAATGATACAGCTAACAACTCTCTTTCTAGAAATGAATTAACAATGAGCGTTTTATACGTAAATAAAATTCCAAAAAACTGAGGCAACCAAAGACTAAGCCTGTCTTCCCGGAATACCGTTCTCAAGAAATACTCTGCAAAATCATTGAGCGCTGACGAACCGACATTTCCTACGATTAGATTTTTTTCCATAAAACCAGTTCGGATAATTGAACGTTCGGTTATTCGACGCTCTACTGTATATAGAAAACATTATTTCAGTTTGGTTACTAACCGAAATAAACAGAAAAAATAAACTAAACCGTTGAACAAAGCAAATAACAATAACTGTGCGTATTTCACACCTCATACTTACCAGGTTCTTTAAAAGGTGCAACTGTTGATATCCTACTGTGAACAGTAGGCCAGGTACGAAGTTTCGATAATTTAGTGGGTGCGTTTGTACTTAAGAAACTCTGCTTGTATTGGTAGTTGTTTCTATCCAGAGATCTGTGTCTTGAGGCATCGATAAGGTACAAAGTTGTAATGGCGGCCAGGCTGAAATAAACTTTTATTGAGAATATGTTTTGCTCTTACTTTTGTGAATAAATGATACTTGTAACAAGTGGTGTCCTGAAAAGAAATTGTTTCTATGATAGTCATCAAATCACTAAGGACTGAACATTTTGAGCATAACTACGAGAAGGAGAACGCAACATCTAATAAACAGCGAACATAGTGTTTCAGTGACCATGATATACCTAAACTACTAAAGAGGACTTACCAAAACGCCATTATCAGAACCAAAACGATGATTATAATTTGTATAAACTTGGTAGAGCATAATTCCGACTCGTCCGAACAGGTGCGGTGTTTGAAGCACTTTTTCGTGTGTACGTGTTTCACACTATTAACTGCAATATAAACCATATTAAAGAAATAAATAAACGTCTCAATACGCGCAAGAAAAAACCTGTACTTGTAGATTTTAAGCTGTCGCCCCTCTTCAACTTGTTTAATCTGCGATTAATTCGTTCCAATTGGTCAATTCTTGTCTCTAAATTATCAGTAACTTTACATAATTCTTTTACCGCACCGATATTCTCAATAAATATTCTTTCCTGTAAAAGACAATGACAAAGAACAATGGGATATTGGAAAGTGTGTTTTGAACAAACTTACCTTATTTACTACCAGAAAATTGTCGATTAATGTTCCGTCCTGCAGAACTAGGTTTCCGGCGGGACTAACAGCTTCCGGTAAAATTTCAGCGACTTCCTGTGCTATAACTCCAGTATCACCTGTATCTACTGGTCGGTGAAGTTGAGATGCAAATTCAGGTTCATATTCGTATCTATTAAAATAAAGACATTCATTTTCCTCGAAGAATTTTTAAAATACAGTAAAACCTGTCAATTACGGCTACCAAAATAGAAACAGCATTGGCCGTTTTATAAAGGTGGCCGTAATTGTCAGCTTTTTCCGCATTACAAGTAAAGTACGTAATTGGCTTTTACAATTTTTTTCTTTATTTTATTAATTAAAATAAATATTACATAAATACACATGTGTATACGAACTATTTTAATGTACGAGGGTCCTTCAGAAAGTAAGTTTAACGATGCTAGCGCCCCTCTTGGTGAGAAGGTAGAACTATAAAATTTCAAGGACGTATTCTCTCATCTATTCTGATCAGCTTAGTGGGTCGCAGGGTCCGGTCAGTCAATTGCTGCGTGTTTTATAACATTCTATCATGGAGATTTCGACAAAATTTGCGCACAATTGTGAACCGTGTGAAGTATACGTCTTTTTACCGCCAAAAAGCATACAAATGGTAACGCGTTAACGAATAGCATTTCTAAATGCGCGATGGATGACCAGCTCACGCAGTCAACGAGGAGAACGTTGCGCTTGTGAAACAGCTGATAGAAGAAGATGCACGGTATACCCTGGGCGAGTTAGCCAAAAACTTCGAAAGATATGGCGACTATGTCGACAAATAGAAAATTGTCAAAAAATTTCAAAAATGGTCTTGTTATTGTGTTTTCACTACTCCTTCACAGCTTTATTAGACCGTTAAATTTACTTTCTGAACGACCCTTGTATGTCATACAAAACATAGACTATATTTATGTATACATACATATGTTCATATTTATACATATTAT
The DNA here is from genome assembly GCA_038088585.1 of Chrysina gloriosa. NCBI lineage: Eukaryota > Metazoa > Arthropoda > Insecta > Coleoptera > Scarabaeidae > Chrysina > Chrysina gloriosa. The sequence goes on from CM076095.1 coordinate 10,518,283, forward strand.
TACAACATATTCATTCGAAAGAAACATAATTTGTTAAGCTTCTTTAAAATATGGTTCAATCTTTGTTTGCTTTAAATTTTTTAGCTTCGATTTAAAAATCACAGCTTCACATGTAAGTAAAATTTGAGAAAGTTCCATCAAAATTTCACTATTGTCATTGCACAATAAATAATTCTGTATGTCTTTTAATTTTGCATACACTTCGCTCATACTAGATAAAGTAGATTTTGGACTTTCACATTCATCCACATCACTATTATCAGAGATATGTTCTTTAGCATTATTGCACAATTCTTAAACAATTGTAGTGTAACACTGAAGTTAGGGCTCTATGTAGGCACACTATCAACCGAAGCATATTCATGCAAATCCACAATTTCGTTACGAACTGTAGGAAAGAATTAGGCAAGGGGTATTTCGTCTTCTTCATCAAACATTGTATCTTCTTGGATAAGATCAGAGAATTCGGCTTTGGAAAAATATGTCTAACTGTAGCAGAAGATATCTCTTTCCAAGCAGCTTAAGTCCATATAACTGCGACTGGCTCAATTTATATTCTTTTCAGAATTTTCAAAACCACATTCACTGTCAATAAACGTTAGAAGCCTGTTGATTAAAAATGTCGGCAAATTAATTTGAAGTTCTGAATTATTCCTTGATCCAACTGCTGACAATGCGAAATGGTATTTGGTGGCGGGAAGGGATGTGACGTGGCGTTATCCAGGAAAAGTAACCACTTTTCTATTTTGTTTTTTCATTTTATTTGCAAATTTATGCAGCCATCTTGTCACAATTTCCGTTGTCTTTGCAACCCCGTGTTTTTTCGGCCAACTTTCGCGAACTTAACGCATACTGTTCATTTTCTGCGATTTATTTATTTTGCCTCTTAGCGAACAACGTTTTCTTTTAGCGACATACTTAATTAAGAACCTTTTAAATACGGAGACAACTTTAAACTAATCAAGCAACCGAAAGAACCTTTCGAATACGGAGAGAATTTTAAACTAACCGCAAGTAACTGAAGGACCACATTATATGTAAACTTGTGGAAATTAAGGCGATCTCTGTTTAATCAAACATAAACATGCACGTATTGCGCCGGCAATTTGCTGTCGAGGCGTGTTCGGAACTGAGATCGCATTCAGCACACAAATACGAAATAATATTGGGTGTTTCCGTTAATAAAGATAAATCATAAATAGTAAAAATTTGGGTTTATTGGGCTGAGGTCGTTTTATAAGGGTGGCCGTGAATAACGGGTTTTCGTATATGGGAATTTCCTTATAGTCGATTGGGGAGCTTATTATCTCAGGTTCTATGATGCAAGAGATGCTAATGATTCTTGCGATCATAAATCAAGCAAAAGTATTCCAGAAAATCGCCGACTTACCTTACAACTCTAAGTCTTTGTACATTTCTCAGCTGCTCTTTTGTATCACACTCGACGATATTCTTCTTAGCCCTGATATCGCTTGGTTGGATTATATGTCCTGTTATTTTTAAGTTTCCATGGACTACTAGTGATTCATCCGGCCTATCGGTATTGATGCCAACTTTACCAGCATGAAAGATGGAATCCTTCAAACACGGTTTTGTTATCTCAAACAAGTTCACGCAATGACGTATAAACTTACCTGAGTTTGTCCTTTTTGCCAACACAACTCCACATCATTTTCGAATTGTCCAGGATTTGAAGCCTAAAATTGCACGCCGTAAGCTTTACTTTGCAATCGGTCAAAAAATGTACTTACCCTGACAATAATTTTCTGACTTGCGTGGCTTATGACGGGAAAGTTACCATGAGTTGTATGTGCGTGTAGTCCCACCACCAACTTCAAACAAAAGACATGAACTGCAATATAATACATTTACCCAATATTGAACTTTACCTGGAAATATCTTTGCTCTGGATTTGGCTTGCCCTTTTTCTCATGTTGTTCGACGTGGTTTCGCTGAAATGAAGCCTGCCAACTGTAACCTTTGTAACTTGCGAATTTACCAATTCCACGCTGTAATTGAGATAATGCAAATAAACCAAGTTTAAGTTATTGTACCTATAACTACTCACAGTACAGGATGAAACGGTTTCTTGCTTCTATCGCTTTGACTTTGCTCGACCCTAATGGTTTGCGTCGGACAGTCGTGTTTAACACCGTAAAAATGTAGGTGGAAACTTGAAATTTTGAAAACCTTCTGTCGTCTTGACGAATTGCGCGTCGCCCAATAACTGTACATGGCAAGTAACCTGAAACAGCGACGACTATATTATAATAACACGTTAATTGTTTATTATTTTTCAGAGTATCCTCTCCTATAACCTTCCTATACTCACGCATACGGTCTGTGAGACCGATTTATATAGTATAGTATACGTCTTTCATTTTGACGTGAGTATAGGAAGGATAATCTATATACTTTTACATGCGCCTGAAATAGCTTCCTGACCCCCTTTTCCTTTGAGGAATGCTGTATCAGAAACGTATTTATTAATGCTTCCACAACCTCTGAACATGTACGAAAATGGGTTTAACGCAGCTCAGCTTTGACAAATGGGAACAAAATAAATCATTTAGACTTAAACAACGGCCTACATATGCAGGCAATAAGTCATTGATTCGACGTTTTGTCGCTTAGAATAGTGGATAGTCCGAGGATGCTGGTGTGGTGATTAGAGTTAGCCAAAAAATATGATTAATCCCATTTCTGACTCGCCGATACGAGCACTTGGTTGGCACCGTGAAATATATATGCCGTCTATATATTGCTCGAAAACAGCAATAGAAACATCAATAATACCGAAAAAAGCAGCAATCATTTGATTCGAATCACTTTGTATACGTCACATTCTAATCATCTTCGAACTGCTCCATTTCAGCTGCATATGAAATTGAAACATCATGATTAAACTGGGCAAATATGTGGTATGATGAGTTATCTGTCCTTTTCACAATGTAGTATTATATTACAGAGGACAAAGGTCAGATGACTCATCATACCGCATATTTGTCCAGCCTAATCATAATTGATTTTGTCTAGCACTTAAAACTCTTTAAACCTCGTTGTAAATTGTATGAAATCCATCTGATGCATAACTTAACAGCTAAATGTTTCTGCAAAACGGCTCATATCAGTGCCAGGAATTGACTTTATTACAGTTACCAAACGGAAGTGTACACCATGTGACTTGAAGTGTTTAGTTAGAAATACCGACATGTTGGTAATAGTGCAACTTGACGATAAAAGTAAACATATCCATAGTCCGTAGTCTGTCTTAACCTTACTATGCAGTATTGGTTTAAATCGGTTGCATATCTACGTACATACGTCTGTCTTAGTATCTGTAAAGATTTACCAATAAAGCTATCTCTATATCCAGTCGATTTGTTGCAAGTGGTTTTGGTAATTAAATTGAGAACGGAAATACTAAGCACGAGGAAGCAATACGATGACAACGAACGAAAACAATTTACGCCATGAATAAACCTGGAAATATAACGTAGTCTGGTCAAACAGTGGGAATTACGAAATAAGTTGCAACAGCCTACATATAGACATCGCATACAGCATACTAACTAGCGTGGGGAATCACCGACGCTGTCGTAACTTATTTCGTAATTATACGCTGTTACCGCTATTTGCTCAGACTAAATGTAAGACAGCGAAAAATACCAAATCGTTAGCGTTATCCAATACAATCAAGCTTCAATCTTTAATAAATCTCTCTGTAGAAAAGATAGGGTCGAAAATTTTTGCAAACAAAAATATTTATATTCAGGGAATTTAGTACTAACAACCCAAAACATTTCCGGTTGCTCACTTTGTAAATAACTGACATTATTAGGTTATTTTTAACAACACCTGAATAGACGTTTAGTTTGGTAAACACGCAGCGACCCGCTCGTAGTGGTGGCGGATCTTCGAACTAAACACTTTTAATTTGATTTACTTAAATTCTTTAATTACTGCCCTGTACCGTGTTCTTGACATCGTTTCTTTACACAATATCCTTCCGTTTTGCATGTAGTTACTTATAGTAAATTTAATTGCTTCAGTTTTAGTGTTCCCCTTTTCTATCTTAAAGAAATAAAATGACCCTTACCACACCTTTCGGAAATAATTCGAGATACGTATTTCGGCAACTAAGTTTCCATTCTCTGTAGAAAACTGAGAATTAGTATCACCAGCGATATTTGACTAACGCCCAAGACGTACATCACGGAACGAGCATACAACTCTAAAGGACTGTACAATGAACATCACACACTGAACGCCCGCACGAAACACACCAGACAATGAACGAAAATGATTCTTTTAATCCCAATACTCGCATTAGATACCAAATTTTTCGACTTGCCCCTAGCACTTTTAAAGTCAAATAAAAGCGATTAACAGATTTTATTTCATAACAGTATTTTACATTCTGAATACTGAAATTTTTGTCATGTATTTGACATAAAAAGCGGTAGATCCAACCTGAAGGATCTAAATAGATGACGGAGTATAGATACACATAGATAAATATTAAATAAATTAAATTTCAAACTGAGTACTTGGCAGTACTCGATTCCTGAAAGTTTATGTAGCAATCCACATGCAACGTCCACCACCTAAATAACTTAGAATTCTCATCGACGATTAACGTCATTTGCTAACCAAGTAAAGTTTTCATAGAATTTTTCAGAAGTTGGGAGCTTCTAAAAAAAAATAATTACGAATAACCCTGTAGGTCATGCAAACGATCAACCTTCAGTTACTGGAAGATGGGCAATTTGCTGCCGTTTTATTGGACTAGAAAGCCATTTGGATTACAGATTCGCATCTTGCTGCACATTTTAACCAATGAGAGCAAATCTCTCTTAAACATACTGAGTACGTATCTTCTAAACAATGCTTGGGAAAAGGTTCAAACATGTTTAAAATAGTTTTCAAAATCGTGAACTTATTGCCCATCGGTTCTCTAAAAACGACAAATTTAGGACAATAAGAAAATATTTGTCTTTGAACCTAAGTAAACAATCAATTATACGAGGGTTGTTCTCCGATCGCACAGTATAAAGACCGGGCAAACGGCAGGTAGTTGGTCAACGTATTGGTTACTGCGCATCTCGCGCTCCACACGCTCTGTCACTGCCGAGTCCAACACGCCATTTTCTTGTTGAGCTGCAGTCACGTAAACATGGCTGTCTCTATTGATTCTCCCGCGGAGCATGAATTGCGAAGTGTTATTCGTTTCTTGCAAGCAGAAGGAAATAGTGCGGCGGAAATTGGAATTCGCAATTACGTTCTAAAGCGTTTATCGGGCGCAGCTTTGAACTTCTCTGTGCGCCCTTCCAACGCACTCTTGTCACACGACTATTTTCCCGCAGTTTGGAAGCGTGCAGCATAATCTGAGCATTCAAGGTAGGGCTGCAGTCGTAATATCTCTGATTACGGAACACAATGCCACAGTATGAAAATCCTAGATCAGTGGAACAAAATTATTTAGTGGTTTGAGTTGTTGACAAGTGTATAGAAAAGAGAAGGTGAAATATGGGACAGTTCGGTAATGATTTGGACGGAAGTATCCCAATATTCCACTAATCCAATAATCGCTATTAAAAGACGTGTTACTGCTCTGGGCAATGTAAGTATGCTGGACGATCAGCTGAATTTTATGACGTAAACTTTGTTTCCGAATAATCGTGCAGGTATCTATTCTAGAACTACAATGCGCCAACACAAACAACTAAAAAAATTATTTTCTTCTTCAAAATACAGAGAGAGTAACATTCACAAAAGCATCGAGCATGCAAAACTTACTTGAAAATGATTCTTTTTTGACAAACAAAAGCATCATCCGCGTTAGAAAAGTTAAATCCTTTATCAGCATCAACTCGATAGTGTGGCACAGGTCTGGAAAGAAAAATAAACTTACTTACTGTTATCCTAAAAAAGTAAGTACTTAAATACTTCCTTTACCATATAGAAATTCTTTTATTACGAGTCTAGGCAAACAGCGGGAACGGCGTACTAAGTTACGACATCCCCTTATCTAGTCAGTACTGAATCGATGCGGTATGCGAGTAGTTCTGTGTATATGTAGGCTGTCGTAACTTATTTCGTAATTGGGCGCTGTTACCACTGCGCGCCCAGACTATTTATTACAAAATACCTACATATGTATAAGAAAGATTAAGTTAGTTTGTTAATCAAACTAGAGAACGATTTCCTACAGTTTTGCAATCAGAGTTGAGATGATTTAAATCATTTGAATAAAATCAGAATTTAAATCAGTGATTTTTATTCAAAATAAATACGATTTTCTTCTTTGTAATAGTCTTTTATATTTTTTGTTTTTTGCAAGAATGTGTTTTGTATTAATAATAACTAGGATCGACCGATGGTCGAAATTCGACCACAACATCTATATATTAATACGCGCAGTCAAATACAACCAATCACACCTGATTTTATTTGAATCTTTATTGTATTTTCGAGTAAAATAAAATAAAAATCGCGCTCTACTTTTTGAGAAAATCGTTGAAAAAGAAATTGAAGTTTCCTATTTGTCCCTTATATCGTTAATTTTAAGTGCTGTTCAACGAAGAGATCGTAGCGCGGTGGATAGGATCTAGGTTTTACACTCCTGGGAATGTGTGTTCAAGTCCTGCTCGTGTGCTTTTTTCAATCTCTTCCTGCACAATATCAACAAATATTTTTCATTTTATGCAAAATAATTCAAAAATAATATTTTTCGCTATGGTAATTTTCCGAATAAATTACCACGACTGAAATGAAATATATTTGTTAATATTGTGCACGAAGAGATTGAAAAAAGTACATCAGGACAACTAGAACACACATCTCCCACGGGTGTAAACCCTAGACCTTATCCACTGCACTACGATCGCTTCGTTAAAGAACACTTAAAATTAACGATATAAGGGACAAATAGGAAACTTCAATTCCTTTTTCAACGATTTTCTCAAAAATAAAGCACGTTAGGACAAAAGCTCATACCTAGATATACGTATAATAATAAGACCCATGAAAATCCTGGTGCTCCGCTTGTTAGCGACGAATATACAAATGTAAACGCTTGGCACGAACAGATGAGCTGAACATACAATTATTTTACTCACTCGCAATGTATTGAGACGCCAACTTAATCCACTTAATCCTCTTTTGTGCAATCAATATTATGCCACACATTTTTGTCCGTTTCTCGAACGTATTTACTGTAATAATATATCATTACTTGACGTAGTTAACGTCAGATGGCTTGACACTTGTCACTTCTCTTTTTGTCTTAATTGCCACACAATTTTTGTCCGTTTCTCGAACGTATTTATTATAATAATACATATGTCATTACTTGACGCGATGGACGTATATCACATTGCGTGTGTCATTCTGACACTTAAGCTCATTTACAATATCTAATATATGCAATATGTTACAGACTCTCACCTGCGTTCCACTGCACGTATCGCGATGAAACATACATTCGACAAATCTGCATTGTAATACGAAAACAACGATATATGTACCATCGCGATACATAGAGGGAACACTCTAAAATATGTACGAGAAGACGACCCACTGCGTATTAATATATAGATAAGACATACCGCGTGGCCAAAAAGTATGGAATGATGGTTCTATAGGCTTATCCAGACGTTATATTAAAAAGTTTTAAGGTTACGTATATTTTGACGTAGTGTACTTTCCTTTTTCTTTACTTTATTTTGAGTGAAGACGTCATGTTTATATGCATATCGTGGTTTGCAGTCAATTTTCGTACCGTGTATCTTTGTGACTGTATGTGTGAATTTAAAGTGTAATTTCGTATTGAAAGAAATAAATGGAAACAAAACATAAAAGAAAGGAATTTAATTCCCAGTCGAAGAGTATTACGTTTTGAGGTGTATAATTATTTGAAGACCATATTTCCAAATGAAAATAAAACAGAACTAACAAAACCGTATTGTAGCTGCAACGGGGTGTCCCTAGGTAGTATTAAGAGCATCGGATGATTAATCACATAAAGTCATTACTGTAATAATGACCGACCCTTAAATTTGCTTGATGCAATATAAATGATTACAAAAGCATGACTACAAGTGACGCAACAAACAATCAAAAACTGCTTCCAACATGCGTAGGCGAGGTTTGAAGATTTTGATAAGAATGACGACTTATCTTTAACCCAGTGAATTGCTAAGCATGCTGGGGACGAGGAAGACACAAAAAGTAATCTGCCTTTAAGTCAACGGCTTTCGGAAAATGCTGGAGATGTTTCTACGGTGAATTTTCCGACAATTTAGGGTTTTCTTACGGTTGACGATGCGGTTATTACGACGGAAATGTCTACAGACATGGACATTGTACACGAAATAAGTGCCGCTGGACAATGTGAAAGAGACACAGAAGATGATAAGCCTCAAAATTATGACTGTGTTCCACCAAATTACGCGAAAGCTGACATGGTCATAAAAACAGTAATAGGATATCTTGAAAGTGTATACATGACAGATGATCAATTACTCAATGCATCTTTAATTATGAAACATCATTTGCAGCACCGTGTGTTTTGAGTCACGCACAGGTCAAGAAGATTATGTCTAATCATTTTTCAATAAGAATACAATGTATTATCGAAACTTTTATTATTACCCATTTTAACAATTGTTAAATGCTTCTTCATTTCGTTTGTGTTTATATGTTAGCTTCACACGCCTAAGGGCGTCCTTAGTCTGATATATGTCTATTTATAGGAGCTTGTATTGGTCAATAAACATGAATATAAATACATACTTCACCTGAGTGTTCATTTTTATGTTTATAACGTACTTCCGATAAACCAAATGGACACGTGGCTTTAAGGCTCCCACCCAACCATGCGAATTTGAATTCGATCGAAATGATATGGGCTCAAGTTAAAAACAACGTAGCAAAGAAAAATGTTTTATTTCAATTAGGCGCTATGAAGACTTTGACAGAAGAAGATTTTCATTAGTTGCTGTTCAAGACGGCATGAAGTGTTACCGACATGTTGCTCCAGCTGAAGACAATTGCTTGGAAAAATATATTCGAGTTGATGTGCATATTTTCGAACAAGAAACTGTTTCCATCTTCTGTTATCAATACTACCCAAACTATTGGTTCATTATAAGCATTTTACTATCCATCAAGAGACGTACAAATTGACTTTCCTAATATATTTTTATATTTTGATTTCTCCTCTTCAAATATTTCATTATAAACATTTATCTAGTTATATTTTCACTGATGAAGGTGTTCCGAAAACGTTTGTAAATGTTCTGAGAATATAACTATTATTTCAATCACTCTAAAATATCAATGTTTAAATTTGTTCATTGTTTTCAAAGAATCATGATTTTTATCAACCATGTTTGCAATATTTCAATATTTTACTGTTTCTAGGTGTTTTTCGAAATAATGGATTACTTTCTCAAGGAGCGAGAGAAACATTTACTGAAAATTTAAAAATTAAATAAAAATATTAGCACAGCACGAGGTGTTCCAATTGCTTCAATATGTTTATGCAAAGCTGAAGATTAAGTGTTATGCTCGTCATAAAACGTAGATATTTCGACGAAACTTGAATATCTAGGAATTACATTCTCTGGAGAGAGTAAGAGATCAAATTAGTGTAAACGATTACTCGAACTTTCTTGAGAAATTGCTCACAATTTCTACTATATTTAGTTATTTATTTCGTATTAATACTTATAGGGATAATATCTATGTACTTACAATTCTGAAAGATTTTGATCACATAGCGCATGCCAGGCGGTCTGCTGGAACGCCGTAAATCTTATGCATTGATATTGAGTTTCTGTAAGACAACCATCGGATGCTGCGTATTCATCATCCAAAGGTGATGTGAGATTACTTGGTGGACTTAATTGGCTCGGAGAACAATGTTCTGGATTCATTAATGTGAATTATACATCGACACATTAATACGCTCATCAATAGATGTTACTTTGCTTATCATATAAGGGATGCCTCCAAAACTGCAAGCAATGTATTGTCTTTTAACATGAGATGTTTATGAACAATGAATAAAACTTTTGGTAACATATTCTATATGATAATTTTCAAATCTTTTGTGTTCCAATGAGCCAATGATTACTTGAACATAACATTGTGAAAAAAGTAAAGACACGGTGATTACATTTCAGAACTATCCCTTACACGACTCTCTATTGGCTAGAATATACCCACCAGGTTCACTTTTTACTAGAGGAACATCCTTGAGATAGTTTTCGCTTTTTAGAAACATTTTGTAAATTAGTATACACCGCTTGTATGTTGTCCATTGGAGGATCGCAATTTTGTGAAATCGGCGGTATATCAACGTTAGTATTGTACCCCAGGTGCACCAATTGAGTTTTCTCGAATTCTCCGGGATTCTTAACTAATAACAATTCGTTAGTATTCCGCCTTAGTAAACTTTCATTCCTCTGACAATTTTCCACAAAATTTTGACTGTTCTCGTTATTCGTTCCGCCTATCAGTAACTGCCTGTTCGATTCCAAATTGCCATCGGGTAGAATGATCCTTTCGCTTAATAAAGAACCGTCATTTTCCTGTAATAACCTGCCATTTAGGATATTGCCGTTACTTCTAAGATCCTCACTATCTAAAAGTCTATTGTCTTGTAAAATATTTCCGTTTTCCAATAAGTGAGGCTCGCTATTCTGTTCTGAGACGACGATGTGGGATCCTATGATTAAATTATCTGTGATAATAGGATTTAGAAGAGTCGGTTTGTAGATCTGCTGTCCTAACGACGAATAGATGTTGTCCGAAGTATTCAAGTTATTTTCGCAATTCTCTTGTGGACTGTATGGATGTTCCGAACTGCTGTCTGGCGGTGAATCAGGTAAAGAATGCCTGACAAAGAAATAGTAGTTTATATTTTTCGATGAATACTTATCTTTAATATCTACCCCGTGGGTCGCTTCGGTTCGACAATAACATTGAGGAGTTTTCCGCTAGACGGCGTGCCGAGCGATTCTCCGAAATAGTTGCCATTGTTTTGGGAGGTATCGCTGTTGATGAAAGCTTCCAACTGGGAAAAATCCAATGCTTCGTTGTCGATTCCACCCACAAAATCACCACCTCGCCCTGCAAAAATAAAATATGTGTGTAATCATTTTTACTTCTTTTCTCTCAAGGAAGAAATTAGTTCATAGTTATTGTTTGTTACAACATAAAACATAGTGCCTTCTCAATTAGCCTATGTGAGACACTCTAAAAAATTACTTTCACGATTAAAACACCGATTTGAATATCGGAATGGTACGTTTCTGCACCGCCGGTTCGTAGCCGCCGTTTCTTCGCCGGGCCGTTTCATCGCCGCGGCATAATATATTGATTGTAAACGTTTTACTGTATGGTATCAATTAAATATAACAACAATTTTTAAATACGAGCATTACAAACGGAAAATTACAGGTTACGAATAAGTAATAGACCTGACGGCGGCGATGAACTGGCGATGCAGAAATAGGGTTCTGCATTGCCAGTTCATCGTTTGAATATATTCAAATACGTATCTCACCAACTAAATTGCAATTTTCATTATATACACCCTCTGTCCCAAAAGTAACCGCAATGCGTCTATAAATCAGAAACCAGTGGCGTCATCTCTTGATAGTTGATTGATTATTGTAGTGGGACTCTTCCTTACCAACCTGACAAATTTTCATGACATTTGGTGCATAGTCAGCTGATACATCACGCATCCTGTGAGTGTTTTTCGTAAACGGTCAGAAAATGAGTCACGAACAACGAGTCAATATTAAGTTTTGTTTTAAACTTGGAAAAACTGCAACCGAGACGTATGAAATGCTGCAAATTGTTTATGGCGACGATTGTTTGTCGATGAGGCAAGTGTTCGAGTGGCATCGACGATTTCGTAAAGGCAGAGAAGATGTTAACGATGACGAAAGAGCCGGTCGTCCTTCGACAACTTTGGCCGAGGCAAATGTGGAAAAAGTGCGCGAATTTGTGAAAATTTCGAAGAAATCGTCAGTGAGATTTATGGAAATGGAGCTTGGCATCCCTAAAACAACTAGGTGTATTCAGCGCATTTTGACTGAAACCCTTGGTTTGAAGAAAGTCAATTCGAAGTTTGTTCCGCACAAATTGACCGACGACCAAAAAACGCTTCGAATCGAACACTCCAAAGACATTATTGCACGAGCCCGTGCAGATGAAAACTTCTTGAAAACGATTGTGACTGGTGACGAGACGTGGTGCTTTCAATACGAACCAGAAAGCAAACGTCAAAGCGCAGAGTGGAGGTCACCAGAAGAAGGAAATCCGAAAAAATCACGAATGGAGAAGTCGAAAATCAAGTCAATGCTGATTTCATTCTACGATTCGAAGGGAATTATCCATAAGGAGTTCGTTCCATACGGCTCAACGGTTAATGGTGCATATTACCTTGATGTTATGAGGCGTTTGCTGGGTCGCATTCGTCGTGTTCGACCCGAATATCGCGAGCCAGGCAGCTGGAGATTACTGCACGATAACGCACCGTGTCATCGAGCAACGATTGTCACCGATTTTTGGCGAAAAATGAAATATATTCGATACAGCACCCACCGTATTCGCCTGATCTGTCCCCATGCGATTATTTCCTGTTCCCTCGTCTTCATTTGAAGCAGAAAGGAGTTCGTTATGCATCCGTAGACGCCATTCAAAGATCGACGACCGGCATCCTAAAGGCCATCCCAGAGATCGACATGAAAAAGTCGTTTGAAGCACTCGTTGACCGTGCAAATCGATGTATTGTAGCACATGGAGAATATTTCGAATAAATACAATGATTTTTGTGGACATAACATACATAGCGTGCTTTATTTCGAATTATTGCGGTTACTTTTGGGACAGAGGGTGTATACTGACTTTCATAAAAACCACAACACCTAGAGTTAGTTGAACGCTTTTATTGAAATTTTTACAAACCATATAATTTATCCCCACAAACAATCAATTAAAGTTTGAAAACAAAAGAACATAATTAAACATTAAAGTTTTTTCAATAATGAATTGTTTCGCCACGATATGTTATGCACTCATTTATCCAACGTGGCACGCTGTCATTCAATTGATCAAGATTGGCAGGTGGTATATCATTCGAAGCTCCCTGAATCCGCAGCCAAAGGTGGTACAAGTCGCCTGGAGGGCATCGTGAATCGTTCAGCTGCCTACCGATCACATCCCATACATGCTCAATGGAAGACAAATCAGGCGACCGAGGAGGCCGTGGGAAAACGGCAACGTTAACTTCTTCAAAAAAGCATGTTACAGCTTTTGCCGTATGCGAGCGAGTATTATCTTGTTAGAAAATGGGATTTTCGAACCCCCGAGATATGGGAATGGAATAGGCTGTAGCACTTTAGTAGGCCGCTGCGTTTAAGTTGCCGCCAATGAAGACCAATCTGTTACCCCAGATTATTACTCCTTATATGAGGGCTGTGTTGCATTCCACAAAAAGGTTGAATGTTTCGTTCTACACGCAACCACCTGACCTTCGTACGATCGTCGTGGGCCGACAAACAAAATCGAGACTGGTCACTGAACACAATTTGATGCCATTCCTGTATCCAAATCGCACTTTCGTTGCTCTATTCTAGTCTGCGGGCATGGTGAAGTGGGATAAGAGGAAGACACAAAAGTCCATAAGATTTTATCCATTCAGTGAATTATTGGATTGTCCCAGAAGTAATTGCCGACTTTTCATAGAAAGTAAATAAATTTTTTCAAATACTTAGAATGAACTTTAATCAATGATATATTTTCCATTTTGTTCGATGACTTTTCGCCATATTTCTGGTAACTTCATGATTCCAGGTTCATAGAACTTCTGGTCTTTATCTGCAAAAAAACCGAACCAAGTGCGATTTCACATTGTCATCATCATTGAAAGTTTTACCAACTAAGGAATTCTGCAAAGACCGAAACAAATGGTAGTCTGATGGTGCAAGGTCAGGGCTATATGGTGGATGCATGAGAACTTCGTAACCAAGCTCCAATAGTTTTTAGCGAGTGACCAAAGATGTATGCGGTCTAGCGTTGTCCTGGTAGAATATGACACCTTTACGATTGACCAATTTTGGCCGTTTCTCTTTGATGGCTGCATTCAATTTGTCCAGTTGTTGACAGTAGACATCTGAATTAATCGTTTGGTTCCTTGGAAGCAGCTCAAAATATACCACACCCTTCCAATCCCACCCAATATCAAGCTTTTTACGAGTCCAAGACGCTGTATATGACGATCGACTGTTGATTTTGGTATTTTGACCTTTCTTCAATCTCAAGCACAGTTATATGGCGATCCGCCTCGATTAACACTTTGATTTGATCATCATCAACTTCACTTGGCCGACCTGAACGTTGCTCATCTTTGACTGAAAAATGTCCAGAACGGAATTTGTCAAACCAATTTCGACACTGTCTTTCTTTTAATGCTTCCTCACCATACACATCACGTAACTTTTTAGCAGCCTACGCTGCGTTTTTTCCTTCACGGAAATAATAAAGTAAAATATGATGAAAATGCTCGTTTTTGGACTCCATATTAAAATTAACGCCAAACTAACAACTGTGAACGAAATTACGCGCAATTTTTTCCTATAGCAAGCTAAAAGTGATAGCTAATAAATGTAAAAAGAAAACATTAATAACATCGACAGAAGTCGTTCAAGAAATGGCCAACGCCATCGGTATGTGAAAATCGGCAGTTACTTCTGGGACAACCCAATACAATTGATTGAGTTGTGAACCCGTTGCAAAATCACAATTAGCACGATCAGCAATATATCCAAGCGAAAATCCGACCTCTTTAGTGCCAATAATACGGCCACGTTCAAAATCACTTAATTGCCGATAATTTGCACGTTGACGAACTCTTGGCATTATTAACTATTCAGAACGCGCTAGTTGCCAAACAAATCGCTAAATCTACAGTTATCATACCACCAAGCTTTTTCTTTCATAACATTCAGAACATTTAATTCCAAACGTGCAAACAAAAAAATACTAACAATCGATAGATGGTTTTTATTGAAATTTTAATAATTTCTTTGTTTCATCAAAATATGCATTTTCTAAAAATTTTATTAAAATTGATGAACAACTTCCATGTGTTGCGATTTTTATGAACATCAGTATATTATACATTATAGTTCAGTGTCAAAAGTATTTTGGTGTCTTCCACGCGGGTGTTCAGTGTGTGATGTTCATTGTGCAGTGCTTTAGAGTTGTACAGTGCTCGCTGCGTGGTTTTCGTTTTGGGCGCTAGCGGGATATCGATGCTGATACTTAATTCCCCCAGGATTGAGGATGGCAAGTTAGTTGCCGAAATACGTATCTAGAATTACTATTTACGAAAGGTGTGGTAAGAGTAATTTTATTTCTTTTAGATATTATTTCAACCAAAGTCTCCTTATTCTTATTTGCATTATTTTTGGTTTAAATCTATAGTTTATTCAACCAAAAGGCCTAAATACATCGCTTATGGAAAATCAGATGCATGTTGCTATGTCACCCATACTAGGGACTTATTTACATAGGCAATGTGACATTCACATTAAAACGTGACAACAAATCTTTGGAGAGAAACGGATATATACTTTTGTGTAATTTGTGCGGACTAAGTAGGAGGCTAATGGCAATTAGACGTGTATGTATTCTTAGAACTACATATGTGGAATAAAGTATACTTCAAAATAACCTTTTCTTTCATCGTTGGTACACATTCATTACATATCAAACAATTTTTAATTACTTGTTCTAAATTGAATTCTCCCTAAGTCGAGAGACAGACAAGAATTAAATTGAGAGCGTATAACGAAACTGAAATTTTCCTATTCGCTGGTTTTCAGTATAAGTTCGTTAATTGCCAGACCTTCCTTAACGCATTCATATGCAGAAATTGGCCTAGGCATTGTAGAATTTTTAATTCTTCTTGCGCTTCCTATTATGCGGTTTCTCGCACTTTTTGACATTGTCCAACATCTACAATAAATATGTAATCATTTGGATTAAGATTGTTTGATAAATTTTTGGAAATTTCTATGTCCTTTACAGAAAATGACAGAACTCCAACTATTCCACGCTATTACATTAACAAGTGCATATCTTACCATCGCTAATTTATTACTTCGTGCAGATATTACGTTTGGTAACTGGATTAATGAATTATCTCAAAACTAAAATCCTTCAACTATCGCTGAACTGCACAAAATCGCATGTACGATAAGTTTACGAGGATAGATTGAAAACATTCCGGAATGACAATGAAGACAAGTTACATTTTATTTTTCAATATAATCGCCTCGCAGCTCAACACACTTGATCCACCGTTTCTCTAGCTTCTCGATTCCCTCCCGGAAGTGACTTTCGAGGTTCCCAACATAATCGTTTACAGCCTCTATCAGTTCTTCATTCGACCAAAATCACTTACCACTCAGAGATATCTTGAGTTTCGGGAACAGATAGAAGTCTGACGGAGGCAAATCAGGGGAAAGCGGCGGATGCGGCAGGATTTCGGACTTCAATTCTGTCAATTTTTGCTGAATTATTGCAGTTGAGTGAGCGGGCGTACTGTCGTGGTGAAACAACACCTTCTCCTTAAACATCCCTAAGTGTTTTTCGTGAATTGCTGCTTTCCAACTAGCAAAATTCCTTTACTTCCAAAAAACCGATGCAATCACCTTTCCAGCCGAGTGAATGGTTTTTGCCTTCTTCTTGCCTTGTTTTGATTGTATTTTTGTTTCTGGGGTGTAATAATGAATCCAGGTCTCATCCATGGTCACGAATCGAGTCTTGAAATCCGTTGGATTCCTCGTAAACACTTCCAAACAATCGGCTGAGAATCGAGGTCGAATGCGATTTTGCTCTGAATTGAGCAAATGCGGCACTCATAAAAAGCATTTTTAAATCCAATTCGTTATCTAAAATACGAACAAGTCGTTCATAAGAGATGCTCACGACTTCCTCAATTTCACTGACTTTTATTCGGTGATCTGCCAAAATGATGTTATGGATCTCTTCCACAAATTTTGGCGTGATAGCCTTTTTCGGACGTCCTGAATGTGGATCATCACTTGTAGGCGTGCGACCACGCTAAAATTTCAAAACTCAAAAACTCACAGTGGAAAATGAAGGTAATGAATACTCAAAATCTAACCTTGATTTGATTCCTGTTGACATTTTTCCTTCCAAAGAGAAAAATTTTATGACCAACTTCGTTTTTATCCATAATTGAAAACACAAAAAGGAACTTGACATAAATGCTTGTCAAAACCAGACTATTTGACAGATCGATTTAACATTTCTAGTCAATTGATATGAAAGAGTTGCCAACACGACAACATAAAGTATTTGGAAAAATAGCAACCCCCTAGCAGCGATTCCGGAAATTTGTCGATCGACCCCCGTATTGTTACCACTTTTTGCATTCGTGTTCACAATATCGTTTAGATATACGGCTATTATTGTAGCGACAATTAATTATTATTGTATTGATTTCATTTATACGTATACATGACATTAAGCACTATATAAAGAACTTTCAGACAAAATCTTTGGCCAGTATATCCTCCTTTTCTCCGTGGAATGGAGAAGCAAAGATTTTGTTTGATCAATACTACAAAAGCTCGCAAGTTATTGTTTGTTACGTCTCCATGACGATTGCGATTCACTTGTTAACAGATATTCCGCAATGAATTATACCAAAACATAAAGGTTTTACATATTGCGTACTGTTTACAACTGACTACATCTGCAATGATAAATCGCGAGTTTAATGCGACAAACGAAGGAAGCTTAAATTAGAGAAATTTTGTGTTGACTACGTATTCTCCATCCTATTCCATCTTATTTAGTTGTTGGGGTTAACTTTTTAAGGAACGTGTCGATTTGGTTTTTAGCCAAGAACAAGTTGTTGAGCCCAACACGTTCTAAGCCCGATTTCTAAAATGCCAAAAGCAATTACCAAGTGTTTTTTCGTTTTTAGTTATCCGCACCAATTATTGTTTTTCTTATGGCGGCCATATTGGATTTTATATCTGTCTAATACCGCTTTATATGAGCTTATAGTATATAAGATCAATAAATTTTGTTTATTTTTAACCTTCCTATACTCACGCATACGGTCTGTGAGACCGTATTATATAGTATAGTATACGTCTTTCATTTTGACGTGAGTATAGGAAGGTTAAAGACTATTTTGTTTCCTTACAGACAAAAACGAGTGTGCCATACAAATATTATCATTATTTTGACATATAAGTTTATCTGTAAGCAATCTATCGGCGAGTTATTACTACCAGTAAATAATAGTAAAGCCCCGAACTAATGTTAGGTAATTTTACTAGTAACAATAAACATAAATGCTCTAATAAATAAATATATATATATATATATATATGTATATAATAAGGAAAGTTAGATCTGCTTGAACATTATTTTAAAGCAAATACAATTCCCAAGTTGCTTGTGGTAGGCTGGTGGCTTCTCTGAAAGGAAACAACCAAATAGAACATTTTTCGAAAGAATGATACACAATTTACTACGAGGGTGGTCCCAGAAGTACCTGACCTGACCCTGACGTGTAACTGGCGGTTGTTATTTGAAACAAAAAACACTATGGTCGAAAGTACCAACCTTACAAAGCTTAAGTGTGAAGAATGAAGACGCTAACGTTGTTTAGTATTTGTTTGACAGCCAATAGTGAACGATTTCAGTGAATTTGTAAACATGGAAAAAATGGTCATCGTTATGTGATACAATACTTTCGTTTGAAAGGTCTCAGTCCAACAAATATCACAGCCGAGCTGGATTCTACTCTGGAGAGTCTGCATTCTCGTTTACAAGAATCAAATATTGGCTGGCAGCAGACTTGGGCGTTACTAATTACATTTTGTAATTATTACACTGCCAATTTCCAATTACGTGTAATTAGTAATTGGCAATCATCAATTACTAATTACTAGTAATTTGTAATTGGTTAAATCCAATTACCAATTACATGTAATTTGTAATTGGTGACTGCCAATTACCAATTGTGTGTAATTTGTAATTGATGAACTACAATTACCAATTACATGTAATTTGTATTTGGCGATTGCCAATTACTAATTACATGTAACGGGTAAAATATAATTGAAATTTAGAGTAATTGATGAAAATAATGTAATGATTATTTTTAAAGTATTTATTAAAAGAAATACAATGATTACAAAAATCTTCCATTACACAAGATAAAACAAAAAAATATAAAAATGCAAACTGAAACTAAATATCTTATTATCACAAAATAACATAACGTTTCAACTCATTTCAAGGCTCTCTGATTTCAAGTTTACGCCTCTTTTCTATACCCTCTCTATTTCACCATCACATAATGCATGCGGCCAATAACAGAAGAGCCGAGAACATTATTCTATTTTTCTTCTTTCGATATATTCAATGCTTGAGTGAATGAACCACTTTTAAAAATTCCTTTATGTGAAGGCTAAAAATTTAAATGTAATTACCATTTGTGTAATAATTACCAATTACTTGTAATTGTAATTGGTAATTGCCAATTGCCAATTACAAAATGTCATTTAATTTGTAATTGGCAAATTCAATTACAATTACCAGTAATTGGAAATTGGTATTTTTCAATTACCCATTACAACTAATGTAATTGGTAATTGAAACGTAATTGGTAACGTCCAAGTCTGGCGGCAGTTTAAACGAGGCCGTACGAGCTGCCAAGACGAACCTTGCAGTGGTCGACTAAATGAGGTGACCACGCCAGATATCTGTATATATAAAAATTGATCGTGGTTTGTTCGGATGCTTAAAACTTGAAAACGACTTGACCAAATTGGATACTTTCATCTGCGGGTTTGTTCGTAATTGCTACGGGAAGGTTTAGGAAAAAGAAAAGTCGAAAAAATGGGCAAAACGAAGTTTGTCGGGTCACCTAGTGGTGAATAAAATCCACAAAATGGTATTGGATGACCGACGATTGAGAGTGCGCGGGCTAGGAGACATGGTAGGCATTTCAAGAAGTGTTGTACATCAAATATTGACTGAAAAATTGGATATGAGAAAGTTGTACGCAAGATGCGTGCCGCGTTTGCTCATACTGGAAGAGAAACAGCTTCGTGAGGATGTTTCAATCGAGTGTGTGGCGATGTTTCGCGTCAAAAAGTCCAGCTTTTGCGTCGATTCATAACCACGGATGAAACATGGGTTCATTACTCCACACCTGAGATGAAAGTACAGTAGAAACAATGAACTGAAACGGATGAATCGGCTCCGAAGAACGCGAAAGCAGTTCCATCCGTTGGCCAGGTCATGGTGTCAGTTTTGTAGGATCTGCATGGGATAATTTTCATTGATTATCTTCAAAAGGGAGAAACAATCAAGGGCGATTATTATTTGAGGTTATTGCAGCGTTTGAGTGATAAAATCTAGAAAAACGGCCGCATTTGGTGAAAAAATATTTTGTCCTCATATCAACAACGGCGGCCGGTGCTAGGTGCTGTCGTAAAGATAGCACTAGTTTGTATGTGCTCGTAGATAAGCGAAATTTGTCAAAATCCAATTGCCGTCAATATAGGAACTAATACTATGTTTGTAGCACAACTTAGCCAACGCCATTACCAGCCGCCACTAATCATTAGTTTTTATTGCTATTTTTATTTCACCAGGACGTTGTTAGGTAGTGAATTCCCACAATCACTTGGGTCTTCCTCGCTTTTTGTTGCCTGGAGGATACCACATCCATAATTTTCTTTGGCAATCTCACCTGTCATCATGTTCGCATTTTCCAAACCAAACCAGCTTTAGGTTCTCTATTGCATTCAATATTATCCGTTTAACATTTACAATTTGTCTTATTTCCTCATTTCTTCTTTTCTTCCTTCATGAAATTGCAAAACTCATCCATTTCCACGGCTAGAATTTTCGTTTTATAGGCCTCCGGTCAGTCTCCAACTCTCAACACCATAAAGAAAGATGCTCTTTATAACCATGTCATATATTATCTCGAAGAGATAATATATCCCTGTCGTAGACCCTTCCGCGCTATAAATCCTGTCGAAAACTTTTCTTGTACTACGTGAGTGAGCGTACGGTTAATGTTGGTATTTTTATTACTTGCCCCAGTTTTAGCAGAAGGACATCGTATGCCTTAGAGAAATCTATAAAAAGCAGATGTGTTTCTTGACTTCCGGCACCAAATGCTCTTTCTAAATCGTCAAAAAGTGAACCGGAGGTTTTCAAGGGCACATTACAAATGAAACGTATAGACTACTACTACAGAAAATTTAAGCAAACAATGACAAATAAGTGGACTCAAGATGTTAGATCTAATAAATCTAAAAATGAAAGGTTCGGCGTTAATTAAACAAGTCAGAAAAATAAGCGATTCTCAATTAGCAATGAATATAAATAGACCTACATAAATGGCAAATTCAAATTGCTAAACGTTTCCTTGTTCTTAATAATAGTCGCATAAAATCCCACAAAATTATGTTTTCATTAATTTATTGTAAGTAATATACACAATGTTTATGATAATGTTCGTGAATATCTTTTATGCTATGCTATCATTACTTCCATTGCTTTTTAAAACAGAAAATGAACCAAGTAAACACCTCCATTGATTCAACAAAAAAAAAAAGTATGATTTTGATAATAATCTTATTGAAACCACTAGACCTGAAGTATACCTGGTATTTTAAAATTGCAACATTTTTCATCTCGTCTAGGTCTCCATTAACCCTTTGACGACCATAGACAAGTATACTTGCCCGAGGGTTTTTAGTTCTTATAATTGTCCAGGTAACAGATAAGGCAAATATGTTACGGAGTGATTTGTAGAGGTGGTACGGCCAACAAAAATATAGTAGGTTACAAGTCCCTGCCAGGCCCCACTTGTCCCCTACGAGGTCCCACTTGTCCCCTACGAGGCCCCAAAGTTGGTGAAATAATGGCCTTCATTCTGAAGGCTGCTACAGAGCAAAAATAGGGCGCAAGAGGGTGATACTCAATTATTTTTTTGGGTTCATCTCTTACCTACCGAAAAATATAAGGTATGTACCAGATTGTGTAAGTTTCGACCTTCCCGTAGAGATCCAATAAATGTTTAGCAAGTATATTTGCCTGTGGATTGAAACGAAACAAAAATATAAATTTGCTCTGATTTTTATCGTTATGTGTATGTCTGTGAATATTGTTTTGCTCTTGTTTCGTTGCATGTTTATTCTTGTCAATTTTATGTGTTATTGTTTGAAGCTAAAAACTTTATTTTTGTTCTGTTTGTTTGTTTTTGTCAAAATAGACGTTCTCCGTGCGGTACTACATCAGCGTATAATTATTTCGAGTGTTATTTTTATTAAATTGTATACATATTTTATTGTGGTGTTTTCATACTATCAGTGATTATTTAAAAAAAAACAATGAAAATGGTTGGATCGGCCCGTGATCAAGTTCTTTTTCCTCCGACCAGAGGAAATTGAGCAAATTTTGCTTTGCGACTCCAGTGACAACGACGAAGTGGCTGTAGCAAACTTAGATGAAGAAGATGGAATTTTTCTTGAAAATGACGCTTTAGAAATCAAAGATGAACCTATAGAAGTCGCTATCCTTCGATCTTCTTGATTTATGCATCCTGAATAGCAATATAATTTACACCAAACTGACGTTGACCAACAGCTTCAAAACCAAAGTTACTTCTATTAAATTTAGAGCAGATTTGGTCAAGGTATTGGTAAATGAATTTAGTTCAACAGCGCGCGCATTCCCAGAAGTAACCAAAACTGCATGACATTTTTTAAGCAAACCTAGATCTCTACATAAAATGGAAAAGGGCGAAAGTTGGAAACGATGTGTATATTGCGCCTCTAATAAAGCGTATATCCGCACAAATATATTTTGTACTAAATGCAATGTATTCCTTTCTTTTACTACATCTCGTGATTGTCTTGGCATCTACCATAATAAGCTCTAAATATAACCAACTTCTTAAATTCATTATAGTTTGCTTTCTAAACATGTATTTTTAATAAAAAGAAATAAAAATGTAATATTTATTTTTTTCACATAATTTTTTGGGGATAAAAAATCCCTTTCATCCCACAGGCAACTATATTTCCCAAGCAATGGGACTCAAGGAGCAGGCTTAGGGGGCAATTGCTTTACACATCTAATATTTTGTCGAACATTACCAAAACAAAAATAAAATAAAATCCTTACGGCCAAAAAAGTATGATCCTCCTTGAGTTAATAAACTCAAGATTACTTGCACCACAGTCTGTCATACAGTTCCAAAAAGTTACGAAGCCACTCCTTGCCCCTGAGCAGTTGGCACCGCAAAATAGAAAAATCCTTCGAAATGACATATTAGTTTGACAATTTTTTGACCAAGTTTGACCACAAAATAGTTTTGTTTGACTACCCTTCATTATCGAGAAAAGAAAATTTTTTCGAAATTTTTTCGATAAGTACTCAAAGTTACTATAAATTTGACACTTCAAAGGCTGTTAAAAAAGCTCTCTTGTTTAGGCCAAACAGTCAGTGATTGAGTAATCTACCTATTTGGATTCTTGGCGAACACCTAACCTCACAACTGCTGTTCAGAGCGGCCACTTTAAGGTGGATTCTGAGAGTAAATTCTAAACATTTGATGTAGACCCAATTGTATCTTTGTTTCCCTCGTCTTTCTTTATTGCAGCCCTCATTTCTTTCAGTAAAGATCGATAGTATTCGAGAGTCTTTGACTTAATTAATGAATACGTTCGTTTATCCCGTTTCAATCCAAACTTCATGTATTATTGACGACAAAAACGGTGTAGTCTGCGAGGAACTTTTCGAAGAGTGCTTATTCAGGAAGAAAAATTCAAACATGGTCAACAGATTATCTAAACGGTTTAGACTACCAATATCATCATTTCAAGCGATGGTCAAACGTGGTCAAACGATTTTCTGTACGGTTTTGACCTTAAATTCTTCAATATCTACATTGAATAATTTTTTCAATTAATAAATTATTTCTGTTACTCTTAACTAAAAATTCATGAGGTGGTCAAATATAGTCAAATGATTGTCTAAGCGGTGTTGACTACGAATCTGAAAATATCCATTTTGCCAAACAATTTTTATGAATAAATAATGCTTATTGAACTTTGTCAAAATTCTAAGCAGTGGTCAAACGATTTGCTACACGCGAGGGATATTTTATCATCGATTATTGATGTTTAAGAGAAAAATTCTCGATAATGAGGGTTGGTCAAACATGGTCAAAAAATGGTCAAACAAATATGTTATTTTCAAAGATTTTTTTTCTATTTTGCTGTGCCAACTTCACACACCTCCACTCCTGTTTGATGATAGCAGTTATGTCTTTGATGGACGAGCATTTATCGATGGAAACCAAGTAATTTCCACAAGACTCAACTAACGTTACACGAAGCCAAAGTTTTGGCGAAGTAACTGTGTTGTTTATGTACTGTTCTTTGTTTGACAAAAAGTTGTAGGAATGTGGTTCCAAAATAATATTTTCTTCAGTAATACAGACGTACTTATTGTGACTGTATTGGTATTATTGTTGATAATAAGTATGTCCGTTTGCATTAATATTATGCAGCTACGACAATTAGAAGAAGGGTAACTTGATCAATTAATGCGGAAATTTGTCTCAAGTAGTTGCTGTACAACTGAATGTGTAGTAGCAAGGTGTGCAACAGGCTACGCCTAACAGCATGATAAAGAATAAAAAAATAAAAAGAACCTAAGTAATGACTACTCTCAAACATAATATACTCATACCTATAAACTAAAGCAATCGCAAATAAAACAAAGATAATAAAATAAATTAACACCGATCATTGAAAGTTATTGTAAAATAAAAATGTCATCAGATAAATTGTTGGAATTTCTGCTTATTACGGCTACAGGCGAACGTCCCAGCATATTAGTCCTCGCAGTTGGTACCGCAAAAGTAGCCACAGATCTCGATGCAATGCGCGGCACATTGAGGCCAATCGTGGATAATAGATCTGGGCAGTCAGTATTGGCTAAAAGCTTAGCTAGAAACCTTGCAGAAATGTTGCTCGCGCCTAGACATCAAAGAATCGACTCCGAAGTGATCCACGACCTCAGCAAGATCAGCCCCAAATGCAGGATATAGGCGATTGATTCTGAACGATAAATATTTTAGAAATCTGCGATGTACCTTTTCGACCTTAATGCAGTGACAACTGTAGATGGGATACGATATTAGGGTCGCATATTCGAGTTTGCTAACAACAAAAGCAAAATATAAACATTTAATTAAGTTCACATCCATAAACTCGTACATATCAAAATAAAGCCCAACGCCTTAGAGGCAAAACTACAGATATCGTTAATATGCAAAACAAAAGTCAAACCTAAATCAAACAAGACCCCAAGATTTCTAATAGAATTAACGTTTGACAAAGGTACAACAGATATGGTATAAATATTGATAATTGGAGATTCTCTCTTCGTATAAGTAATTTTGCAGAACTTAGCGATATTTAAGTTGAGCCGGTTACTTGCACACCACCTCTCAATCAAATCCAAGTTATATTGCAGGAAGGCAACGTCATCCCAATTTGGTATTCTGCAGTAAACCTTAAGATCATCCGCATACGCCAATGAAGGATGAGATAACGACATTAACAGATCATTTATAAACAAATTAAACAGTAATGGGCCAAGATGTGACTCCTGTGGTACACCTGACAGCATGGTAAAATGGCGAAATTTAAAACTATTCTTTGAAACGTAGTAATTCCTGTTATACAAGTAGGATTCTATAAGTTCAATAAATTTAGGTGATAAACCGTAGGAATTAAGTTTATGGAGCAGTATTGAATGATCTATAGTATCAAGAGCCTTAGACATATCGGTATAGATAACATTGATCAGTCCACGAGTGTCTAAAGATTCACTGATGTACTATGCAATCACGGCCAAGTTTGTAATCGTGGATCTTCCCGCATAAATCGGTGTTGTTTCGTTGTAATGTGAATGTGTACTTGCGATTAAATCACATTATATAGAATTTGCTCATATACTTCAGCAAAATTTGAGAGAATTGCAATAGGTCTATAGCTCCCGATCGGCGTACTATCACAGGAACAGGAACAACGCGTGAAACCTTCCATCTGTCAGGAAAAACATTATTTAGCAAGCTACAATTAATTAGCCTTGCCAGAGGTCTAGCAAAAATAGAAGCACAGTCTCTAAGAAGTAATGATGATATCGAATCATCCCCTTCGGTCATTTTATTTGGAGAGCGAGACATAATATAAATGAGCTCATCCTCTGTAACAGGATTAGGATTGAAAGACGGAATATGTGTAAAATTTTCTTCGACGTGCGCTCCCTGATCAGTCACACATACTGAAGAAAAAGCACCATCAAATCCCTCAACTATATCATCTGGGTTGTGCAACGAAGTCCCCTCATTTGTAATCAGTACACCAGGTATTTTTGTAACTCCACGTTTTTGGCGAACATAAGTCCAAAGCGCAGACAAATCAATCCTGACACTTCGCTGCACGAAAAGCAGGTAATTGTGACGAGCTTCTGAACTTTGGGTTTTAACCAGGAAACGCAATCTTTTAAATTCCACATGGTACGTCTGCTGGTAACCATTTACGACGATAGTATTCCTTCGTTTTAATGTTGGATTTTATTTGACATGTAAACCAAATCAAGTGTAGTAAGTAGAGCGTGGAATCACAATCCTGGCTGCACGATAAAACCGAACATTCACGATATCAAGAATAAACGACAAACTATTGGAAGAATGATTAAGAGTTTAGCTTTCAGAAGAATCTGAGAGCTAGAAGAACAACACATGCAAAGTTGGTTGGCTTATGGACGAGGGAATACGGTAGATGGAATTTTGAAAATTAAATGTATTGTCTCTACTAACGAATCGAGATTTTATTTGTACTCGTGTGATGCCCGTAAGAAGGATAGCGATACCACGAAAAATCTAATGGCTTCAACCATTCGTTTCGGCAGTAGATCAGTTTGCGTGTAGAGAAGCATTTGTTTTAATGGCTGCGCTGAGTTAATAGTCTTGATTCGTGAGGCAATCACTGCCATGAGATATCGGGACGCAACCAGAGTCGATATTTGTGCCATTTTTTATCGCAATAAGCGAAAGATTTCCTTTTATTGATGGTAATGCCCGTCCTTATTGTGTGAGGATAGTAAACAATACGGTAGAATATCATAGGATTCTAAGAATGAAGTAGCCGGTAATTCACCGGACATAAATTGCATTGAGGGTGTTTGGGTCGAAACGTCTTAACAAATTAAACGGGATCAGGTAGCCTACCCAAACATTACATTTGGCTAATGAGAATGAGGTGCTTGCATTTTGGGAAGTCATACCTCAGCTATTCAAATGATTAAATAATGTCTGCCAAGTAAAGTAATGGCACTAAGGTTTTCCAGAGTAGATATTTAGTAGTAGATATTTTTGTACGAGGGATACTTCGACTGTTCTAGGAATTTGGCTTTAATTCGACCGCGCAAATCTTATAGGTCATGCTATTGATCATAGATCGCCTTGACACGGTTACGCAGCCATTCCTTGCAATTTTGTGTGTTTTTTATTTAAAGCGGCTGTAAAGCCTTTAGAAATCGTTCAACGTTTACAAGGTGTATTTGGAGACTCCGCAGAATTTAAAAGTACAATCCATCGATGGGTTAATCGTTTTGAAGCTGCCAGAATGTTACTATACTCGACTCGCCGAACAGATGCAGTAGCAAATTATGGCAACCTTGCAAATGCAAATGTCCGACTCACACAGCATAAATCACATGTAAACATATCAAAATAATAACCTCATTTTGTATTTGACATAAATAAAAATTGCAAAATAAGTACTAAAATAATTTTCTTATTTCTTCAAGTATGTTTTGTTGAATTAAATTATGCATCTCCAATATATAGAATTATATATAGTAAATAAAAATACACAATGGTTTTAAGATCTATGTAATATATAAATACAAAATAAGGAAACAAATAATTAAAATTTTTTGTTTGGTACGTATTTATATAAGAAACAGTATCCTAAAAAATTAACTCACTGTACAAATAGGTATAATCAAAAATAATAAATTTTATACATATTACAAAAATTTAATACAGTAAAGGAATTAGTTATGACACACTAAAACGTTCTTAACATGTATCTTCTTAGCTATTAGATGATGTAGACGAATCATCATTAATTGTAATGATTAACGGCTCTATGTGTATATCTATGAGATTGTCAAGTTCCCACATTTCCTTCTCTCTGTTTGAATAACATGTTTAATAGCATTTTGCCAATTTTCAACAGAAATATTGTCAATGCCTCGTTGAAATAATTCTTTCACGTCTGCCAATTTAAATGTGGTGTTATGTCTGCAACATACCCCTTCACTTGTGCCCATATTAGTTCAATCGGGTTTAATTCACAGTGATAAGGGGGAGTCTAAGTACCTTTCTATTAGTGTTTTCTATTAATTCATTAACAGCATATTTCGGAGGGCCAGATAAATGTTCTTTAATTAAAGTTAACAATTCTGCTTTTACCATGTTTTCTTCATATGCAATACTACAATTTTCTTTTAATTTGGGGAGAATACATCTCATCCACTCTTCAAACCTTTCTGCGTTCATGTCTTCATGATAATCTTCTGTTCTCTTTGATTCAAAGAGGAGTAAACCATTTTCTACAAATCCTTCATCCGAGCCAATGTGTGCAATTATAAATCTTTTGCCTTTGCCTGAAGGATTTTTAAGACCTGTACTTAAATCTTCTATAAATGCTTGTCTTGCAGTGACAACAGACATATCTGTCCATACTTTATTTACAGTATGTCCAGCATTTACCCAAGTTTCATCCAAGTAATATATCGGGGTACCATTTTCACGATATTTCTTAATTTCACGAAGGTATTTCCGTCTCCAGGAAAAATACTATTTCGAGCTCGCTTATTATAACTACAAACATAATTATCTTATGATTAGTATATAGAATTTAAAGTAATAAATATTTGTACCGAAAGTTTAGTTCCTTTAATAATGATCTGAGAGTCGTAATTTTGAAATTAGGAATGTCATCTCTTTCATTTATCACTGAGAACTTTTTGAACTGTTGGAGGTTCATTTTTAAAAAAGAATGAATGTACAATTCTTCGTATAGCATTTTTCATTTCATCATCCACCATATAAAAACATAACATATAAAACAGCCCTTTTCTATGATATTTTTTTGGTGGTTGTAATTCGTGATTAGTGTTATATTCTTTCACAATATTGTAAACACTGCGTTCACTAATTCCTGTAAAAGATACTATAATAGTTACTATGATTTGGTTGTTTTTGGAAAGATACCTGCTGCTTTGGCTGTCATTTCAACACTAACAATTTTAGAAATGCTAGGCTCTTCTTGAAATGTTTTAAATATATTCAAAACCTTCTGTTTATCTTCTACCGTAAAATGTTTTGAAACTCTCTTCTTAGGAGGTGAGTTTTCCATAATGTAAGTATATACGATAATATAGCAAGAAATAATGTATAACCTACAAAACAATAATGTATTATTGGTGCACTAGAACGATCGATAAATAGTCTTCAGAAACACTGGTTTATGAAATATAATAGATAATGGATCATTTACAAAGAAAGCTAATAAAATCTAATATTCCAAATGCAATATGGACTCGATTTTTATTCTATTGTAAGCGGCCACCCTGATCGACCAATTACAAATGTTATTGGTTATGTGACCTATTAAACACACATTGTTGCCATAATTTACTACTGCATTTGTTCGGCGAGTCGAGTATAGAAGATGATCCGCGGAGTGGACTGCCGAGCACCTTTGTAAATGAAGGAAATGTTGCTTCCGCGGAGAACCTACTGATAGTTGATAGGGTAACAATCATTCGTGAAATTAGTGTCACTGTAGGAATAGGTACACGACAGATTCATGAGATTTTACACGAAAAATTGGGCGTGAACAAGATTTCAGTCAGCGTTGCACCAATGCTGTTCGGATCAGGAGAAAAACTCAACAGGTCCGACGCATACGGACAACTTCAAACGCTTTTAAGACGTTACGGCGACCAATTTTAGCAACAGATAATTACTTGTAAAACATGGAAACCAGAAGACGGGCCTCCGCTTAAAGCACGTGCAATTGCATCGGTTGGAGAAGTAATGCTTACTATATTCTGAGATTGCAAGGAGGTTGCTTTCATGGATCATTTATCGAAAGGTACTACAATTAACGAAGAATATTATTGTAATCTTCTATCTGGCTCATTGGTATAAACGTCAGTTGTTACAACAGAATAATGCAATAATTACCCCACATTGCATGAAGAACGAGGAATGTTTTAAACAAATTGCGCTGGCAATTGCTTCTATACACCCTACTCGCCAAATATAGTTCCTGGTGATTTCCAAATTTGAAACAAGCACTACAGG
The DNA here is from genome assembly GCA_038088585.1 of Chrysina gloriosa. Classification (NCBI taxonomy): domain Eukaryota; kingdom Metazoa; phylum Arthropoda; class Insecta; order Coleoptera; family Scarabaeidae; genus Chrysina; species Chrysina gloriosa. The sequence continues at coordinate 10,548,842 of CM076095.1, forward strand.
ATGCTCGATTTGACACCTTAAACAGGATGAAACTTGCGAGAAATGGGTGGATTGCAGAGACTCTTTGAGGACAGCTTAAGAAAATTGCTTTCATATTGAGATAAGTGTGTTCAATTAAATGAAGATTATATGGGAAAATTACATTGCAATTTTAATGAAAATTGACGAAATCAAAAATTATAACCAAGTTCTTAGAACCTTGAAAGCATCCCTCGTAATAATTGCGTCAATTGTTGAGCAGTGTTTTTACTTCGAGGTATAGAGGGTTGAAACTTTTTAAATTGGTGCTTAGCGCCTGTTTTATTTAATAATAATAATAATAATAATAATAATAATAATAATAATAATAATAATAATAATAATAATAATAATAATAATAATAATAATAACGATCTTTATTGTCCAACAGACAGAATCCATTTACAGGACAGAACAATATAGACATTACAGTACAGTGCAAAAGTTAATATTATCTAAATTATGAGAACAAGCTATTTATTAATCAGCGTAAATTAAAAAGGAAAAACAAAGAAACCAAATGTAGACATTAAATATAATGTTCCTATTGTAACATTACAATAAATTAAATATATAATAAAAGTAGTAGAGGCATGACGGAAAGAAAGAGATTATCTCTGAAAAGGGTCATGAAAGTGAGCATTGGCATTTCTGGTCATATGAGTTATTGGTGCTTTAAACAAAATATTTGTTCTTGTTGTGGCAACTAGGAAAGTATTAGTAGAACGCGTAGCATAGGTCGGTACCAAAAATCTATGGCAGATAGAAGATAGGGTGAATCAATTTGATTATTAATTAGTTTCATTAGGTATCTTGCACTAGCCATCTCCCGCCGTGAAGTTAAGCTTATGAAATTATGCTGATTCAAAAGTGTTAGATAGTCAGTTCCACGGGGAGGAAAAACACCACTCATTCTGTAAGAGACGTACTTTAGGAATCTTCTCTGTACTCGTTCCAGTTCTAATTGCTGGTAAACGTAGTAAGGATACCATATTATCGATGCATGCTCAAGTTTTGGACGAACCAGTGTGTAAAACAGGGTCGTAAACGTTGTCAAATTAGAAAAGCTTCTACATGACCTTATTAAAAAGCCCAGTGTGCGTGATGCAGAAGAACAAATGGAGCAAATGTGGTCGGTAAATTCCAAGCGAGAGTCAAACAATACACCTAGATCTTTAATGCTATTACTTCTTGATATTAGTACTGAATTCAGACAGTAGTCATATAAGATCGGTTTGCTACACCTTGAAAAAGTTACAACTGCGCATTTATTAATACTGGGCTTAATTTTGTTTTCCCGATACCAGTTGTTAATAACTGTCAAATTTCGTTGCAATTGGTGGCAATCGGACAGGTTGGTAATCCTCGAGAATATTTTCATATCATCAGCATATGCAAGAACCCTACAATCTAGTTTATTTAATAGATTATTGATGTATACATTGAACAGTAAAAGGCCAAGATTAGATCGCTGGGGTACTCCCGAAGAAATCGTAAAGATGTTAGAACTGAAACCATTCTAATGCACGTAACTCGATCTATTCTCAAGATAGGAAGCGATTAATTCAATAAGAGCAAGTGAAAAACCAATGGAGCTCAGTTTGTTCAACAGTATACCATGATCTATGGTGTGGAACCCCTTGGCGAAGTCCTCTTGTCCATAGATGTGCTAAGATACTGAGTGATTTCAGCAAGATTCGACAATGTAGATCTTCCCATCATGAAGCCATTTTGCTGAGTGGAGATGTAAGGTCTTATGCAGTTATAAATCTTGCTGTAAAGTAAGTGTTCAAATACTTTGGAGCAAGTCGACAAAATATTAATTGGCCTGTAGTTCAATATATCGCTTTTATCTCCTTTTTTAAAGACGGCATTGATCTTACTTAATTTCCAGATCTCTGGAAATGTAGATGTACGAAGAGATAAATTGAAAATTACATTCAAAGGTTCACATAGCAATGAAGCATATCTCCGAATAAATAAGTTGGGAATCCCATCGTGCCCAGTAACAGAATCCATCGTAACCACACTCAAAGACATTTTGACCTCATCTATAGAAAATGCGTCCACGTAGAAGCAGTCAAGTGCCCCCGGGGTGGTCAGGGTGAGCGATATAAGACGAAGCTGGTAAACGTAGGAAAAACTTTTGGCGAAGTCTTCAACTATATGATGAGGTTTTGTAATCTCTTCTTCATTATCAGCTTTGATGCATCCCGGAATTCTAGATCCGCCTCTCGTACTCCCTATATAGCTCCAAAATAATTTAGGATCGCTTGAAATTCCATTCTCAACAGAGGACAGATACGTTTGATATGCACATCTACTGCCCCTCTTGACCAATGTACGTATTCCTTGGAAGTCACTATAATCATTGTCAGAGCTGAAGGTCTTCCACTTTCTGAAGTAATGTTCTTTTAATTTTACTAACTTTATTAAATTCTTACTATACCAAATGGGATACTTACGGGAGGTTTTGTGAATTTAGGTACAAACTTATCAAGAATAGAATGAAGTATGGAATAGAAGTATGAAATGGCTATATTAACGTTTAAGCAAGAGTTAAGATAGGACCGGTCAATATGATCCAATTCATGAGATATAAGTTCAAAATCAGCCTTACGGAAATTGTAGCTCACATTGCTATGAGATGGCAAATTCTTTATTGTACTATTAACACCCAAATCTAAAGCAATACTTAGCGCTGGATGGTATGCATTCTCGGGTACCATTGGCGTTTTATCATTTACAATAACAACGGTTGAATCAGCATTAGTAAGGACTAAGTCCAATATCCCATCATCACAGTTTAGTACATTGTTATACTGTTTTAGGTTAAGGACGAAATTGTCATGGGCATTAAATTTAGGACAATTAAAATCCCCACATATAAGGACCTTTTTGTCCAACAAAACCTAGCACCTCCAAAAATAATTCATAATCATCATTGTTTATGTCGAGAGGAATATATATGTTAAGAGAATAAATCGTCGCAGAAAAAATTATACATTTAGATATCACAATGTCCACCAAAGGAACTATGTCAGTTACGTTTGATGTGTCTCATAAAGCAGCAGGCACCGTTGCAGGATTATAATAAAAAATACTTTAGATTAATGTTTCTGAACCAGTAGTCCGCGAAGTTTTGAACTGAAAATTACGATTCAAGGTTCTGATGATTCTTATGATTCATAACTTATGAATATAATGCGTGCCAATTTTGAGATACACGGCATTATGTGGAAAAAGTTCGCTGAAGTTGGTACCGAAGTTGCTTCTGCTGAGTTACGCTTTAGTCCTTTTTAATAAAACAATGCAATGCATCAGCGGTAACATCTTACTGTATTATTCAGTGCCAAGTATTAGCCGCCAAAAGTCTTCCGAAATGCTTTGCTGAAACCATGAATACTGCTACTGATGTTGTGTGTTAAGTAGTAAACTCTGACTGTCAGTCGCTGCTGTCATTGAGCAAACGTGGTAGATACGATTTGTCATCGAAACATGGACTTGTCAAGAGAACATACGCAATTATTTACTACGATTTTAAGGTCGGGTTAAGTGAACAACAAACTATTAAATGATTGGAATTCGCATTTGGTGATGACAGTTCTTCACATGCAACTGTTTTCGCTGGTACAGCGAATTTAAAAGAGAACGGATATCGCTTGCTGATGAAGAACGTGCTGGTAGGCCCTGTTCTTCAGTTACCGCTGGAAACATTGAGAGAGTGAGACGAAGATCCAAGATGCACCTATCAAGCGATTAAGGCAACTCTTGGTGTTAGATCCCCAACAGTAAATTCATAATCATCTTCATCACACACGCTTAATGATTTCCAAAAAGCAGAGCGAGTTAGAATCGCTCGGAAAACGGTAGAAATGTTAAATAATTGCGGACATCGTATTCTATCAAGAATAGTTACAGGTGGTGAAACTTACATCCCATTTTACGATATTCCTACCCGCCAGGATAGCCGCGTATGGATCCACGAAGATGCACCAACACCAACAAAAAGCAAAGGGGTGTCAAGAAAGTTAGGTACGCCGTTTTCTTCCGTAGTACCGGATTAGTAAAAGCAATGAAGCCGGAAAATCAACGCACAGTCACAGCAAACTGGTACACCACAAAATGTTTACCTGCAGTTCTTGAGTCAATCAACATTCGCGGGTTAATGTTGCATCATGACAATGCATCGTCACACAGTGCGCAGCAGACAGTTGAATTTTTACGTGAAAATAAGGTAAAAGACATTGAACATCCATCCTATTCGCCAGATTTGGCCATGTGTGATTTCTGGTTGTTCTTTAACCTAAAGAAACATTTACGTGGTCGACGTTTCACAACGGAGGATGAGATAGATGAAGCAATTCATCTATTTTTTGAGAGCATTCCGAATGATGACTGGATCCAAGCTTTTACGTTATGGAAACTTCGGTTACAAAAGTGCATTGATGCAGGAGAAGATTATTTTGAAGATAAAGAAAATCATTTTCGTAAAGACTTGTAGTTTTCTTGTATCTCAAAATATATAGCGTGACCCTCGTATTAAAAGCAGTGCACTCAATTCTTGTCTTTTCAAAAAAATTTTCTCTGATATGAACTCCGAACACGAAATCTTGAAACACTGAAGTACGCTGGCTTTCGAAATGGAGAATGTTGCATATTTCTTGCATAATAAGGAAAAAAAGGAGTTGTTGGATCAGTTCTGTGACCTCAGATTTCAAGTAAATTTGGCTGCATGGCTCGGGAAATATTAAACTACAAGAAGCAGGAAACATATTCGCATATCAAGGACATCAAGTGCATTTGTCTTTAAAATCGACTTTTGGTTAAATGAAGCTAAAAACAACAACTTCTCACCTTTTGAAACATTAAAATCAAATAATAAAGCGCAGTGTAATAAATTGAAAGAAGAAATCCAAGAAAAAATTGTAATCCACTTCCAACACTTAAAAACCAAATTTATTCGTTACTTCCCTGATTGTCAAGAAAAACGTATTGGGAAATTAATCCGCAATAGTTTCATTGTCAAAATATCCGAGGTGCCCGATGGAATTCAAGAAGTAATTGAGTTACAACATGACAGCAATTGCAAAGATTAGTTCGAGGCAGGGATTGATCTCGAAGATTTTTTGAGCCAAAACGCAGTTTCTTCTCCTAAAATTCAAGAAACTGCTTTGCGTTACCCTACTTTGTTTTCGTCAATATACTTGTGAGCAGGGTTTCTCTAGAAATCGTTTGAATGCTAAAGCCGACATGCGTTTGGCCTTAAGCAGCACTCAACCAAAGATTCAGCGGTTGATGAAGAGCATGCAGACGTAAAAGTTATATTAAAAGTGTAATTTCTAATGCAACTGTTCTGCTTTTTTTTCATTAATATAAAATTTTTAATTACTTCGTTTTATGTATCTACTTTAATACTATTCTGGCTAATACTTGGTGGTCCGTGGCAAGACAAAAAAAGTGTTAAATGGTAACCTGAACCAACATATTTCTATGTCTAAAACGCACGTTTCAACTTAAATTCATAAGCAGTTATACATTGGACATTAGAAAACGGTGCTATCTAAATTGGAAATTTGTTACGTTTGTTTTTTATTCGCGCGTACCGTGATTTCTCGCGTTACTTTACTTTTATTTAATCTTTGTTCGTGGTCTTGGGAGTCATCTTGCGGTCGATATCCTTACGTTATCGATAACTTATCGATTTTCACGGTAGAGCAAACCTACATGCATAATTGATATCCGTTTTCCGTTTGACGTATCTTCGGGGTTAGGTCAGAAGATCGTAGACTTTGGTAGAGTAAACACGTTGTTTCGTCAAGTGAATTTTGTTCCAAGAGTTTTGTTCGTTTGAATTTTCGACATTTCGTTGGATATTAGGGGAAAATACTTCGCAGTTCCGTTGCGTGTTTGGATCACCAAACCGGCATTCGGTTTTGATGAAGGCTCGGAAAGGCCGATTAATCTCGGATTTATTGAAGCACATGTGAAATCCGTAGCCATTTTGGGTGTTTTACCCCGTTCTCACGGTAAGAGGTTCGCTCTATCCTGTGTAGTATCGTATTCTTAGAATTTTCTGTTTCTTTAGAGGTTTCAGTTTTGGGCCGTTTTTATTCTGGTCCGTCTTACTCGTGGTTGCGTTAATGCTGGCCGGTTCTCGTCCGTTGAATTAACTATCTGGGCCGTTCTAATTTTTCATTGAAAGAACGATAGACGGGAGAACGGAGAGACGATCGAACATCGCCGCCAATCGCCGTGGGAACAGACAACTGAGTCCCTACTATCAACTTTTGTGCAGTTTTCTTTTTATTCTTCTTTTATTATTAGAGTCAGTAAATTTTGGAATCCAACTTAAGTTAACTAGTTTATTCTTTTAAAGTTTAAATGAAAAATTGTAGATGTCGAGTCCAGGTAATTAAATTAAAAATAGGCAGATTGGTTGTTAGAATGTTTAAGTAATTGATTGTTATTTTCTTTGTAAACGAATTCGTTGGCCAAGGAAATCCGTAGTTATTATTTAGGACACGTATACTCTCTGGAAATATTATTATTTTTCTATTTATTTTATTACTGACATATTTCCTTTTTTTTAATTATTATTCGTTTCGCCAATCTTAATTTATTAAAGAGTCGTCAACGTTATTGGTTATTTGTTTTTTTTTTAATTGAGTTTTCCCCTTTTTACCAATTTTAAACCGGGAGATTTGAACAGCATCAGGAATCCTGGTTATCCACGGCTACACAGGGAAGTGTAAAGCAGCTGGGGCCGTAAGTTACAATTTTATTTCTTGATTTCGTTCCCCACTTCCTCACCGACTAGTTGACTAGCACCCAGTGAGCAAACCGCATTCCTGGGGCGAAATTGGTAGGTTGTTGGGGAGAATTCTGACTTCGAAAGTAGTAAACGAGGTGCCAATACACGATGTAACAAATTCGTATGGGGCTCCTTTATTTTTATTACCGCCTAGATATGCATTTAAAAAGGAAGAAGATCCAACAACCATTTTAAGTTGGGAAACACGTTGGTACAATGAAAATACTTGTCACTTCACCCTTCTCCTGTCATGGGGACTGAAAACATTTCATGTCAAAGTTTAAAAGTAATTGGCGAGTATTTCTCTGCTACTTTTTCTTTGGTCAATGTTCGGTAAGGACGAAACTGTTCTGATGAAACCCTTTACCGGGTATTCAAATTGATGTATACTGAATTTTGATACTCTAAACAAAAATTGGCAATTTCCACCAAAATAAACTTCTAATTGTATAGAATTATTTCCTTTATCACGCAACTGCACATCCTCTATCACGTTTGCTTGAAAACTTTATTCACTAGATATCAAACTTTATTATGTTTAATTGACTTCCAATAAATAGGAGGTTATCAATTTGTCATGTCTGTTTCTTTTCTTTTTATGTTTGTTCGGGTAAAACTACTCAACGGGTTGACCGTTAAACTTCTTAGTATCAATGTCGATAGACCGTTGAGTAAGTACTGCTCCAGTACTGTGTGAATGCACAAATTTTACTCAAAACAACTCTATCAATCTAATAATCCATTTTGAATTATATACGAGTTTAACCATTAAATGTGCCACTATTAGTACGAAATTCTAGTTTAAAGCAAATATGATGTTACTTACTACTAATTGTAAGTGGCGTAGTAACATCATATCTAGGTGGTGTCTATTTATCAGGGTTATGAATGCAAGCACAACAATAAGAAGTATGAAATAAAAAATTAAAAAACAAAACCGCAAACAAAAAAAGTAGCAAACAAAAATTTTGCTCTAAAAGAAAAATATTATCTAATAATCCAATAATTTCATTAATTAATAATAATAATAATAATAATAATAATAATAATAATAATAATGACCTTTATTGGTCAGACAGATGGCAATTTAGATAAATCTTTACAATGAATGGATCTTAACACAATTTATGTACAATAAACGTTTCTTATCTTCTTAACAATTAACAATTACAATCATTATATCCGACCAATAGGTGTAGGATTCAGACAAAGTCTGCTATTCTTCCTAGACCATTTAAATAATATGCGACATATATGTATATACATACACGTATATATATATATATATACATATATATACATCACACGAAAAAAAAATGCGACAAAGAAATGAGAAGAAAATAATAATACAAAAAAACAATAAAGAGGAAAACCACCAGAGAGCAATACATATGTGACTGCAACCGTCACTAACATATTCACAAATTAGTACTAATCAGCTGGTCATCCAACTGAGACTGTATTAGAAACCTGCGCAATTTCCGCTTAAATCCTAACAATGGCATATTTCTGAGACATGGTGGCAATGAATTAATTATTCTTGTAATATTGAACGAGAAAGATCGCTCAAAAATTGCAGTCCTGTGAACAGGAGGAGTGAGTAAGTCACGTCTCCGAATGTTAATGCTATGAACATCAGTCCTATACCTTAATCCTCCTTGCGAAATAAGAGCGTGTTCGTTAAATTAGTATCTTCTTATAAAATACCGCTGTATGCAAATGTCTTCTCCTCTTCATATCCAGCCACTCTGCCTCCCTCAGTTTATAAGATATACGCCAGTATTTACGAATACCGTAGGTAAAACGCAGGCAAGCATTCTGCACTCTCTGAATCCTCCCAGAGTCAACGCTGTCAAATCATGGGCCATATAGAAAATCACAATAATTAAATTTGGATAATATCAAGAGATCACATAAAAGCAATTTTGTATCAGTGTTCAATACATGTCTACTTGGGAACAGTAATTTAAGAATCTGAAATAAACTGCGAATGAGCATTGAAACATGCGTTTTAAAACGAAGTTTGCTGTTACGTGTTACGCTAAGAATCTTGCACTCGTTACAGTACGGAATCTTAACGCCGTTAGTACCAATATCCACAGCAGCCAGAACCCTGTCCCGCATAAAACGGCTCCCAAAAAACATTACCGACGACTTGGAACCATTTACTACTAAGCCATGCGCCTCTGCGGTCCCAACAACACCCGCGATATCATCATTAATAACTTGCTCAGCATTTCCAAAATCATTTGGCTTGAAGGAATAATATATTTGTGTGTCGTCAGCATAATGGCGATAACTGCAGCGACGCAGAGACCTGCTTAAGAATGCTGTATAAGTGATGTAAAAAGTGGTCCACAGATACTTCCCTGCAGAACCCCGTGCTTGATTTTAAGCTGTGATGAGATATTTGTATCAACCTGAACTCGTTGGATCCTATTATTTAAATAATTTTTTAAGAGCAACACCGCAGGCTTATCCAATCCAATGTAACCAAGTATTGAGATATCATGAGAAATCATGATCAATCATATCAAACGCTTTGGAGAAATCAAGCGAAACTAGAGCAATCATTTTGCCATCCTGCAGAGAATGAAGCACATCATCAGCGATATTCACCAAGGCCGTGCCACACGAGTGCATAGATCTGAAACCGGACTGGAATTCCGGCAAGACGTTATACTTAATTAAATGATGCCGCCGTTGCGTATCAATTATCCTTTCCAATATTTTCGATAGGCCAGGCAAGACTGATATCGGTCTCAACTGATTGAAATCATTAGGCCTAGTAACCTTGGGTACCGGTGTGACTCGAGCATTTTTCTAACATTGTGGAAATACACTATGCGAAATACAGAAGTTAATAATATGCGAAATGAAGGGCAGTATAAAAGGACAACAATATCGAATCATGTCAAGATCGATCATATCCAGTCCAGAAGATTTGGATTTAGTGCTTAAAATAACATGACCAATTTCATCTTCTGAAACCATATTAAACTACAAGAGCGAGGAAAATACACTAAACTTATTCCTATTGTAAAAATCAATGGACGTTGAAATCATTCTTACAAAACACGGATTAAATTAAACTTTTGGGAGCCGGCGCCTAATTTAAGGCGCAAAAAAAAGTCCTTTTACAAAGCTTAAAAAGCGCAAAAAGTCTTCCTATAACACCGAGTTTTGAGGAAGCTTCATTCTAGAACAAAATCTGAGGTTTTTCCGACGACATTCTCTGCCCGAAGAGGCGCGTCCACACAGGAAAATGTCTGCAACAAAATGAACATGTTGTGTTCATCTTCTTCGCGCATATCAATAAATAGAGATAGGAGACCCTTTAAAATTGGAATTCGTTATTTCAAACATCTAAGTATAAGTGTCTGTTCATTTTATATTGATTTTCTTTCACTTTACATTTTACTCCCAACACTTTAATTATATTCGTTCTAAGTAAGAATGAATGAAATAAAATAAACGATAGATTATTTTCTTTTTAGAGCAAAATTTTTATTTGCGGCCGTTTTGGGAATTCGGTTTCATTTTTATTTTATTTTTATTTTTTATTTATAACTCTAGACGATAAATTTCACAATAGATGAAATAACACATGAAAAGTACTTACACATCGATTTGGTTAAGAATCCAATAAATTAAACCATAAACGGGAAAATTCTGTCACTTCATTTAAAACAGCAATTATACTAGGTAAACAAACAATATCGTGGGAGTTCCAATACACCGGACTTACATTAATGTGTATAGTACGTAGCAATACTACAGTACTACTACCATAAAGTTAGTTATTAAGGTGACGTAGGTGTTAATGTAATCATAATCATTTCTGACGGTAAATATGTATGGTTAAGATATAATGGATAGGTACCATTACCACAATCTACAAATTGATGTACTATCGTGTTTATTACATTGTTCAATATTTGATATAAAACGCTTGAGTAATTTGTTCATCTACAATGCGTTTCAATGCGTACATACACTCCCTAAAATTAGGAATTCGCATCAACACTCTTCAAAGGTCAAACATGCTCATATATTACTATTCTGGGCAAACAGCGGTAATTACAAAATAGTTTACGACAGCCTACATATACACAGAACCCAGACTACTCATTATAGTCCCCGCTCAATTTACTTGGAACACCTCATTAATCACCCTATGGAAAACACAGCCCATTATAAAGATATTTAAATTCTTTAAGTTTTAAGTACAACCAAAGGAAAAATGTGTTTGGAATATTTCTATTTCATTACTTTTCCAAATATTGGCCTTTAAGATTTATATACTTTTGTATGCGTTCAAACCAATTCCTGAAACATATTTTTCAGTCTGAAGTTAGGATCTGAAAAACGATTTCTGAAGGTTTGGACAGCTTGTTGAGGTGCTGAAAATCGATGTCCACGCATTTTTCGTTTAAGATTCAGAAACAAAAAGAAATTCTTAAGCGATAAATCAGGTGAATACCAGCAATGATACATTAATTCGATGTATTTCTCCTAGAAATAATCAATTATTTGAGGTGCTGTATGAGAGCTGGCATTGTCATGATGCAGAATGATGCGACTTTTGCGGCCATTTTTCCTGATTTCGTTGATGACGTCTGACAAACAAATTGTTGTACACAATTCAGCATTAACTGTTCTTCGATCCTCTAAAGGAATGCTTGCGACATGTTCAGTAGAACCTAAGAAACAAGCGATGATTTTCTTTGACGTGTTCGTGAAGTTTTGTAAAATTCAGATCATCTTGCGCAAACACTATATTATTGCTTAGTTTCCGATTCATACGAACATATTCCACTTTCATCGTCTGTTATGATGTACACTACCGTCCATATATATGGGCACGACTTCAAAATTGACGTTTTCGTTGAATTGAACAGAAATATAGAGTAGATTTGTAGTAATATTTATTAATATACTTTTGACATTGCGTAAACAATGTTTAATAAGAAAAAAGAAGCACACAATATTACAAAATAAAATTTAACTAATTTTTCGTCAATATGCCTATCTCGAGATTTAATAATTGCGGCACATATTCTTGGAATTCTTCTAGTCAGACACTCCAGATAATCGTCTGTAATTTCGGTCCATGCTACCTGGAGCTTCTCCCAAGATCTCGTACGCTGCTAACTCCTTTTTTTTTTCGAATACTGCGGTCTAATTCATCCCACACTAGCTCTATTGGCGACAGATCTGGAGATTGAGGTGGCAATATCATTCGTATCAACTTGTCTTCTTCCTCAAGAGACATCAAATAAGTTCTACATAAACAAGATGAATGTTTGGGGTCGTTATCTTCCTGGAAAACGAAACCTTGGCCACATAATCTTTCCCCACTTAGCCCAACATTTTCCTGTAAAATATTCAGATAACTCTCCATACGCAGGATCCCGCCAATTTTTTTCAAATCGCCTACAGCTGTACCACCAAAACAACCCCAAACCATCACACTACTTCCAACGTGTTTCACTATAGGAACCAAACACTGTTCACTTGCTCTTTCTCCAGTCTGCCACCTCACAAACGATCGACGTTGTGAACCAAAGATTTGGAATTTGGATTCGTGGGTGCATAACACTTTATGCCATTGCTCCAGCGTCCAATTCTCATGTTGAATGGCTCATTTCAGTCTCCTTTTCTTGTTTCGCTGTTTCAGCAATGGCTTTTTCGTAGTTATTCTTCCCCTTGGCCTTGCTGCAAGAAGTCTCCATTTAACTGTGTGACAGATATTGGTGGATTTCTCGAAATATTCAGATGCTGATTGATTTCTGGAGCGTTAAGAAACCTATTTCGTTTCAAAGTTACTATTATAAATTGATCTTCAGCAGCTGTCGTTGCTCTTTTTCGCCTTAACCGTTTTCTATTCCGAAATGAGCCAGTTCCCGCATTCTCTTAAGAGTACTGAATACTCCGTTCTTTGATAGCTTCACTTTTACAGCAATTTGTGCTATTGAATATCCTTTGCCACGTAATTTTATAATAGCCGCACGTTTTTCAATCGATATTTCTTGTTGTTTTGGCAATTTAACGACGATCTGACATGGAAGATAACAAATTTTAAACTGACGCTTTATTTGAAATACTTCCATACATTTTCCGATATTTTTATAATTTCTTTGTTGGAATCTATTCGTCTTACAGTGCGGACCATATTTTCCTCAAATTTATTTTAATCGTTTTACTGTAGGGATTAATACAGTCCCAGGTACCGTAAGGTGTAAAATAAAGCGATGGTGGTAAAATGCAAATTACTTGTAAAGTGTATCATATTAGGGGTTGTTTGATTAAACTGCGCTATAAATTTACGAATTACACTTGTAATGTATAATATAAACTTTGAAGATATTAGTATTACTATTTCTATGATTTTCTTTACTTTCTATTGTCGTCCCCATATATATGGACGGTAATGTATGTATATACGGATTTTGCAGACCTTGGTCAAATTTTTTGAACATTTCCTTACACCAATTAACACAAGTATTTTTTATGCTTCAATCAAATTATGCAGAATCGATAGGGACAAATCTGTTTCATAGCTAAATGCTCGTGCAAAATTTATGTACTGCAGTCTTCCATATGCATAAGAATTGCTCTATCTCACCTTAAGTCACATGACTATCTTCTTCAATCGTGTTGGCCACAGCATCGATGCTTTTTGGAATAACAACCGATTTTGGTCGACCTTCACGCAATTCATCGCTTACGAACGCATGACCACGAGGAAATTCTGCAAACCAACTGTAAACAGTCTTTTCTGATGGTGCTTCATTGCCAAAGGTTGAACGACGCAATTCTATGCATTGTTGTTGAATGAGGCGTTTACTAAAATCGTAAAAATCATCCAACGAAAACCTTCACGTGAAATTTCCATTCTTTCACAAAATTGCTTTTTGTAAACGCTGACTGTAAACAAACTACTCGGTCAATTTCTAAGCTGCCACTATTTTCACAATAAAAAATGTAAAATTTAAGTGTAAAACAACGATAACCTTCTTAGCTGCCCAATCTCACCTTAGCGGGGTATACAGCGCCCTAAGTTCAACACTACCCTTCGCCGTTTAACTCAATAGCTCAGAAACTATAAACTATCAAAAAAACAAAATTAAGACAAGATTTAAACTGTTTTGCATGCTCTTAACGATGGCATGTAAAACAGTTTAAATCTTGCCTTAAATTTCTTTTGATTTCTCTTATAGTTTTTGAGTTATTGAATTAAACAGCGCAGGGGAGGTTGCACAAAGAAGAATAAACATAAAACCGATCGTCGGGCGACTATTAAAGCCGTTATGAAGCCTATGACCACGTCAAAACTGGTAAAACATTACAAAAAGTCTTCAATGAACTGGCTCCGTGTCGTTATTGCGGGTACCAGGACATTGAGACATTAAAAGCAACCTAATTGCCGATGAACTAGTCAAGGAAGGCTCTAAAGAAAACCAGAACCTGTATGCGCGATATCAAATGATTCTACCATACAAATAATCTGGTTTTGGCTAGAAAAGAAGTAGAAATAGACTGAATGTCAATTCTACGCTAATACAAATTTCTCGGCTAACTTAGTCAGAAGGAACAAGAAAGACCAGAAAATCATTATGGGTCTTGTAACAGGACATTGCTCCTTGAAAAAGTATCTGTGCGACATGGGAATGGCAAGGGACGGTGGTGTTGAATATGTGAACTACAAGAGGAAACTAGCATGCATATTATCTGTGCTGATGAAGAACTGAAGGACCACAGGCCGAAGCATTTCGGTAAGAATATACTAAAGCCCACGACAATACTTAGACTCCGTTTGAGCAAAATAGAGCCTTTTGTGGAGGACAAGGGATTGCGTCACCGGAAGTGTGTGTTTGAGGAACGGTACAAAGAGCATAACACCCAAGTGGCTATGCATGACGAACCCTAAAGCAGTGAATGAATGAATGATGACTCGATAATTGTGTGCTATCTTATTCTGAAGAGAATATGTTTTTGAGATATACATTTATGCAAGACAACCGTCCGAAATACGTGAGCAATACGATGAAGGAATGGTTTCGAGAAACTAAGGTTGAGTTCATGGAGTGACCAACTTACTCGCCTGACTTCAATATCATTGAAAATTTATGAAATCATTAAACAGATTGGATTTCAAGCAAGCCCGACGAATGCTCGCAAATTTTGGGAAATAATCCAAACTGTAATTCCAGTAAAGCGATGTCACCAATTAGTTTAGTCTATGAGTTGGCGATGCAAGCTTACAACTGCTGCTGAAGGACATGCAATTAAATTTCTAATATGCATTTTCGTTACAAATTACTGTGTGCATAACTATTGAAACCATGAACAGTATATTTTTTTAATTTTAGTATTATAGAACATGTACAGCTATTTCTTTGAACGACGTAAATAACCAATTAGTATTTAATATCTATTCATGAGAATAGTGTAGTATAGTAATACTTGAGTGGTTAATTCCCATCAAAAAATTAATCATTTATTACAATTTAATATATCAAAATTCACAGTTAATGTTGGGGTTATGGTCTTCAACTGTCATGCGGTTTATTTTGGGGTTCTATTTATACCTTTTCAACACCACGCCCACCACCTTTTGAGCATTTTATTACCCTACGGGAGTTAGCTTTTTATTTCAACTCCAGTCAAAGACGTTTAATGGGAGAAACAAATGTCACTAGAAATAAAATTATTAATTGTTATAGAAAGCATCGGCTAATAGACAGAAAATCATTGTTAACATTAAGAGTCATACATACAACACTTTTACATTACAAGAATTCATTAAAAATTACTGGAAATAACCAAGGATGCATCGAGATTCAATGCAGGTTTCTATAACAGCGATATGCCTGGATATAGTGGAGTCAAGGTGAATTAAAGTTTTCGTTTCGTGGACAACTTAGAAATAAAGCAGTGTAGTCCTGGTTTCCAAAAGAAATGAAAAGTTTGTTTGGTTAACGACGAAGAAAATTGACAAGATAGATAAGTCAACATATAAGTCAATAAATAGATTTGGAATAAAAGGGTTCTAAGAAGAAGTACCAGTGAATACAAGAACCTCACCATACCGGAGAAGATAGAATCTAAGAAGGGAAAGAATCCATAGAAATTAAAGGTGAATCGAGAATAGAAGTTAAGGGAGGAGATATAGGAAGACCTATCATCGAAAAAGAAATTACACTCATACACACACACAACACTAGGTAATTATCTTGATTTTGTTAAATATTTCTCAAAATTTAGAAACATAATTTGTTAGAATTTATGCTTTTTACATCATTAATTAAGAGCTAGGCCGTTGCAACTTTGTTTAAGAAATTAACTAAATTCTCAGTACACTATCTTCGTAAAATTCAGTGTTTCTTTTACCGAATCTTCCTGTATTATGTAAATACTGCAATAGAATTTGCAGGGCAAATTTGTGTTTATGATTTATTGAATATTCTCCACCACTGCTACTTCATTAAATATAACTGTAAATAAATTATTGAAAACTACGACCGGTAAGTATAAAGAACTATCACGATTTCACAAAAACCCCACCCAATTAAGAAAAATTCGAATAAAAATTGTTATGTGGTAAACACATTTAAATAGACCCTATTTTGCTCAAATTACCAGGAAAGATGGCATACACACGTAATGCCATGTTAGTGTTGCAATTAGCAAAGGAGATGTTCAACAAAAGTTCGTTCAAGAATGTCCTGTAAAGGAAGCCTCCAAAATGTCAACTAACTTTTTCCTTATTTTTTTAATCTCCTGAAGTGTTGTGTATTATTATTGCAACAATACTGTTTGCAATTATGCTGTTTCTTCAATTTTTCTTGTTTTCTTTCCTGAAACATAACCCCAATTAAGAATGGAGTAACGTACATCATGCTATTGTCATATCTAAACACTTAGAAGCGATAGCTATTGTCATATACACGAAATTTGTGGCTTGCAATTAAAAGGGCCAATGTCAAAATACTCAGTTTTAAGAAAATTGCAATTGAAGTTTTTACAAAAATTCTTTTAATTACACCTGAGAAAAATTCCAATTTTCACTTATCAACTTTGGCTTACAAGGAGAAGGTAAGGTGATCGGATTTTTGTAATTTTTGATATTTATGGTACGTGTAGTTTGGACCTTGAATAAGAATATTTCGGAGTAGTTCGACGCAACGTTCATAAATTACCAAGATAATCGATGTTGAAGTTTCACCCACCAGCTAAATCCACTAGATATAATACATTTCCCAACTGTACTCGTGTCCTCGTCGGTAGCGTTTTGGTCCAGTACTCACGACAAAATGAATGAATGAATATTTTTATCAACCGATTGTGCAATTTAATGATGTACTTGAAGAATGTTCCTGCTCATAGTTATTATAATATTTCGTTCGTTCATCATTTTTGATATGAGAAGAAGAATGAAAAAACATGGTACGTTTTGAGGGGAAGAAAAACAATGTAGTATGACGAGACTCGAGCCAGCGATCTCGTGAGTACTGGACCAAAACGTTACCGACTAGGCGCCCGAGTCCAGTTGGGAAATGTATTAGATCTAGTGGATTTAGCTGGCGGATGAAACTTCAACATTGATTATCTCGGTAATTTTTGAACGTTGCGTCGAACTACTCCGAAATATTCTTATTCAAGATCCAAACTACACGTACCTACCATAAATATCAAAAATTACAAAATCCGATTACCTTACCTTCTCCTTGTTAGACATATAATATGTTTCAATAGAATACCATAGTAAAAAGATTTTTTAATTCAGAAATTAAGAAAAAAAGATGACATTGGCACTTGTTGCATTAATTTATGATTTTATTTTGCTTTTTTGTTTTGACATTGGCCGTCATAACAAGAACAAACAGAACAGCATTATTTTTCAGTTGTTTATTATGTTGTTACAAAGTTTATCGAATTCAAAGGATATAAAAACTAAAAATAAGAGTAAAATAAAATAACAATACAATCTGCGTTTAAAAATCAATGATAAAATGGTAAATCGCGTTCTTCTTCCATAGCTTCATCTGCCAAGTAATCCACGATGTTGTCATTTGCAGTTATTTGTTCAATAAAATGATTGTAGTATGTACGATTAGTATTGCTAATGTATGGCAAAAGTGCCTTTAAGTCTTTTAATTTTTGTGTACTTAAAGGAAGTGGTTCGTTGTTGAGTGGTAGAAGGTTGGGAAGATTACCATGTCGTATTTTCTTGTGATTTCTGCCTATGTCAAAAATTTTAAACTCTCCCTCAAATGAATATTTATACAAAATATTTGGAGTGTTGGTTGAATACCGCATCCATTTAATTTGCAGCCACTGAGCTTGTTCGTTTAAAGGGTTCTTTTTACGATGTACAGAATGAATATTTAAACATGCTTTACAGTTTAAAAACTCGGTTTGTTCCAATTCTATTACTTTTATAGGAGGTTTTCTTGGCACCAAACGTATTAAATTTGCAACTCTATATCAACCGTAGTATGTTTTTTGGTTATTTCTATTGCTGCGCGAATGCTATCCGCTTCCATATGTGTATGTCCAGCCCCATGAAATTTGTGGTTAGCTGTTAACTGTTTACCCTCAGCTTTCAATTCATTAACAGTTTGCAGTAACATTGTAGAAAAATAAATGTTCCGTTTTTATCCTCCGCAAGACTCGCTGTATGTAGTAACTGTATGTATATTACTATTTTTCTAAAGATTATATAAGTAATGGTAGATACAATAATCGATTTCCTGCCCACTACGACCAGCCACTGTTTCATTCCATAGGTAGCATAAGGAAGATGATTTTTTCCTATGGTTTGGTAGATAGTAAGGTTAAACGTCCACAGTTGGCGTTTCTAAAAACTTAATCCACTTCTAAGATAAGGAGTCGGCAAGCATTTTTGCAAGTCGAATAAAATGGTAACATAACCTGAATTATTTTGGCATTCCTCCTTATCTCTTCTTTTGACTCGTATGCGGACTCGGCCAAATGTAAGTGTAGGTTTTTTCTTCTTCGGTTAATGTTCGTTCTGGCAACATTTCAACTGCACGTAGACATTGGCCCAATGTTTATTTAAAAACATATAACATTTGTGATTGCTAAAAGGGCCAAAGTAAACATTGGCCTTTTTAGCTTAAACTTTATAGACGAGTTCATCCTGACATTGGCTAGCAAAACCCTTATGAAGCTGTTGTCGGTTAAATTAGACATTGGCTGTTTCAGCAAAATAAAAGAGAGTAAGAAAAGAAACCTAATGCAACGATTAACTCAAAACAGCAAAATATTGACATTGACCCTTTTAGCTCCAAGCCACAGAAATATAGATACCATCTCCGAAAATCCCGGCACCAAAGCCTGTGTTGGGTTGTGTAATACGTATACTTTGTTAAGGTTTTCATATGTTATAGTGATAGTTTCTCTCTGTTGACCGCATGCGGCCACGCAAATGAAGCAGTTTACATCCCTTTTTATCTATTAAGCGGACATTCCCAAGATAAAAATGTCGGGGTTTCCCCAATTTTTCTTTGTGCTTATGAGTTGACATGCCCAGAGTAAATAGCCAAACGATTCAGTGTATTTCTACATCAGGTTAAATCACGACCGTGAAAATTTCTCGGCGAAAGTCAAACAAACAAATTCCCAAACTTCAAGAAAAAATTAATATCAGAGAAGTATACAATAAAGATAGGGTTAGTGTTCGCGCTTTGGCTGTGAAATTTTATTTTAGTAAAACACAAGCAGCCAACATCATACGTAAGAAAGAAGATCTTCAAAGCCAATATCACTTATCGCATGATATCTGGTGAAGGTGCCAATGTGAATCCTGGTGATGTTTCAAATATTAAAGCAACAAATTCGTCGTGAATACGTCATTATAGTGCTAAAGATATTTACAAAGCGGACTACACGGGGACTATTGTTTTACCGTGCGTTACCTGATACAACTATTAAAAGGAAAGAAGTGTTCTGGTGGAAAATAGCTAAAGAAAGACTTTCGATTTTGCTTTGTGTAAACATGGCAGGAGATTCAGAAAAATTGCTCGTTATTGGTAACACTGCTGGGCCTCGTGCGTTTCGTAAACTTAATCTGAACAGTTTACCAGTGAAGTGGTAATGCAATAAAAAATCGTTGACGACTTGCGAGATAATGGTCGAATTTTAGTAGGAATATGATAAAACCGAAATATATTGCTATTTTCAGGCAATACAATGTCACATTCACGCGAATTTTAACAAAACAACATCGAGATAATTCTCCCTCCGAATTTTGTCAACTACTTGATCCCTGAATTATCAAAAACTTTATAAATTGGTACCGATCCATTATTTTAGCACCTACGTATCTTGGCCCAGATAGATACATGCGTTTCTTCTGTAGAATTGATCAAATCAATTAATTTTTTAGGTGTTGTATATTTTAGTCAAATGGATGGCGTCAAGTAACACCCACAACTATTCAAAATTGTTTACGCAAAGCAGGATTCACGTGCTCAAATATTCTCGGAGATAGTAGCTTTGATTTAGAAGATGAATTACCAGTATCAGTTATTGCTGAAATGTGTAAAACAATAAACCAATGTGAAATAAATAATAGTGATTTTAAGCAATATGTGGTAATTGATGATTGTTTAACTCAAGAGGATGAAAACGTGGATTTAAGTTTTTGAGAACCCTGTAAATTTAGTACAAAATAATTCTGATAGTGATGACGGAAATGTGGAGGATCAAGATAGAGAAGATCTCTTCATAAGCTACAAGGATGCTTTCACACAATTAAGGCATATCAAGTTGTTTGCAGCGGAAAATGCAGATTCAAAAGGATTTGAATTGCTTTCGGACTTACAGCATCACTTCGAGGGTATGCTAATTAGTAGAAGGAACCTCTACCAAACAAACAATGTTAGATTTTGCTGCTACAATTTAATTTCAAAAGTTAGAATTTTTGAGAAATACAGTTTTTATTCTGTATCAATTACGATATAATATGAGAAATTTTCGTATCAGTATGCATAGTATTGTCTCTAGCTTCCTTATAAGAGAACACCTCTATTAACCGGACAGACATGCAGCGAGGAGTACAATGTATTTAACAGCACTGAGTAATACTACATACATATTTTATAATCCGATTATCGCAATTAAAACCATTGGAAATTACATTTTTCACAATTGCTTTGTCCCTTTAATTTAGGATGAGCTAATCTAAGCTTTCCGATCACACAACTACTCATTATCCAATTTAAAAATCACTATTCCGTGCAATAAATAAACAAAAAGATTATACCCTGTGTGGTTTTATTTCGTATTTCTCGTCTCTCTTCCATGTTCCAATCGTAGTCCATAATTCGTAAGTCCAAGTTCAAATCGAATAACCGTCACTCGATATCATGATATAACCGCAATCCAATTGTTCTAAGTCATACTTCCAAAATAAAGAAATCGAAAATCAAGATACGCGTATAGTCAAACGCACGCACTTGTCAGCGTGAATAGTGATTTCGTTCCTGTTTCAAATCACTAAACCGACCGCAAAAATTGCAGGAACGCACTTGCTGAGGACGATAAAACAACTGAACGTGACGTTGGACTTCCCCCACTTCCGAGACATTGAGGGTAACCATAACTACTACAAATACGAGAAATCCCTTACCCCATTTTGTTTTAGATATTACCGTCGCCACTGGAAGGTAAATAGGGTCTGGAAAATACGGACTTATTTAAAGACATTTTTGGAAAATTGATTCTTATATTTATTGAGACGTAAATAACGTCAGAAACAGAAACTTCTAATTCAAATATGTGAATGCGTTAATTTTTCGCAACTTGAACCCTCTCCAAAATTTTCTTGGTTCTAATAAGTTAGGAGGACTGAGTAGAACTTTTAACTTTTGAAGTTATAGAATTAATTATTATCTGGTTGTATTTGTGTACAAAATGTGTATCTATCTATTAAGAAATTAAATTATATTTTATCCTCAAGCTGTCTGTGCTGTCTTTAAAGTACATATGTCTTTGGAATATTTCTGTGAATGTCGAGAAACAACCACAAACTATAATCACATTTTACAACATTTCTTTCTCGTAATTTCTACTGAATTTATGTTACATACTTTAAATTTAATCTGATAGAAATACAATACCGTGAAAATGTTTAGGGTTGCTTTACAGGGTTCAAAGTGACCTAATCCCTTTACCTGCAAGTAATAATGCTTGTTTCATAAACATACAGCGTGTCCCAAAATTGCTGGGACATAGAGCTAACACGTATTGTAGAGGTCAAAATAAGTCGAGTGGACCCAATTTATATATATATACCTACCAAAATGTACCGTTTGTTCGTGGGAAGTGTTCAAAGTTTACTTCACAAATTTGGCAAAAGTACATTCTAGAGCAGGGGTCTCCAAACTACGGCCCGCCAGTGTCATCAATCCCGCCCGCGACAGCTAATAGCTTATTGTTGTTGTGATAAGTTGGATAAAAACACAGAATGATAATAACTCGGATTTATTTACTTGCTAGGTAAAGCTTAATGACAAGTATAACACGCAGAAAACTCACTGAAGTAATCAGTATGGCCCCAAGGCTGAAAAGTTTGGAGACCGCTGTTCTAGAGTATTACCCTGCTTTCAGTAATCAAAGAAACCGAAAGGAAATTGTAGAAGGGTTAAAACCACCCTCATCTTCTGGTTTTTAATAAGAAGGCCTATTCATCATCTTCATTTTTACTCTTATAAAAACACCGTATTTCGCATAATTTCGAAGGAAAAAAGTTTTTCTCAAATACTGATAACCTACATTCTTAGTACAAGTTTAATAAAATTGTAATACAAAATTTGGTTGGCGGTGGACACAAAGACAAAACATAAGCCATGATTTTGACAGGAAACAAATTCATAATCCTCCCAGTTTATTGTTGACAGTAAAGTTTCAATAGTTTGTTCACTATCAGTTGGTTTCGTATTATTTTGCCAGAATTAATGGAAGACATATCCCGTAATTTGTGTCGAAACATGTTCTTCATGCACGACGGTGCACCACCTCATTTTCTACATGCCGTAAGAGAATATCTTAATGAACAATTTGCTGGTAGATGGATTGGTAGGAGACAAGAAGTACCCAATGGTCTCCGCGATCTCCAGATTTAAATCCTTGCGACTTCTTCATCTGGGAAGCGTTAAAAACACAAGTGTACAAGATTCTAATTAATAATTCCGAAAAACTGTGGAACACAATTTAAAATGCCATAAACACACTACGAGATACGACGATGTTTTAAGAAGGGTGCATTTCAATTTCTTACGTCGAATTGACCTCTGCATTAACGAAGGTGGAGGACACGTTGAACACCTGTTGTGAAAAACGTTTTGGTGGACCGCCAACTAAATTTTGTATTACAATTTTGTTAAACTTGTACTAAGAATGTAGGTTATCAGTATTTGAGAAAACATTTTTTCCGTCGAAACTATGCGAAATAGGGAGTTTTTATAAGAGTCGAAAAATGAAGATGATGAATAAGCTTTCCCGTTACAAAAAGCTTAGAACCGTATTACTACCCCTAAGAAAATGTAAAACAAAATACCAGGGGATGAGGGTGGCTTTAACTCTTCTACAATTTCGCTTCGATTTCTTTGATTGCTGAAAGTAAGGTAATCCTCTAATGTGTACTTCAGCCAAATTTCATTACATTAGTTTCGAGCATTTCTGAACAGAGTATAAAATGTGATTTTTAAGTATGAAGTATCACATCGTTCTTTGTAATTTTTTGTAATGTTTGTGAAATTATATACTTTAGACTGTGTTTTGTTTTGTTTTTTTTTCTCTTTATAAGCTGTTCCTTAATAAGTTTTTTCAATAGAATTGAATAGAAAAAATAGTTTTCCATCGATGGACTCCCTCGAAAAGAAAATCTGGTTACGGTCCTGATCAATACTACAAGTGGGTAAAATATCCAACCACATTTGTTAAAAACGCGGTATGTACACAGTTCAATTCATAACGTCTCCAAATGATTTTAGATTTTCAATCTTCACCTATCTCCATCATTCCCCAAGTGCCCTTCGAGTTTATCTCCGCAGTATAGAGTTGCAATCTCATTATCTGCTTGGAAAGACTATTACTTTTCATTCGTTGAATATAACCGTATCCTTTTCTTGTTGCTACTCTCCAAAAGTCTCCTTAACAAGCAATACATTGCACTTTTCACAATGGTATTATAAATTAAGTGTTTATTTCCTTTTCTGATATGTACCTATAAAACTATCCTATTTAATCATAATATTTCTGTGATTGATCCTAATATGCAATATCCGATCTAGGTAGATTATTCTTGACTAGGATTTATTTTCCTCGTATTCTGTAGCAATAGATCTTGTTAACATTGCCAATGTTAATCTCCGAATACTAGCTTTTGTGTTATGCGTGCAATTCAGATATTCATACTGCTTAGGCTATGAACATCTGATCGTTGGCAAAAGAAGGGACATACGAGGGAAGTTCAAAAACTTTCCGGAATCGCTGTTAGGGGTTGCTACTTTTCCAAATACTTTATGTCCTTGTGTTGGCAATTTTTTCATCTCTACTGATTGCAAATGTTAAATCCATCTGTCAAAAAGTCTGGCTTTGACAAGTATTTAAGTGAAGTACATTTTTGTTTTTTGATTTATGGATAAAAACGAAGTTCGAGTGCTAATCAATTTTTTCTGTTGGGACGGGAAAACCGCAACGGAAATTAAATCAAGGTTAGATGCCGTTCTTGAGGATACATCACCTTCATTTTCCACCGTGAGTTTTCGGGTTTTGGAATACAAGCGTGGCCGGACGCACACAAGTAATGAACTACGTTCAGGACGTCCGAAATCGGCTACCACGCTAGAAATTGTGGAAAAAATCCATAACATGGTTTTGGCAGATCGCCGAAGAAAAGCGCGCGAAATTGAGGAAGTTATAGTTATTTAACCTTACAAGTATGGAGAAGCTGGCCTCACACATGTAATGATTTACAACTTCTTATGTGAACAAACTAAAGAAACATCTATACACCCTTAGCCTTAAGAAATAACTTTACTAATACATAAAAGTCGCCGCACAAACTTAATGATTTACAACATACCAGTTCTCGCATAAAAAAACCGCAACGTGTATATGTATGGTTAGTTTAAGAAATAAAGCATTACTGTTCGAATCTTTGACTTGTTTTTCTTGCTCGTGTTTTATTTCACCCTCCATGGTCACTTTTTACTTTGAGCGCAAATTTTTCATATTTCTGGATTATGAATAAGAATTTTGTCTCCATCTGCCTGGGGTTTGAAGTGTTCTCTACAGATATAGATAGTTAGCAACTTGAATCCCTTATTAGTTTTACCCGGCCTTCAACTGAACAACATCGTGCGCGCGATTGGGGTCCAAAATACCCTGTGCGATCAAGTTCATTATTAAATTGAAAAATTGAATTTTTATCTATTTAGTTTTCATGTGTTAAATAACTTCGGAAGAAGGCAGAAATAAGAAGGAATGGTGACAATTATGCAGCAGAAAAAATGACAAAGAAACAAGAGAACATTGCAGCTTGTGTCTACGAGCCATTTGCAATAACCACCGACTACATATGTGCATACATAGTGGCGAAATGGATTAAAATTTTATTTACAATATCAATAATAATAAGACTGACAATAATATTTAGTTTTTGGTATGAATTTAAAAAAATAATTCAATAAACCTTATTTTTGTGCATAATTCCACATTACTTTTTTGCTCCAAAGTCAGCCTACTTCATATGTCAAAATAAATACCTTTCTTGGAACACTCACTATACTGCTATTTTTTCATAAAACCATAATATATAAGGAGTATCTTCCTCAAATTCTAATTAAGAATAGGCTTTTTGTTAATTATTTTTTTGCATCATCTTTCCATTTGTTTTCTTGCAAATAAACTATTTGTCCTTAATCTAAAATATCTATAGTATGTTCCAGAATTTTTACATCAATATCGGACGGATAGTTTGTTTACAATTGTTTATTGAAATGCCTGGGGTCCAATGGACCTCAGTATGACCATCTAGATTCTATATTGAAGTGTGACCATGGAGGGTTAAAAACCCGAAGTTAAAATCAAGCCGTTTAGTTTAGTTTCACATTAAAAGTCTTCTTTCTTCTTGTTGGTTTAAATTAAAAAAACCTCAGGTTATATAATTGCATCTCTTATGTACGTGTAGTAAGTATTGTACATATTGGGTTTAAAAAAGCTTTTTGCAAGATGGGTGCCGCATTTGCTCAATTCGGAGGAAAAACGCATCCGTGCTCGAACCTCGACCGATTGTTTAGAAGTGTTTACGAATAATCCAATGGATTTCAAGAGACTATTTGTGACCATGGCTCAGACATGAATTCATGACTACACACCAGAAACAAATATGCAATCAAAACAGTGAATTACGCGCCGTAAATCGGTCCCGAAGAAGGTAACGACCATTCATTCGGCTGGAAACGTGATGGCATCGATTTTTTGTGACGCAAAAGGAATTTTGCTAATTGGTTATCTTGCAAAAGGCAAAACTGTTACTGACCAATACTACAGAACACTTTTGGATAAATTGAAAGCAGGAATTCAGGAAAAACGCCCGGTAATGGTTAAGAAAAAAGTGTTGTTTCACTACGACAATGCGTCCGCTCATCCAAATGCAATCTATCAGTATAAATTGACAGAATTAAAGTTCTAAATCCTTCCGCATCCATCGTATTTGCTTGATTTGGGCACGTCGGACTTCCATCTATTCCCGAAACGCCAAACATTTTTGGGTGGAAAGAGATTTTGGTCGAACGAAGAACTGATAGAAAGGCTGTAAGGGAGGGGGGTTATATTGAAAAATAAAATGTAACTTGAATCCATATTATTTTGTTTTAATTGTCATTCCGGAAACTATTCGATCAACCACCGTAAAAGTGGTGATCATTGGTGGTGATATTTCAACATATCTTTTTCAATTACTTCAGAGTTCCTCGACGAAAATTTTCTAATGGGACCGAATACCTAACGATTTTATGGCTCTAATTAAATCTAAGTCAATGGTTGCGTTTTCTACTACTTGCCCCAATTTTAGAAGAGACTACGTGCTATCGTACGCCTTCTTTAAGTCGGCAAATATAAGATAGTTGAAGTTCTTGGTTCCCAACTGTCACTGTAAGTACTCTTATACGTCAACCGTCGATCTACATACTTCTGTGAAACGTGGTAAGCGTGCCTAACTTGTATTTTATTATTGTATCTTAACCATACTTTCCTATAGATCAACAGTTTTAATATTCTTTCTAGAATTGCGACATTAAATTGGTAATAAATAGCCAACTGAAACTAGAATAAGTTATATTAAAAGCGACGTTACTCAATATCGCGTGAAGTATAATCTGCACATGATTTCCACAATTTTAATAGTCAAAATACACAATTAGGAGAAAAATCGTATCCTTGACGGGAGACTTTAACCTCGAATACCGCTTGATTGATGGCGATAATTTTCATATCTGAAACATCGGGATTTTTAGCTCTGCTACTGGAAATACTCGGTTATCATGCGAACCTGAGCTTTCGCAGGCGACCAATCAGGGTCCACTATTGATCACTGGCCGTCGCATGGATTGGCCGCCAGAGCACTAACGTCCGGTTTGCGGAACCAATACCGGGGGTTGTGTCGCTGACAATTCTTAGATCGTAAAGTGAAATTCGAAGAATATGGAGGACGATTGCAAGAAATCTTTGTGTATAAATAGCTGCAGTCTTACAAAGATTTATTGCCGATGTTATCGTTAGAGCTTTTTCTAGAATCCCATTACTGTTTAGCGAAATGTATCCTATAGGATTGTATACTCTATATTCATACTGCACGTTTTAACGCAAATCAGTAAATTAAAAGGTTGAAGAAACTTCGTTAAAAATACAATATAGTTGTGTGCTTTTAATTGCAACATACATTTTGCAAGGGAGAAATCTTCAATAAAGCTCAAACTACAGAAGCAAAGGATAAAATAGATTAAATGATGAAACCTCGTTTTCTTTGTTCAACCTTATCAAGCCCATAATTTGTATCATTCACATATCTGAGAATTTTCGGGGTTGACACACCAAAATATACTGAGTGACATAGAAATTGCAACACCAAGAAGGAGTACGATATTTTTGTTGAAACTTGTTAGATTTGTTGGGCTACCATTAAATAATAATTGATTAACTTTTGAGATCAAGTGGCAATGTAATAACGTCACATTTGACAGTTATTAATTTTTTGCTACCTTTTTCGATCTGTATTTATCGTTCGATTTGTTGTTTTTTTTTCATTGTTAATTAACATTATTTCGATTGTTATTCAGTTTTTTACGTGTTTTGTTTGTTTGATCACACCTAGAGTACAGCAATGAGTCAATTACCATCAATTAAGCGAATTCGATAGAGGTCGAATTATTGGTTTGCGCCAAGCTGGTTTTTCATTTGGGGAGATTGCTAACCGTGTAAATCGAAACCGGTCTAATGTAATGCGAGTGTGTCGGGCATGGTTTGAAGATGGTCAGGAACGTCGTAAAAGGGGAACCGGTGCTTCAAGAAAAACGAAGGAGCGTCAAGATCGTCGCCTAAGACAACTGTTCGAGATCGATTTTCCTCTTCTCGAGCAATAAGTGACCAATGGTTTGTTGAAGAAGGACGCCATGTAACCCTTAGAACAGTTTATCGCCAAATCCGAAGTTTTGGGTTAAAATTATATCGTCCGCAACTTGTACTTCCTTTGCCTGCGGAACATTGTCAGCAACGGTTAGAATGGTGCAATGAAAGATCTCATTGGAATATTGAACGGCGTCGTGTTGTCTTTAGTGACGAATCTAGATTTTGTTTAGGCATACACGACAGTCGTGAGAGAGTGAAAAGAAAACGGGGTGAACGACGCAATCTTCAATTTACAGTTGAGGGACACGTGCACCGCGCCGTGGGTGTTCTGGTTTGGGGTGCGATTACTTACGGTAGCAGGTCTCCCTTGGAGTTCATTCGAGGCAATATGACAGCACAACGATATATTGCGTAGGTGGTTGAAGCACATCATCATACAATGGCAAGCGCAACGCACTAATAATTTCCGAGCAAGTCGTCTCTGTAACACAGCTCTTTGCAATACAGATAAACTCATACACGAAATAAATCGAAGATAGCCGACGGTCTTTGGGACATGGGCGCGAGAATGTTGAGATGAGCTGCATTTTCGCCCAGCAGTGCTCAGTGAGAGTCGGTCGATGTTAATGTACGCATCGCGGGCGTTTAAAATTACAATTATGTGTCAGTGTGATGTAAAAATGGATATTGTTTTTAAACTCGGCCAAAGTAAGTTTCAAAATCTTAACTTTCAACAACAACTGGTAGTAAAAGAGCGTGGACGTCCTCTTCCTGTACTCAATATTGAAGTGATTACTTTAAATTGGTAGTGGTTCGTGCAGACCACGCACCTAAGGGGCGCTATCCATTAACAATTTCCAAGTTACAATAAAGATCAAGTCGCACCTGATTTAAAAAGTAATTTAATCTCCTACACAGGTATGTCAAGAAATTATTATGCTCCCCCGTTTACAAATTTTGATGTAATATTTTAAAATGGTAACAATCTAAAGATATCCTGAATATTTTAGTATCAATAGACTTCTACATCAGTTATCACACCAATTTGGGTATATCCGAAAGCTAAGTAGTTATTTTAAGTGGAGAACAAAGAAAAAAAGCGTCATTTGTGAACTGGTTATCACAGCTACTTTGAGGACTCGTTATGCACAAAATGAAAAGCGAAGTGTTAGATATTCCTCTTACGTGTTAAAATCTATACGCACTATAGTTATATATTTACCGCGTATAAACAAAAATCGTTAAAGCAAATTTATATACCTCTTCTGCAACACTAGAATTACCAAATTTGCTGCAAAAAGAGCAGCATTCATAGCCGTTCTGCAAAGATTTGCAGTGGAATAGAAGCTAGTACATATGTTAGTGAAGGATGGAGCTTCATTAATGTTAAACGCCGGTAGGGAACTGAAAACACGTGTTTCCTCATTTCCTCGATATAACATGTTTACTGGATACCGAGCATTTTGTAGCCCAAACTTTTAGACGGCGTTAGTCTGTAGCTGACGTATTAATCGATAAAGCAAAAAACCCGTTTTCTGAAAGCTCGTAAACGAATTCGGGACTTTTACAAGTTGTGTCCAGAAATTCCGATATCTACCACAGGCTGCTATTACGAGATGGGGAACGTGCCTTGATGTAATTTTATGTTAGGGCATGCTTTTCAACAAAGTGAAAAACCTACTTCCAACTTTACACGCGCTATATACGAATGCTATTAAAGAAAGTCAGCAAGAGCAGAAGACACCAAACACCGTCTGATCAACGAGCTGGCGATGTTGAACGCGGATCGCCCACCGCTTTAGGTGAGCGTACGGTGAATCGAAGAAGCTATCCAGGATATCCTGTAGATGGGAAATTCACCTTCGATATGTCCATTTCGCGTTCCACCCCGTAATTCCTAATACCCTCCTTTTATTTTCCACAACTCGAGGCGGTAAGGAAGAAGCCGCCATATCAGAGATGTGAGCCCTTATTGTTAGAGCTTCGGCTTCAGCTCGAGCAAGAGAAGCGGTCCTTAGAAAAAGTCAACAACAGTTTACGAATTTCGAAGTTGCAACAGATGTATAACTTATTGCGCAACATTACGCAGTTATCCCCAATTATTTTACGAGTTTGTCATTGGAGCCATCAATAATAGTTATATAAACGCTCGAAGCCACGTTAAATCAACTAACTGATTCTACAGGTCAACGAGTAGCTAAAAGTTCGTTCGGTTGTGCGGAAAATGCTGATTACCTCAAACTTTCTGCTATATTTCCGCGTGACGCTGATTCATATTTAACATTTGTAAATTTTTTCTCGATTGATGCCGAACAGACAGAGACACTTCTAGTGATAAACACCGAAATTTAGCAGAATCGACGATATAAAGCTACCTGATGATCCAATTTTACAAGCAAATCTGGACATTGCCTGCCCACATTACAGCCAAAACAGATAACGCTGTTTTGCTTCATACTTATTACTAGTAGGTAATAGTTGTCGCTTTTTGCAATGCCATTTAACTTACGGTGAAAGTAAATAACTTACATATTTATACGAGTAAAAGTTAGAACTTAATACTACAAGCTAGTAATACAAGCCCACAGTTGCTCCCTTTTGTATCGCTCATGTATACGTCCTGTGTTAATCAACTCTAACTATGATTCACTAGAAGTAAAGAGAGTCTTTGGGCGCGCACAACAATACTAATAGCATTAAATCTTACGTATTACTATTATTATTTTACAATTTTATAACTTTCTTTCTTTACGAGACAAGAATTTTCTTTATAATAATATACCGCAGGCTGTATAATATCAAGTCCTAAAAACTAACATCGTAATCTACTTTTTTCTTGCGTGGAAACGTATTTTATTGACATTTCTGCGTTCGACTGATAATTATTTTTTCTTCGCTTCACCCAAATCGGAGCACTGGCTCTTTTTAATGTCTTCTTCGCGTGTTCAATTCAGATTTTACGCCGTTTTAGGGATGTTTGATCAATATAAATATGTGTATGTATATATATATATATATAAAGTCGTCTGCGATTTTTGAACGTCCCCTCTCGCATCAATAAAACTCGTATAGATTTTAAGCATTTTATCTCCCGTTCTGTTGGAGTTTGCGGTTTTGATTTTCCCTTCTAAATTTCCCTTTCTTTGGCATTTAGAAAACCGATGTACAGTGGCGTCCGTATTAGTTCAGACACTTAAGTAAATTTACAAAATTGTAGAATATTGATATTAACTCAAACTACAAAGTGAAATTTATATAATAATCTTATTGTTATTAACATATATTTATAACATAGGATGAAAATAAGAATAACTCTCAACATCTAATATTAAATTTATTAAATGTTTTTACGTCGAAAAAAAGTCCCTTTTAAAGCAGTTTCTTTTTGGTACGAGACAAAGATTTTTAGCGTCTTTGTACATTGTACAATTGTACATTGATTTTTTTGGTAGTTCAGTTACCATTATTATGTTGTACAAACTAAAAATCTCTCCTACAAGATTTCTTTCCGATCTTTGTACATATAAACTTTGATAAAATAGTGGATGACGTGTTATCATTAGGTATTCAACGATAACTCATCAATTTCGTAGAAGTGACAGCGTGAGTCCGGTTTACACTACTTAATGATAACACCTCATCCACTCTTTTATCAAACCTTAATTATTACCAATTAAACGCAATCCTGTGTTTCAGCTCACTGCAACCGTATTTGTCTGTTACACCGACGTAGTCGAAGTTTTCGCACAGCAACGCAGCCGTGAAGATTTGCGGCTCTTAATGGCCGCTTTACTGTAAATTGGTCTTTCACCGTTGCGATTCATTTCTGCTGACAGCCAGACATTTCAGACACTTTTAATAAAACTATTTGCTTCGATACACACTTACTATAGATACGCGCATAAGCACGTTTATTTTGATCGACTAACATGTCAATTATAATACGCAGCGCTGTTAGGACAGAGTAATGTAAACTCCTTAAGCTTAATTATTAGTCGCTCTTATACTTCTACCTCGAAAATAAACATAATAAAGAACGTTTTTGTCCTTGACGAACTACAAACTTCATAAATATGCTCTATGTTGTTTGTTTCTGGGAGGGCTTCCTGCAGGCAATACTTTAATCAGTTGAATATAATGACCCTACCGTCGATGTACATCTATGAGGAACAAAAACATATTTAAAAAGAATGGGGAAGTCTCAAGTCATATGCTTACCAGAGGAGCAAACGATTTACATGTTCCTATACATAATTTATCATTGTATGAAAGGGGACCTCTGGATTCAGCGATCAGGTTATATAATGCTTTGCTGGGGCATATTAAGAGAATTGACAAATGTTAACTGTTTTCCCTTTTTTTGTGTATTTGGATCTGTATTTTCTCTTTGACTGTGTCTATGTCTCGAAGAGATCCTGGACAATAAATATATTATTATTATTATTATTAATATCATAATACAATTTACATTTTAAAACATCGACTGTCATGGCTATCATATTTGATAGCCAGTGATGTTTTCGTTGAGGCTTTGGCTTTTAAATATGATAGCCACAATGTATTCACATGTCAGGCCATAGCTATTAAAAATTTATCACTTAGACGCAAATCTTGTAGAAGTTTTATTGCTGCCCCCTGCGATGTATTCAAACATAATAGCCTTAATCCGTGCTGAAAAACTTGTGTCTAAGTTTCACGGGGAGCTGCCGCTATTTTTTTTTTTTTTTTTTTGATAACCAGGCAAAAATCATCATTGCCATTAAAAATTTGGCCAGATTAAAAAAAAATTGGCGTGTGTGGATTACGTACATCTGAAGTGAATACTTCCGCTCGCACATCATACTCTCTCTGTCTCTCCTTCCGTTTCAGACGAAGCAACCACGCACGTATCCTTTCTCTCGCTCATCGCCTCTCACTAGCACATCATACTCTTTGTTTTCTTTGTCTTTCACACGAAGCGAAGCTCCGCTCAAATTTAATGCTCTTACGCTTACGTTTACGCGTACGTTTACGTTTACGGTTATGCTTACGGTCGAGCTAGTCCGGTGTCCCTTAAAAAGTATTCACTCAAAAAAAAAACTCTTCTACTTAAATTTAATGTTGTATACTACGTATTACGACAAAAAAATTATGGTGGCCCTCCGGTGAACATTAGCAAAATTGGTTGAGCAATCAATGTCTTAAAGTAATAATACTAAGAATACTTTACGAAATTTTATCAAATGTTCGAACTAATGTGGACGATAGTGTATATATATCACCAAGATTCCTTCTAATATATTAATGTCAAATATGTCCTTATGGAACTAATTATAAAAGACGACATTCCACGAAGAAGATTTTGGCGATTCACCCATTTATATAAATAAATTTTCATAATCTGAACGTGTTCGAATACATTTCCCTTTTTTAATTTGGCAGAGTTTATACTACCAAAGTTGTGGATCTATATCAAACAACAGTCAGTATTTAAACAGAATTTTAATATTATTATTATATGACTGCGTATAAATCAACTATATCCTAGAATATAAAGTAGAGTATAATTTCAGCTTCCATTCTGTCAGTTCGTACATTAAATTGTTCCAATGAGATTTTTTGACCATTTGACCAGTTATCCCCACACAATTCACAGCAATGACCGTTCAAGCAAATTGTAATTTATTTAGGCATAGTCATTTTCCTGTCCACAAACAAATTACCGATACCTCACAAAGCTACAGCCCTTTCGTAATTCATATCCATTGATGCTTGTCCCTTGGACGCCCATTGTAAACGATTTGTTATGCCAGTGCACCTTTACCTCGCTGTCAGGTGCTATTCGATGAAGGGCTGTATAAGATAGATGGAAAAAATCATCCCCCAATGTTTGTATTGAAATTTTTATTACGCGACGGAATTATGTGCGCACCTTTTAAAAACACATGCATCCAGAATAAAACGGGGAAAAGATATTCGTATCCGAAATGACTTCGCGATCTCGATTTCTACGAATTGCGTGCTCGTTATGATATCGTGGCTCTTTTGTTTAATCAATGACGTTCATGGCCTTTATGGACAATAAATGAATTTCTCGAGACTAAGAGGGTGTTTACCCTAGTAAAAACTTTTTTCCTTTATATGAGAAAGTAAAAGGTTATAACCTTAGAGCAGGAAAATATCGAATAATATACAAAGAAATAGTGCATGCAAAATTTAAGGAAGGAGAGAGAGAGAGAGAGAAAGACAATGAGGTTACCATGGGATAAATTTGAAAATATATATCGGAGGTCGTAACGAGATGCTGTATAAATAGTACAATATGAAATAAAAGAATACAATGATAGACTTAACAAATAGAATAATCAATCAAAAACAAAAATTACTGCAAAGGATATACAGATCTCTCTTTACCAACACTAAATCTAAAATAATTAAGCAAAATCAAAATAATCTGGTTTATAAAATAAACTGTAGAGACTGTGATGGTTGTTACATCGGTCAGACAAAACAATATTTAAAGAAAAGGTTGTATAACCATAAGTATTATTTAAATAATGATTTTGGTGCAATAACCGGTGTAACAAAACATTACAAAGATCTGGGATATTACTTTGATTTTGAAAACACAATTATATCAAAAACAGAATATAATTATAAAAATATATACGAAATAATAAATATACAGAAAGATACTAAAACTATTTCAGAATCAATGTTCAAAATTTAAGTAATGTATATAGCAATTTGTTATAATGACAGTTACATTTCTTAAGAAGGAAACCTTTGGCTAGGTTTTTGATTCGGGTTTTTCCTTGTCCTTGAACAGAATTGTTAACGTTTCGACAAAGATTTTTTGATATAAGGTTTTTCCTGATTTTTTCATAGTGTATTTGCAAATTAAATCAGTTATTTATCATTTTTATAAAAAAAAACTTACAGATCCCATATATCAAGAAATCCTGGTGATTAGTTATTTTATTAATAGTTCCCGAATAAAAACAAATGTTTGTTTAGACATTTATCTAGCTATACTTTCACTGAAGATGTTCCGAAAACGTTTGTAAACGTTCTGAAAATATAACTATTATTTCAATCAGTATTGTTTAATTGACCTAATTATGGTAGAGAACTATCATATAAGATGAGTATAAAAAGGATATGTAAATACAAAATTAAAGAAAAATATACAATTTTAAAAAGAAAAGTGCTGAGAAAAGCAAAAACGACGGAAATTTATAGAGAAAACTGAAAAATTATTTTATAGAATACGAAACACTATTCGTCACATCGGTAAACTCCTCCCATTACTGATGTGATATAGTGTCAGTACACACACACAGCTCTTATAATTACTATCATTGAGAATACGAAAGCAAAGTCAGTCGCGAGATCTCCTTCTTCTTCTTAATCTTTTACCCTTTCTACCTTTCGGTGTAAGGGTCGCGAGATCTCCTACTAATGTAATTTCTGCTTATAACACTGACCGGCTCAATAATCATGTAAAACTGGTTGCAATTTTGTACTGTACGATACAAAACAGCATCTGCCAATATCCACAAAAAATTCAATTGTCTCAACATCAGCTTACAGTTTTTATAATTTTTCGCAATCGGAAACACTATCGACTCATTTATAAAAACTTAAACCAGGTTTGAATCTTGAGGAACGCCGCAACTAACACTAAACAAGTCAGACATACGAGGTAGACCTGACAGGCTTATACAGGTTCAAGAGTGTTTCAAACTCCATTGCGTCATAGTTGTACATGTGTGAGGCCTAAACTATATATGCACATTACGACTCGCCAAGTAGTAGTTTTTAATAGCCAGCCAGACAACGTGACTAGTGCATGAAAATGTCGCAGCTAACGAAAACAGAGTACCTCGCGATTATTATTTACTTATTTACAAAAAGGAAAAACAATAACTGGGAAATTTTATGCTGACCGGCTGACATGTTTGGATACCGAACTTTAGATAAAACGACGATTTGTTGGAGAAAAACGTGTTCTTTCAACACGATGGTGAGCCGTTTCAATCGTTCACTGTTGCTGCAACAAAATTAATCCAATAGTGTTGCGACTTGCTGCTTTATCCACCATATTCACGAAATCTGGTTTCTTTCTTTTCTTTCTTTTCGTTACCACATTTTAAAAAATGACTCGGTGGAAAGAGATTTCAGCCAAATGAAAAAATATCCGGGACAAATACACCTTTTAAAGAGTTTCCGAAAGACACTTTACAACTAAACATTCATTATTTGGCAGTAAATATCCCGCCGGTGATGCGAGGAAGAAAGCAGTTGATGAACTTCAGAAGAATAAAAAAGATCAACTTCTGTATTTAATTCTCAGGTGTAATCTTGCAGCAATGTTTGTATTGCAAGCTTTATTTGCAGCCAAGAGATTGCGAAGCGAGGCAAACGATACACAGACGGCGAATACATTAAAAGTTGTTTTATAAATACATCCGAAGAGGTATTCCGGGATTTTAAGAACAAGAAAGAACTTCTTAAAAAATTAAAAGGTTACCACTGTCTGCTAACCAACCAGCAAATCGAAGATCTTAAACTGGTTTCAGCTTTGTCATCAGCTGTCAGCTGTCTTCTTGTGACATAAATGAACCAGTGCAAGTTCCATTT
Source organism: Chrysina gloriosa (assembly GCA_038088585.1). Taxonomy (NCBI): domain Eukaryota; kingdom Metazoa; phylum Arthropoda; class Insecta; order Coleoptera; family Scarabaeidae; genus Chrysina; species Chrysina gloriosa. Next base: position 10,585,962 of record CM076095.1, read on the forward strand.
CTTGTTCGATTGATTTCGTTTACGGGTCCTAAAGAAGAACTTTTCGGATTATTACCATTGAAAGGTCAAACACATGGCGAGGATATTGCAAATACTGTCATGGAATGTATGGAGAAACATCATATTCCGCTCGAGAAGATTGTTTCAATTTCAACCGATGGTGCAAAAAGTACGGCAGGTGTAAGAAAAGCTTTTGTTTCTATTTCGAAAGACAAAGTAAATCACGGAATACTTGTTTACCCCGACATCCTGCATCAAGAACCGCATTGTGCGCAAACATTTCCAGAAGAAATTTGCAATGTTATGAAACTAGAAGGCGTGAACGAGCAGGGAAATAGAGAAGACGTACCTGGAAATGAGAGCGGATACAGAACAAACTCGAACACAAAAATGCATGGATCTGAGGATGGGAAATAGGAACAACAAGGTAGAGACAGAGAGGAATGCTAACACGATGACGACCACAGCTATGAACAAGGAAAATGGAAAGATACGCGTTGGAACGTGGAACATAACTTCCTTAACGGGAAAAGAATACGAACTAGCAGAAGAAATGAACAAGTACCAAATTTAAATACTGGGAATAAGTGAAACAAAGAAAGCCGGAGCAGGAAGAATAGGGGTAGGAAGTCAATATTTTCTGTACTATTCAGGAGTGAGGCCGGATCAAAGGAAAAAAGAGGGAGCAGGGATATTGTTAACAAAGGAACTGGATAGAAGAGTAACTATACGTCAATCACTCTCATCAAGGTTGATGCGCCTGAGAATAGAATTGGAGAAGGAATCGGTTGACATAATACAGATGTATGCACCAGTAGAAGGAACAGATGGAAGTACAATGGAGGAGTTCTATGAAAAACTGCAGGAACTACTGGATGCAATACGGGAGACAAACTCAAAAGTAATATTAATGGGGGACTGGAATGGTAGAGTGGGTAATGATACAAATAAGGGACTGGGCTGCTTGGGAGCATATGGAGAAGAAACGTTAAACGGAAATGGTTGGAAAATGATTGATTTTTGTATACGTAATGATCTTGTAATAGGGAACGGTTTCTGGGACCAACCACTGGAAGAGAGATACACCTTTGTCGCGGAAGAGAGAAACGCGAAGAGTATAATAGACTACATAGTCTATACCCAAAGTATGAAAACTAATATACGAAACATAAAGACACAAAAAGAGGCTGAAATGGGAACTCGGCACAGATTGCTAACGGCAGAACTCCAAGAACAAATTAATACATAACAACAAATAGCTGATTATCATAAAATAGCAATCAGCAAATTAAGAAACGAGAAGAAAAGAGCAGAATACCAACAGAAAACGAATGCTTTACTAATGAGACATGACCAGGAAGAAATGACACTAGAAGAGACGTGGAGAATTTTCAAGGAAATTATTTATAGTTCTGCACTAGAAGTATGTGGTCAAATCAGATACAAGAAAAAACAGAAAAGAACAAAATGGTGGACTAAGGAAATACAAAAGGAAGTCAAAAAGAAAACAGATGCGTGGAGAAAATACGTTTTAACAAAGGAACAGCAATACAAAGAACAATATGTTAAAATAAGAAACGAAGTTAAGAAGAGAATCAAAGAAGCGAAAATGAAAAGCTGGGAAGATTTTGGAAATGATATCAATGAAGAATATAAAACAAATAACAGGAAATTTTGGAACCTAATAAGATCAATGAATGGAAAGAAAAAGAAAGAAATAAAACCAATTAGGCATACCGCGAATGAACTAAAAACAAGAACAGAAGATATACTTGAAATATGGAAAGAATTCTTCACGAAAAAATTCACAGATGCAGGGGATCATACAGATTTATTGCCAGAATCAGGAAGACGAAATGAATATAATGAAGAATTTGAAGAGAGAGATATGGAAGAGGTAGTGAAAGCCCTAAAAAGAATAAAAACAAGAAAACCCTGCGGTGCGGATAATATAGAAGCAGAAATGGTAAAATGGCTCGAACAGGTGGGAAAGGAGTGGATCCTTGACATCTTTTGTAAGACATGGCGAACGAACACAATTCCCGCGGATTGAGAAAATAACCTCATCACTCCCATATATAAGAAAGGCGATCAAAGTCAGTGCGAAAACTATAGGGCAATATGCCTATCGACAGTATGTTTTAAGGTCTATACCAAAATAATAGCGGACGACTTACACATTTAGTAGGAGACAAACTGGGAGAAGAACAAGCAGCCTATAGAAAAGGGAAACAAACGAACGATAATATCCACATAATTAAAAACATCATAGAACGTAAAATTGAGACGGGACGAAATCTACTTCAATTTCATAGACTTGCGAGCAGCCTTCGATACAGTAGATAGAGGGAGTATAGATATCTGTCTAGAGAAACTAGAGGTTCCAAGAAAAATGCGCCAAATAATCAATAGTCTATATTGTCAGGTTAGGGGATAGTATAAGTGAATGGAAAAAGATCAGCAGATTTTGAAATGCAAGTGGGAATAAAACAAGGGGACAGCTTAAGTCCATTAATATTTATTATAGTAATGGACAGAATCCTGCAAAATACGAGGAAACGCACCGAAACTGTGAAGACACTGTTAGGATATAACAGATTGGAACCTGTACCTGTGGATGCATTACCATACGCCGATGATCTGGCACTAATAGCTGACAGTTATGTGAAAATGGAAAAATTAACAAAAATATGGACAGAAGAAATAGAAAAGATGAAGATGGAAATAAACGTAGAAAAAAGCAAACTAATGGTGATAAATAATAAAGAGCCAGACAGTAATCTAATAATTAAAATAAACGATAAACAAGAAGAAATTGTCGACGCATACGAATATTTAGGTAGTATTATATCGAAGGATGGAAAAATTGATCTAGACAGCAAAAAAAAGGACGGAAAGCCACAAACATATACTACGCTCTGAATCAAACCATCTTTGGAAAAAAAGATATAGAACCGAAGATCAAACAGATAGTATACAATACAGTAGTAGCCCCCACAATAATGTACGCAAGTGAGTCCTGGACAATGCAGCAAAAACACGAAAGCAAAATAACAGCCATGGAAATGAAATTTTTGAGAAAGATCGTGGGGAAAACAAAAATGGACAGAATAGAAAATAGAATAGATATACTAAAAAGAATTGAAAAATGTCAACTGAATTGGTACGGCCAACGATACGATGGAACAAAAGAGTTTAACAAAGAAAATAATAGAAGCCAAAAATAACGGGAGAAGAAAAAAGGGAAGACCAAGGAAAAAATGGATTGACAGGGTGAACGAATTGGGATGAAAGCGAGGGAAGACCATAGCAGAAATTAGAAAAATGAGTACAGACCGGACACGATGAAAAGAATGGATTAAATCGTCCTAAGATCCAAAAATAATCCGACGCTGAAAGGCATAAGGATTGACGAGAAGAAGAAGAAGAAGATGAAATTAGTCATCAAAAATTATAGCTGGAACTTTTTGTCATCGCCAATTTAAAGAATTTTTAAATTAAATGGGGAGTGAACACGCAGATCTTCTGCTCCATAATAAGGTACGTTGGCTTTCAAGAGGAAACGTTTTAAAACGACTCGCTTCCTTATTATTAGATATTAAAGCATTTCTCCTGGGAAGGGTGTTGACTATTTTGAACTAACGGAGTGGATCCAAAAATTTTATTTCATGGTAGACGTTACGTCTCATCTGAATATCTTAATCGTAAACTACAGGGGAAAGGAAACACAATTTTTTCGATGTTGGAAAAAGTCATTTTATTCGAAAACGAGATCTTGAAAAAGAAAACTTCAATTCATTTTCCAAGCCCACTGAAACATCTCAAAAAAAAAAACACGGTAATTGAAATTTGCTATTTCAAAACAACAATTTTAAATAGGAGGGCCGCTTTTCTATGAAAGTTTCAGAAATTGAAAAATAGCATAGCAACGTCATTGTAACTGAATTGAATTGCTCTCACCTTCCTATTGACTGAATTGAAATTTAATTGCTGGAGTCAAAAAACAAAGAATTATGGAGTTTCAAATTTGAACACCTTAATGCTGATCTGAAAAGATTAGACAAAAATAAATGTGATCAGTTAAGAAAAAACTAGGACTTACTATTCTTTCACTCTTTGGCTGTACGTATTCATGCGAACAATCATTTTCAAGGATGATCCTCATCAAGACTAAATTGAAAAATCGTTTTACTGATAAGAATCGAGAATCCTGCTTGAAAATAAAAACGACATACAAACCAGACTGATCAAAACTCTCCAAGGAAAAGCACGGCCATGGTTCACATTATTTGCGTGTTTTGTATTTTTTGTCATGAAATAAGGTTATTATTATTACTGTATATGCGGTTGTGTTTAACGTTTAGTAGCCAGTTTAAAACGACCCCGAGAAATATGGTTCTTGACAGGTTCTTGGCTTTGGCTCTCCAAAACAAAAATTAATCGTCCTGCTGCTGATCCTGGACTGCTTTGACTAATGAGTTTGCCGACCACTGTTGTAGAACAATAATATTGTATTCGAATGCGATCTATATCAAAAACAGTTACCGTCAAATATTTACATTTATGTATTTAATTCGACTTTCGTGTTATAATTTCGTATAACCTCCGTTTCTTTCGCGACTATTTGTATACTCTTGATTAGTTCTTGTGTTTTTGTGTTTTTTCATTCTTTCAATATTATTTTGTTCACTCATAATGGATTATACATCGAATGAATATGCTGATACGTACATAGTGTACGGTTTCTGTAATGGAAATAACATAGGCGAACAAAAATATCGCATACATTTCGCAAACCGGAGGCATCCTAGAGGAAATGTATTTAGAAGACTGGATCAACATCTTCATGAAACTGGTTCGTTTAATACCAGAAATGCTAATGCTAGTCGACCAAGCCAAAGGCGTACAATATACGCAGAAGGGCAAATTCTAGACGAAGTACACGAAGATTCCACAATTAGTACCCGACAGTTAGCTTCAACATTAAATATCCCCAGGAATAAGACAGTTGGTTCAGTTGGCTCTACGAGAAAACCTTCTTAATCCATATCATGTTAGTAAAGTTCACCCGTTCTATGAAAACGATAACATATTTCGATTAAATTTTTGCCACACAATCTTAGATCGGATTCAAGAAGATGGCGACTTTTTAAAACCCATTATTTGGAGCGGTGAGTCTATGTTTACCAAAGAAAAATCCGCATAAATTTCTGGAACATGGTCATCAAAGAAAATTTTCCGATAACGTTTGGCTGAGGATAAGAAATCACAGAGTTGCCAATTTATCTACCAAATCGTTTTGATGTTAATGGGTATCACAATGTACTGGAACAACTTATTGACAAGATGCCGTGGAACAGACGTATAACATAATTTACATGCATGACGAAGTTGCTGCTCATTTTGCTTGTTATGTAACTTCCCAAACAGCTGGATTGGTCGGGGCGGCCCTATAATATGGCCTGCGAGATCTCCCAATCTCAATCCTTTAGACTTTTTGTTTGGGATTTCATTAAAGAGAAAGTTTATGCTACCACTATTAAAGACGCTGACGAAGTTAGAGTCCGAATTAGAAATTACACCAGAAAGACTAAAACGAGTATTGCAGACGACACCTCGTAGATTACAACTATGCATAGAAACAGACGGATTTTAATTCGAACAATTACGTAGATAATGGTGTCAATGATTTAATATCAGATAAATATCCAAGAATGAATTAATACTGTTATAAAATGCACAGTAATTTTACATTTTTCAATAGCTATTATTTTGACAATAAATAACTTCAAGAAAAAAATCATATAATGTGTCGAATATATAACGTAAACTTCATCCATCTGATATCAATAATGACGAGTAAAATATTTTGTAAGACTGAAATTCAGAAAATACTACGATGTTGCTGTGTTGCCAAATGTATGTTTCTTTCAAGTGCTTCCTAAAAACATACGAAAGATTCAGATTTTCGATTCAGAACCGGACGAAGGATATCGATGCGTGTAGCTTTTTCCTCAATGTATACGCACCCTGTATATAAAAATTTTTGCCATGTGAAAGTTATCATAATTTAATATAATAAAAACTCACATTTGCTCCTTTGTAACGCTGATTTATTCGTCTCGTGTTATCAACTCCAATTATCATTGCCTATTTTTATTTAGGCCCCATATCAAAAAAATTTCTTTATATGCAAAAGGATTAAATCTCCTCATATGTCTGTTGTTTGAAGTATCACCCACACTTTATACCAACACTGTATTTTTAAGTAAACCCCCTATATCATTTTCATAGAACAAGTCAGATATGTCTAACGCCAATGAGGCGAACGGTTCCCATACCCCTACAATTTTCTATCTAAGGGTGTCAGCCGAGGTAAAGCAGTACCCCAATTGTTTTTCCGTGCAATTTAGCACGCTTATTTTTTGAGCTAGCAGCGCGTAACGGACATTTATCGTTTAAATGGGCGCGTTTATGAAATTCGGTAATTTGATGGCAGGTGTCGGAAATGGAATTTTGGACGCTCTGATCGCATGAAAATCTACATTTAGTAAGTTTATATAAAGTGCTATATCAAACATATTTCGAGTTGTTGTTTCTTTTTATATATAAACAGACTTTAAAAAATGTGCTAACTAGATTTGCAGACGATATGCAGTTTCTGAAAGACCCTGATCAGATTACAATGTATAACTGTACTCGTATGGTAGTTTATGGATTCAGTTTGCATTTCATTATAAAATATCCCTACATATCGCATATCTCCTTCTTTCCATTCATATCTAACTGTCAGAATAAAGAAAATGATTCTTTAACTACGTACAATTTTCACTACAGCGATAAGTACCTTCATTGCTTAGCTTTATGCCCCTATTGTTCCCAAATTTCATTTCAATGTAACAACCGTAGAACAAGATGCACATTAGTAACAAAATATGACGTTTATTCCAAGAAGACATCATGATAAATGGTCCCATTATTAGAACGAAACTCTTTTAGCAAGGCTTTGCGGCGAGAGTGAACTGGGAAAGAGTTTCTTTCATTAGTTCTTTCTCTCTTACACACACACACACATACTGATCTCAGGAACAACTATAAAATGCGTCCTATTTGCCCCCCTCCCTCTCCCCTCCCTTTCAGATGGCGCTCTTATTATACGGACTCGAATTTACTTCAGATTCAACTTCAACTTGTTTACCATCGGTTTCGAAATGAAATAATTTTTCGTTATATATTCTTTATTTTTATTCAATTATAGCATTTTACCTTTTATTCAAATAAGCATCAAATGCGTAATTTTCTTTCATCCTTTTCTTTCATTAGTTCTTTATCTCACATACATACACATACTCATCGCAGAAGTAACTATGAACTGCGCCGTATTTACGTCTTTCATTTGTTCTTTCTCTCACACACACGCGCGTACTTATCACATCCTATTTGTGTCTCCCCATCAGATGGTGCTCGTATTATTCGGACTCGAATTTACTTCAAATTCAACTTCAACTTATTATATAATAAATCGGGTGTCCCACGACACCTCTCCTCTTTGTTTTTTAATTATGACACTTGCTACTAGTTTTGTTTGTAGTAAAAGCTGTAATGTATGTAAAACCGAAGACAATTGCCCATATTTATATAAACCACTGACAAATAAAAGCATTATTATTATTATTATTATTATTAATAGTTTTCAATAGTCATCATTGTCGTTAAATATAAAAAAAAATGCAGTATTTATTCGTGGTTCGTGGTAATCCCATTAAGGTAATGACCTTATTCTTTGAATTTAATCTCTGATTCCAGTAATATTTAATTGTATGGACATATAACACCACAATGTTATTTTCCACTGCAGTTGTTCTGACATGCCGTAAGGCGGAATGCGTATCGATTTTATAAATTACATACTGTGAAACAATACCAACTGCTTCATTTACGTACTTAAAATTCTTATGAAAGAAAAATCTTAATATTGACATGTCTCAATGCAATTTTTAATTGGGAATCAAAAAATGAAGAAATATACATGTGTTCTATTTGATTTCTATTGATTTTAATATTGACGGCACATAAGCCAATTTTCAAGAAAGGTTGGATTTGAAATTAACGAAAATGATTTAATTTGACCGTGCCGGGACTCCCTCTTCGCCCTGTATACGTATAGTTTCTGGTGTAATTTTGTATTTCTAATGTTCAAGCACTGAAGAAACTATGTGGAATTTAAGAAGTTACAATCTTATTCTAAAATGAGCAACTTGCTTCTATATATGGAATTCTAAGAGCCGTCACTGATCTTTACAAAATATTTAGTAAAACAGTGCCTCATTATTTTACCTGATAATGGGCTAGAACTTAATATTAAGCACAGCGAATTTGTTTCGTTTACGTACGTTCGTTTACGAAAGAAAAATATTTATGTTGACATGTCTCAATGCAGTCTTTAATTTCGCATCAGAAAATGAAGAAGTATACAGGATGTTCCATTTGAAAAAGTTATCCGAAGTGAATTTGCTGCGTAACCGAAAGCGCAAAAATTTTAAAACAACACTAATAACTTGCTTAATATTGACGGCATATAAGCCAATTTTCAAAAAGAATGAGTTTGAAATAAACGAAGATGATTTAAATTGACTGTGCTCTATTCGGCCTATATACGTATAGTTTCTGGTGTAATTTTGTATTTCTAATGTTCAGACACTCAGAAAACTATGTCGAATTAAAGAAGTTACAATCTTATTCCCAAATCAGCAGCTTGCTTCTACATATGAAATTCCAAGAACCGCCACAGATCTTTACAAAATATTTAACAACATAATACATACCTCATTATTTTACGTGGTAATGGGCTAGCACTTAATATCAAGTACGGCGCATTTGTATCATTTACGTACTTTATACTTTTAGGAAAGAAAAATCTTTATGTTGACATGTCTCAATGCAGTTTTTAGTTGCGCATCGGAAAATGAAGAAATATACAGAGTGTTACATTCGAAAAAGTTATCCGAAGTCAATTTACTGCACAACCGGAATCGCAAAAAATTAAAACAACACTAATAACTTGCTTAATATTGAAGGCATATAAGCCAATTTTCAAAAAGAATGAGTTTGAAATAAACGAAGATGATTTAAATTGACTGTGCTCTATTCGGCCTATATACGTATAGTTTCTGGTGTAATTTTGTATTTCTAATGTTCAGATACTCAGAACACTATGTCGAATTAAAGAAGTTACAATCTTATTCCCAAATCAGCAGCTTGCTTCTACATATGAAATTCCAAGAACCGCCACAGATCTTTACAAAATATTTAACGAAATAATACCTACCTCATTATTTTACGTGGTAATGGGCTAGAACTTAATATTAAGTACAGCGCATTTGTTTCATTTACGTACTTTATACTTTTATGAAAGAAAAATCTTTATGTTGACATGCCTCAATGCAGTTTTTAGTTGCGCCTCAGAATATGAAGAAATATACAGGGTGTTACATTTGAAAAAGTTATCCGAAGTCAATTTGCTGCACAACCGGAAGCGCAAAAAATTTCAAGCAACACTAATAACGTGCTTAATATTGACGGCACATAAGCCGATTTTCAAAAAGAATGGATTTGAAACAAACGATGGTTTAAATTGACTGTGGCGGGACTCTCTATTCGGCCTGTATACGTATACTTTCTGGTGTAATTTTTGTATTTCTAATGTTCAGACACTCAGAAAACTACGTCGAATTAAAGAAGTTACAATCTTATTCCCAAATCAGCAGCTTGCTTCTACATATGAAATTCCAAGAACCGCCACAGATCTTTACAGAATATTTAACAAAATAATACCTACCTCATTATTTTACGTGGTAATGGGCTAGAACTTAATATCAAGTACGGCGCATTTGTTTCATTTACGTACTTTATACTTTTAGGAAAGAAAAATCTTTATGTTGACATGTCTCAATGCAATTTTTAGTGGCGCATCAGAAAATGAAGAAATATACAGGGTGTTACATTTGAAAAAGTTATCCTAAGTCAATTTGCTGTACAACCGGAAACGCAAAATATTTTAAGCAACACTAATAACGTGCTTAATATTGACGGCACATAAGCCAATTTTCAAAAAGAATGGATTTGAAATTAGCGAAAATGATTTAATTTCACCGTGCCGGGACTCCCTATTCGCCCTGTATACGTATAGTTTCTGGTGTAATTTTGTATTTCTAATGTTCAGACAATTCCAAGAACCGCCACTGATCTTTACAAAATATTTAGTAAAATGATACCTGATTATTTTACATGATAATGGGCTAGAACTTAGTATCAAGTATAGCGCTTTGTTTCATTTGCAAATTTAATAACTTTTAATTAAAAGAATAAACAATTTATACTAGAACTGGTTCTGCATAATGATGTAACATAAACGTGCGATGAAAACGCAAAAACGTAAAATTCCGCCTTTCTGCATAGCAAACAATAAAAAATAATAATCCCACTGAATTGCTTCGAAAATATTTCAATTTACGATCTTTTCGTGCCTGTGATGCCTGCATATTTACAAGGAAATCAACCCATGACGTGCGTAGGTACCTAGGCAACTTTTTTAGCAATAATAAAGAAATGATACGTTTTACATAGTAATGACACATTTAGATTTTAATTCCCATTGCAAATTATAGTTGAATAGCATGAAACGTGTGGTTTTCTTCATTATGTAATATACCATAAAGTCCAAGCACCGTAATTAGAAGTATTGGAGAAAATCAATGGTGAAAACAACCTGTTGATTCACAGAATTCGAATTTTTAAATCTCGATTTTGCAGTTAACATGGGTATTTTCTTCGCAATTTCCTCATAGTATAGAAAACTAATGATCGGTTTTAATACACGGTCGCTTATCGATAAAATATGTAATAGTATACCACCCAATTCCTGATAAAACAAATGTTAACAACAAAACCTTGTCTGTACTATCACAGGCCTTTATTATTGAATATCAACGTCGCAAACGGATCGGAATAATAAAACGTGGTACAAAAGAGTATCGACGTAATACAACGAGCGAATTAAACTAATTTATCGCCGCTACATAGAGGAAGAGTAAATTGTAAAAGTAGGCAAGCACTTGAAAAACACTTACCAAGAACATCTTGCAAGGTGAAATCTCCCGATAGAGAATCCATACCGGAGGTTTATTAAACTCAGAAGATCATTCTAAATACACTGTCAGTCCGATTAAAACCTAATTTGAACATATCAACTCACTTTTAACTCACTTTTAAAAGTTTTACAAGAAACATGATTGCTGCAAGATGGATTCTTGTAAATTTTGACAGCTGAGTAATTCGATGTTGCGTGACGTTTCTAGATTTGTGTGGGTCATCCTTATTTGGAACCGAATTTTGAAGTTGAACATAATAGAATACCAGCTGAATGCAATAGGTTAATTAATTATCAACAATAAAGCCTTATTCCATGCTATAAAATAACATATAATTCGCCTGAATAGTATAATTCTATACATAATTCATTCCAAATCGCTTTACCCAATTTTATTCAGTTCCGAGGATCATAGAATAATATAACATTGGGAAGCACATTAAAATTTCTAGGTATTGCTTCTAAGAGCTGGCCAGAGCTGGCGGAGACATCACTTATCCTCAAAGTCTACGTGCCAAAATCTTAGGCAACCAAATTATCTTTACAATACACGCATACTTTCACAAAATTGCTGCAGCCTGCGTATACTCAAAATTTTGAAATTTGGGTATAAAAATGACTTGTTTACCTTTATTTATTATATACATTCTACCTTTATTCGTACGTATGTATCCGATGGATTTTCTAGGAAGAACTGTAAACGGCAAAATGCATTTGTATTATACGATGTTGCACGAAGACGATTCGTCAAGTAAGTTCCGTTTCCGCCAAGTGAGCAGAGAAGTGGGGATATTGGCATGATCGAAGCGCCGCGGTGTTCTGGTTCAATGTGAGTCTGGCAGCGCTTCTATTCCATCATGATATTTTGATTGTTTAACATGACTGGTGCAATCGAAAATCCCGCCGACTGTGAACTGCATGCTGCTATCCGATTTCTGTGTGCAAGAAACATGAAGGCTGCTGAGATTCAACGTGAACTTTGTTCTGTTAATGATGAAAATGACATGAATAAAGGTGGACAAATGGATGATAAATTGTGCAAACCGGACTCACGCTATCGCTCCTCCGAATTGGCGCCTTGCATGTAAGTGGAGACAAGCTGTGGAGAGACAGCGTCAGTCCGATTTACATTACTCGTGGATTGATGCCAATAGCTTCATGTCGCGAAGCTTTTATAAATTTAGAAATGAAGACTCTCCCCCATATATTTATCTACGATTTAACGATGTTCATACACAATGACTTTCATAATTACAGTTTTAATAATTATTAGAAGACAACATCGGAAAATTTAATGGGCAATTGCATACATTTTTAACTACTAAATGTTTCTATAGTCTCCAAGAGCTACTGAATTAGTGTTATGTTATATTATTACATTTATTACCAGTATGTGAGATCAAATACCCAAAAAGAAATGGGTGTTGCATCACGACAATGCGCCTTGTGAACTGCGAACTTATCCGTGGCCGAGACTTGAATCCACTCAGGCCCCCTGGTCCTCTTCTTGGCGGCCACGGTCTCACCGCTGGAGTTTGAGAAGAACTGATCCTGTGGATTCGGTCACTGCGATTTCTATCATCTTTCGTCGTTAAAGATCTGCGGGTTGACTAATACCACATCCTCGAGCGTCGAGAAGAATCTGCACCCTCCGCACGTGGGTCTTAGGCGGGGGTTTGTCCTTGTCGAATTCAGCAATATATTGAAGCACCGGATTGTCAGATCGAGCGACCCTTTCAAGTGTGCCCCCACTAGCTGTTTGACGTATTCATCGAGAGGCACGATATTTAGGTCCTCGTGGAGTTGTGCATTTCTGACAAACCACGGTGCTACGGCGATCAATCGTAGCATTTTATTTTGTGCTGTTATTATTCTCTTTAGGATTGTCTTCGCTACTGTTGACCAGGACAGCGCTCAATATGTTAAAATAGGTCTCAAGAATAAAGTATAAATAAGTACCTTTATTCATAAATTAATCATCGAGCTTCTACATAGGAGCGGCAGTACCACTCTTCTCGCGTTGTGGTATTTCGCAATGACTGAATTCAAGTGGGCCCTGAAGGTCAAGCGCTGATCGAGAATGACGCCTAGATATCTTACCTCGCTCTTCCAGGGAGTCTTTCGTTCCCCGCGAAGATGTTGTCGGCGGGGATACCTCTCTTCCTGGTAAAGCGGATCGCCTCGCACTTGCTCACGTTCAGTTTGACCCTCCACGTGTTGGCCCACCTCAGGATATCGTCCGTGGCCGCCTGGAGCCTGCTGCAAATCAGCTCATCAGATTGGGATGTCGTCCACAGCGCGGTATCATCGGCGTAGAGCGCCAGGGAGGTGGCCATCGTCCTCGACAGGTCGGAGGCGTATATGAGGAAAAGCTCCGGCCCCAGCGGGGAGCGCTGTGGAACGCCGCACTCACTGGGCCTCTCAGCCTTCTCACACAGCAATTTCAATAAACCGTTTTTAGTCCAGTAAGAGCATTCTTGTGGCTCGTCAACGTCATGTGAACGTCCTCCAACCGACCAGCTCAAGGCTAGTTCAGTATCCAACACTGCTATGAGAAGTGGAAGAATCGTCTCCAGTGTTGTGTAGCTTCCCAACGCAGTTACTTTGAAAAGGATAATGTTGAATTGTAATGTTATTGGATTAAAATAAATGTCACATTACTTTATTTACATCATACATCAAATAGTAATAATAATTATATCTTTCCTACACATCAACTATTACAGAATGTACATATGTACATAAAAAGAGAAGGTAAGGCAGCAACCTCAAGGCGAAGTTTAGCTAATGGAGAACATAGTCTATCACATGTTTTATCGTTTTATTTACTTTATCAGGATCATTTAAATGCATTGAAATTTTACCAGCACAGCTTTTAGAAACCCCAAGTATACGCAGATCGTTCCGGGTAGCTCTTGAATTATTGGAACGGGATATCAAATCGAAGCAAATAAACTGTTAATCAATTCATGTACAATTATTTTGCGTAATAACAAATAGAATGTAATATAAACAATAAAGTATACATGGGTACAAACCAGCAATTAGTAAGTTGGTGGTCGGAGACACTACCCACTGCGTTAAATGACCTTATTACAATGCTTTAGTACATAGACAGTACACGTCGGTGCGAATTTTTCAATTTGATTTCTCAAAATGGCTTGCTTACTGCTTTGCCGCCGTTTACCCAAAAACACTCGACATAATTACCAATCATTACGACTTTCATTGAAAGCGATTGGTATCACGTTGCGATGTTTCCTTTTAAACCTATATCGTTAAATTAAATCAAAATAAAGACTATAATGTATTTAACTGACAGAATGAAGGCTTCGTTATTTAATATTATTATTCCTCTATACTTAATATACATATATTCTAATATAAAACAATAAAATTGTTAGAATTAGTCATTTATCTTTTTATTATTCAATTTACAATATATTACATTTAATATCAAGTTATTCTTCCATTGTTCTTATATACATAACGAATTGTGGGGACGCGATGACGGTTTTATGTCAGATGAAATCCTGTGTTTACAACGCAAGATCATAAACCAGAATTATCTGTGGAAAGAGAACGAATCTTAAAAGCCGGTGGCTCTGTGCTGTAATTATTATATTACTTGTTGAGGTAAGTATATTGTATTATTTCAAATGGATGCAATACAAGAATTCGATATTTTAGGTCAATTTCTTGTGAAAAATTAACATTATTTTAATATGAAATTGAAACACAACTTGCAACCGATACATTTTATAGAACATGATACGGATGTTGAAGTATAAACAGATGTTCTGTAAGAGAGAAGGAAATTATCAAACCACAAGTTAGTGTTACATGTTTATAAACATTTCCCCAGAATGATCACTTCTTAGTTCTCAAAGAATCTAACACATATGTGGGTACCATAGAAAAGCTTTTGATACAATCAACCAATATAGAGTATTATAATCTGCACTACTACAAATTACCATTAATAAAAATTATTCTTACTTCTAACCGTCAAACGTTGAAGTTTATGCCGTGTTCATGCAACATTTGACATTGAAAAGTAACATAACGAAGATCAAAAAAGGGCTGGTCTAAATGCTCAATTAATTTGACCGTGGAACTGCAAAATTCGTATACAATATGACGAAATTTGAATATACAGGGTGAGTCGCAGACAACGAGGGCTATTATATGACGTTAGTTTTTTGTTCCTAGGTGCAGTCGCTTCAGAGATTTGAAGGTCAACTTAGTTATTCTACATAGGATGCTATATTTTGGTACTTTTTTGATAGCGACTATCGAGACGAATCCAATAATGTGCAACATTAAGCTCTTTGAAGATTTCATGAATCGCATTCAATTCGGTCGATGGGCTCAACTCCAGATTCAGATAAATAACTCATTTATTAATTTGATTTTATTTACTGATAAGGCAACATTAACGAATCATGGAAATGTTAATTTGCACAACACGCATTTTTGGTCAATTAAAAATCAATGTTGGCTGCAGCAAGTTGCACACCAAAAACCGTGGTTGGTGAATGTATGGTGTGGGATTATTGAGGACATAATTATAGGCCCCTATTTCATCGAAGGAAATCTTAATGGTAGGAAGTACACCACACTCCTGCAAGAAACATTAGGTGCGTTATTGGAAGAAATACATTTAGAAACAAGGAATAAAATGTGGTACCAACACGATGGGTGTCCGGCACATTTTTCGCTAATGGCTAGAAATGAGTTGCAAAGAAAATTTCGAAATCATTGGATTGGACGCGAAGGAAATGTATCGTGGCCGGATCGTTCGCCTCTTTATTTTCTTGTGGGAATTCTTAAAAAGCATTGTTTATAAAGAAGTCCTAACTACGCCTGAAGATACGCGAAAGAGAATTCAGAGCATGTGCTTCGATAAATGCCGAAGTAATAAGGAATACCATTCAATCCGTGATAAGGAGGTTGCAGCACTGCATTGATACCAATGGTCATCACTTCTGTAAATGTAAGTTCATTTCACCTGTTTGACCTTCGTCGACCTTCAAAGACCTTAATGTTGCACATCATTGGATTCGTCTCGATAGCTTGTATCATAAAATAAGTACCAAAATATAGCATCCTATCTAGAAAAACAAAGTCGGCCTTCAAATCCCTGAAGCGATTCCACCTAGCAACAAAAAACTAACGTCATATAATAGCCCCATTGTCCCATGCAACTTTTGTTTCAAAAACTGTTCTAGTACTATCATACTTTCGGAGTTATTCTAGGTGCTAATAGGTAGTGACTCACCCTGCATATGCGTATGACCCAAAATCTAAGCAATAACCTGCAGTTTGGGTGTTTCAAGAGGAGTTGAATCTCACAAAAGTATATGGTTCACAAAACACTTCCAAGAAAATGCTCGCTTGTTTCTTCGGTTGTACTGAACACGTGGTAACCTTTGTTTTGGGGAATCAAAGAATAGTTAACGCCGAATGAAGTAATGAATCGAGAAAAGCAACCGAAAACATCACATTATTCTGCACCATGACTATACCAGCTCTCACGCAGCACGTCAAGCAATTGATTATTTGGAGGAGAAAAAGATCGAATGTCTCATTGCCCATATTCACCTAATTTATCGCCTAACGATTTTCTTGATCCCAAATGTCACACAAAGGATGCGTGGACAGCGATTTTGAGCACCTCGAGAAGCTTCTCAGCTATCAAAGCCTTCAAAACTCGTGTTTTTGAGATTCTAACTTCAGAGTGGAGAAAATGGAAAAGAGCGAACAT
The DNA here is from genome assembly GCA_038088585.1 of Chrysina gloriosa. Taxonomy (NCBI): domain Eukaryota; kingdom Metazoa; phylum Arthropoda; class Insecta; order Coleoptera; family Scarabaeidae; genus Chrysina; species Chrysina gloriosa. The sequence goes on from CM076095.1 coordinate 10,602,878, forward strand.
TTTGAAAAAGCAATGAAACAGACGCCTCTCGTATCATATGTTACAGTGAGTCCAATATAGGAACGCACTTGAAGGTCGGGGTTTTCCACAGCGCACCTCATTTATCTGGTAATTGTGATCATGTAAACATCGAGTGCAGTAGCAATCTTAATGGTGTACATACTTCATAAGGAAGTAAGTAGTAGGTCTTTGCCGCACGCCTTGCTCTTTCACACAGTTTGCGCACGGTTAAATGCGTTGCTAGGGTAAGTCGAGGAGAGATGAACCGGTAGTAGAAATCAGAGTAAGCATTAATAGAGGGCGCTACGAATCGCATAGACTAATTATGACAGTGTTTATTGTCACATTTTGTTTTTAGTTAAAGAAGTGTGAATAGGGCGCTAATTTTTTCCGCAGTGGGTCTTTGATTTAGAGGTATCTCATTTGTTAGGTTAGTATGCAAGTTTTGAATGTGTCTAACCTCACAAAACTCTGTCGGTCTCTAATATGTATATAAGTTTGACATCACTTTGTGAATTTTCATATTGTTTGCTTACCTGTTCCAACCATTTCGTTGTGTTGGCTGTGACAATTTATACATTTTTATCGAAAATCTCATCTTTACGCTATTAATCCTCTGATTCGACTGTTAGCTTTTCTTCCTTTACTTTAGACGCATGCAAGCACTTTATATGTGTTTCGAGATGTCCTTTCAGGGTAAACGTCATCCCGCACGTCGGACAATCGAAGGATTTCGAGCTTTTATTGTTATCGGCATGTATTTTATCGATATTGTCCATATTGTTCGAGAGCTCATCATACTCGACCGGCTTAAGCAACTCATGCGTCCTCAGATGTTTGTTAAGTTCGCATTCATCATTCGTCCGGAACGAACACACGTGGCAGGCATGCTTTTTGTCGATGCGTGCCGACTCTGATGGTTCTTGAAACCGCCCTTGTGATGGGTACTGAAATCGCACTGCGAGCATTGAAACAGTTCCTTCTTATTGTGCGCGTTCACATGCTGTTTCATGCTCTCCTTATAGTTGCTTTCGAACGGGCACTGCGGACATTTGTAATCCTTTTTATCGCCTTCTAAGTGGATACTTCGTATGTGTATCGTCAAAGATGCCTTATGCTTAAACATCTGCGAACACATGTCGCATTTGTATGGTCTATCGTCGTTATGAGTGACGCCGACGTGGCGCCTCAAATTCTGATTTATATTGGTTTTATACGGACAGAGGGTGCACGCGAATGGTTTCGGGTCGTGCATTTTCAGGTGCTGATTGAAAGTGCATATGAGGCGAGTTTGGTACTCGCATTCACTACAACTGTAGATTTTATCGGCGTTCGCGTGTACTTCCTTCTTGTGACGGACGAGCGACCATGTATTCCAAAATTCCATATCACAACTTTCGCACTTGATCGCTTTCGCGTCCTCGTGGTAGCGAAGATGGCGATCGAGAGCGCTTTTGTAGCACGTGTTAAATGCGCATCTGTCAGATGAAATTCATAATTCGTAAGTTAACAAGAGCAAAACTTACAATTAACAATCATAAAGCATTACATATTCCAAACAAGTTTACAGCTGGACACGTCACGATTTGCGTTTCAAGATAATTGACGGTGCATATCGTAATACTGAAATAATAGACGCTTCAGAACCGAGCTCCGTAAATATTATAACTTTTGCTACCATTGCACATACGTTCTTCAAACACAAACTTAGACGTGTTAAGGCGGGAGTTTACCTACAATAAATTTCTAATTTCTGTCTATTGAGTTAAGATGTGTGACTGAGTAGTCCGTTACTTCGTGGTAGTATATGATCACTAATGAAAAGAAAAACACTACTTTTTTACACTACCACTTTGTTTTATGTAAAAAACGTGGTTGCAGTTTCGCAAACACTTACGTTGTCAAACTTGGAGTATCTTATAACTAGATCAACAAAACTTTGAGTTTTCTGAAGAAATCTAATATTTTAAAATAAAATAGGCTAATTAAAAATGCATATTTTTGGATTTTAATGCATTTTATATCGAATGCTGCACATTTGTGCATATTTATAAATCACATATTTTTGTAAATCATATTTGAAAATCACAAACTGAGATCCGCACATTGATAGGTAACGGACTAATTTATTTTGAGATGGATCAAACTACAGATTCTTATGGTCGATATATCGCCAATTTGTTAATTGGTTGTTTGAATGTCGAAAACGATAGAAAATCATATTTAATAAGTTGTAAGCAATTAGAGAAAACCAGTAACTGTACAATGACTCGATTTATTCATGATGGATTAACAAATTCATCATTCATCATTCCTAATCCAATACCACAGGAGAAAATAATGTTAATGTTGTCTGCTGCTGCCCCTTACATGTGTAAAGCCTCGGTTAATCTCAAAATATTTTTTCCTAATATAATTCATACCACTTGTTTGGCTTATGGTATTAACAGATTGGCGGAAGAAATCAGAAACTAATTCCCTCTTGTAAATCAATTAATTAGTAATGTGAAGAAATAGTTTTTAAAATCGCCATTACGAATTCAGTTTAGAATTATTTCCCAATTTACTGTTACCTCCACAACCAGTTACGCGATGGGGAACATGGTTAAATCCCTCCATTTTCTATTCACAAAATTATGAAAAAATTTTTTAAAAATGTTTTAGAATTATCTGATGAATCAAATGCTATAAAAGAAGCAAAAAATGTTTAAAAAATAATGTAATAATAAGTCAGTTAGCATTTATTGAAAGCAATAATTCACAGCACAGCAAGGATAAAGGGATAACCCTCCTCAACGACCAAATCGACCTAATGACATCTCTACTGTTTGACTTATTCTAAGTATTTTTGTAACATCATATATTTGATTGAAATTCATAGACACTATAGTTAATCTTACTTAATGATCAATTATACCTAATGACATCTTCAAAATTTCACTCATTCTAAGTATTTTTGTAGAAAGAATCCAGCATATAAATATGTAGTTGTTTAAGTGTAGTTATAAGATACTTCAAGTTTAACAATGTAACAGTGTTTACGAAACCGCAGTCACATTTTTTACGTTTTTTAAATAAAAAGTGGTAGTGTTACAAAGTAGTGTTTTTCTTTTCATAAGTATATTCAGTTGCCTATTAACAAAATGTAATATTACGCTCAGCACTATGTTTTGCTCATGGAACGCCACTCCTACAATTTCTAATTCAGAAAATAAAGTACAAAAACCACATCCTCAGAAATTTAGGCAATGAAATCAAGGAAGCGGCCAAGAAACCTAAGGTGTCTCCGTTGATCAGATCACACTTATTAAAAAGTGAGGTACGTTTTCGTTATGACGTGACTAAAGAAGTCGGGTACAGAAAAAATCAAGCGATTAATACAAAAGAGAAAACCTCGCTCTGAAATCCGACATCTTAAAGGGTTATAAACACATTTTTGGGGAACACTCTGTGCAGACTATTTCTGTAACGGTCCAAAAGGAAATGAGGATAACATATACCCTGGGTTTACGTCAAGTTCAATTTATGAAGATATTGCCAATGCGGTTAATAGAGTAGCCACGCATGCGAATAGCTTGATAGAAGATGTTAACACTAATATTATGGAAACGTTCAAGTCCGTTGTTGCAAAATATGTAACGGAGAAAAGAATAAATTATTCGCGCCAATTGTAACGAGAAATTAAATTATAAAGTGCAGAAATTCTTGACTGGTTGCAGTTCAAGGAAGTATACAAAATTCTACTCTGAAAAAGCATTCGTAATTTGGACTACAAACGACTTATCAATATCCAAGGAACGAGACCAAAAAAGTTATTTCATGCTGTTGATGATGATATTAAATACGAACAAAATGCCAATGTTGAAGCAAAATTCCTTGAGAAATTGAAAAATGAAGATCCAGAAGAGATACAAAAGTTAACTGTAGGCCAAAGGGACAACACTTTATGGAGGACTATGAGGGTCAAACGATTAACTGCACCCGACTTTGGTAAAGTTGCAAAACTCAGAAAAACCGCACAGTAAAGGCCCTTCTTTATGAAGACTTTTTTAGATCTGTGGCAACTCAGTACAGAATACAAAATGAAAGCAGAGCATTGACTTAATTTCAAGAAATTTCTGGCTTAGAAGTAAGAAGCTGTCTTTGTAGACCAGAAATATCCGCTTTTAGTTGATTCTCCTGGTGGATTAGTAGGTGACGATGGCATTGTTGAAATAAAAGCCCTTACAATTCAAGAATAGTAACATCGAAAGAATCCACAGAAAGGAAAGTTCTAAAATATTTGACAATTGCTGATAACAGTGATGCCTTGTAATTAAAAACAGCGACATGCACTAAGTACAAGGTCTATTGAGCATAACCAAACAATTATTATTATTATTTATCAAATTACATACAAAAATGAACATTTCTGGAAGAAACAACTTCCAATACTTATCACTTTTTATACTCTTTAGTTATTATAGACATCTAAAAATATGTCAATAAAATCATCTTCCGATAAATTTCTGAAATCTGAAATTAACTCCCATTTATTATCTATTATTGTATTTCCTAATTTAGTCGAAATATTTGTAAATAAAGAAACTACATCCAGACTAATTGAATGAAAATTATATGGTACATAAATAAAAATCTACTAATTCCCAAGAACTTTTTATGCTATAAATTGATTTATTCACGATATTACTGACTATATGTCCTAAAATTTTTCTATGGGTAGTGAAAATAATTATTTATATTTGGTTATTTCAGTTGAATTCCGTCCGTAATGAAATCATTATCTTTTGTTAAGCCACTAAATGGATTTTGTATGTATATTTCTAACGCTACTGGTGCTACTTGTGTTGCTTACATGCTATTTTATAGTTTTGAAAATACCGATTATTGTCATAATTTTGTTACACTATTTCCGAGTTAATTGACAATTTGGAAAAATTTTAAAAGTGGCATGAAAGAGAGTGGTCACATCAAGCAACTAACGTGGAGATATTGTCTATATTTATATTTCTGTAAATACTATTTTAAAAGTTTGATGTTCAATCGAGTAGTACGTTTTTAATTGCTCAAAAGTTATTTACAAAAAAATTGCTGTGTCAGTAGACAGATATAACATAGATGATTCGAAAGAAAATTCGTCCATCCTTTCAACTTCGAAATTTGCTCCCAAAAAATGTAGCGAAATGTGCATAACTCTGAGTATATTTTGAGGTGTAAACTCCAGCCTTAAGCTGTAAAGCGGTGTCCAAAATATTTATGAAAAAATTATTTAGTCTTACCTGGTACATTTGAATTGCTTAACACCGCTGTGGATGTTCAACAAATGTTTCTTAATGCATCCAGGATAAATTGTTTCGTAATCGCATTTCGAACACTTATACTGCTTTTTCTCTTCATGATAAATTTTGATGTGGTAGACCATCGACACTTTCAACTTAAACTGCTTGCCGCACATGTTGCAACGATACGGTTTAGCATCTTTGTGCGTCGCCAAATGGCGCACGAGATTCAACGAATTTGTCGTCTCGAAAACGCATTTGTCGCATTTGTAAACAGAGACGGAGTGCTCCTTCTTCTGGTGCAAAGCGAATAGATTGGAACGAGCAAATCGTTCACCGCAGTGCTGACACTCGAAGCGGCCGCTGTTGCTGATGTTGGTGTGCGTCTGCACGTGTTTCTGCAGAGAAGATTTTTTGCCTGCCTGGTACGGGCACTCGGGGCACTTGTAGATCCGAAGATCGGTGTGCGACAGCTGATGTTGCCTGATGATATGCTTTTGCGATGTGCTATAGTCACACATCGAGCATTTGTATTTATCCTTTAATTCTGGTTTGTTGCTATTTTCTAGAGAATGGGGAGTTACGACGTACTTCCTAGCGGGAGAGAAAGATTCAAAAGTTATTCAAAACAATAACAATGGTTAACAACTTCAAATTGGCTAAAAGTCAAGTGTTGCATCACTTGTGCCTTATGCTTGACTCCCCCACTAAAGGATCCCTAATATTTCATTCTCCAATCTTAGGAGCTCATTTTTTATTTGGTTTTATACCATAAGAAACATTTGTGTAAATTTTAATTGAAATTTCAGATGGGATGAGGGGGACTACTGTCCAATTGATATGGAACAACACGAACACTTACTTTGAATTAGTTCCACAGCATCGATGGATATGGTAATCTGAGTATTCTTTCTTGTCCAAGAAAATTTTGCAAAAGGTACACTGAATAATCTCTATAATCAACAAAAATCGTCATCATTATCATTTTCAATATTAAAGATGTTTAATTTCAAAGACACACCTTTACAAAAGCCATTGTGATTTCTTTTCTCAGAGCATCTAGAATTATGTGCTGTTAAATGATTTCTTGACTTATATCCTACACAACAAAGCGTACATGCATATGAGTCATCTAATCCTTCACAAACCTCTGGCTCCCAATAATCATCTTCCATATCTTGAATCCCATTGTCTTCAATACTACTATCCCAATATATCAATAATTCATCACCACCACTAATATGACAATCAGTGAGATAATACATTTCATTTTCCCATTGAAAAGGTACTAAATTTCTATGGCCAATTTGATCTGCTCTCCTAATATACTGCATCCAATTCAACCGTTTAGGATCTTTCGCATAAGCAAGTTCTTTGCTTTTCAACTTCCATTTTGATACCAAGTCATCCTTGATCGAATCCAAACCTTCAAAAGGTCCAAACACAACTCCTTTAGGTATGGCTCTTAAAGCTACTATACCCAGACCAGATGGAGTTTCACAAATATCTATAACATTTTTGGTAATGTCCGCCTAACTCTGTTATCTTTCCAACTTGCATTGTTGCTATTAAAAATGCGAATCAACATGGGACATTTGAAGCAATATAAATCATAGTCTTCACCACATTCATCACAACCTGTAAATTAAACAATTTAAAATGTAATGTGAAATACTGTACTGGAAGATTAAGTTACATAAAAGACAATTTCGTTTAATATCAGTGGTAAGTCCAGTTTCTTGTATTGCTACTGTCATATCATCTATAATCTCATCTTTTAAATTTATATAATTGTAAATGCCTCCTTGTACATCTTCCATATCATATGGTTCTTGCTTAATATACCCCCTGCTAATTACCGTTTCATTTAGACACAACTTAGCATCTATACAATTATCAAATTCATTCTTTATTAGGCTGCTGTTATTACTCAGGTTTTCATCAGCACGCGTACTGTCCATTCTATTTTATAATAAAATCTCATATATTTTGTGTCATATTGTCTTATTGCTGCAAACATCCATCTAAACATTTGTCAGTTAGTGGGTAATCTCCAACAATTTCCTATTGGAAATCAAAATAGAATTAACTAGATTCCTTTTAATGATCTAATATAACATAGGTTATGGCAAATGGCATAGCAAACACGTTCTGCATGTTGTAAACAAAACCTGTTAGTGCAAGGCGCATGCCCATAGGACAATTGCCAACCGATAAAGTCTGAAATTCGGTAGTTGAGTTCTTAAAATTTAAGTAGATGGCTCTGAGTTTCGGTCAGTTAGATTTTAAAGACCCAAAAATTGGGGGATTGATTAAGTATAGTAGGCGAGCTTGAAGTTTATGATTTCTGTTGTCTGTCAAAAAGTATCAGTATAACTAGTAAATTAAGCCCACTTGATAGTGTAAATATTTATAACTTTATAAATCTGACCATAATTATAACCATAAAATTATGGATAGTGTAGGACAGAAAACTTCATTAAAGTTGCCTTTTTAAGCATAAAAGTAGAACATGTTATAATTATGTGGACATAAAATACGCAAGCTACCTCTACCCATTGTATCTTGAAGCACAGTAAACATGCAAACTATACATAGTAGTTACTCAGTAAGTATCTTTTAAATTTCGCGGTAGTTTAAGTTGGCATATCTGGCAATAGTGAACATATTAGCATGCATTGTGCTTAGAAATTGGCGAGTATGTCCATTATTGCCGGAACTACCAACTTAAACATCATCAGATTGTGATTATTTATCGTTTCGGAATTATTTCGAGCTTTCACAGACAATTACAATAATTCTTCGTTTGTGCCAAAGCTTTGCCCATGTTTTTCTTTTCTAGGGCTTTTCATTTTAAGTACCATTAAATTTCTCAAATAGATAGCAGTAGCTGCTGCACACAACGTATTTTCATCCACTTTTTAGATGTTCTCAATAAAACGAAAAATTCACTAGCACAACCTGTTAAAAACTACACAGCAACTGAAATTTATTTATCAATTGTCTGTCATCTTGAAAAATGCAATGTACGCATTAGTTTTGCGCATTTTACTTATGCATATTATGATTGTAAAATGTTGCCCCATGTAATATACGACTTTCTATTATGTACATTATAATCCACACTCTGGGAAAATATGCAGTAACCCTCTCCGAAATTACTTAAGTTGAATTAAATAAGTTGATGATGAAAGGAGACAAGGGATTTCCCATTGCTGTGCTTTCCCATTGTATGTATGTACTTACAGTTTGCTATTAATTTCCCAGTACCTGAACATTTTTTAAAATTTCGCCGATAGTTTAAATTGTTAGTTCCGGCAATAGTGAACATATTCGCATGCATTGTGTTTAAAAATTGGCGAGTATGTCCACTATTGCCGGAACTACCAACTTAAACTGTCCGCGAAAATTTAAAAAATGTTTACTGGGTTGATAAATGGCCGTGATCGGGAAGACGTGCTGTTCACATTAAACCTGCAAAGGAATAGTTAAACTGAACAGCCTGAGATAATGACAAGACTTGCTGAATTTGCGCCAATAGTACTACAACTATATGAAACGACTGTACTACTTGAATAGCAACATTGTGCTATAGGAATACATAATAATCTCAATGTATAGTACGAAGCCATCTGTATTCATATAATGTAATGTTACTATAAGTCGTTTCAGATAGTTGTAGTACTATTGACGCAAATTGAGCAACTTTAGTGATGACGTCTTACGCGTAAATCGAAGTGACATTGTCACTCCTCCGAATTTTATTATTCAGTCACTGACAGTGTCAGTCCGATTTACACTACATAATGATAACACGTCGCCCACCGTTTTAACAACCTCCAACGATTACAACAATAGCATTGGTTCGTGTGTACTCGTTTATCGGCGGGTAATATAACTAATGCTATCCTAGATGAAAGTTAACCATTTTCTACAAAGCCATTTTTTTTATAACGCAGAAAGATGGGTACCTACCGAATACCCAGGATTAAGCTTTGTAATTTTGGCGATACTTTTACGAAAAGATCATTTTAAGTGAAATAAATCGCTGTTTCAAATTTCAACTCGATACGTGGAATCGTTTCAACGCAATAACAATTACTATTTCTTTATGTCAGCTTTGAAACATTGAACTCGAAACATTTTACCCAACTTCTTTTCTATAGTATCATCAATTTATCCGCAGAGGGTACACTTAAGCGTTGTCGATGCAATATTCAGACACGCCCTGTATAAAAAAGCGATGCGGGAATTTCGAAACAGTTTATTAGGCAGCGATTATAACTTATATAGCGATTCCGAGCGAACGGTACTGCGATTTATAATGTAGTTAATATCTAAGTTAAGTGTTGCGTTTAATAAAGTAAAGTTTTCGATTACAACGCTAATTTATTTAAAAAACGAACTACCATTCGGTCGGATTCACGTTACAGTATATTTTGAATTACATGAATACTGGATATTGTTTATATAAAAGCCTGCATATATTTAAATAAGCATTAGCATCACTTCTGTCAGGATATGAGTAAATTTCTATTACTAAACTTTCACAAACTCTAAACTATACTTATTTCCTTATACATGAAAATACTAATTTATACTACAAAAATTTATATAAATATTTTCCTTATAGTACATATCTAGACATAATTCACTTGTTACTTTATGGTTAAACATGTTCACGAGAAAGTGAATAGGTAAATATTTAGATATAATTAAAGTCGGAACATTTTGGGAACTATGGTTAGTTACACACTTTGTCTATTTTAAGTTTTTACCTATATCATTTTTTTGTCATAGGAGTAAAGGCAATCTGTTAATTTGACTATCTTCCTCAAGTGCTGCCAGTAAAAAAGAAGCACGACTTGCGCTTGTCTCATACACAAAGATCTATGGACAAAAATTGATGATGTAAGTAAAATTTTAAATAGACAAAATGTATGTATGACCAATTGATCATATCAGACTTCAATCATTACTTAGAAATACACATCTACCTAGTACATCTTAAATGCTCTCTTAATTTTATAGCAACAGCAGCAAATTTACTCACTAATTTAATCATTGTATTAGATTAAAATGTAGATTGACACCAATAGGAAATAAAAGATCATAATTTTCAGAGTTAAGTAACCGGATTGTGTTCTGTCTTGTATGCAGACATCTCCTCGTCAAACTTTTCCAATGTATGATCGCATATTTTGACAAGATCCTCAAGTCCCCTTTTTAGTGCATCGATAGCATGCCCCTTAGTCATTTGTATTCGGAAGTGCATTTTTGATTCGGCTGGGTGGGGCACTGTATAGCCACAAAATTGCACATCTGGGTAACTGGATATAACGCATCTTAGTGCATTCCCTAATGTGTGCCCTTCATCTTGGAAAACGAAGGTCTTCGATTTTTCGCCTGATATGTCTCTTTCAGCGATCTGCGCGATGGGCATTTTCCTCAATATATTTCGCACTTTGTTATATTTCAACTCTAGTATGATACTTGTTAAGGAATCCCACTATAAGTTTTATTGATTCACGTTTTGAAGAAATTACGTCTGCGACAGAATCGTTAAACCGCACAAAACTTAATTTGTGGTCTTCGCCGTTATTTTGTCTTAATTGATTTTTGTAGAACTTTAACTTAACCTATATTTCCTAGCTTTTCATCTGTCACTTCTACAGAGCACTATGCACTGACATTCTGATCTCCACTAATGGTGCCATTAGTCTAGGATAGATGGCGCTCCCTCGGTAAAAATACTTATATGTGGTTTTTAATTAGTAACTATAGCAGAGTTTATTAGAAAGGTATATGACGTGTTATCATTAAGCAGTGTAAATCGGACTGACGCTGTCACTTCCGAGAATTTTATAATTCAATGATAAGCTGTCATTGATAGTTATCATTGAATTATAAAATTTGGAGGAGTGACAACGTCAGTCTGATTTACACTACCTAATGATAACGTCATCCATCTTTTGAACAAACTCTAGTAACTAACCATTAATCAATTATCTTATATGATAGATCTCTACCACTAATAGGTCAATAAAACAAGGCTGGTTTGAACGATAGTTATATTTTCAGAACGTTTACAAACGTTTTCGGAACACCTTCGTCAGTGAAAATTTAAAAATTTTTTCACTGACGAAGATATTCCGAAAACGTTTGTAAACGTTCTGAAAATATAACTATCGTTCAAACCAGCCTTGTTTTATTGACCTATTAGTGGTAGAGATCTATCATATAAGATAAGTATAAAAGGTCACGAAATATATATATATATACATTTAATTAATCAATTATGTAATTACTTAATAAATGCGAAATATAGAATTTACATTTCCCGACAATAATATAGTCCGTCTATCGAATACAATGTGCGCTACAACAATGGATCTGAATTAAAAAATTATCTAAATTCAAATTTTAACGGGTGACGAAGAGCGAAATCAACCGATACGGGAATTGAAACGTAACAGTGCATCGCAATTGGGACACACGGTATAAATTCAAAATAAAACATTCAGAAAAAGACCTTAAATAAAGTGGAAATTACGGTAAAACGCGAAGAATAAAGACGAAATTGCGTTGTTTAGTGATAAATAAGGTTCGATAAACGAGCGCATGATAAGTTGTGTAAACCGGACTGACGCTATCTCCTCATAGTTCATCACTTATTTTGGTATATTGAAACCAACCGTCAAGAGATCAACTGGAAGGCCTCCTAAAAGATGGTTCCCCTCTGTTAATACTTACTAGTATTTTTTATTCAAAAAATAACTAGATATATAATTCATCGAAAAAGGGTGACAGACAATGAGCGAACAATAAAAGGTTACAATCACGTGTTACAAGTCTCGTTTTATTTAATAACAAGTACACCGCATCCAATTACAAGTAATACAGTCCACAACACCATCTACTGCTTGTCCCTACTTACGTGCAAGGCGCGACATTAAAATCCGAAGGAGTCAGCGTCAGTCCGATTTACACAACTTATCACTAAAGTTTATTAAAATGGTGGACGACGTGTTATCATTAAGTAGTGTAAATCGGACTGACGCTGTCACTCCTCCGAATTTTATTATTCAATGACAATTTATCATGATAACATGGCATCCACTTTTTTAACAAACTCTCCTAACATGCAATCGTATGTCGAACCTTAGTGATAATCAGAGACCGGATTGTGTGTTTCTTGCACATCGATAAATATCAACGGTACAATTGAACGCTTTAAGATTTGCAGGAATTAGGGTAAATATAAGCGTTTAGCACTAATTTAATTTTATATATTCACAATACTCTGTCTTTTTTCCACAAATTTCGAATATTTTAACATATTTCAAATTATTCGACATATTTTTCCGTTTGAAAATCGCGTTATTTTTATAAAAATATATAACCGGCAAACCCGTAGAAATTATCGGATGAACCCAATATTTTTTTCAAGTACTTTTTGCACTTGATTGCAACACAGCTGACAAACGACTTGTCAGAATGTCTTGGAGAGTATAACAAATGTTAAGAAGTGTTGTGTACAGACATTTTTCACTATTTGAAAGCGAAAAAATTTATAATGCAGCAGTTGAGCCCAGAAATCGAAGACCATCTGAAGACGGTCTTGCCGGTTAGAGGGTTAAATAGGGATCAATACCTTTTCCAAGAAATTTATGGTTCTAGATTTTTCCAAGAAATTTTTGAATGCTTCTAAACTTCCAAACGCAATATCATGTTCAATACCGAAGAGCAAAGATTATTTTGTTACGGTTTCTAAGAATAAAAATCGGAAATTAAACGAATAAAGGTGAGTTCTGATTGGCTAAAAATAATAATCAGCATTTGTCATTTAAAAATTCTCATCATTTACAACCACCGAGTGTTAAAAGTGCTGCTAAAAGTGAAAAGCGATTTAGTAGCCTCCTGAATCAACACCATTCCAGAATTACTTTTGAACAAAAAAAAAGTATTCTGCAAAACGTGCGCTAAAATGGTAAGTTGATGATTTTACAAAACAATTTTATTTTATTTATTTAATTCAAATTACATGTTTATTTTGCAAATTCTAGTCTGCTATACAATTGGTTCAAAAACTTGCTTTGGCTTGCTGAATAAAATTATTTTAATTAATAAAAATATTTTCCTTTAATTTCAAAATCATTTCTCAATCTTATCAATCTAATATTTAAAAGGATGTATACATTTTCTACGATAATTTTCTTCTTTTATAGATTCCATGTGAGAAAAATCCCAAATTACTCAACATCTCTCGACTGACATTCATAAACAAAAGTTAGAAAAAATGAAACAATTAGAATTAGTGCAAAGGTCTAAGTCAATCACTAGCAGGCTCATCTTCATCTCCAAAAATCAGAGTGAAGAACAAGTATTTAATTCGGCATTAACCGAAGCTTTGTTTTCTGCTAATATGCGACTTTATAAGTTACAAAACCTACATTTTAAAATGTTTTTGCAAAAGCAGTGCAGAAATACTGTACCTGACAAAAGTACTTTAAGGAAAAATGATGTTACAAATGTATGTAGATAAGGACGCCATTAATGCAATCAAGCAAACTGTAATTAACAGTTTTATATATTTTATAGTAGATGAAACCAGAGACACTTGTGGTCGCTATATGGCAAATTTATTAATAGGATATTTAAATAACAACACTCCTGGTAAATTCTATTTGATTTCGTGTAATAAAATTGAAAATATTAACCATGTAACAATGGTTAGGTTTATTAATGAAACTTTCATGAATTTTTTCCTTCCCGACATTGTTCCAACCAATAAAATTGGCTCATGCTTTCCGATGTTGCGTCATACATGGTCAAAATTGGTCAACAATTTAAAGTGTTGTATTCCAATTTAATTCCCGTGACGTGTTAGCACACGGATTAAACAGAGTGTCGGAAAATATTAGAAATTCGTTTCCTATAGTTAATAGTTTAATTAATAACATAAAGAAAATATTTTTAGAATTTCCTCTTAGGATTTAGTTACAGAGAAAAATTACCTAATACTTTTGTCACCGGAACCAATAACTACAAGATGGGGAACATGGTTGAAAGCTGCCAGTTTTTATGCAGAACATGTTACCCCCATCAAAGAACTTATTTTAAGTCTTGAAGAGGAAAATATTGGTGCAATTTGAAAGTGCAATTCGATTTTAGAAAATAATTCATTGCACCATGAACTTTGCTTCATTAAATCAAATTATGATTTTGTTCATTAAACTATTGTTATTCCTGAAACTGAATCACTCCCGTTACAAGAGTCTCTTCATTCCATTGATTAATTTAAGGGAAAACTTGAGAAAGATCCTAGAACAATAGGATAATTAATAAATAAAAATTTAATGGTGTATTAAACAGAAATAGCGATTTAAATTTGTTGCAGCAAACAAACCAAATCCTCCGTTGGGATTTTGATGTTAAAATCGATTTAAATTCGGAAGTTGTTAATATTTTAAAATATGTACCAATCGCATCAGTAGACGTGAAATGAAGTTTTTCAACGTATAAATCGCTACTAACGGATAGGAAACATTTCATTGTGAATTGATTCTACAGTAAGGAATGTAATGTTTAATGTAGAAATGTAAGTGATAACTATCTGTTTAATAAAACTCTTTAAATTTTTTAGTGTTTGTTTCTTTTTCTTTTTACTTCAAACTATATTCGACACTCTGAAAATATTTTTGAAACATATTCTAGATATTTTAGGAATATTTTCAACATATTTTCAACGTATTTTGCTCATACTTAAGACATATACATATTTTAGTCAAATCTCGAATAAAACTCCGGGGTCTAGTGATAAATGACACAAGTTGTTGCTAGAGGTGGGAGTCTTCTTTTGGCAAAAATGAATTCTTTGAATAGAAAGTTTGGAAGCACTGCTCTAGGGAGTTTACTTTCTAGAAGTTGCCATTTATCTATAACCTTTGACGTGAATTCAAGATGACAGTTTGTTTGTTATACTTCTAAAATTATAGTTTTTGAAAAACTGGTGGCAAATTAAATAAAAATGTCTACTTTTACATGGAGTAGACAAATTTCTCTATTGCCTGAGAGTATCCATTTAGAGAAGTTGTCTTTTTAAGGACATAAAATAGTAAATCATATTTGGGAATTTACCTTTAGCCTCTAAACTCTCTAAAGTATTAAATAATCTTCAACTTTAGTTTTCAAAATATTATCTACATTTTTCGATTATTCTGAAAGCTAAGAATTGAAGAAGTAGTTATTGACCGAAGAAATCTTCAGTAATAAAGTCACCCGCCTCCATTCCCGAATTAATTGTTAACTGTCAACTTATACCACTGAAATATAAACCTTGGTGCTTTGTTATTGAATAAGACAGCTGTTTATATAGTAAAAATGGCCGATCGCAATTGCCGCAGTTTTTCCATGGTCAGCAATTCATTAATTATAAAACAATTTCAAACTCCAGTGGTGGTAAAGTAAAAAGTGCTTAAAAGAAATTAAAAATCGAAGTAAATTATAATGCGAGTAACTTAGAATCAAACTGCGGTAACACACTCGAAAATCTAAATAAACACAACCATTCTTGCCAAGTAAATGTACAAGTTTTAACTGCCAACTATCCTAAATAAAAGCAAGGACAGGGGTGCATTGTAATACCTTAAAGAAAAACGATATTTCAGGTACCTGACATCGAATAAATAACTCACGAAAATCAATGCGTTATAAATAGATTAGCAGAATCCTTTCCAGCTGACTTCGAAATGGAAAACGAAATAAAACCTGACGACGTACCTCTCAGGAAAGAGCGAAACTTTCCTCATTTAGATTTAAGCGCCAACACTAATCAACCGGTTTTAGTGATACAATCTCCGAAAACACCAACTTTATCCCGTAAATTAAAAGCTGTTAGTTTAGATTCTGATCCACCGAAACAGTCCACACACTTAGGTTAGTTCATATTTACTCTTAATTCGTACTTATTTCAACTAACAATACTTTATTGCTAGATGTATCACGGGATGTCTTTTCTATGCCCAACACACCTAAACGACAAATAAAACAGAAGATAGCTTGTGACTTTGATGAAAACAATCTGTCGCATTTTGGTTCCAACAGCAGCATATCAGGCTCGCAAACGTTAAAAACTTTGCCTGAAGTAATGACCCTTCAGGACTTCTCCGATAATCGCACTGAACCGATCAGATTTAAAGCTAAAGGTCTCTTAGAAAGACGTGGTTCGAATGCTAGCTTAACGATTGATCTAGGATCGAATTCTAGCATTGCAGAAATGAAATCAATTCCTTTGGTTAAGTTAAACCCGGCAAAAAGTGTGAATAATCTTAATTTGTCGAGCTTTGGCAATGATAAATGTACTTGTCTGAAAAATGCAATGGACAATCAGTTATACTGGAACGAAAATCCAGTAAAGAATTTGACCGTAGGAAATCTCAAACTCACATGGAGAAGTGCGATAATTGCACTATTTACGAAGCGGAACCTAGTAAGAGTGATCTTTGCCGTAATAGGTGCCAAGTTTTTAATAAAAATGTGGTTGTCTATGTAATTATAAATCAAGGCGCAAATCGCTATCAAATGAAAATTTGTATGTACCACGGTGCAATTATTGCAAAATTGATGGTGGGAAGGAATGCATGGGTCCCGTGAAAGGATACAGACGAGCTTGTTATCCAAGGCAAGCAGATATTGATACATCTCAGATGCTTTCAGAGGAATTTAAGTCACATTTACAAAATATACAATATCTGCAAACGGCCGGAAATGTCTTATCAATATCTGATTTGAGATCTGCATGTGAGGTAATAATTTTAACATTCTTTTTTACCTCTTTAATGCATATAGATTAGCGCTACTGCGTCCAAAGCCCCAGGGTTGACTTCTGTTTGATCCAGTATATAAAATTGGTTTTCTTTTTGATTTGTAGTAGAATTTTCCAATAAGGATCCCCTGCTTTTCTGACGTTTATATCATATTTAATTACAGGTGTTACAAAGTTGAAAACCATTTCAGACTTCATTCATGTACCCCTAATTACCTATTGGTCTGTTTCTGTACTTACCACAGATTAAGCAGGTGGTTAGGGGCATAGTTGTGGGCCAAGCATACTACTTTAAACCAGATAGAAGTCCAATTGTTACGGCCTTGATTCTGAACGTCATTTATGTCACACTTACGTACTGGCTTGCCGCACCGCTTCCCCCTCCCTCTCCCCCTCCCAAAACAATTATCATCAAAATCATATCTTCATACCTGTGGGTGTTCAGGGAAACAATACATATTACATCTCAATTTCTTATATTATGAATTTACCCCACTGATTTCTGTTTTCGCCCATATCTTTATTTTCTTTCCACGTTTTTCTTTTCTCTTGCTGTATTAGACTGACGCTCTTATTTTACGATTGCCTCGTTCCGCCTCATCTCCTTTTTCCTTCCGCTTTCGCTTCACAAACTTTTTTAAACGTGTCTATCGTTTTCTCATACCATTTGAGCTTCTGCTGTTCATTTTTTGATTACAGGATTTACCATCAATTGTCTTTCCGTATTTTTTTCGATTTCTTTTTACCCAGTGCTCTTCGTTTGTACTTCTTCTCAGGTGCTTGTACGCTATTTTTTGTTGCTTATTTAGTACCTAAATGTTCGCATCTTTGTTAAAGTTGGGACGTATATCTTTTTATAAACGATCGTTTTTGTTTTTCTAGACATCGTTATGTGATTTAAAACTTGTTGAATATCGTATAGTAGTCTTGCTGCCGATTTTAGTCTATTATTTATCTCATCATACATACAGTATGGCAAATATCTTGTGAAAATTGCGCATTGGCAAAAGGGGCGGGGTTAAGTTGTTACACAGACGTAGGAATTTCGTGATATTGGTGCACTGATAAGAGGGACGGGCGTAAAGACAATTGCATTGCTACTATCTACATTATTATATTGTATTATAATAATCACCCGACACTTCACGGGCGAACGGGTTTCAGGATTAAGTAAACTAAATTATAATAATTATTAAATTTTGTACGTATGTATATAAAATAAATACAATCACGCTTACTACGCCTTTCGAAAATAATTCTAGATACGTATTTCGGCAACAACAGTTGCCATCCTCAGTTGAAAACCGGAGAAATTAAGTATCATCATATAAATATATACATATACAGGGTGTAATTGTGAAAATGGTTAATTTATTAATATGGTAAAGCTGGTATGGTATAGTTAACGTAATCAACAAAGCAATGGCAAATTACGCGAAACGTTTTTGCTTAATTTTAATAAAATTTTGGTCCCTTACATTTTTACATTACGGTACTGTGTTCCTCGTAGACGTTTATTTGAGAGGTAAGGGATTTTTAAAAGTCCAAATAAATAGTCCGACATTCAGTCACTACTCGGGTATTCTACAATGTAAGCAGATGGTTCCATTGAAATAGCGCCGCCAGCAAATAGAATATTATCGTCACGTGAATAATGCTTCTCTGTCTCTGTCACTATTACAGAAAAATAAAGTTTTTATTTCGCTGTCGTTGCATGAACACGAAAAGAAGTTTCATATAAAAGTCACTGTTTTCGATAAGACCAATTTAAAATTCATTTCGAACAGAAATTGAAAGTGGCTGGTTTTGAAGTACTCGTATCAACTTCCTTAAAGCCCGTTTTACATTATCATATTAAATTGTACCAAACAATTGAATACTATTTTATAGTACACTGTAAAACGCTTTACCGGTCTTTTGTACAAGATTATTGTATGAATTTAGACTCCATCAGTCGTCAGGGCTATTACATATGTATTATGAACTTGTACAAAAATTTTGTTTATGATTCTGTGCCATGCTACATGCTCGTTTCAAGTTGTACACCAGTATCACAGTATTTACAAAATTTTCTCATAACCTTCAAAAGAATTAATTTTATGCTTAACTAATAACACTAATACTTTTAGTAAAACGCTCAATAAAAACATTTGCTGACACGATCACAGTATAATGTATAAAACCACGTTTATTTTATACTGTAACAGGACTGGACAAGACGTAAACATAAGAAAATGAGGTTAGATTGGAATACGTGCAACGCAGACTAGTGAGCAGGAGCAAGTCATTTAGTATGAAAATAGGACAAGCTGTAATGTCATAATTTTATACTGTACTATAAAATAGTGTTCAATTTTTACGTACAATTTAATATGCTAATGTAAAACGGACTTAAGTTGGATTTTTAAGTTATTGGATAGAATTTTTATTCTTTTTCCAACGATGTAAGATAACGTACGAATGAATTAAAAATACTAGTAAAATTAACGTTTTTAATAATTTAATCAAGTAGGCTTACATAAATCCCGGTTCCCCATTATTTTTTTCCGAAAATAATTCTGGTCATTCTTGGGACTATGTAATATACTTCAAATTATATTCTGTTATAGCTTTCCAGATATTTACAAAAATTTAAAAATCTTTCAATTCTTTGGAGGGAGCTGTACTCCCACCGTCAGTCACTACTTGATGATAACACTTCATCCACCTTTTTAGCAAACTCTATTTATGAGGTTTAGCGACCGATCGACCACTGCAGACGCAGACGTAAAATCGCGTCCAATGATAATAGCGATTCCCCGCCCCCGACAAGTATTGAGTACTTAGTGCTAGGTGTGAGATGTCAGTAGCAGTAGTAGTAAGTTACCTTAAAAAAACCTCTCTGTTTTGATCTCCCCATCCGTTAGTCTATATCCTGTTTTCCTTTTTTCTCCTCTTTTCAGCAATTTTTTTTTGTTTAAATTTCTTCTTTGTTTACGCTCCAATATTATTAGATTCATGTACATACGTAGCGTATGTACGACCTATCGACGCCTCGTTTATTTGTTGTTGAAATGGTTGTACTAGTTTCCGGTTTAAGCAAATGTCGAACTGAACATGGCTTGACTTTGAATAATACTTCCAAATCTTAAAGATTAATCTTTCCAATTTCAGGCTGGTCGTGTTCCGAAACTTCACAAAGAATTCTGGGAAGTTCCGTTAAATCTACAAGAAAAATGTATCGTCTCAGGAAGTCAAAGTCGAAATCGTTATAAAACTGTTCTACCCAATGAACACAGCCGGGTTCACTTACCAGGTCTACAGAGTTATATCCATGCAAACTATATCAAGGTTCACAGCTTCATCCGTCCAGTATAGACAATAAGTATGAATCGTCTATTATTTCTAGGGGCCTGATTACACAGAAACAGCGTACATAGCTACCCAGGGCCCCATGACTCATACGTGTGAAGATTTTTGGGAAATGATTTGGAACAATAAGGTAAAGATATAGGCATTATAACAAGATTTTGTCTATGAAAAAGAAATTTTGAATTAAGGCATTTCATTTATTTTCATATACAATAAAGTTTATTCTTTGGTTGTTCTACCAAGAATCACGAATTAAGCAGAACAAGTCGGATTTCAGCCTTTTGAATAATGTTGAAAGCGTATCCTTTTGATTTATGCTAGAACAAACCTAGTATTAGAATTACTTTTAAAGCGCAGGAAATTTCTGACTAACAAGGGAACGTTTCCAAGTGCCACACCCAATTTGAATGAAACTTGGTGTAGTTTTGGGACTCCGTGTTCAATTCGAATGAAACATACCAATATACACTTGACCTGGACATATGGGGCGCATTATACCCGCGCTTACATTTACTTGTCTAAACACCCGCCTTTATCTGCATTTCAAAGTGATTTCCTTTTTAAATTTCAAACATTTACTTTAACTTTCCTGTGATACGAAAATATTTTCTCATAAATTTTGTTTTATTATGAACTTTCTTCTATTTTAATTTGAAGCATAAGTTGCGAAAAAGGTCAGGAATATTTATAATTTAGGCGTCAATTTTACTTATAAGATTATATTAGGTAAGTCAGTCGGTTAATGTAAAAGCAAAAAAAGGACATTGCCTATTCTACTTGAACATTAACATTCTACCTGGCGAGTTGCTCGCATCTTAGGCCGGTGACACACCAGAGAAACTAATTTCATGAAACTTGTTTCATGAAACATGAAATTTGTTTCATTCTCACACAACCTATACATTCAAATGAGGTGGAACACATTGGCGTTTCTGAAACAGGCGAGCAAAAATCATTTTGTAAGCAAGTTTCGTGAAATGCAACATGCTCTGTTTGTTGTAACTTGCTTCATTGTCTGAGTGATAGTTGGCTAATGCAGTAAGATGAAATACCCAACCAGATCTGGTAGGCGATAAAAGTTTTCCTGGTACATTCTGTAAAACTGCTTAAATTTATCAGGATGTTGTTTGAGTTCCTCTCCAATAACAGTAGCACTATGTTGCAGGCTTCTTTCACTACTAGGGTGTATCCAAAATCGTCTGTTTTTCCTAATGACTCTATTTCAGCGTCTGCGGTAAATAAAAGCACGTCATCTTCATCGGAAGACATATCTGCAACAATTCTAGATAAATGTGTATACGCAACAAGTATATATAATAAGTTATCCTGATATGTGCTAAACGAGAAATTTTGTTTCATGTATCCTTCATATACAAATTTCATGAAATTAGTTTCTCTGGTGTGTCACCGACCTTACTGTCTGTTACCAGGCTCCCTAATTGATTGAAACCTAATATCCACTTCACCTTGCTAAACATATGGACTGAATTTTAGTAACATTGACATTTCTTTATCTAAACAGTAAACGTTGAAGTGTTTTTAACGCCGCAGATGTCTGGATATGGAGTTAAGGGACTGAAAGTTCGATGAACTTGGAGTTAGATGCGATAGCCGTGAAATTAAACATACTCGTCCTATTCAAATATCCACTTGACTTTGACATATGGACCGTATTTTACTAGTGCTTACATTTCCTTGTCTAAACAGTAAACACTCGTCTTTATTTTTATCTATCTGCATTTGAAAATAATTTTTTTTCAAAACTTAAAAAAATCGTTCTAACCTTCCCATGATAGGAAAATATTTTGTTTTTGTTTTACTATGATCAACTTTTTCGATGTTAATTTGATGCAAAAGTAGCAAAGAAGGCCAGGATTATTCACAACTTATGCGTCAAATTTATTTATAAGATTGTATGAGGTGAAAATAAGTCCGTTAATGTAAAAAAGTAAAATGACATCGCCAATTCTACTGAAACGTTAACATTCTACCCGGCGATTTGCTCGAATCGTACGTGTAATGCGATGTTTCGAGACTACACTTTTCCGTATGACCGTGCGTTACCAGGCATGCGATTGAACGATTCTAGAATACACTCCCTGAAACCCAATATTCAACTTAGCCTTGCTGAACATATGGACTGCATTTTACTAGCATTTATATTTCTTTGTCTAAACAGTAAACGTTGAAGTTATTTAAGGCCAAAAATGTTTGGTTATGAATATAAGATACTCAAAATTCGAAGAACTTGGCGTCAGATGACGACCAGATGATGACCTTGCTAATGAAACGGCCCGAATTTTTACTAGCATTTACATTTCTTTGTCTAAACAGTAAACGTTCGAGTATTTAACGCTAAAATAGTTTCTCTTACAAATTTTGTTTTATTTAGTTCGAACATCCTTCTGTTTTAATATGATGCGTTATAAAAAAGCCTGTACATACTTGACCCACTTGTGGAGAAAGCTAAAATCAAGTAAATTTTCTATTTAATTGGTGCTGGAAAGATGTGAATCGGTAAAGTTTAATGTATGTACGCCAAAATGGTTTTTCAGTAAACCATTTACACCCCCTTTTTTCCTTGTTCCACTAATCCTCTTTCTAGGTAGTGGTTGGGATGGTTTTAAAGGGGTGGAGGAAAAACAAGTTTGGGACAATTTGATAGACTTATAAAAGACGAATTTAGTGATACATGCAGTCTTTGCCGATTGAATTAGAGCCACAAGGAAAATTATTAATTTTGATAAATAACCCCAATAAAAAAACAGATTCTCACAAATTATTTTATTAAAAAACATTGATATGTAAAACATTTATATTTACTATTTTTGTATGTCCTCCTTTTGCTTTAATTAGAGCAGCAATTCTTTTCGGCATACTGTCAATTGCAGTAATGATAGAACCAAACGTCTTCAAGGTTCTGCATTAAATCCTGCTTTCTGGTACACTTCCGTGATGTTATGATAGTTTTTAATATACTCCAGACATTTTCAATAGGTTTTATATCCGGAGAATTTCCAGACCAATCCAATAACTGTAAATTTACTTCAGTCAAGTGATTTTTCACAGATTTTGCTCTGTGGCATGGATCATTATCGTGCATGAAGACGTACGGTCCTTTGGTTCCATCCTAAGTATCAATGTAAGATATTAAGCACTCGTCTATGACTTTCTTATATTGGTTTTGAATCGTTGATTTTTGAATCAAATGGTGTAGGACTCATTGCTCTGATACATAACCATATCATCATGGAAGGGGGATTAATCACCGCGTCTGCGGTGCATTTTTCTTTGAAATGTTCAGATGGTGCTTTTTACATACTGAGCACGTTCTGTTAACGCCTCTACTTTTGATTCATCACTGAAAATGAACTATGAAAACGATGAAACATTGAAATTTTCCAACAGTTTTTGTAACTACGTAAAAGTGGGTTAAATAAATTAGTATTAATGTTTACCTTTTTCCAATCGTTTCCTGTGTAATTTTTGTATAGTTTGGCAAATTTGAACCGTTCTTTTTCATCCTATCAGTCAATTTGGGCTTTTTTATTGGACGCTTATATCTTACAGGGAGAAGGTAAGGTAATCGGATTTTTATAATTTTTGATATTTATGGTACCTGTAGTTTGGACCTAAATAAGAATATTTTGGAGTAGTTCGAGGCAATGTTCATAAATTACCGAGATAATCGATGTTGAAGTTTCACCCATCAGTTAAATCCACTAGATATAATACGATTGTTAACTGGACTCGTGGCCTAGTCGATACCGTTTTGCTGCGATACTCACGAGATCGCTCGTTCCATTCTCGTCACGGGACATTTCTTTTTCTTCCATTCAAAAAGCACCATATGTTTTTTCATTCTTCTTCTCATATCAAAAATTATGAACAAACTATATATATTAACTATATGCAGGAACATTCTTCAAGTAGTTCATTAAAATGCACAATCGCTTAATAAACAATATTCATTTTGAATTAACAATAAGGTTTCTTCAAAAAACAACATTTTTTTATTATTACCTTATTGTTAAGCTAATTCAAAATGAATATTGTTTATCAACCGATTGTGCATTTTAATGATGTACTTGAAGAATGTTCCTGCATATAGTTCATATACACTCCCAGTCACGGAAGTTGGGACAGTTAATATTTTTTCAATATAAGTATATAACTTGCACAAAAATAAAAATAAAACACAAAATCAGTTATAGATAACAAAATATTGGTTTATTATGACAAAATGACAGCAAATAATAATATTTATCAAATACAATCATTAAACTTTCTTCTCGTGGAAGAATCCTCCTTTTGCATTCAATACGGCTCGAACAACTCTGGGCATTCTTTCGATAAGTTTTGTAAGTCTGTTGGGTGGCAAACTGTTCCATTGTTCTTGTAAAACTTCCCAAAGGTGTTATTTCGAAGTTGGAGCCACTTTTCGTACCTGTCTATCCAGCTCATCCCACAAGAGTTCGATCGGGTTAAAATCGGGACTCTGTGGAGGCCATGACATTATTTGCAAGGTATTTTGTGTTTGTTGTGTATTCAAATAATCCCTGCATACTAACGCCATATGTTTAGGATCATTATCTTGCATGAAGGTGAAATTCTCCCCTATCAATCACTGGCCAGAAGGTATAGCATTATGCTCTAGAATATTTCTGTACTGTTCTTTTCTCATAATACCTTATATCCGAACGAGATCTCCTACTCCTGCGTACGAAAAACAACCCCACACCATAACTGAGCCACCACCATGTTTTACAGTGAGTGCTAGACATTCGCGAAGCATTTTTGCTGTCTTTGATCTCCGAACATAAACTCTTCTATTTTGTCCAAACACTTCAAACTTGGATTCGTCGGTCCAAAGCACATTTTTCCACTCCTCCACCGTCCAATCTCGATGTCGTTGAGCCCACTGTAATCGTTTTAAACGATTAGTTCGCCTTAGTAGCGATTTCCGTACAGCAATTCGTCCGAATAGGTTTGCCTCTCGCAAGCGACGTTGAATAGTGCTCACTGACACCGCGTTTTGACGATCGCGATTGAATTTTGCTGCTATTTGTGGTGCTGTCAGTCTTCTATTTCGTTTACTAATTAAAACGATTCGCCGATCATCAACGTTGGTCGTAATACGAGACGGACCTGGTCGATCACGGTCATTTAAACTTTCCGTTGTACGGTACAGTTTTATAATATTGGCTACACTAGATTTTGCCAGATGCACTTTTTCGCCAATTTGTCGAACAGAATACCCTTCTTTATCGAGTGTGATCACGGACGATCGCTTTTCAACACTGATCGGTTTTCCACGCGGCATTTTCACTGTTAATACTTTCAACATTCGCCGACTTGCACATCGCGCGTACACGGAGACGTTTAGAAGTAAACTGAATGGCCCGGGGTACTAGAGGGATAGGATAATACCTTGATGACCATAAAATCGTTCTTGGAAATACCATTGTAAATGTTTATGACACATAAAGCATTGTAATACTACTTGAATATTTCTTTCGGTAATACTATGAAATCATTATATTGCGATTATTAGAGATTATTGTAATTAAGATTAAGTTCTATTGTAAATTCCATTAGTGCAGCATTCCTAATAATGCTGTATGATCCACTAACCAGTAATAATTACTACGCAGTAGAATTCTCAGTATTCTGTAAGATTTTGAATTTTTATTGCACAATATCCTAAATTTTAACGAGGTGTCCCAACTACCGTGACTGGGAGTGTATTTCGTTTGTTCATAATTTTTGATATGAGAAGAAGAATGAAAAATACATATGGTGCGTTTTGAATGAAAGAAAAAGAAATGTCCCGTGACGAGACTCGAACCAGCGATCTCGTGAGTATCGCACCAAAACGCTATCGATTAGGCTACCAGTCCAGTTAACAATCGTATTATATCTAGTGGATTTAACTGGTGGGTGAAACTTCAACATCGATTATCTCGGTAATTTATGAACGTTGCGTCGAACTACTCCAATGAGACATGTACACAATGACTGTAAATGCTTACAAATAAAATTCTAAATCGCAAATGACTGAAAATCGTCGAAATTTCGACGGTGTTTTTTACCCCTAAATATAGGACATCGCCGAAATGGAGTCTACGAACTGACCAAGTTTCATTCAAATCGGGGGTGACACTTGCGAATGTTCCCTTGTAAATTTAATCATAGGTCTGTAAGCTCATCTTCATGGACTTATTCCTCAAACAAAAATTCTGCTTTCATTATATATATGTTTTATTATAATTATGAATGTGTTTGCAGTGCACTTGCATTGTAATGTTGACCGGTCTGGTTGAAAAGGGCCGTAGCAAGTGCGAATTATACTTTCCACTCGGGAAAAGAGGTCCGCCAAACGAGACATCGTACTACACCGTTACCACAACAAAAATCCACGATCGCTTTACGTTCGATAGTCGATCTACCACCCATCAATATGAGGAAGAGGAAACGGTGAGTTTCGAGGAGTTGAACGTAGTGTACCATGGAAAATATCAAATCAAGTACGCGGCGGAAGAAAGCATCGGCGAGTGTATCATACGCAATCTGGAATTACAGAGGTCGGAGGATAGGAAGATAGAAACCAGAACGATCCATCACTATTGGTTTCCGAATTGGCAGGATCACAAGATGGCGAATCCCGAACAAGTGCTTAAAATCGCAGTGCACGTTTTGGACGTAATGAAGGAAAAGAATAAAGACGAGAAAAACGACAATAATTGCAATAGCAACATAAAAGTGAGAAAAAGCGACGATAATCTTAGAGATTCGGACGGCACGAAAAGGTTTGCCGAAAAGACGAATAATAAGTACGAATTTAGATCGGGGATGAAGAACGTGAAGAACGGAGGTTTACCGAAAACCTTCCATCAAAGGTCAGTAGAGAAAAAGAAATCGCCAGAGAGACGCGTGGTTCCTATCGTGGCGCATTGCAGCGCTGGTATTGGCAGAACCGGTTGTTTTCTAGCGATTTTGAACGGTATACAACAATTACGCAGCAATCTTAATGTAGATGTTTTGGCAATATTGTGTTCCTTGCGTTTGCATCGCGGCGGTATGGTACAAAACGCGGAACAGTACGAACTTATACACAGGGTTTTAAATTTATATGTAGATTCGATGTAATTTCTTTTATAGATCTGAAGTATTTATTGTTTTTTAATCGTCGTTGGTACCCCTGAATATATACGGGTCTATTTTCGTTCCAGCAAATTGCTATTCGAAAATACAAGAAATCTAATAAAATAATAACTTTGCAAATATTATATTTAATGACTTTGTCGTGTTAGCGGTACTTCCTGAATATTTCTTGATGATCTGAGATGATATTAATTTTATTGGCATGACTGGAAAAAATGTAAGATGCAGCGGTGAATCTTTGCTGTAAAATTAACTAGTCAATCGGTGTTAGTAATTAAAACTTTCTTGGGGTTTTAGTACATGTTGACTTGGCTGTACGCATCTTGAAACGTTCAGAAAAATTATCAAGACAGAATTCGAAAGACATTTTTGATACGTTCGTCTTTTAACGTCTATAGATTAAAGAAAATAATATAAAAGACAATAATATATTTGAGACAGTTGTTTCGATGGAAATAACATAATAAGACTGTGAAAAATACAACTTTTGAAGATATACAAAGCCTCTTACATGGAAGAGGACGTTTTTGTAATTGCTAATAGCCTAGGTATGATTGAGATTTTTTAAAGATACATTTGAGAACGAAACAAAATGTTATTACTCTTAACTTAGGTAATTTTCTAATAATGTCGTTCGTTTCATATATCTTTGTTGTACGATCGTAGACTTCATCCTTTTCTTTCACA
The DNA here is from genome assembly GCA_038088585.1 of Chrysina gloriosa. NCBI lineage: Eukaryota > Metazoa > Arthropoda > Insecta > Coleoptera > Scarabaeidae > Chrysina > Chrysina gloriosa. The sequence continues at coordinate 10,631,186 of CM076095.1, forward strand.
AAGGTCTGATACCTACTGGGTGTCGGTCTCTATCCTAAAGAGGTATCTTTTTCAATTGCGGGTTCCAATGCAATAATCGACCCAGCTCATTTTTGATAATTTTACTGGAGAGCTGAAAAACGTTTTGTTTCCAAAATTAAGACTACTGGACATTGGTAAGCATGTTATTGTATTTATCATATATAGTAGAGTCTTGCTTATCCGACGTAAACGGATCGCTTAAATGTTGCATAAGCAAAGAATGTCAGATAGTAAGCAGGAATTAAGATAAAGTCTACTAAACTTCAAGCTAAGTGAAATTTTACAAATTAGGCACCTGAACATCACGTTTTACAACAAATCAACAAAAAAAAGAACAATTCAATGTTCGGTAAATACCGACAGATGATTCATATGGTACACGCGCAATAAGCGGCACATTTTCTCGTCATCGATTTCTGCGCGTTTTTAGGTGCATCGGGTAAGACGAAATGTCCCTTAAACAACGGTCGGTTAAACGAGACTCTGATGTATATACTAGTTTCTTCGCCTTTTCAAATACTTTTCAATCTTTCGGGTTTTGGATATGGGATTTATTTGGTCACATATTTCCTTGTAGCAAAAATTGCATTGTTTGTGATTGATACAGAAAAATTAAAAATCAAATATCATGTGATAAAACATAATATTTTTCATTTATTTGAAACTTAGCGTATTGCTAAATGTATCAGTATTGTAATATCAAGCAAAAGAACTACGTAAGTTGTAGAGTAAAAACAAAATTACGTTTTGCTTAAAAATGGATTTTGAATCATTCTGCCCCACCAACAGGGCACTTGGATGCATCACTTGGGGCACTTTAATATATAGTGGAAATTGTATGAAATTGGTTTGCATTATAACACTAACGAAAATTATATTTTTATTGTGAAGAGATCCGGAATAACAAATCTCAGCTTGAGACGTACACTGTTTTATATGTACCTATTTCCCATCAGTCATCATTGAGATCATAATCAGTCTTACATTTTATCGCAAATGATACTTGTTACTTTATCTAACAATTTAGAATATCTTTATTGTTCAAACAATCTTACAAAGGGAAAAACAATCATAAAAGACTCTAATTAGATTAACATAAAAAGCACGCTAAAGAAATTCGTATCAAGCTTTCTCTTATTGATAACGCTTCTATTGCAACTTTTATTGCACGTGGTATGGATTTAAATCAACTGAAAAAGTATTACAGAGATGATGTTTGAGCTGTGCTTTTTGAAAAATTTGGTTTAGGCAACATCTCTAAAATCACCTCTGGCTTATCTTCTACATTTGGAAAAACAAAAATATCAGACCTTGGATTTTTTCTGAGACATGACACTTGGTACTCACCCAAATTGTATTTAGAAATTACTTTGACCACGTAATAAACTACAGGTTTCTTCTTTTCAAATTTGATAAGTAGGAAATCCCCAATATTTATATTTTCAGGATTGGGAACGTCAAACTCTTCTCCACCCCCTGCATCAGATTCCTCCTCATCGTCGTTATCACTTATTTTTAATAACTCATTTTCACTGGAATCGGTATCTGACAACGGTTTTAAACGAAAACAGACTTTTTCTTTTTAAGTTCCTTATTGTTTATAAGCCCCCATAAATTCTTTGCCGTTTTCAACTATTTTGCTTTCTGTTTTAACAATGTAACTTGATGTTTTCTTTTCATTTCTTCATATAATATTTGTAGTCGATTTTTTCTGGTGTGTCAGTATAAGTTCCGCATTTCCCCTTCTTTTATCCTTTTTCAGATGGTTTTTTGTTGAAAATCTTTCTCGGATACGATCGTACAGCTTCTGGAAACATTATACTATTATTAGTCTGAAGGCCCGAGAGAACAACGTTTGGAGGCGGTAAAACGTTGGGAGATGAAACGCCATTCACAGATGAAGCAATATACGATTGGTCGTTTAAAGGGTCGGTTTGGTCACTCACTAGCAAGTGTCTCGTCTCTGTCACAGCTTTCATCAATTTCATCATTGTGACTTCTTTTCGGCTCCACAAAATCTACTTCCTGTCTCCCTATTTCCTGGCTATTTTCTATGATTTTTCTTGGGAACTCCCACTGAAAATTTCTATAGGTACAAAATCATCGTCCCCAAATACAAGTCTGTCGAATGGCCAAATTCCTGGCTTTGAAAAGTCACTTGTGATGTTTTTGGGTGTAAAAGATTCCAGAAAGGCCGATTTTGAATGTTCAGCTATGTTATAACAGGTGGGGCAAAAGTAATAATGTGAATTGGGTACCATTTTGTTAGAAATGAAAAAAGTGAGCTCTGTTTTCACGAAAAATTTATTTGAAGATGTAAAATTGATGACATTAAGTGGAAAAAATTATATCGGTCAAATGACCACCTCCCGAGTTGATGCATGGCATTTTGAATTGCTGCTCAAAAAACATCTGATTTCAAATTGGCGATTTATTCTTCAATGTTAGCTTTCAGACTTGCAAAGTTTGTGGTTTGTTGTGGTACACGCGAGATTTCAAAAGCCCCAAAGGAAGAAGTCTGGCGTCGTTAGATCTGGCGATCTGGACGGCCAGTTCAAATCTCCAAAACGGGAGATCACTCGGCTCGGAAACTGGTGTCTCAAAATCTCCATCGCTGCCCGAGCTGTGTGAGCGGTTGTTTCGTCTTGCTGGAACCTACAATGCTCGAGACCCAATTCAGCAACTTGCGGGAAAAGAAACTCGTTTAACATATGCCTGTAACTCACCAGTTACGGTTACGGTGGTTCTATCGGCGTCCTCAAAAAATATGGACCAATCACTTCAAATGCCACACTGAACAGTCACTTTGAGGGGATGCAATGGCTCTTCTTGCACTTTATGTGGGTTCTCTCTCCAAAAACGCAAATTTTGTTTGTGAACATAACCATTTACGTGGAAATGGGCTTCTTCGCTCATTATCATTTTGGATACGAAATCATCCTCTTCTTGCACCACATTTAACAGAGCATGAGCGTAAGTTAACCTCGTTTGACGGTCAGCAGGCAGCAATTCGTGAACGGTTTGCACTTTGTACGGGAATATCTTCAAGTCCTTCAATAAAATTCGTTGTAACGAACGTCTGCTGATGCCTAATTGTGTCATCTCGTCGATATTTGTGAATTCTCTCTGACGTCTCGGCCGCAGCTGCGATGTTCTCGGCCGAACGAGCACCACGAGGCCGGACACTTCTTGCGAAGTGGATGCAGTTTGCACCAGACGCTTATCCAAACGCTTAATTGTTTGCGCACATGGTGCACGACGACGGGGAAAATGACAACGATATTCACGCTGCGTTAAAACAACAGACCGAATATTGGTCAAATAAGCAGTAACAATAATTCCAAGTTCTTCGGGTGTGTATCGCTCCATTGCTTGTTACAACTAATTGCCTATCTGTCTACAACATAGATGTCACAGCACAATAATATTTGACGCCATTTGCAAAAATTAAGGCACATTCACATTATGACTTTTGCGTCACGCGTTATATAGATAAAGTCTTTCCATCCAGTGATTTTTAGTTGGTGTGACGTGTGTGGTGACAGAGAGAGATAGATAATTCCATTGTCACGACAATAGTTGACTGCTTCAATAGAAATATGTGACTCGTGGTTGTCACAAATAATTAGAATTGGGTTATCCTTAGTGCACGAAGTGTGGCGTTGGATGTGTTGAAGAACTTGAATGTACAATTCAGCTATCATCCAGCTGCTCCTGTTTGTCAAACCAAGACTGCCTTCGGGTGCATCATTTAAGAATGGGCCTTTGAAATGGACACGAGGAAGAGCAACGCCTGTTGCTGTTACTATTTCGGAAAATGTAACTGGTTCTCCACATTCAGCTGAAACACTTTGTCCCACTTGCCTCTGTGTCTTATTCCTATGTGTTAGGTAGGTACTCCTAATATATACAACAAAAAGTGTTACATGAATGTACATAGTTGAAATAGGTATCTATTAAAATAGTCATGTGTTAGGTACAAGAAATACACACTTAAAAAAACCCAGGAGTGTTACATAAAGGAAGATAAAATAATTATCAAAAAAGTCAAAGTTACACTAAAAATATTAGTGTGATCCTTGATCTTGCATTTCCATACACAACTTAACATAAAGTGGTTCATAATCTGAAGTATCCGTTCTCATACAATGGTCCAGATTTCCATCGGTCATTCTGCTTCTATAATTTGATTTCAAGTGTTTCATTGTAGAAAATAGAGATTCGCTAGCGTAGATTGAGGCACTGTATGCATCTATCATGAGAGCTAATTTTCTCAAAATAGGAAATTTATGTTTATCAACCAAATTCCAAAAGTGTTCATCATTTTTATATGATTTTAGGAACACGTCGTTCTTCATTGTGATTATTTCCAGTTCTAGTTCTGCATAATTATGGTCAATGTGAAAATACTTTTGGATCATCTCTGCAAAATTCTCTGCTCGAAATGGATTTAGCAAAAACTGCAAAACAGACTCATGGTCATTGGATATTCTCGGAACCGGGAATTGAATTCATTTTGATGATTGTCCCCAAATGTGGGACAAAAGAAGCAGTAGAAATATCTTCTGCACATACATTCGTATGATGATACATTTTTTCCAAATTTGGAAAATGGGATATTGAATTCCTCAGTAAATGCGATTTCCATAAAGTTATTTTGTCTTTCAACGTTTTTGTAGAATCCACCATTTTCAAAATATGACGATAGTTACGGTTAACGTTTGTTGTGTTTCTAATGATTCACGATTATTAACCGAGTTTCAATTTGAATAAAAGAAAGAATAACATGTACTCTTATATTATTACTATATGCCCTACTTTGTAAAGGAACTATTCTTCTTACGAATACGTCTTTCCGGTTCCTTTTGACGCTTCTGCCAACCTATATATTTCCAGGCTTACCAACTAACTTATACTACTACTGCAGAGTATCTTTATTGATAGTTTCACATGCCTCCTCAATAAAGTTACCGCAGTTTATCAAGGCCTGCAATAGCAAATTCAAACAAGAAAAACAGCTCCTCCTTAATTGCTATCTACCACATTACGCGCAACGTATTCCTGAACACAACAGCTAAAGGCTTTGTAAAAAAAAATCGGCCAATTGGTTCTCAGACTATGTATGTTAACTCTAATATTCCTTCCTCCAATTTTTGCTTACTAAATTAAATTTAATATCCACGTGTTTTACTCTTTTGTTGTTTTCAAGACTATTTCCAATGCTTATAGCTGCCTGGTTATCAACATACATTACGATAGGATTGCTAATGTGCTCTTTGAAATTACTAAGTAGTTTTCTTAACCAACATGCTTCAACTACAGCAGAATTTAGAGCAACACACTCAGCCTCAGTAGAAGACAGACTTATCGTTTCCTGTTTTTGATGACCAAGCAACTGTACAACCAAAAACTTTGAAAACAAAACCAGATGTGGACTTCCTATCATTTAAGTCATTACCCCAATCAAAATCTACATATCCATATAAAGTTCCATCTTCATTAGTATTTTTAAAGATCAATTTGAAATGTAGTCTACTTTTGACATATCGCAACATCCTTTTAATGGCTTTGTATAAGCTACTACTTGCATAATTTTGGTATCTACTCAAGAACGATACACTTGTACGCAAATGTGGACGGGTTCCTAGAATTGCATACATAAGGCAACCAATTATTTGTCCACATTTGCCCTCTAAAAATGCGTCACCTTTTTCCGGTTTGCCAAACCGAAATTTATTTTCCAGGTGTAGAGATTGGTTTTGAATCAACCATATTAAAACGTTTTAGAACTTGCTTCAAATATTACTATCTTGACCTTGGTTCTTTGGAAGTCTTATGTACACTTTCTCGCGAATATCGCCTTATAAAAAGGCGCTTCGAACATCTATTTGATGAACTGGTAAGCACAATTTATTTGCAACAGCTAGAACAATGCGGAAAGTTGTAATTCTCGTAAAGGGAGCATGAATATCATTATTTCTAAGTTCCCATGCTGCCGGGCCTTGAATTGTGTTGGATTGTTTTCACTGTCACGTTTATTATTATTAACTTCATACACCCACTTACTGTCTATTATCTTCTTGTTGATAGGAGTTGGAACTTCTCTCCATGTGTTGTTTTCACCTAGCACAGCCAATTCATTGGCCATAGCCTCTTTCCACTTTCCACAATAGACACTTTTCGCAGTCCCCTCATAGGTGATTGGTTCTTCTAGTACACTCATAAATCTTGTCTCATAATCTTCAAACCATGCAGGTTTATTCACTATTTGCTTACCTGGTCTTCGTGTCATTCAGACGTCAACATTTTCGTCAAACTCTTCTGGTTTTGAAGTATCATTTTCATCCTGGTTGTTCGATTTGTCATCACTACTATTTGACTGGTACTCCAGCATTTTCTGTGGTTTATGATCCTTCCCAATATCATCCACGTTTGGTGTTTGGACTTCTCCCAATTATTATTATATATTATTATTAAACGTACCGCCATCGTTTGAATTTTTTGTTGTTCTAGATGAAAACTGGTTGCTGACTTCCTTTCATATACTGATAACATTTTCTTAACCGATGTCGTCGTGATTACATGTACCATAACTTTCTCGTCCAAGTGCGTCACGGTAATTTCTTGGGCTTTTACGTCTTTTGAAATCCATTCGCTGTAATCTGTAGTTCCTCTGGCTGGCTTGTCATTGGTTCCATCGACCAAACCATACAAATCCATGGCTTGCAATATTACTCTAATTTGGAACTTCCATACATTCCGGTTTGTTCCGCCTTCTAGCCTCACATCCATACTTGTAATTGCTTTTGTGATGTATGGTGGTCGTAGACCATCGCTTTAAGGCCGTTGTATAATGATATAAACAAAGCAAGTAAAACTAGTGTCGTCCATATTTATTCCACATACAGTACCACCAACTGTTACATATCTTATTACACTCTATAACATCTCCCTTCCTTACAGAACTTACAAGTAAACACATTAGCTTTAGTTAAGTCTAATCTAAATATATTAAAATACTTAAGTCATTACATTACATAATCTCGAAATCTAGATGGCGACATTGTACGTTTAATCTTATTGGAGGCTTCAATATTGTTGTGAGTGCTAGTATCGCCATGACAATTATCATGATTATATTTTAACTTAGGACGATTACAATTTTAAACTATGTGTTCTGTATTATTGTACAAATACTTCTAAATTCTGATTCATTTAATGAAGGTCTTAAATGATTTGAATTTCTTTTTAATATCTTATTATTGCCATCTTTAATTATAATTAACCTTGGCTCTGATGCCATACTAATTACTTTATCTGGTACCCACGTACTACCTTTTCTCACCGTTACATTTTTATTATTTTCAAATTCACGTTTCGTTTTACTTGTCCTATCATGGTACTGTTTCGCTAAATTTTGCAAATTTTTTATTTTGTCGTTAATTTGATTGTTATCATGTACAACAAGAACAAGCGTTTGTTTTACCATTGGTATTTTTGTGCTTAACTTTCGATTCAAAATTTCCGACGGAGACAATCCAATGCCTGATATTGGACTAGTTCGATAATTAAGCAATGCCATATTTAAGTCTAAATTCTTTCTTAATAAGTCTTTTGCAAATTTCACACCATTTTCCGCCATTCCATTAACCTTCCTATACTCACGTCAAAATGAAAGACGTATACTATACTATATAAGTCGGTCTCACAGACCGTATGCGTGAGTATAGGAAGGTTAAACTTTGGAAAATGAGGACTGCTATTAATTATTTGAAAGCCCAATGTATTTGAAAAATTTCGCACCTATAATGAAGCAAAAGCATGTTGTCAGCTATTAAAATTTCCGGTATCCCATGTGAACTAAAAACGCTTTTAAACTTTTTAATAACTTCATCAGACGTTTTATTTCTTATCGGTAATACTTCCAAGCACTTAGAAAAATAATCTTTTATAACAAGATAATCTTTCTCAGCATATTCACAGATATCTGCAGCAGTCTCTATTGTTCGTACATTTTGTTTTCTTTTTCCTGCGAGTTGCGATATGTTTACAGTTGACTAAAGTACTGCACGCATTATGTAAACAACTGCACGTCTCGATACGATAATCTCGAGTAAATGCTTTGTAAACGGTTAAATGCTAAACGCGTGAAAACATAATGCAATTTGCATTATGTTTTACGCGTGAGCGCCGAAAGCGTGGTATGGAGTTGTAGCTTACACGCATGCGCGCCACGAATAATGGAGCGTCAGACTTCTTGTGTCCGGTTAATCGAGTGACCGGTTGATCGAGGCACGGATAATCGAGGTTCTACTGTACTTGGTTTATACATTTTAGATTCGTCTTATTGACTATGTCGCGTTTGACTCGTCCTTTATTTTTTGTGGTATGTACTTGTTATGGTATCAGTATAAAAGAACAAATGTTTGCGCTTTTTTGGGCAGACATTTATGTAGGACGGTGTTTAGCGACATTTTGCTTCCCTCGTTATATAGTCCAATGCAATGCGTACATAGTCACAACGAAAGCATTCGTGGAAGAGGTGGGACTTCACCCGAGTAAGTTCGAGTTCAAACGCCTCTTTTGCTCACGAAACCTGTGTAAAGGTACCTACGGTGAGTCAAATATAGCAACGCAGGTGCAAAATGTAAGTCTCCACGACGCACCTCACTTTCCTAGTGATTATAATCTGACCTTGAAGTCCGTTCCTATATTTGACTCACTGTACAGCTTTAGAAAGTCAAAGGTTACGATACAGGAACGGTGGCGGCCGAACGTGTGAAAGTGAGAAAGAGAACTGAAGCTCCGTGCATTTTACGGTATCGTATCATTGCGCATTCGCCCTTGAAACACAAACTTTGATTTGTCAAGCTATACCAGTCTCACACGCGGTGCTTCATTGTGTGCGATAGATAATCCACGTTACCAAGTTAAGAGTTAAAAACACATTTTGTTTGAAAACACTTGTTTTTTTATGACTGTGACTTACAGTTAATTGAAATTGTTATAAATTCTTAAGGTAAAACATCGTTCTATATTGGATGCTCCTAGGCTGTTGCTACTTATAGGATTTCTTTCATACATGCATAGTACATAACGCAACGTGGAAGAACATTCTTAACTCGAACTCTCATGTTTACAAAATATAGCGATTTTATACTTTCTTCAGTATAAACTGCAATATCTAGCATTTATGGTGATATTAAGAATCTCGTAGTAACACAAACTTAAGCCAGTCTGCTGAAAAGCGCTCTCTATTAACCAGTATCTTTCCCAAATCAAATACATCGACAAAGGGGTACCGACACGTTAATTATATATTTTTTCTGTCTCCTCAATAAGATCTTGTTTGCGTACACCAAAATGTTAAGCGAAGAAAATAATTACAATGAATAAATTATACATAAACGATAATAGGGCGAATTGTTATATAGATTTTATAGTTTAGTGTTAATTTTGGAGGAACACGGAACAATCCTTTATTAGGTGCGCCGGCACCTGAAATTTATATCAATACAAGTAAGAATAAATGGAGATTTTGAGTAACATATATTGAGATTATAAGCGAAATTTTGCAAAAAGAAAAACAACAAGTAAATCGTAATATCTATGTGTATAGGCAATTATTACTAAATATGGGAAAAACGTATAAAATGAAACATATATACATAAATGTGATAATTTTTTAAAGTAGTATAATGTTTACACTGCGCCTGTGTCTTATTATTTCTGTTTTGTCTTTTTTATATTTTTGTATATTAGTGTATATTACCTGTTATTTCGTTTACAAGTGTTCGAATTTGTTTTTTCTTTATTTTTTATTGTTGGCACTTTTATAAAGGAGTCTTATTTTGATAACAACGTAGTTCGATTGAACATATCTCTTGATAAAAAGGATATAAAGATATGATAACCAACCCAATAAGGGTAACTTGATAAAAAAGTTAAAGGTACATATGTCGATTATTACACAGTTTCAGAATAAAGAAGAAATTTATGTTCGATTTTTTACTTCATACGTAAACATATCAAAAGATTTATAATTATTTTGTCGGATTTGTTTACATTTTGACGAGCATGTTTCAACAGTTTTGCTACCGTTGGGAAAATAACAGCGTGAATCACGATTGCATAGGATTTGCATGAAAAACTGAAAGCATAGGCAAGATACCTTCTGGGGAGATGAGTGAAGAAAGAACTAACAATGTACGAGGACTATTCAGAAACTAACTTACGTTTTGGAATAAAAGCAAATTAAAGTGACAAGACAACTTTTGTTATTATATCCATATAATAGTCTAACTCTTAACCTTTGTATCTACACCCACATGCCTGGGTGTGCATTTCATTTGCAAAATAAGCAACAAAGTGAGTAACAGCAACAGAACAAGTGGAAAATAAACTAATAAATAATAATAATTTATTGTCCCAATTGACATTCTAACATGTATGGGTTTTGTCACAAAATCAGAAAATTATAAAAATTCATCTAGTGAGTACAACGATTTCTCAATTAAATAATTCTTTAACATAAACTTAAACCGACCTATAGTAGTACACTCGTTGATGTAGTTGGGAAGCTTATCATAAATTTTTAATCCAATACAACTAGGTGTATTTATTACGGATTTTAGCTTAGCAAACGGTACTCGGAATTCATGTCTATGCCATATGTCAAATATGGATGCACTTTGCTATTCATCATAAACCTTTCCCTATTACTAAAAAGTACAAGCACATTTCTAAAACGTATAAGCCAGTTAAGGTCAAAAGCCTAAAACCTTTGAATAACTCTCTGCAGCTATGCCTAGTCCTTACACCCGCTACAATTCTTATAATATACTGCTGGCGAATGAACACCTACTCCTTATTTAATTCATTGTTTCTGTGGTACTCCAGAATATCGGCTGTACTTGTCTGTTAGATACATTGGCCCTAATTCAATTCCATTTATTTCGCTTAGGCGTACCTATTACATATTTGTAATTCTTGTTCGTCCATTTCGCCAATAGATTCTAATAATCAATTTAAATTTATTAAAATAGCATTCCCATAACATTGAGGTTGATTATTGGTGCAACCTATTCCTTGCATTCATCTTGAATTAAACTTAATTTCAAGTTGATACTTTAGAACTATCCAAATAACGCACTGTAAGAAGTGATTTCATATTAGAAAATGCTTATTTGGCAATAATTAACAAAATTAACAACCTACTCGGTGACAAAAAAATAACTGCTGAGAGACTTGTACCTTTTTTTATATTGAGCAAATATTTTTGGTAAATTTCAAATATTTCATTTAATACACGATGTTATTGAGAAATAAGATTCCTTTAAGATAATATAGTTAGTAAATATATGTAATCGACGTACAAACATATTCCTTGTCGCTTGAATCAGGTGATGTTTAGTGTTTAGACGGATGTACTTTTCGATGTACAAGTGGTGCTTTCTTATTTTTGTCATCGATTACTACTATCACTTGATAATTTTTATTTTACCTATTTTCCAACTCTGATACTATCAGTTTTGATGAATCCAATTTAGTAATGTGTATAACTCTTTTCTCTGGTATTAACACCATTCTTTAGTACAAATATAGATTTCCAGTTTTTTTGTCTAGTTTTAATTGTATAATAAAATGTGGTTAATATATGTGTTACAAATTTTTTGTATGTATGAAATTTTTTTAATAAAACCTTATGTGAAATATTTCTATAGTTTTTATTAAAATAACGAAATACATGTTTTTAAGGATTTTCTTATATAAAACTAACGCCAAATCTCTAGAGCAAGGTTCTTACCAAGGTCTAACTTTGCTTTGGGTGGCATGAGTTAAGATCCATGTATTTCGTTCATCTTTTACCATGGCCATTTGTTTATGCCTCGGATGCGTCTTGCAAATTACATGCAATCGCTGCTGTCTCACAACAAAATAGCAATCCTTGCATCGTCTCCTCAACTGTCCTTTCACTTTAAAGCCGCAAGTTTGATTAACATTTATAGTAGGTACTGTTAGTAGACTATTTTGAGGTAGCTGTCGAAGGTCTCCAACTTTATTGAAAATATGGTATGAACAAGGTAGGGGTGTCGTAATAATCGGAGAAGATAAGATTTTGTTAACAGTCCGTAATGCTGCTTGTCTTAAAATGGACATTCTTTTCGTAGTAACTGCAGAAAGAAATATCTATAATATTAAATTCATACTGAAACATTAACTTACAGTATCTTCTAAAAGCAATACATGCGATTGTAATGAGATGAAACTTAAATAACAACGGTACTCGTTTTCTATGTATTCAAATACTTTGAGAAATACGATTAAAAATATAGGTTATAATACCATGTCACTGGAATGACTGGAATGTCAGTACGACCCAGTTTCTTTAAACCTAGTTCATCATGGAGCAACGATACCAAATCATGAGAACTGGAATTAACAGCTCTTATAACAGTCACTCTTGTGCGACTTCAATTCGTAATTTGGAAAGCTTTGTACCCCTTTTCATTTGAAAAACTTGTTACATTTGTGCAGTTTGGAAGGAATGAGTAAAAATTTAATTCAATAATAAAATAAATTGACCGAGGATAAAGTAGTCATCATTCTAAAAATGCTTATTAAGCTCTAGCTGGACTTTGGAGCTCCCCAGTATGCATTTTTTAAATTTCGCGGATAGTTTAAGTTGGTAGTTCCGGCGATAGTGGACATATTTGCATGCATTGTGCTTAAAAATTGGGTCGTATTCACTATTGCCGGAACTACCAACTTAAACTGTCCGCGAAATTTAAAAAATGTTTACTGGGTCAGACCTAAAACCCTGTTTTATTGAGGCCTTAACATTGTAAAAGACATACTCATGGTGCCATATAGTATTTGTTAAAGGATGCACCTTTTTTCCAGTGGATCATAATGCAATTCGACTAAATTTGGTGTAGCAACAGTAGATAAATGAGACGGCGATGTAAAAATACTTGTTTCTTCAACAAATGTAATCGTTTTTCTTAAATTTGCAGCATATCAGCATAATATTTGCCAGTAATTGCTTTTCCTTTTCGTAAATAGTCAATAAGTATGACATCTTTGGAATCCCAAAGAAACTGTAACCATGATCCTATTGGCCGAAAAGCGGTTTTTGCCTTCTTGAGGGCACGCTCCTCAGGAGAAATGCATTGTTTCGACCGTATTTTTTGTCTGTAGTATAATGATGTACCCAAGTTTCATCTACTGTGACATATCGACGGAAAAATTCCCTTAGATTATGTTTGAAGGTAGCCAAACATTCTCCTGAATTTCTAATGCGAGCGCGCATTTTATCAGCATTAAGCAAACGCGGCACCCATCTCGCGCGCCTCCTTTTCATATATAGTGAAACTCCTAGAAATGACCACCTTTATAACACGACCACTCCAGTAAACGACCTAGTTTCTATGAAACCTTACAATTTTCTGTTTTTATCGGCTTCTACAAAACGACCACCTATAACGCGACATAGATCACAATTAAACGACGGCTTGCCCGTCTAGGTAGGGAAATACCCTGAACTTACAGAGTATTTGTATATGTATATGCATGCGTTAAAGTTGCACTTAAATAGGGGTAAAACAAACGAAAAATCATTCATTCGTATATGTATCTTTTAGTTTACTCTTATCTCTGATCTTTGGTAGACTACAGAAGGCCTCATAAACAATAGGTTAATTCTGTTCGGGGTACAAAACACGTAGTGCCTCTTGAGAAAAGAATAAATGTTATAAAAGACAGAGATAGAGGTATGTGCCAAAAGGAACTAACCCAGGGTATAGATGTGACAAAACCGAAATTCAAGGAATTTTGAAAAATCAGAACGAGCTCAAATTAAAGTGGCATTAAAATTCTAATAAAAATTTAAAACGTGATCCATTTCAAACTTACAAAGAAGGGAATCATTTGACTTTAGGCTATTATTTATGGCTTAAGGATGCTCCTTCACGCAGTTTATCTATTAGAGGTCCAATTTTACAAGAAAAAGCGCGGTTTTATACAACACTTTTTTTTTCAAAAATTCAGTAGTGGTTGGTTACACAGTTTCTGCACTAGAGATAATATTGGTTTTTGTGCCATTTGTGGTGAAAAAGCGAGTGTCGATGACGGTGACATAACTGATTGGATCGCACGACTACCTGATGTTACAGAAAATAACGAACCCAGACACATTTACAACGCTGATGAGATAGCACTTTTCTTTCGTGCAATTCCAACTAGACCACTTAAAAATAACACTAAAAACTACAATGAGTGAGTCGCTGATAAAAAACCTAACGACCGAATTATGTACAATTTTACTATGTACAAGTGCTATTGGTGAGAAGGAAATTCCGTTAAGACCGCGTTGTATTAACAACCTTGACATGTCTACAATAGTAGTGTAATGGTTGCAAATAAAAAATCATGGAGGACACGGAAAATTTTTACTAAATGGATAAAAGAAATGTTCTGCTTTTATTACATAATGCGACCTGTCATCTAAGTAATTTAAAATTAACAAATGTGAAAATCGAGTTTCTCTCCGCCAATACTTTAAGCCAAATACAACCACTGAAGCGAGGCAGTATCCAAAATTTCAAACTTTTATATCGTTGGAGGATTTTATTTGCACTTGCTGCAAGAATAGACGAGGCGACCAAGGCTCACGAACTACAGAAGAAGATTGACTTGTGTGATTCGTTAAATGAAATATGAGCTGGTGTAGAACAAGTAACAATTTCAAAATGTTTTCAATCATGTGGAATTGCGACTGGGGTCGACCATAATGCGGAAGATAATCAGGAAGACATCCGAAGAGATATTAGAGAAGTGGCAGAACGAGCTGATATCTTAATTGATTTTGATTTTGCCGAAGAGAAACATATCTGTGATGATAGTTCTGAAATTTGGGAGGAAGAAGTTTTTCACGAAAGTGTGACTACCAACACTAATGAAGAAGGTCAAAATCCTGTTGAGGATGAAGAAGAAGCGAAGAAGGAACTGATGCCAATTTCAGACTGTAAATACCGTAAACTCATTAAAAAGACCTTCTAGGGAACTGGGGATTTATCGTTTAAATAACTTGTTGTCCGATACGGAAGCATTATTTGAAAAAGGAGATTTTATCTAGGGAAACAAGAAAAGGTGTTCAAAACGTTTATCGATGTCCATTTGAAATAAGACGTGATGAGAATTTATTTAAATGATACATATTAAATTCATATATTCGTTTATATTTACTTTAAAATACAGAAATTATTTCGTCTTATTATGTACCTACAGCATCTTTAAATAAATTTATTGCTGTTTAATATATGTAGTTATTAAATGTAAAAATGTTAAATTAGAAAGTGGAAGGTAGTTATACATTCTGCATGGCAACCACTCCAGTAAAAGACCACTTTTTGGGAGAATCAGTAGTGGTCGCTTAATAGAAGTTTCACTGTATAAACGTTCATGCAAAATATTGCAAACCCGTTCGGTGCAAATATTTACTTTATTAGCTATGTCACGTACTTTCAATCGACGATCGCTAATTGCAAGGGGATGTATTTTAGGAACCACGTCTAGAGTAGAGTGATGGTTCCGAACGTTCATCCGTGCTCATATGGCCATATTTAAAACCAAAAAACCATTAATGTGCTGTTGTGCCTGTTGCACTTTCATATCTTCGGGGGTTGGAAAATCTCCTACAACACGCTTTTTGGAAAAAGTTAACATCGCCGTTCTCCCATGACTTGTTTGGTCGCCTGATTTGTCACCCATTGAGCATGTACAGGATGAGATCGGTAGGCGGCTGAATGATTTACCACACCCTTCAGACGACTTGCACCATCTTCCGCTACACATTCAGGAAGCTTGAAATGATATACCACAAGCCGATATTGATCAATTGATTGACGGCGTGGAACGTCGACTAAATGAGTGCATAGCAAATCGTGGCGGAGCAACTCATTATTGAAAAAACTTGTTTTAGTTATGTGCTTCGGTTTTGAAATTTGAACCGTTTGTTTGTAGTGATGAATTACATCGTTTGTAAAAATTCAGTAAAACCGTCAAACTAATTGTAGGTGTTGCAATTTTTGTGACAGTCAGTACATCTCTTGTGTAGTAAAGCAACGTGTCCTACTACTCTGCTGCATTTCTCCTGTTATTGAATGTTTTCTTCCGTCCATGTTATGTGTTCTAATACAAATTAGATATCAAAGCAAACACACTGACAAAGTCAATGCACGAATTTCCACTATCACCAAACAAATATTGCATGTCTCCCGACGCGCGTTTCGCTAACCAACTTAGCATCATCAGGAGATGATCAAATGTGAATTATAATGATGATGCAACTTGGTTAGCGAAACGCGCGTCGGGAGACATGCAATATTTGTTTGGTGATAGTGGAAATTCGTGCATTGACTTTGTCAGTGTGTTTGCTTTGTTACACCAAAGGTTCCAAACCAATTTTCTGAATTAAAATTAGATATGGTAAATCAATACAAAAGGAATAAATTTTTAAACCTGATATGTATTTCGTTATACAACAACTTGGGGTCACCACCGGAAACTCGTATAACATTAACCAGAACTTGGTGGGGTCAAATATCAGAATATCGCATTGAACAATTCATACAAAGCTATATGAAATAAAACATCTCCATCTAGAAACAAGTCTCAATGCGAACTAAAGATACTGAAGAGCTTCACCCCGCTTTGTCATTCTAGGGTTAACACCACCTCCTTGCATGTAACCAGCATGTACAAGTCTTGCATTTAGAAATAAAAGATATAAATCCTTTTATGTATAAATAAACGAAATAATGAAGTTCCTGGAATTTATTATTCAGCACCGCTGTCATACATGGAACTTATCTAGTTCATTAGTATTTAGATCAAGCATGTCAAGTATGCGGCCCCAAAGATCCAAAAATAATCCGATGCTGAAAGGCATAAGGATTAACGAGAAGAAGAAGAAGAAGTATGCGGCCCACTGAGCATTTTCCTGCGGTCCGAACCAACTTTGAAAACAGCCAGATAATGCGGTCTGTGAGAGTGTTAAAAACCCTATTTGAAAACGTCCGGGCTGTAACAGGTCGCGCGCACACACACACGTATCACGACGATCGATTCGGTCTATCTCGGCTGTGATCGGCCGCACTCGTTTCCCACGTCCGCCGCGCCGTGTACCGCTGCCCAATCGCTTTATTGTTCTTGCGTTTTCTTCTGACTTGTTCCAGAAAGTTCTATCGCGCAAAAACACAGCTGGCGGTATCTGAACATTCTAGAAAAGAACTGTCGTGAAATCACATTTCCGTATATAAGCCAGGACCGCTCGGTTGAGTTCAGTCAGTTGCTATAGAATTTCGAGTTCAGTTGCGTACTTATTGCTACAACACGTAACAGTACTTATTGTTATAAATAATAAAGTTTTCAACATGTCTCTTTCAAAACCAAGTGGAAGTAGGAGGAAACTCGTAGATGAGTATCGTATCTTTCAAGAAAAGTGGGATTTAGATTGTTTTTTTGCTGTGAAGTAAGAGACAAAATTATTTGCTTGCTTTCTAACAGAACAGTTGGTGTTCAGGGTTTGTCAAAATATATCCTTGTCCCAGGATACTGTCCCTGAAAAAGTTAGGGAGTTGGCTGCCAATATAAGTGATCAGATAAAAACAAAATCAGACTCCTTCATTGAATTTTCTGTTGCGTGTGACGGAAGTACAGATGCGTGTGGTGTTATGCAACTCGCTGTTTTTCTTCATGCTGGTGATGAAGATGTCAACATTTATGAAGAATTACTGGAATTGGTACCATTGCATGATACAACAACTGGAGACGACATTTTCAATGCTGTTTATGGACTTCTGCAAAAGTACAATTTAGATTTGTCAAAACTGTGTTTTGTTGCAACAAACGGAGCTCCTTCTATGACTGGAGTAAATAATAGCTTATCTTACAGACAAAGATCAAACCAGATTTTTATCATGTGTGTTGTATAATCCACCAAGCAGTTTTAAGCTCAAATAGACAACTTAATTAAAGATAAAAGATGTCAAATATCTAGAAAAAGAAGTTAATGTTTGTGTTTCTTTGTAATGTCCTTCTTTATTGAAAATTTATTAAATACACTTGTCTGATAATAGTACTTTTTTTCGTTAAGATTTTCAGAAGTTTGACATGGCTGATTTAGATCATCCTCTTGCAAGAGATAAAAGCTGTATAACACATAGAGGTAAAAATCCAACTACATCGAAATAACGTTTATTTTTATCTAAATTCCAACATATATACAAAATTAACTTAGAAATACAGATACAACAATTAATACTAAACGCGATCATGGACAACATGAACAATACGATTTAGTTTCAAAACGAAACCTATTTACACCGTATGGCTCTATCACAATTTACACTCCCAGCGGAAAATTCGACTTACTTTATCCTTCATAATTTACTATTTTCCATTCCCAATCTGGGATACATTCCGTTGCTGATGGTCGAAACGGTCGTCATTTCGTCAGCGGTCGTGCAGATATTATTGTCGTGGCCGAAGTCTTTTTGTTTCGCGTCTGGTTTTGGTCCCTCCATGAAGAAAAGCGTGAAGAAGAATAGAATGGAACCTGCGAAATGTAAATTTTACATTAATCTATCGTTATTATGTAATCACTTATTTACTTATTCCATAGGCGCCCGCGTAGAATATGTACAAACTTTCCCTATATCCGACAACTTTGGAGATTGGATCGACCAAAATCGGCAGGTTTCCTCCGATATTATTCATTACGAATAAAAATATTCCGACGGTTGTTGATCTTAGACGTAAAGGCACTATTTCTACTAGAATGGCGAAAAGGATACCGAACCACATTTCAGCTAAATGAATATAACGTTAGAAATTGTATGGATGGTTGTGTTGGAGTTTCGCCTTACCAAAGAAATACGATAATCCTAAAGTTATCATCGCCCAAGTCGGTTCAAAGTAGACACTGCCGAATGCACCCGGTGTGGAAATCAATTGGCTTATGGACAAAACGGCGACTCTGGATCTGATTCCCATTTTCGCTACGAATTTATCGGAAACCACTCCTCCTGCGACTACACCTATACTTCCGATGACAATTGTGACGGCGAACAACCACCAGCCCAAATCGTAATCGGGGAAATACGTTTCGTAGTATAAGTCGCAGTTGTATGCAAAGCACATCCCACCTGTAATGTGAATTTGTCATTAAATATTCGAAAAATAAATCAAAAATATATTTTCTCTACTTATTCTAACAGGGGTGGAGTGAGAAATTATATAGATCATGGATACGGAGGAATACAGTTGAGAAGATAAAAAGATAAAAGGAAAAAGAGAAGAATATAGAGAAAATATCTTCAAGAAAAATAAAACGATAATAATATTGCTATGAAGTCCCAGAAAAAGCTGGAGGAAAACATTCGAATGATAAAGAAGATGATTGAGGAACTGGGAGTGAAGATGAAAAATTTATCAATAGAAATAAAAGAGAGAGAGAGAGAGTATAGAAAGGAAATGTCAGAGCTAAGAAAAGGAAATACGCTAAAGGAGCTAAAACTAAATGGGGGAACGGAACACACACAAATATTGGGTTCAGGAAACTGTACATTGGAAATGAAGAATGGAGGTGGGACAAAGAGAAGGATAAGTTGACACAGATACAGAGATAAGAAAAACTAGAAGACGTGAAAGAGCAAAGAAAAGGGGAACTGTACCGGGCAATAAAGAAGAATACAGGCCAAAATCGATCACGAAAATATTCATGGTATGGGAAATAAGTACAATAAAGTAGGCACAGAGAAGAATGCTAATAGAATGACAACCTCAACTATGAATAAGGAAAATAGAATGATACACGTTGTAACGTGGAAGATAACTTCCGTAACGGGAAAAGAATACGAACTAGCAGAGGAAATGAACAAGTACCAAATTGAAATACTAGAAATAAATAAAATAAAGAAAGCCGGAGCAGGAAAGATAGGGGTGGGAGACCAGTATCTTTTGTACTATTTGGGAGTGAGACTGGATCAAAGGAAAAAAGAGGTAGTAGGAATATTGTTATCAAAGGAACTGGATAAAAGGGTAACTATACATCAATCACTTTCATCAAGGTTCATACGCTTAAGAATAGAATTGGAGAAGGAATCAGTAGACATAATAGAGATGCACCAGTAGAGGGAACAGATGGAAGCAAAATGGAGGAGTTCTATGACAAATTGCGGGGACTGCTGGATGAAATAAGAGAAACAAACTCAAAAGTAATATTAATGGGGGATTGGAACGTCGGAGTCGGAAGGGATGAAAACAGAGGTGGTATAGGAATGTTTGGAGAAGAGACTTTAAACAGGAATGGAGAAAAAATGCTGAACTTCTGCATGACCAATAATCTCACAGTTGGAAACACGTTTTGGGAACAGAGGATAGAAGATAAATATACACATGTAGTGGATAGTAGAGGGGCGAAGAGTATTATAGATTACATAGCATACATAGAAGATATGATTTATTTCGTAAGAAACATTACAACAGAGAAGTATGCAGAAATTGGCACAAATCATAGATTAGTAATAGTCGAAATTAATATACATATGATAGAAAAGGCAGACTGAACAATACTGCAGAATAAGGATAGCCAAACTGGAATGCGCAGAACACAAAGAAAATTATTACTTTCAAACGGAAAATGAATTTAGAAAGTTGAATGAAGAAAACAGAGCATGGACTGTGGAAGACAGATGGCAGGAATTCAAGAGCATATTAATACGTATGGCAACAGAAATATGCGGAGAAGTGAAAATCATTTGAATAAAAAGGAAACTAAGTGGTGGAAGAAAGAGATTCAAAGGGAAGTAAGAGATAACGAGGCGTGGAGAAAGTATATAGAGGCTAAGAATGTGAATGACAAAATACTATACCAAGAGAAAAGAAAGAATGTAAAGAAAATGATAAGATAAGCAAAAAGGAAGGAATGGGAAAATTTAGAAGAATTAAATTTAGAGCATAGAACGAATAATAGAATATTCTGGGGTAAAATCAAATCCTTAAGAGGAAATAAGAGAAAAGAGGCTTAAGAAATAAAGCAAAACAGCTAAAAACTATAACAGAAGAAATAATGGAAATATAGTAAGACTATTATAAGCAACAAGCCAAGTTTAAGAACGAAGGAGGAAATCAAGATGTTGCAGAATTGGAGATTGGGAAACTAAATAAAGAAGAAAAGGGAGACCCTGACCATATAAATCATATAGATATAGGAGAACTAGAGGAGGCATTAACAAATATTAAAACAAAGAGAATATACTCTGCCATTAATAAAACTATTCTGGGGAAGAAAGAAATAGATAGAAAGATAAAGTTACATGTATACAAAGCAGTCACAGAACCTACAGCATCATACGCAAGCGAAACGTGGATAAGATAAAAGACGCGATAGCATAATAAATGCCGCAGAAATGAAATACCCTCGGAAAATAAACGGAAGAACGAAATTTGATAAAATTCGAAATGAGGAGATAAGAAGTGGCATAAAGTAGGAATCTATACTAGATTGAGAGGAAACAAATAGAATGGTTTGGACATGTGTATACAAGATGAATGAAATCAGATGAGTTAAAACCATATACGAGACAAAAAGATCCAAGAAGACCAAGGAAAACATGGACCCTACAAATACAGAAAATAGGAGAAAAAGCGAAAAAACGATCAGACAAATGAAGGAACTGGCACAGGATTGCAGGCTATGGAGGAAATGGAAGAGATGAAAGAAAATTAAACAACTGAACTCCGACGCTCTGCCAGTGCAGCAGAAAATACTGGAGAAAAAGTTTTTCTTTTTATAACACTTTTGATTTCCTTTTTCTGGTGGATAAGCACACATTTTCCACACATGTACATGTATGTAGGATGAGTGAAAACAGATTAGTTAAAAGGCAAAAAGATCCAAGGAGAGAAGAAAGGAAAGATCCAAAAAACATGGACCCAACAAATATAGGGAATAGGAGAAAAGAGGGGGGCAGGAATAAACATACACATTCATGAAAAAAAGGGGTTTTATGTCATTAAAGTGAATCAGAAAATCTATCTCCTGCCTGATGAAGTTGAACTATGTTTTTAGCAGCTGTTAACAGCTCGATCGCGGTACGATCGGTACCGTAACCAGCACTTTAATGGAAAAATTGGAATATGGCGCATGTACAGTGCAAGAACCAATTTCGTGAAATAACAAAAATCGACCTAGAAGTGCAATTGTTACTAAACCTATTGATATCTGTGAAGATATGTACACACGTATGTTAATGGATAAATTGATTTCGGAAATTAAAGAAAAGTGGCCAAGGAGCTCCTCTATAATAATACAGTATGATAATCCAAGACTACATTACAATATTGAGGATAAGCAACTACGGACAGACTGTAGGCGGGACGGTTAGAACATTTCGTTTACTATTTGAAAAATAGTTTACAAGAGGTTGGAGAGAGTTTTAAATACTACCAAAAAAAGGGAAATAAAATTTCACATACTCTCACATAAATTATCTCACTGAGATGTATTTATTTGGCAACTTTTACAAAAACCATACAAAATATAATACAAAATACCAATAACTAATTATTGGTATATGCAATGTAGGCCGCAGTGCGGTCCTTGCACAACTTTTTGTAAAAGTTGCCAAATAAATACATCTCAGTGAGATAATTTATGAGAGTGTATGTGAAATTTTATTTCACTTTTTTGGTAGTATTTCGTTTACTTTTCAACCGGCTAATAATTCCGATTAGAATGTGCTCGATCTTGGTTTCTTCTCGTCTGGTCAATCTTTGCAACACCAGCGTTCACCGCGCAATATTGAAGATTTAATAAACGTCGTCAAAGAATTATTTAAAGCGGAGACTAGAAAAGTCTACGCGTGAGATATCATGTGTAGCATTTTGTTCTGCTTCTCTTGTAAATAAATGATCTAAGTGAGGGAGAGAAACAAAAAGGGAGGTAGGTAGCTTACGCTGGCTTACCCGAATTAGCTGGTAAGTTAGCGTGGCACAAAATTAATACCTTGCAAGGAAAGGTTCCCAACCCGCACAAGCCGATTGCGATGGCACTTGGTAATTATATATAGCTGGTAGGACTATGTAAGAGGCTGGTTTCTGTTTTTGCGATTAAAGCCTTTGAGATTGGTCTGCTTTTCGTTTTTTGCCAATTACTCTGGAATGTTTCAAGAAAACAATATTCAAACATATGTGAGCATATAGCACTTCAAGAGGGCTATTGAAACATGTCTGAATCGCTAACCCTTACTCTTAAAAATATTACCTCTCCCTGCCCACCGATATGCGGAAACATTGATTTCGATAGAGTTGGATGTAAAACGTAAGTTTCGGTTTCTGCCAGTAACACTTTCGACCACCTTCAATTGTTGCAAGAAGAAAATATTTAAACAGGTGACCATATAGTGTTTCAAGAGTTGCTGGAAGACTATCTATTAATCATCAGAATACCGGGGAATATACATATAATATTTATACCAGCGCATATCAACTGTTCAAAAATATAAAACGATAACCATTTAGTCCAAGATACAAACACATTGACATAAAAACATTTTATTTTATGCTATTTATGTCAGTTAAAATGACAAAATCCTTTTTTTATCCTGAGAGCTATTTAAAAGTGATTACTCTTATCGTAATTTAGTAACATGTATATTAGGGTGGCAGCTGTTTTGCAAAATGTGGAATTTTGTAAATTATAGCTCATAAAGTTTTTAAATTTGATCTAAAAGGCGTGTGGTTAAAATTTGAGCCAAATCGGACAACGTTAAGACGTGGCGCATCGAGGTTGAAGGTCAAGTACATGAAAATATCGGTCTTTTCAGCAAAAAATATTAAAAACTGCATATCTTGCATTATTTTAATGAAATTTTGTATATATGTTATTATTGGCACAGGAGTCAATAATAATTTTTTATTAACCCTTACATGCTCCTGGAGGCTAAAATGAACCCACTTTTATTTTTCAGGGAAACCAAAAATTAAATGTTAGATTTAGTTTATTTTTATAAAAATAAATTAAATACGTGTGATAATGCATTTTAGATTACATTTTATAACATTAACCCTCAGACTAAAATAGTAGATACACAACAAATTTCGAACACAAAATCTTTGTTTTATAAAAAAAAATGTTACACCTGAAACATAAATGAATAACAATAGCTTTATAGGCGTTCAAAAAATTTATTTCCTAACCCTTACCTTGAATAGATACTGCCTATGTTCCTCATTTTTGGTAACTTTTTGATGGTAATCTTGAATTAACTTGATTCCTCTTCCCGCTTTTAAATTTTCAATGATGTGTTTTGCTTTTTTGTATTCTTCCAAATTATCCCATACGCTGGGATCTTGCTTAAAAATTTCCATGGAGAAACAATAAAACTTTTTAAACGTTTTAAACGTAAGGGTCAATAAAAATTATTATTGACTCTTATGCCAATAATAACATACATACAAAATTTCATTAAAATAATGCAAGATATCCAGTTTTTTAATATTTTTAGCTGAAAAGACCGATATTTTCATATACTTGACCTTCGAACTCGATGCCCAACGTTTTAACGTTGTCCGATTTGGCTCAAATTTGAACCACATGCCTTTTAGACCAAATGCAAAACCTTTACGAGCGATAATTTACAAAATTCCACAAAATTCCACAGGACATATAATAAAATACTATGACTTTCCTTATGCGTCAAAACAAAAGCGGCAAAATATTTTTGTTATGAAGTTCCCTGTGATCATCGGCGTCAGCTCTACGTTCATTGATAGTATAAAGGCATATTTTTTAACTTTTGCTAAAATCCATCGTCGTGAAAGTCCAAGGTCAAAAATCGGTATTGCATCATAGTCATTATTGGTGCGGTCAGTAAATTTGTTTCATGCAATAATTATAATTGGCAAAAAAACGAAAAACAACCCTGTTTTCAGCCTTCAGATGCGTTTAGATCAGAGATAGAAGCCACTTTGTTATATAGTGCTGCCAGCTGTACATAGTTTCCGAGTTTCGTCGAAATCGGTGATGGTGATAGGGGGTAATTTTTGTACGAGGGTTAGCAATTCACATATGTTTTAATAATCCTCTTGAAGCGCTATATATGCCTATATTCTGAATATTTTCTCCTTGCAACAATTGCAGAGCAATGGGCAAACCTCCCATACGAGGGGAGGGGGCGCTTCTCACCCCTTAAAAGGCGTTACTGGCAGAACGGGAACCGACCTTTTACGTAGTTCAACCAGCATACTACATAATTACTAAGTTTCAATGAAAATCGTGTTTTTGCAAATCGGTAGGGGTGTGAGAGGGTAATATTTTTAAGAATAATGGTTACCGATTCAGACATATTTCGGTAGCTTTCCTGAAGCGCTATATGCTTATATGTTTAAATATTTTTTTCTTAAAACAATTCCAGAGTAATTGGCAAAAAGCAAAGACAGATCAATCTTCAGGGGCGCCTTTCACCACTTCAATGGCTTTAATCGCAAATACAGAAACCGACCTCTTGCATAGTCCTATCAGCTCTACATAATTACTAAGTTTGTCGAAATCGTTGTGTGCGGGTTGGAAAACTTTCCTTGTAAGTCACTAGGAACGAAACTTGGCTAAGGTAACAGAGTTATATGTGAAAATGCAAACTATAAGTTGGGATAAAATCTTAAATAGGTAATAATAATTTAAAAACCTTACCGCAATGCCTAATAGATGCGGCAAAACATAATAAGACAATTCTCGGTTCCAATATAATTTTCCATATGGACGTTTTCTTGGCATCACCGGCAGCTTGAGCTGCCGCGTCTTCGCCGATTGATTTTCTTTCCGGTTCCACTAACGTTAAACCGGTTAAAATCGCTATAATCAAAGCAATAACACCTGCACCGTAGTAAGTAATCCTCCAACCCTATAAATTATCTTATTGATTATCCAGACGTTTAGTTCTTAAATGCAACTTACCAAATTCCATATGTTCAAGGGTGGAATGTATCTACCAACGGGAAAAGCAATGCCGTATCCGCCGTATATGCCCCAGTTGAAAAGTGACATTACCAACGCTCGTTTCTCTTCTGGGAAAATATCTGATAATATGCCAGTTGCTAAAGGATTGCATCCAGATTCCCTAAAAATAAAAAAAAAAAAAAGTGACATCTACTTGATTTTCTATTGCTTCCGTAATCAAGGGATCTATGACATCTTCCAACATATTGAGATAAATAGTACCATTTAAATTTTCATTAATAAATAACGGACCAATGACCGAGTCCCTCAGTATACCAGCCCACACATTAATTTTTTGTGGCCACTGAGTATGCGTTTCTCTAAATAGATTCGGGTTTTCATCATTCCAATAACGACAATTATAACGATTAACATAGCCATTCAAAAAAAGTACATTCGTCACTGAAGCAAATATTTTGAATTAGATTTGGAGTGGTATTTATCATCAGTCATTTGTTCACAAAATTGAAGTCGTCTATCGAAATCATCTTCATTTAGAGCTTGGTGATTTTGAAGTTTGTATGGATGCCATTTATGAAGTTTTAAAACTTTCTGAACAGACCCATACGAAAAACCAGTTATGTTGCACACTTGCCGAATTGAGCTCGTATGATTTGCAGCAAATTGTCCTAATATTTCTATTTGAGAGTCCTCATTCACAATTCGAGGTTGTGTCCTTTTTGTATTTGCTACTGATCCAGTTTCTTTAAATTTTCCTACCAAATCTAAAACGTATCGATGGGATACATGGTTATTTGGATGTCTTGCATTAAATTCCTTGGCTGTTCGTCGAGCACACTAACTTTCAGCTCCATAAATGAAAATTATTTCAATTCTCTCTTCTAAAGTGTATGTCATTTTAGTGACACAATTAGCACAAACGCTACCCCAAATCAAAGGAATCTAAAGTTATCTGAAGCGGCGATATTTAATTCCTGAATTCTACAACAATTGACACTTTGAACTTGTACGACGCACGTTCTTTTGTTTCAAAGCAAAACGTAGGTAGATGGCTTGATCAACCACTCAAAATGGGCATTATCAAGACACGTAATCTGACACGTAATTAGATAGATTAAATAATCAGGTAGATTAAATAAGTGTTGTGTTCATAAATAGGTGATTGTTATCGATATCGTCAACGTTTGTCAGTTAATTTTCCGGTTTAATACATTTTTGTCTCTAATTCATGAACGGCTCGGCCGATTTTAATTTTCTTTGCTTTAAAATATTGAGAATTTTATACCCTTTAAAATGATGTATCACATATGGGGTAGTGCCATTTAAAATTTTGGGATGGGGGTAGCTGAAAGGGAGGGTGAACGTTTCCCAACTGATTGGAATAGGTTATTAAATGTCCCCCTTCAAAATAACATTGACCTGTTTTAGTGATTTTTGATAATTTTATTAATTAAAGAGTTCTTCAAGGTGGGAAGTTTTCAAATGATCATCTGTATATTTCTATGTATATATGTATATGTAAAAACCTTACTACTGCATATTGTGTTTTTGTATTTCATGTACAATTTTTTCTTTTTGTTGATGCGTCCGAATTGGAATTTCTGTTGGGCGCTTAATAAAGTATTATTATTATTATTATTGTTATTATTAATTAAAAATTATAAATTTAATGTGGGTAGCCTTCGAAGCAACTCCCCTGGGCATCAATACATCGTTGGAACCGTTTCTTTCAGTCTGTAAGGTACGCGGAAAATGGAGTGGACGGAATCACCTCTCTTGTCGGAAAACGCTGCCCTCTCAGTAGCAACTTCACGCGAGGGAATAAAAACAAGTGGACTGGGAACTGCTCTAGAGAGTAAGAAGGTTACAAGATTGGGAGGTTGTTACGAGCCACAAACTATCGAATATGAAGCGCAGTATGTGGCCTTACGTTGTCATGATGCAGTATCCACTCTGCTGTTTCGTTTCCACATCATATGCGTAAACCCATGTTTCGTCCCCAGTAACAACATTTTTCAAGAAATTTGTATCCGCATTCACACGATCGAGCAGTTGTTCACAGATCGCTAAACGGCTCTACTTTTGTTCGAGCGCGAGCGTGCGAATTTGAGGCACGAATTTTCAGGCCATTCTCGTGTACTCCAACTTCTTGGCGATGGTTTGGCATGGCCCAAATGATGTCTGTACAGTTTCAGATAGTTCTCTCAATGATGTTTGGCGGTCTTCGACCAAGAGATTCGAAAGTTCCTCCCTAGTTTCGTCGTTAACTGATGGAATGGTCTAGGGTCCTCTTCCACGGACACCAGCTTATTCTCAAACCATCCGTACTATTCGTAAACTTGAGGAGAACTGATAGACTCATCTCTATAAACTTCCTTAAGCAGTACCAACGTTTCCGCGCACGCTTTGCCCAAACTTATAGTAAAATTTTACCCTGCTCTTGCAACACCTTCATTTTTAAAACGCGTAACGAAACGCAAAACGCTACGAACGGGGACTCGTTTCCAGTCCAATAACTTCGGAATTATTGGATCAATCGTAATGACATTTCTAGAGCGTACTGAAGTAGAATGCGCCACCTATCTGAAAAATTTTAGACTATAATCTTGAAGATTTACGCACTCCATGACAGAATTCCGGTCTGTTTTTGATTACACCTTGTACATAGTGGAAAAACAAATAAAGTAATTGTGGAACCTAATAAGATCAATGAATGAAAGAAAAAATACAGAAATATAATTAACGAGGAATATGGCAAATGAACTGAAAACGAGAATAGAAGATATATTTAAAATATGGAAAGAATTCTTCACACAAAAATTCACAGATGGAGGAAATCGTACAGATTCACTACCAGAATCAGGACCACGAAATGAATATAATTAAGAAATTGAAGAAATAAATATGGAAGAAGTAGAGTAGACTAAAGTAGTAGAAGAAGGTATAAAATGGCTAAAATGGGAGAAATAATAATAATGCAAGGCATGGTGAACCAACAAAATTCCTGCGGATTACGAAAATATCATCAGTCTCACATATAGAAAAAGCGATCAAAGTCAGTGCGAAAATTATAGGACACTAGGTCTATCGACAGTATGATTTAAGATCTATACTAAAATAGTAGAAAAAAGACTTACACGTTTAACATGAGACAAATTGGGAGAAGAACAAGCAGCTTATAATAAAGGGAAACAAATGAATGATAATATTCATATCATTCAAAACATCATAGAACGAAAAATTGAAATAGAGGAGGAAATCTACTTCAATTTCATAGACTTGCAGGTAGCTTTCGATACAATACAGGGAAAT
This sequence comes from Chrysina gloriosa, assembly GCA_038088585.1. Classification (NCBI taxonomy): domain Eukaryota; kingdom Metazoa; phylum Arthropoda; class Insecta; order Coleoptera; family Scarabaeidae; genus Chrysina; species Chrysina gloriosa. The sequence goes on from CM076095.1 coordinate 10,660,542, forward strand.
GGTGTAAATGAATGGAAGAAGGTCAGCAATTTTTGAAGTAGAAATAAAACAAGACAACTTATCTCCATTAATATTGATAGCAGTAATGAATAGAATCCTATAAAATACGAGAAAACGCACTGAAAACCTGAAAAAACTGATTGGATATAACAAAGTGGAACCTTGTAGATGCATAACTGTAGGCCGATGATTTGGCCCTAATAGCTAAATAATAGGAAAATCAAACAATTAACAAAAATATGGACAGAAGAGATAGAGAAGATGAACATGGAAATCAAGGTAAAGAAAAGCAAACTAATGGTGATAAATAAGAAAGAGCCAACAAATAATCTAATAATTAAAATAAATGACAAGCAAGAAGAAATTGTTGACACATACAAATATCTAGGTACCATTATTTCAAGACAGAAAAATTGATGTAGATATAGCAAAAACAAGGACGGAAAGCCATAATCGTATAGTACGGTCTAAATTAATCAATTTTCGGGAAGAAAGCAATAGAAACAAACACCAAACAAAGAGTATACAATGCAGTATTAGCACCCACAATAACGAACGCAACTGACAAGGGCAACACCAGGATTGTCCGACACGGATTTTCATAGGTCTTATATATGTTATAGAGGGACCTCCCCTGAGTATCTAGGTACAAGCTTTTGTCCTAACGCACTCTACTTTTTAAGAAAATCGTTGAAAAAGAAATTGAAGTTTCCCATTTTTCCCTTATATCGTTAATTTTAAATCCTGTGCAACGAAGTGATCGTAGCACAGTGGATAAGATGTAGGGTTTACACCCCTAGGGGATGGGTGTTCAAATCTTGCTCGTGTGCTTTTTTCAACCTCTTCGTGAACAATATTAACAAATATGTTTCATTTCATGCAAAATTATTCAAAAATAATGTTTTTTTGCCATGATAATTTTATTAAGAAATAAATTGGAAGCAAATCCGCGTTATGGTGTGTACTATGAATTTCAAATGTTCGAAAATTAACCGGAATTTTCAGAATTTTATTTCTTTTCTTTTCTGGAAATTTATCGAAAATTCAAATTGTCCAAACTTCTATCGAATTGGAGAGTTTAAAAGAATTTCATGACAAAAAGAAATTTCGGAGTACTTCAAAATGTTTCAAGATTTCATAATTAACCGGAATTTTCCGAATTTTATTTTATTTTCTGGAAATTTGTCGAAAAATCAAATTTTCTAAATTTGAAGTCTTGAAATATTTATCTTCTGAATTTTATTTTTATAATTCCAGAAAATTTCTTAGGTTCCTCAAAAGCTCAAACTTTCCCTTTTGTGCTCTTTTTTCAATCTTTTCCTGCAAAATATTAACAAATATATTTCATTTCATGCAAAATTACCATGGCAAAAAATATTATTTTTGAATAATTTTGCATGAAATGAAATATTGTGCAGGAAGAGATTGAAAAAAAAAAGTATACAAACAAGATTCGAACACACATCCCCCAGGGGTGTAAACCCTACATTTTATCCACTGCGCTACGAGCGCTTCGTTGAACAGTATTTAAAAGTTAGGATATAAGGGACAAATAGGGAACTTTTCAACAATTTCTTTTTCAACGATTTTCTCAAAAAGTAGAGCGCGTTAGGATGAAAGCTTGTACCTAGATACTCAGGAGAGGTCTCTCTATAACATATATAAGACCCATGAAAATCCTTGTCGGACAATCCTGGTGTTCTCTTGTGAGTCCTGGACAATGCAACATAAACATGAAAGTAAAATAACGCTCACAGAAATGAAATTTTTGAGCAAGATCGCGGGAAAAACTAAAATGGATAAAATAGAAAACGAACAGATTAGGAATATGATAAGTCAAGAAGATATATTAAACAAAAAAATGTTAACTGAAATGCTACGGTCACATAATAAGAATGAAACAAAAGAGTCTAACAAAGAAAATAATAGAAGCCAAAAGTAACAATGGAAGAAAAAGGAAGACCACGAAAAAGTGGATTGATAGAATAAACGAATTGGGACGAAGGCGAGTAAGGACCATAGAAGAAATGAGAATAATGAGTACAGACCGGATACTCTGGAAATAATGGATTAACTCGTCGTAAGATTCAAAGATAATGCGACGGTGAGAGGCATAAGGATTTATGAGAAGACGCAGAAGAAGTAAATGCTAAAATATTATATATCCTAGTTTTCGTCTCCTGACTGATTTCCTCTTTCCCGAATGTGGTTTTATTCAGTGCGTAGTAGACTTTAGTTGCCTTCTTCATTTTATTGCTTATTTTCATATCCATGTTGTCATCCCTTGACCTTACATTTCCGAGATATTCGAATGAAGCCACCAGTCCTATTATTAGGTTCTTTATTATTATATGTTTAGTTTCCTCCTCCTTCTCTTTTTCTTTTTGGTTTATTATCATATATTTTGTCTTATCTATGTTAACTTTCATTTTTACTTTTTCTCTCTCCTTCACCCATATGTTCATTAATTTTTGCATTTTCTCTCTCGTTTCAACCATTAGAATGATGTCATCTGCATCCAGTAGTGGGTTAATTCCTATCGGTGCTAGATTTTTGTACCCAACTGCACACTGGTACCTACTCGTTTGTTTTCTTGTATTTTTGATTAGTATGTCCATTGCAGTAATAAACAGCAGTGGGCTTAGACCATCCCATTGTTTGATACCCTTTCTCCCATTTGAACACTTCCAAACTTCTTCCTTCCACCTTAACCTGAGCATATAACTCCTCATTATGCAGACTTTATCACTTTTATTAGTTTTCCACGTATCTTATATATATTCAGAGTACTCCAGATTATTTCTCTGTTTATTGAATGAAAAGCTCCCTTTAAGTCCAGAAATATTAAATATAATTCCTGGTCTTTTCGAAACTGCCTTTGTATATGTGTGTGTTATCATTTGTTTGCTGGCTTACCCTAAATGCTGCCTGTTCATCCTCTAACATCATCTCTATTCTTTTCCTTACTTTCTTTTCGTTGATTCTTGTAGATATTTTTAAACTAGTTGGTGACAACCATATTGCTTAGTAGTTATCATATTTGTATTCCCCTCCTTTTTCATAGACTCGCAATATTATGTTCTTCTTCCAATCTCCTGGTATTTTTCAGAGCCCCATGCTTCTTTAAATATTTGGAGTAAGTAGCCACTTATTTACCGTCTCTCCCACCCATTTTATCATTTCCGGCTCGATTTGCTCTTCTCCCGCTGCTTTCCCACTTTTGGTATTTCTTAGGGCTTCTTCTATTTCCACCATTGTGATTTCTTCCAGTACCTTCACTTCTTCTTGTGCTTCGCCCATCTATCCTACATTTAGTATTTCTTCCTGTCTAAACATATCTTGAAAATATTCTTTCCAGACCTCTGTTATTTCCGATGTTTCCGTCCTTATGTTCCCATCTCTATCCTTAATTCCGCAATCTTCCTTCTTCCGCTTTTCTCTCAAATTTCCTGGTTTGTTCCAAAATTTCCTATTACACAGCTTTACAAATTTTTAATTTGGAAAAATACCAAGAACGCCACATGCCTAAATAAGTTAATTGGGACCTCCTGAACACGAAAAACGCTGTAATTTTTTTCTAAGTACCGTTTTTTAGATAACGGTACTTTTGTGTTTTTCGGTGTATGGTCCCACTCAAACCCTTGTGGAGCCCAACTGAAAAGTCCGATCGAGATAAATGGCATATGGTTGGAAAGGTAATTGAATGCCTTTTCCGTCGATATGTTGCAAATTTCTATCTGACAAGAAATGGCTGAGTTATGGCACCTCAAAGTTCAAAATTTGTCTATTTTTTACGTTTGTTTCAAAATTTTTCATTTTTATTTCGTTTTTTTCTACGTTATAGTAAAGATCTGGAATGTTTTATTTTTTTACCAAATAGTTTATTTAATTACCAACATTTTAAGCGTAATTTGAAAAAAACGGATGAAAAATAAAGTTTTTATTAAGGATTTTGTGGAACGACAATATTTTCATTTTCATTGCTCACACACTATATTCGGCGTAAATTCAACAAATTTAAATTAAAATGACGAGCGACTTGAACTTTTGCGTTTTTTCGGATGGATCTTCGCGAATGAGGAACCAACAATAGTGCGCCATCATTTGTTCATCCCACCAGCCTTTGTAACGTCTCTCGATTTCTTCCATTTCCTGGTGAAATCTTTCACCTTGTTCATCACTTTCGGAGCCCAAATTCGTGGGGAAAATATCCAAATGACTGAATAAGAAGTGTAATTTAGGTGTCATATTTGAACCTAAAAGTTAAAAAGAATCAATTTTCAAATGATAACGGCCTTTTGATATACATGCTTTCACTCAACGCTTACCAATGGCATTGAATTTTTGCAGTAATGTATAGATCTTCTCAGCGTAATCAGGACTTCTGTAGTTTCCCAAAAAGTTGTGAACGATGTCCTGGAATGCTTCCCATGCCTCCAAATGAGCTGGACCTAAACACTCATTAAATGCTTGGTCACCGTACAGATCCCGAATTTGAGGTCCATCAAATATACCAGCTTCAATTTTGCTCGCTGTGGCTCTCGGAAATTTTTGTTTAAGGTAATTCATGGCAAGACTGTCTTTTGGCAACTTTTTCACAATATTTGTAAATAACCCAAGCTTAATATGTAATGGAGGAAGTATTATCTTCTCCTGAGGAATGAGTGGGTCATTTTTGATATTGTACTCTCCGTGCGGACGTCCACTTCGCTCAGGCCAAACTTTTCGGGTGTAGTGATTCTGATGGTCACGGCTGTCCCATAGACATAGAAAACAGGGAAACTTCGTATTGCCCCCTTGCAATCCAGATAGTATGGCAACTAATTTAAAATCAGAGCAAACTTTCCATTGATGTTGGTCATAATGTATGAGATCGAGAAGTTCTTTCATTGCTTCATATGTTTCCTTTATGTATTTTCCATATCCGATTGGAATTGATGGTTTCGTATTCCCTTTATGAAGCAAGACTGCCTTCAAACTATCCTTGCCTCCATCCAGAAAAAGACGCCATTCCTCTGGGTCATAATTTAGTTGGAGAGCATAGAAAAGACCACATATGTTGGCACAAAAACAAAAGTTTGCCGTTTTTGCGAACAAAAGGGCAAGTTGTTTGCTGCGATCAAGGTAATATGTAACACGTGTCTCAGGAGCACAATATCCCCACTGTTGTAATCGTGATGCAAGTAATTCAGATTTCGATTTCGGCAAATACAAATCTCGGCACAAATCATTAAGCTCGGCCTGAGTAAGTAAATGGGATTTCTTATTTGATTGCACTTTCTGATTCACTGCACTCATCTGATGAATCATTTTTTATTGTTCTTTTTCGTATTTCTGTGGGCCCCGCTACAATCAGCTGCGATTTGGGGCACGATACTGAGTGCGGCACTGGATAAGCTGGACAACAACTGGATAAACTGGATAAACTGGTTCAATTCTACGTCCGATAGCCTTTTCCGTTAAACAGAAATAACAATCTGTTCTATGGTTGATCTGGTTTCTCCATTGCATTGGCTTTCCAAATGTGAAGAAACACTCTTGACCCTTACCAATTTTATTTAATATTGTTCGGCAGTTGTTACATGCATTATTCGGTGTCCACGGTTTGTCGAGAGACGCAGGTCGAAAGCCGAAATACTTCTTATACGCTTCAGATAAATTTTTCGTATTCATTTTTCGCATCAAATGTTGTGATTTCTTTTTCACAAGAACACCACAAACATAACAAAATTCGTTGGGATCGATTGAACACATTTTATTTTTTGCATGTACAAAGCCAAACTGACATGTGTTTACTGTGACAGAGAGAGAGCAAAATGTCGTATTTCGTCAATCAGGGCTACCAACATATACAGAGATTCAAATTCCGTTTTTGTTAAATACGTTAAAACTGATGGACGCCGAATATAGTGTGTGAGCAATGAAAATGAAAATATTGTCGTTCCACAAAATCCTTAATAAGAACTTTATTTTTCATCCGTTTTTTTCAAATTACGCTTAAAATGTTGGTAATTAAATAAACTGTTTGGTAAAAAAATAAAACATTCCAGATCTTTACTATAACGTAGAAAAAACGAAATAAAAATGAAAAATTTTGAAACAAACGTAAAAATAGGCAAATTTTGAACTTTGGGGTGCCATAACTCAGCCATTTCTTGTCAGATAGAAATTTGCAGCATATCGACGGAAAAGGCATTCAATTACCTTTCCAACTATATGCCATTTATCTCGATCGGACTTTTCGGTTGGGCTCTACAAGGGTTTGAGTGGGACCATACACCGAAAAACACAAAAGTACCGTTATCTAAAAACGGTACTTAGAAAAAAAAAAATTACAGCGGTTTTCGTGTTCAGGAGGTCCCAATTAACTTATCTAGGCATGTGGCGTTCTTGGTATTTTTGGCTGTAAACCAATGTTATCTATTATTATAGTTTTCCTCCAACTCTTTTCCAAAAATTTTCCAGCTTCCTCTTTTTGCCTTCCTTACAGCCTTCTTTGTTCTGTCACGTTTCTCCGCCTATTCTACTTTGTTTGTTTCATTGGTCACTTTTCGTAGTTTCTTCCAGGCTTCCTTCTTGGCTCTAATTTTCTCTTTAACTTCAGTATTCAACCATTCAGTTCTCTTATCATCTTTTTATCTTCGTTGTATCAAATACTTTCACTGCTGCATTATTAATCGAAATTTTAAGGATGTTCCATCTTTCCTCTATATTCCAATCGTTCCAATAATGCTGTATTGAGCGGAAACGTGGATGATACAAACGAAACATAGGTCGATAATAAATGCAGCAGAAATGAGATATTTAAGGAGGAGAGCTGGAGTAACTAAAATCGACAGACAATTAGACCAAACTCAAATAGGAGCCAGTATTGAGGAGGATTGAGAATAAACAGCTAAGCTGGCACGGATACAAAGCGAGACTAGCCCAAGACAGATTGTTAAAGAAGATCAACGAGGCAGGATTGGGAAGAAATAGAAGAAAGTAAAGTCCGTGGAAGACACGGATGGAACAGATCCGCAGGGTAGGGGAGGAAAGAAGTGAAAAAATGAGGAATATGCAGGAACTAATGCATAACGGGAAAGAATTGAATCAATGGGTAAAAGAGAGCCGGACTCCAAATCCGACGGCATAGACGGGCAGAAGGGTAATGTGAAAGATGAAGAAATTAATATGTTATCTATTACTATATTAAGCTTAGCGAAAGGAGAACAGCTTTCTTGTGATTTTAGCGTTGGAAATATGTTACCTAACTCAAGCTGAAATTCTTTCCTGCTGCTACTTAGAAGTTTTAATTAAACTACTTGTTTCCTTCCTTATCATTTCGTTTTCGTTAAATACCTGTTAATTGTTTTAAGCGGTTCATAATCGCTACCATTTACATAATAATCTGTAAGCACTTGTTAATCCTGAGCGAGTTACTTTTTCATTCATCACTTAATTAATGCGCGGTTTTCAACAATGGTTCAATCTAGATAAAGTCGGAATAGTTTGTAGCGCAATTTAATTGACTTTGATGTGCTAATTACATAATTATGTATTCCACAAGTAGAAGTGACTTGAGTTGATTTTTTTATTGGTAAATATTTAAGTGTGTTGTATTGAATGCTAAAAATAAATGTAAATACGGGAAGTAGAAAACGAGGTTGGTTAATTTGTAATTAATTTTTTAATTTTTTTGTTGTTTCAGTGTCAAATCTCCGCCAGTAGTTATAATTGAAACGTTAGCGGAATATAATGAGTTTTTTCTATTAGTTTCGCCTATACTGTACCTAAATTTTGTTAGTGCGATATCTAATGTAGATGTGTGAGGTAAATGTAAGTAAATTGTTTTAGAAAGCGAAGGTCATGAAGAAAAAAATATATTAAAATTGAATGACATTAAAATAGAATTCAGCAAAAAAAATTATATACATGCAAATGTAAGATTACGTAATGTAAAATTACCATATAAAAATATCAGAATTATGGAATCTATATACAGCCTGCTTTACGATTAAACATTTCCGTTACCTCCAGCGCTTTGGCTGCTTTTTTACTATTGCGTTAAAGTACTACCTGCAGCTTACTTTTTATCAAATTGGACCAATAACGGTATTCGATGAGGCCTATTCCAATGGGAATTTCACGTCATACGAATATGTGTCGACATTAACTTTAGAAGAAACTACAGAAGTCAGGAGATTATCATTTTTATTTGTAGTCAAATGTTGAATTCATGAACCATCAATGCAAGAATGGTCTGGGAAGGACGGCAGGGAATAAATGTTTTAGGGCTGTCCTTGCGTTGGATACCAATCACACTGGAGAAGAAGACAATTAATCCGTTCATGAATTAGCAAGACAGGGGTCACCATCAAAATTCGTATCGAGCCGAAACCTTTTGTGAGGCAAATGAACTGATCTTTTTTGGGAGATAGGTACTAAGGAGGGAAAAAGAATAGAACAAGGCGAACTACCACGCAAGTCAGAAGAAGGCTAAATGTCGTCTCGGAAATTATGATCGAAGGAGATTTAGAAGTCTTATCGACCTCAATAGAAATATATTTAGAATCCTAAGAGGATTCTCAATTTATATAACATAAGCTGTCTACACGCGAATCTTCTCAGCAATTTACTATACATATTTTTTTGTTTTTAAGATTCCTGTAAATAAAATTCCGAAACTGAGGCTACCTGAGGCTTCGCGGAATACCGCCCTCAAGAAATACTCTGTAAAAGCATTGACTGCTTGGGATGCTTGACCAGAATCAACATTTCATATGATTTGATTGTTTTTTCATGAAGCCAGTTCGAATAATTAAACGTTGGGATAATTGACGTTCGGAAAATCGACGTCCTACTGTACCGATTAACCTAAATCTTGATTGTTCTATTTTAAAGATTAGAAAAAATATGTATCGTGTAATAAAAGTTTAGTTTTCGATATTTAAAAAATTGTATTATATTTTAAAAATAATGTATTTGCAGTTAATGAGCTTATTAAACAAGTTTATTGAATAGATATGATAGAAAACAAAGAAAAACAACATATTTAATTTATTTAAAAATTCTTACTGACTTGCTCATGCAGCCATTATTAATTACTTAGCACATCTAGAGTACTTGCATCTACTTGTACATGTACTTTACATCTAGAGTACTTGCATGTGAGATGCACGTGTTTTCGTGGCTCTGTGAGTTTATGGTTGATGCTAAGTTAATTGGTTTATTAAAAACTTGTGTTTTACACCATTTTGAAGTTTGCGTTATTTTCTACTCGTGAGTATTAAGTAAAATTCAAAATTCTTAATAACGTTCCTGCTTTAAGCAATTTTACTTGAATTGGGTGCACGTATTTGTTTCTTGCACTTGCATTTTTGTTTTATTTCTTTTTCAATATAGTATCTGGTATACAATATTTTCGATCTCCTTTTTCCATCTGTCTCTGTTGCTGATCCTCTCCGTTGCCCATTCTTTCCTGTGTAAGGTTGTTTTGAAGTCCCTGAGACGGGCAGGTCTAGGGTGAAGTGTGTGTCCCCGTTAGATCCTTATAGTTTCTTTGCAATACTTGCTGTAAAATGAACAAAAATGTACCTGCTGCCGCTCTAACGCCGAGCCACATTTAATTGCTAATTGTGCAATTTGTGACCACTGTTATAAAATTGATTGCGTGGATATTTCAAAAGCTGAAGCGCGGAAAATTCACAACAAAACTCGTCTTGCTTGGTCGTGTTCTGACTGCGCACGTATGGGTAATGACCTTAATAGCTTGAAAGCTGTGATCGTCGGTTTGCAAAATCAAATCAAGCAGTTTGAATCTAAAATATCTTCCGGTCTTGGTTCTGAGTTAGATGTTCTCTACAATAATGAAAAGATTATATCTGAATTATTCGAACGGCAACGTCGTAGTACTAATTTAATTATTTACGGTCTTATCGAAACAGAGCGTGGTTCTAAGCGAGATCAGGAAATAGATGATAAACTGTCAATTAATGAAATATTGAATCACTTAAGTATACCTATTGATGATGTTGCACCAATTCGCTTAGGTAACTTTGATATTACCAAGCCGATTATGAAACGTCCTATTAAGGTTCGTCTGCCATCTACCGATTCTGTGTCAACAGCTTTCCGAAATTGTAAAAAGCTTAAAAACTTCGAAAAATACCGCAATATTTCAGTGTCTAGCGATAAAACACAGATGCAGCGTAAATTATACCAGCTAGTTAAGTCTGAGTGTGAACGACGTTTAGAGAGTGGAGAGACAGATTTGGTAGTGAAATATAAAAACGGCATACCAGTTGTTACTTCTAGCAACTTGACACAGGGAAACTAGTTGGCCCCAACAGTAACATCGACACGCAATTAGGCATATATTACCAAAATGTACGTGGGATTAGGACTAAACTTAATTTAATATATGAATATTGTTTTGTTTGTGATTTCAATATCATAATTTTCACTGAGACCTGGTTATCCGCTGATGTTGAGAATAGTGAATTCATACCTCCATCTTATACTGTTTTTCCGTAATTGATGTTATTATCACTAAGTGCACTTACAGGAATTTCCGCTTTATGGTTGTGGCAGTGTATGTACCGCCATATTTGTCGGCAGACGACATTACTCTCTTCCTTGAGGCTCTTGAGCTGGTAATTTCAGATGTTCCACCGATGTTGGTCGGCGATTTCAATATAAGAAGTTACTTTCCTCCAAACGTTACCGATCCTAAATATATATCTATAAACAATTTTACTTTATCCATGGGTCTTGACCAATTTAATAGCGTTCTCAATATTAGCTCACGCCTTCTTGACCTCGTGTTTTGCAACATTGATTCTCACATGTTAGTCAATCAGTCTACTGGTCCTATTGTTCCTGAGGACTCATACCATCTAGCGTTGCATATTTTCTTAAGCGTACCATGTGCATCTTCAATGAAATGTTTTCCGACGAATACCAATCTACGCTTCAACTTTTCTCGTGCTAATTTTAATACTCTCTACAGTGACATGTTCGATGCCGACTGGAACTCTGTTTTGAGCGCGGAGGATGTGAATACAGCTGTCGACCGGTTTTATCAAACATTGTACAGAGTAGTGAGTAAATCTGTTCCGACCTCTCAGTATAGGCCTACTTCTTATCCTCCTTGGTTCAGCAAGCCTCTAATTAATAAACTTAAAATGAAGAGTTACTATCACCGAATGTGGGTAACTACTGCTAGCCCTAGGTTTTATGATGATTTTGCGCGATTACGTAAGCTTACTAAACAAGAAATAAGCATCTGTCACGCAGCCTACCTCAATAAAATTCAAACTAATCTGAGGTCTGACCCTAAAGCATTTTGGCAGTATATCAATACAAAAAAGAGTCAGTCACGCATTCCAGGACAGTTGTTTCATGGTGATACAAAGTTCAGAGAACCACAAACTATAGTTGATGCATTTGCCGATGCATTTGCTAAAAATTTTATACCTAGCAACGAGATCCGTATCTCTGTTACTTGCTCCCCTCACGATTCTTTTTGTATACAAGCTATTACTCAGACAGAGGTTATTAACAGCATCGTTAAACTTAAAAGTGGTTCTATTGCCGGTGAGGATCAAATTCCTTCATTCTTCCTAAGAGACTGTCGTATGGTTCTAGCTATCCCGCAATGCGCTATCTATAACTTATGTATAAAATCCGGTGTCTTTCCAATGGTTTGGAAGATTGCTAGAATTACGCCAGTTTTCAAAAAGGCAAACCAGAGATGATCACCAACTATCGACCAATTTCTGTACTGAGTAATTTCTCAAAGGTTTTTGAACAAATTTTATATGATTCCATTTACAGTAGTATCAAAATCAAATTGTCTTGGCACCAACATAGTTATATGAAGGGTAGGTCAACGGTTACTAATCTAGCTTGTGTAACACAAACGATTTGCGAGACTATTGATCAGCGCTCACAGTTGGACGTCATCTATACCGATTTCACGAGAGCCTTTGATTCTATTGATTTTTCCTTATGGATTCAGAAGTTGAGTGCTATCGGCTTTTCCGCTTCATTGCTACAATTAATGGCATCTTACCTTACTGGCAGAATCGACTATGAAACTTACAACGGCTTCTCCCCCAAGCAATATTTAACAACATGACATAACAACATGATGATTTAAAAATATTTCATAAAATTGAATCCCTTCATGATGCCAGGCTTCTACAAGAGAATCTAGCAATTATTAGCGGTTGGTGTATCCACAATAAACTTCACCTTAATGTTGATAAATGCTGCGTCGTCAGGTATACCCGGAAGGTATCGAAGATTATCTATGACTACAATCTCCATTGCCAACTCCTGTCCTCATCGGATACTATAAGAGATCTTGGAGTATTGTTTGATGATAAACTTTGTTTTGGTCAACAAGTTACATCAGTGTGTAATAGTGCGTACAAACTTCTCGGTTTCATTCTTCGTAACACACGAACATTTACTGATTGGCTGCTATTAAAACTCTTTATTATGGATTAGTTCGGAGTAAGTTAGAATATGCAGCGATCATATGGTATCCTCACTATACATCTCACCAACTTCGACTTGACCGAGTGCAGCGACGTTTCTTAAAATTTTTAACATTCAAGGAGACTGGTGACTATCCGAAGAGGAACTACGATCATGCACAACTGCTTCTGTCACACGAATTGTCATCACTTCATATGCGCTATCAACGCACTAGTGCGGTGTTTCTTTACAGACTCATTAACACCAGGATTGACTGTCCTGAGTTGCTTTCTTGGGTACCTTTTATGTGCCTGCCAAAAAAGTCGCGAAATATATGTTCACTTTACTTGGATTCTATAAGAACAAACGTCATGTACCTAGCGCCCATAACACGTCTATGTCGTTGTGGTGATATGTTATATAAACACATTTTTTTGTGGGGAGTTAGTTTAACACTACGTATATACAAGGTAGCACATATATGTATGTAGCAATGTATAGTTATAGAAATACTTTAATATGAGGACGGGTGTATCTCCTCGTTCAATTCTTGCATATTGTTCTTTGCTTAGTGTATTTAGCTGGATTGTATGTGTCCGTTGTGGTTTTATACTGTTGGGCACGAAATAAAATATTATTATTATTATTATTAGCTGCGATTTTACCATTTTAAAAGCTAAACTTAAATGATCTGTTTCTTACAAATCAATATCTTTGCAACAACTCTTAATCTAAATTATGTCTAAATTACCCAAAGAAAGTATTTGTCATATGTAGATTTGGGTTTCTGCAATTAGAATCACTTATGCGTGTTCCTAGTTGAGAAAGGTGTTTCCGCACTGCATCCACGATAGATGATCCAGATTCAGTTTACAATGCCCGGAGAGGACATCTTCAGGCATTGTAAACTGAATGGGTAGCTACACGGAATATGTATAGTAAATAGCATTACTTGTACATTTTGTAAGAAGGTAGTTGAGATATCGCAACATATGTTGCTGGGATACTACTAGATTGGGGATAAGAATCTATTATCACTAAATACATACACTCCCGTTCACGGAAGTTGGGACACTTCAAAAGATTGAGGAAATAGTGCGATAAACATTTAAAATCTTATACAACACTACGACTTCCGGTGCGTTGTAATTTCCATTAGTTTATGGCAGAATATAGCATCGTTAGAAATATTGCAGAGCGTTTTAACATTAAAACTTATTCCCTCAAAGAGAAATCACTTAATAATCGTTTACAATGATTTACAACTATTGAAGAAAATAATTATTTAAGGGGCAATTGATTGCCTTCTCTGTCCTTAAAGTTTGTCTGGATATTTTCCAGAACGATTTTATGGTCATTAGTCTATTGTCAAGTCTCGAGGTACGTGCAGAGTGAAAGTGGAAGAACTTCATAGTTTTAAAGGTTAAAATGCCTCTTGAGAGTCCATAAGTGCTCAAAAGCGATCTTCCATATTCACATTTTACAAAGAAGGGTATTCTGTTGGACAAATTGGTGATAAAATGCATGTAGCGAGATATAGTGTGAACAACATTATAAAACGATACTGGGCAACGGAAAGTTTAACCTTCCTATACTCAGGTCAAAATATGAAACACGTATACTATACTATATAAGTCGGTCTCACAGACCGTATGTGTTTAATTAGTAAATGAAATCGAAAATTAATTGCTCCACAAATAGCAGCAGAATTCAATCGCGATCGTCAAAACGCTGCATTGGTAAGCACTATCAAACGTCGACTGCGAGAGGCAAATTTATTCAGACGAATTGCTATTCGGAAACTGCTATTGAGACGAGGCAATCGACTAAACGACTAAATTGGGCAAAGAATATAAAGACTGGACGGTAGAGAACTGAAAAAATATGTTTTCGACCGACGATTCTAAATTGAAGTTTTTGGACAAAACAGAAGAATTTACGTTCAAAGGTCGAAGACAGAAACATTGCTTCCCGAATGCATAGCACCCACGCTGCTGGTTCTGTCATGGTGTGGCGTTGTTTTTATACTCAAGAGTAGGAGATTTGGTACAGATTGAAAGTACCATGAGAAAAGAGCACAGTAGAAATATTCTGGAAGACAATGTTGTTCCTTCTAATAGTAATTTCTTTTTACTGCAGGATAATGACCCACACAGCATTATTATCTAAGAGTTATTTAAATGCATTAGAAGCAGATAGTATCTTACAAATAAGGTCGTGGCCTCCACAGAGTAGCGATCTTAATCATATTGAGCTCTAGTGGAATAAGCTGGATAAACGGATACGAACAAAAGGTCAAACTACCAAACAACATCTTTCGAACACTTCACAACGAGAGTGGAGTAATTTGGCGGCGAAAACTGTCAAAACTTGTCGAACAAATGCCGAGAATTGTTCGGGCAGTCTTGAACGTGGATTTTTCGATGAGACAAATGTACAATATGTTTATTGGATAAATACAATTATTTTCCACCATTTTATGTCAATAGAACTATATTTTGTTGTATCAAAATAACTTTATGTTTTATTCTTAATTTTGTGCAAGTACAACACTTCTATTACAGAACATTGAACTGTGTGTACATTCTAGATTTTGGAGTTGCCGCGAGTATCCAAGTTTGAGAAAGAAAGCTGTATCTTGAGGTAACCTTAACACGGCAGTAGTAGGGGAGGGGAAATTGCATACTAAAAAGGAAGCGTAGTAAAGATGGTATAAAAATGGATATCAATTATATTAATCGGAAAGGAATCTAAAACATAACATAAAAACTAGAAGGCGAACCGTTAGAACACGTAGATAAGGTCTAATACTTGGGAGTAATAATAAATAGGGAAAGCAGATTAGAAGATGAAATAGAGACGCGAAGTACCTAAGAAAATAAAGGCCGAAATAGTAAAACTAATTGTAAAACCAACATGGAGTTACGCATGTGAGTCCTGGATATTATCGAAAAGATACAAAGATGGAATAATAATCGCAGAAATGAGATTTTTTAGGAGAATAGAGGGGAAAACAAGGAGGGATAAAATTAGAAACAAACTAAAAATAAACACTGTCGAAAATACAATATAGAACAAACGTAGCTTAGATGGCCCGGACACGTGATAAGAGGAGAAGAGGATAAGTTAATAAGACAGATATTTGAAGGGAAGAAAATTGGAAGAAAGAAAACAGGGAGACCGAGAAAGATGTGGACGAAGGAGGTACGCTCGGCGGCAGAGAAGAGAGGAATAAAATGGGAGAATTTAGAAAGCATGGCCAAAAATAGGAAGAAGTGGAGGGAAATGTGGAAGACAGTACTAGACAGCTCAACTCCCAAATTAACTCGACACTGAAAGGTAGAAGAGTTCCTTATTAAGCAATTAAGTATCAATTATATAACCAAGTACCACTAAATCTGAAGGAAGAAAACAAATTCTCGAGAGCTGTAAGCAGAATATGCGGCGGAATTTCTAAGATAGACAGTCCCATAGTTCTGGGTGAAGCGGATACGCAATTAGGGAACGACTAACAGCTAATAAAGCAATTAGAAATGGAGAACGAAAAATACATGAGAAAACAAATGAAAATAGACGCAAATTTGCCATTTACTTGGGCCACTATATATGTATCCATAAAATGCGCACATCGAAGAATATAATGGCTAACGGACGACACCAAGCTAATAGTATTAAAAATCAGGTTGCAAGGACATAGTCACATTGTAGTACAAGACAAATAGCTAAAAAAGAGTCATAGTCTCATATAAAGGGTCACCCAGACACAAATTACTTTTTAATCACGGCGAACATAAACCGTCCACAGAAGAATTGTAATGTTTAAAATAACACCAATAAGTGGAGCATAAGACAACCACAAGTAAAGGTGATAAAAGTAAAACAAAACAAATTGCTGATTTTATGTAAATCAAGCGGAGTTGATAAGCAACAGCAAGAAATAATAATGGATCGCATTATACCCTATGAAGAATCGTTAGTTACGATTTGTTGTTAGTACAAATTACCAATTTTCAGACCAGTGGCTAGAGAAAAGGTAGTGTGGCAAACAATTACACTTTACGAAGAAGAAGTAGAAAAATAAAACCTACATAACTCTCACACAAATAATCCCACTGAGATTTATTTATTTGGCAACGTTCACAGAAAGTTGTGCAAGGACCGCACTGCAGCCTAGATTGCAGATGCCAATAATTATCAATGGAGGGAATTATGCTTTGTTTATCGCGGACTGCAACCGTAGACCGGTTTCGCCCTTATTAGAACTCGTCAGTAAGGTATACCACTTTCACGCTAAACAAAGTATTCCACAACTAGATGTTATACACACGTTCATTATCTTGGATTATATCACCATAATGGTGGTTCCATCTGATGAACGGAGATAATTGTTGGCATCTATATGTGAGAGTTATGTAGATTTTATTTTCCTACTTCTTCTTCGTAATTGTAACTCTCTCCAAGCTCTCGAAATTATTTTTCTAATTGCTATCCGTCGTTGCCAACAAGAGTATGGTATGCCAATAATTATCCCTATTCATCAGATGGAGCTACCAGTATGGTGGTAAGAATTAACGTAGAAGTGGGAAGGACTTCAATTTTTTGTGTTCGGCTGGTCTCTCGACGTTTTTACACCGACTGCGAGAAAACTTGCCATTTTTGATACCGATTGCCACCTCCTATGAAAGTTGACAACCGGAAACACATCACGCTAAGTCCCGCCTTTATTTATATTTTTGTCTCGTTGAATTTTGGGAAAACTTTCCTAAAACTATTTAATTAATTTAGCTTTAGTATATCGGGGATTTTTGTTCGAGCAAAAAGAGGTTTTCTAACTGTTGCTATCTTATAGTTAATAATTTAGTTAGGTATTTGTTGAACGAAACATATAATTCTTTATAGTATTTTAAGAGGGATCACGTTTAATTGTCACTTGCACATATTCTTTTAATTACGTTCTTCTAAAGCTTAATGTTTCTGTGAAGCCTCTGGAATTCCAACGTATACCGAGAGTTTTGTAAGCATACGATACGAAGCTAGCTTATTTCAATTTTATGAAACCCATTACACCCCAAGTGACAAATAAAGTGCAGTTCAATGTCATTCTCTCGCCTCAATTTGTTTTTATTTCTTTTAGGTTATTTTTAAATAGAGTTTTCGAGAAATTTTGCTGGTCGCTTCACGACCGAATAAAATAATCAGTAACGTAGACGGTTCCAATAATCTCGATTTAATTACTAAAGAAGCTGGAGGGTCCCTCTGACTACAGGAACTTAGATGCGATCCAGTTTATAATTGGAGAGTGGCGCCTTGTTGCTAATAATTTCTCGAACTTGAACCTACGCCGTTTCCATTGAGCTGGTACGGCTTGGATCCCCATATTTATCACCAACTAAGGGGTTATTCGAATGGTAACGATTAATTTCCGTATTGGTCACGTTTCCCACTTTTTCGTTTATTATTTAAATTTTACCAACAGTTTTAGAAGCCAGTAACAGAGCTCCAAGTTTATAGTCCGATGCTACAACAATTGAGCTAGTACGGACCTAGTAGATTAAGTCATAAGTCATAAGAAATAAAAATTCATAAAAGAAAAGTAAGAACTGGTACGATTAAGAATGGAAGACGATGAGAACTTCAGAAAGCGAAATTGAATAACCAATTGCAGAAACTATGAAATAGCAAGGAATAAAACCAAGTATACTTGTATGTTTTTTTATTTGACCTAATAGTGGTAGAGGTGATAATTAAAAATATGTAATAAGTAGAGTTAGGCAGTCGTCGTTTCCTACTTCCCGCTTGCTAGGGGGTTCAGAGGGAAATTTTCCGACTGCTACTTCAAAAGTCATCTGGCGAGGTTTTCGCTGCTCTTCTGCTGGGGATCTTGCCATACGAAACTAAGCACCGTCGTTAATTACTTCAAGGCACCCCATTCGTCAAAGCATCGTTTAAGCTAGCATTCTTTTCCCAGAAATATCATAAACTTTAAGAAAGTGTGAGGCTCAGGTTTAGAAAAGAAATTAGAAAAGTTAAACTAACTTCAATAAAGCAGTACCTTAAAAACTAACCGTTGTGTATTATAGTTGGCTACTTTAATTATGTTTTTTATTTTATATTCTATTTTTATTATTAATAACTAGTAAGTATACTGTTTCTTTGATGGAGGTGGAGAGATTGGGCGGGAGATTGGATGAGGGAGTGAGACCGGTGCAAATAGAAACAAGAACAAAAAAGTTGCATAACCAAATACTGAGCATACAGAAAAAACTAAAAGATGCGCAGAAGCGAATATGCATAGATGAGTGTTATTCCAAGGAAGTGATGAAGCAGAGAAAACAATTGATAGAGATTGCGAAAAGGGAGAGAGAAGATGGTAATCAAGCATACCTGAGATACAACAAAATTCTAATAAACGGGAAAATATACACGCTAGAAGAGGTGAGAAGAGAGATTAAACAGTCGAAACAACATAATACACCGGAACCGAACACAATAAAACTAGGACATTCAGTCAAAGGTCGCCAGACGAAGAGGAAAATTATAGAGGTAGAGGGAAAATACGTGCAGTCACAAGAACTACTTACAATTCAAAAAACTAAAAGAAGACAGGGCTACAGACATAATGACAGTGGCAATGAAAAAGGAATACGAGCGGGAAAACGAAGCAAATGGGAATGTAACGAGATATAAAAGAGCCATAAAAGGGGAGACTGAAGAGGACAGCAAAGAAACAAGCAATGATGTAACCAAGGACCGGATGACGAATACAGCAATGACAAAGGACACGCAAACGGAAAAGAAACGGGAGATGAAAAATGTAGCAATGGCCGAGGGGAAAATGAGAAGGGAAGGCATGCATAAAAAGAAACAAAAGGATAAAATCAAGATAGCAACATGGAATGTACGAACGATGCTAAAGCCAGGGAAGATGCCAGAAGTGGTAGAAGATCACAAAAAATATGGGATAGACCTTGTAGCAATCCAGGAGGTGAGATGGAAAGGACAAGGTGAAATAAACAAGGCAAACTTCACGTTAAAATATTCAGGAGGAGAAAAGCAGGGTCAACAAGGAGTAGGTTTCATAATAATGGCAAAACTAAAAGAAAGCATAATGGAATTTAATGCAATTAATGAAAGATTGGCATACTTGAGAATTCAAGCCAAACCTTTAAACATATCAATCCTAAATATATATGCGCCAACGGAAGTATCAGAAAAGGAAGAGAAAGAAAAGCTCTATGAGTGGTTAGAAGACGAAATAGAGAAGATGCCAAAAGAATACCCGTGGCTAATAATGGGAGATTTTAATGCGCAGATAGGAAGAGAAGCGACTATACAGAAAATAGCGGCACAATTCACTTTACATGAGAAGACATATGACAATGGGCAAAGACTATGCAACGTAGCAGCAAGTATGGATTTAGTGATCAGTAGTACAAAGTTCAAGCACAAAAATGCCACAAAGTAACCTGGAAAGCACCGGGGCAAGACACATACACGCAAATAGACCACGTCCTAGTAAATAGAAGAATGCAATCCTCAATAACAGATGTAAGATCATACGATGATACATACGATGTTGACTCTGATCACTTCATAGTAATAGCAACAGTCAGACTGAAAATAAAGAGAAATAGGACAAGCGGACGCCCAAGGTGTAGATGGGATACGTCTAAATTGGTTATAGAACAAGTAAGACGTAACTTTGAAAAAGTGTGCAAAACAAAGTAAATCTGGAGGACGAAGATGACATAGAGGCGGAATGGGGCGGAATAAAACATTGTGTCAAAGCAAAAGAAATCCTGGGAGAAGAAAAGAGGAGGACGTCAAATGAGTGGTATAATGATGAATGTAAAAACCTTACGTAAAGAAGAAAGAAAAGGAAATTGACCTGGTTAAACAATGGGAGAGAAGAAGGCACAAAAGAATATGAAAAAATCAGAAGGGAATGCAAAAAGTTAGTAAGAAAAACAAAAAGTAACTGGATGAATGACAGAATAAAGGAAATTGAAGTAGAAAATAGAAAAAATAATACGAAGTTATTTTACAAGAAGATGGGGAAAACAATAAAGTATACAAGGGAAAAGTAAAGGGAACAAGAAACAAAGAAGGAAGAGTTACAGAGCTTGAACGCGAATACAAGCAAATATTGAAAGAACACTTCGAGCACCTTCTAACGGAGCAGGAAATACGGACTCCAGTAGAAAATGAGCAAGAGCAAGATGTGGACGAAATAGCACAGGAGTTGGACATTCCAACAAGAGCAGAAATAGAAGAAATTATAAACAAAAGCCGAAATGGGAAGTCTCCGGGGAAAGACGGGATAAAAATGGAAATGTTCAAATATGGAGGACAAGAAATTAAAGAAAAACTATACCAGCTGATAAAAAAATATGGCAGCAGGAAAGAATGTCACAAGATTGGGAATGCGGACAAATAATAGCAATTCATAAAAAACGAAACCAGCGGCTGTGTAACAACTATAGAGGGATCGCCCTGCTAAACACAGCATACAAACTGTTATCCACACTGCTGCAAAGGAGATTGGCAGAAGTAACAAATGACACAGTGGAGCAATATCAGAACGGATTTACACAAGGAAAATCAACGATAGATGCAATACACACAATAAAACAACTAATGGGAAAGGCTCAGCATTACAAAATAGAAATAGAATTGCTTTTCATAGATTTCCAGCAAGCCTTCGATAGCATTAATAGAAATGAACTAAAAAGAGCGCTAAAGGAGCTGGGTATAGGCGCAAAATTGAGGAGGCTAATAATGATGACAATGGAAAAAACAACAGCGAGTGAGAGAGAGTTTGGTTTCAATAAAAGAGTAAGGCAAGGAGACGCACTGTCAGCAACCCTATTTAACCTGGCTCTACAATATGTACTCCGAAGGATAAAGAAGGGGACATTAAGGACAAGAGGAGAACACATAGTTGCGTACGCTGATGACATTGCATTAATAACAAAAAACAGGAGTAAAATGAAGGAGGTGCTGGAAGAAATAGTTAAAGAGGGAGCAAAAATGGGATTGAAAATCAACGAAGAAAAACCAAAATAATGAGACCAGATAGAGAATGCGAAAACAAGAAAATCCAAATAGGAAAGTATGCTTTTGAGGAGGTGGAAAGATTCAAATACCTGGGAGTGACAATCACCAATAAGTGCGAACGTAAAGCAGAAATCAAAGAGAAGATAATCACAACAAACAGAACTTTCTACGCAAATAAAAAGCTATTAAAAAGTAAGACACTAAGCAAAAACAGCAAACTGAAGATTTATAAAACAATAATTAGACCAACACTGCTGTATGCCACAGAAACGCTGTCCATGACAAAGAAGGATGAGGAGAACCTAAGAATAGTGGAGAGAAAAGATAATGAGAACTATCCTGGGACCAATTAGACTAAACGAGAATGAATACAGAAGAAGGACGAACGAGGAATTGGCACAAGAAATAGAAATTGATGTAGTGAGAAAAATTAAGCAATCAAGAGCGAGGTGGCTCGGACATGTATGGAGAGCGGGTCCAGGAGCAGTAATATATGATGTGACAGAGTGGAAGCCGGGATGCAGAAGAAGGAGAGGAAGACCGAAGAGTACATGGCTGAAGGAAGTGGAGCAGGATATACGAAGGACCGGACACATCAATTGGAAACAAAAAACGAAAAACAGAAAACTATGGAAGAAATTATGTGAAAGCATATAATCAGAAGAAGGGGCTGATCTCCCAAATTGTAATGATCTAGAGATCCGAATAGGAGTCTCAACCCCTTCGGGGGTGTATAGCCACAATAATAATAATAAGTATACTGTTTCTAATTTGTATATATTATACCATTTTTATTTTGAAAATTAACAATTAAAAAAGGTTTCTTTATGGTCCTTCGAACACGTCAACCTTAATTTTTAATGGCCAAATTTTTACAAAAAACGTATTTTGTGACGTCGTTATTGTCGCAGATATGACGTTTCCTCCTTTTCTTTTAAATGGTAACCCCAATTTTTGCTATTTGCTGGAGAACGTTTTTCTGCATACAGAATGATGATTTCTAAGATAGGTTACATAACAAGATTTTTGAAAAAAAAAGCTGTTTTGAGTATCCCTAATATTTTTATTTACATCCAGCTGTAGTCTTTTTTGTTTAAAACTTATAATTTAAACAAAATATAGTTTATTTCCAATGAGGTCCAGGAAATGTTCCGTTAAAAATCAGTCCTTTTTCGTTCTTTTTAAAAGTAATAAATTTCAACGTAAATGTAAAGTTTGACAAACGTTATTTGTGTTTGGTTAATTGAAATAGGATTAAAATGGACACATTTATGTGAAACCCAAAGAATAGACATTTTAATGATGATTGGATTTGGAGACAAGTACCAGACACAAAAAGAAGTTTCTAAATTATCCAATAAGAAGTACCCTGGTCCGCCTATTATGCGATTAACAGCAAGTAAAAACGCAAATTTAGGGACTTGGGTCACATAAGAGATAACTTTACAAAAGGTCGTCCGAAAATTTCAGAAGAAAAACAATTGTATCTTGTACTAACGTTTCAAGAAGACCCTCACAAATCAAGCTCTGAAGTCCCATTGCAGCAATCAATCAGTCACTCTAGCGTATTAAAATGTCTAAAATAGAACAAATGGCATCCGTATAAAATAAAATTGATTCAAGAATTTCACGAGGTTGATGTTGACAGAAAAGTTGAATTTTGTGAGATAATTAGGGACCGATGTAATAACAATTCAAAATTTTCAAGGCGCATAATTTTCTCCGACGAAGCTACCTTCTGTCTAAATAGCTCTGTCAATAGGCAAAACTGAAGATATGGGGCATCTGAAAATCCACATTTAGTGATGAAAAGACACACACAATTCCGACAAAAGTCAACGTATGGGCAGGGATTGTCGGTAATTCAGTAATAGACCCGATGTTTATTGAATGTTCATTAACCTTCCTATACTCACGCATACGGTCTGTGAGTATATGTCTTTCATTTTGACGTGAGTATAGGAAGGTTAAATGGTAAACATTATATTTGCTATCACTGCAGCGAAACATAATACCCGCATTTTGATAGAGAAAATCAAAATGCAGAATATCCCCATTTGCTGTATAGCGCCTTATAGTTCAAGCAGGATGGTGCACCGCCACATTATTCTCTAACTGTTCGCAATTATCTTAGTACCATTTTTTCGAACAAACGGATTGGTAGGTGCGAAGCAATTGAATGACCGGCAAGATCTCCCGATCTAACCTCATTCGGTTTTTCTTGTGGCGTTATCTCAAATCTAATGTGTGTTTAAACCGATCTAATAATATTGAAGATTTGGAGATTAGAATAACCGAGGAAATCAGGTTAATAGCTCCCCAAGTATTAAATAATATCATAAACGAATTTGAACATCGCTTTGCTCATTTTCAATACGCAAATGGTATGCAGTTTGGACATTTAATTTGAATAATTTAATATTTGTTTGTAACTTTTGACTTTTAACTTAAACCTTGATCGTTAAACTGACAAGGGAAGATCCCGAACCCGGAAATTCAAAAAATTTGAAACTTTGGGAATATATACAACATATATAGGTGTGCTATACGCAATTTTTTTTGTGCCGACATTCACTTTGAAGGGGTGAAACACCCCATCGAAAATTGACGGATTTTCAATTTTCTCCACACAACTCCAGTAAAAAGAAAGATAGAAGATAGGTGTAAATGCAATAGTTGTAGCATACATCAAGATCTTTCAAAATATGTGACTATCATATATACAGAGTGTTCCGTTAAGCCTTGCGCTTATACTGCAGATGTTTTTGTAACAATACTAAGAAAAGTTTGAGATATAATTTGTGTGACTTTTAATTCTGCTTAAAACTATGTAGGGTGTTCTAATGTACAGAGTGTTCCAGAAGTAAATATCACCCTATCCTTGGTTATATCTAACAGAACTTCATATATTATATTATAATATATATGTATATATATATTATTAAATACTTATTGCAAGGAATGATCTCAATCCCGTAAATTTAAAATATGAAATTTGAGAATATGTAAACCACATATAGAGGGGCGATACGAATTTTTGCTGCAAAGTTAATGAAATTTACTGTATATCTTTGCGGTACTATATTTATTAGATAAGACATTGTTTTGTTTGATAATAATATTCGAAGTTTTTATCTAATGGTGTAAACATGTTTTTATAAAAACGCAATAATCAACCAAATGCAATGATAAATGATAACGTTGCTTATATAAATTCCCCACTTGACATTAATAGTATTTGTTGTTTGACTGTGTAACAAACCTGTGGTGCTGAAAATGGTTGTCGTAAATACTTTAAATGTAATTCGCTTGCTCATGGTAACATTTGACGTTGCCAATAACAATAATCTAACACCTGTGAATAACCACGAAGTGGAATTACACGACATAATAAAGGATATGCTTCTTGACGTTCAAAAAGATACTTCATTTTCGCTGGAAATTGACACAACACTAGAATTTTTGAATCCAGTTAGACCACATTCCGTAGACTTCGTAGATGATGTATACGCACCTACACGCGAAGAAATTTTAGAAGCGATGGAAGCTGAAGACGAACAGTGTGTTCCAGAAGAAGGCGGTATTGTCACTTTGGAATATAAAACCAAAGCTGTTGAATACTGGAAAAGTGGGAAAACGAAGCGACTTACGTTAGCAACCGTCCAAAAGAAATTTCGAAAAGTTTCAACTCTCCAACAATTGTACAGGTAAACAGTGAACTCCATTTAATATAACAACGATTTGTCTTTATTTTCTTTTATTTGTTCTAGATGGGAAGAAACAGTAAACTGGGGAGGCACACGACGGGAAAAATTGCTACAAATTTCGGAATCCGTTTATAATAAGTTTGTAGAGAGTATTGATTCGGGTGATATTATTCATGATTTGGACATTCAAAGATGGGCTTTGCAAGCTAATCAAGGAATAGATTTAGAAAACTTTAAAGCATCCCGGCATTGGGTCTGGAATTTTAAGAAAGCGTATAGAATAGTTTCAAGAAAAATAAATAAATTTATTACGCGATCATATGGTACAGATTCCGAAAAGCTGAATGAAATCGCTTCAACATTTGTTAGCCATGTAAAAGATCACATAAAACAAGTCGGAGAAGATAATACATTCAATGCCGATGAAAGTGGCTTTAATCTAGAGCTTCATTCTGGTCGCACGTTAGCTGTGCAAGGTTCAAAAAGGGTTACAGCAGTTGTGCAGTCAATATCCGCAACAACACATAGTTATACCATACTTTCCACAATATCAGCTTCTGGAAAACTTCTTTCCCCTCTATTTATTGTCATGAAAGAACAAAGTGGTAGTTTCGGTCCGCGTGTAACAGAGTCTTTGTTTGAACCGGGGAATGTTTATGTAAGGGCTTCAACGTCGGGAAAATTAACAAAAGAACTGTTTAATGAATGGCTCACCCGTGTGTATGTGCCAAATGTGGGAGCTCAGAGCGTGTTATTCTTGGACTCTTGGACTGGTCATTGTCCTGCTACATTGCAAAAGAGTATACCATCAAACAAGCATGTTGAAATATTGACGATACCGAAAAAACTACGGCAATGATACAACCACTAGATGTATATGGTTTCCGCATATGGAAAAATTTTGTAAGAAAATTTTCCGATCTTGTGCTACTGTTTGGTTATGATATTGTATTGCATGAACGCAATAATGTTACCAAATTACAGTCCCTTATTCACAACCAACTTTCGGCACCAAAGTATCACGATGTATTTGCTTATGCTTGGTATAAAAGTGGATACATTGATCGAAAACCAAATAAGTTTGAAAATCCGGTAGCTTTTGCTTTTAGACAACAGGATTTTATACATCCTGCTAGCTGTTCCATATGCGGTGCCCAGGCCCATCATACGATGTGCGTGGTGCAACGAATTCCTACGTTTTAAACATTTCTTTGAAGAATTTCATCACCATACAGAATAATTATTCATTTGCCAGTATTTCACTACATAATAGATATGTTAGATATGTTATGAACAAAAGATGCAAAGTGTTATCTACAAAAATTTCCTATATATCTTATACTTTATGACTAATCAGCTAATCACATATAAATTATATTGATGTACTTATCAATATTTGTATTGCTTAAAATGTTAAAAATATTGATATATTTGTTATCGCTTAATAAAATCGATTAATTGTAAGATATAACTTTGGTCTAAAACTAACCTTTTCCTCTTACAACAGCGAGTGATTAAATCAAATTAATAAATTGCGCATTACATATGTCTTCTACATATTTCCAAAACCAATACTTTGGATGTTATTATCACACAAACAATGTCTTATCTAATAAATATAGTACCGCAAAGATATACAGTAAATTTCATTAACTTTGCAGCAAAAATTCGTATCGCACCTCTGTATGTGGTTTACATATTCTCAAATTTCATATTTTAAATTTGCGGGATTGAGATCATTCCTTGCAATAAGTATTTAATAATATATATACATATATATTATAATATAATATATGAAGTTCTGTTAGATATAACCAAGGATAGGATGATATTTACTTCTGGAACACTCTGTACATTAGAACACCCTACATAGTTTTAAGCAGAATTAAAAGTCGCACAAATTATATCTCAAACTTTTCTTTGTATTGTTACAAAAACATCTGCAGTATAAGCGCAAGGCTTAACGGAACACTCTGTATATATGATAGTCACATATTTTGAAAGATCTTGATGTATGCTACAACTATTGCATTTACACCTATCTTCTATCTTTCTTTTACTGGAGTTGTGTGGAGAAAATTGAAAATCCGTCAATTTTCGATGGGGTGTTTCACCCCTTCAAAGTGAATGTCGGCACAAAAAAATTGCGTATAGCACACCTATATATGTTGTATATATTCCCAAAGTTTCAAATTTTTTGAATTTCCGGGTTCGCGATCTTCCCTTGTGAGTAATACAAAAAAATAATCTCAAAGATCTTGTTATCTAACCTATCTCAAAAATTATCGTTCTGTATGTAGAAAACCGTTCCCCTCCAAATGGCGGTTTCAAAAATTGGGATTATCATTTAAAAGAAAAAGAGCTGACGCCATATTTGCCACAATAATGACGTCACAAAATACGTTTTCTGTAAATGTTTGCGCATTCAAAAATTAAGATTGGAGTGTCCGATGGCTTTTTTCACCATTTACAGATTTTACTGATTTTGTTCCAGCCTATACATCCACACTGTATGTATATGTGTATACAGGCTTTTATTTGAAAACTTACCACTTCGATAGCTCCTTAATTAGTAAAATTATCACAATGCGCTGAAACACGTCGAGTTTGTTTTGGAGGGGAACATTTAATAACCTGTTCTAATCAGAAGGGTAACTTTCACCCTCTCCCTCCCCCAAATACTCATACCCCAAAATTTTGAATGGCACTACCCAATGCGTCATATATCAAATATAGCAGGATGAAAGTTTCCCAATTATTGAGAATGGGTTACTAAATGTTCCCCTCCGAAACAAACTGGACATGTTTCAGCGAATTGTGATAACTTTACTAATTAAAGAGTTATTCAAGGTAGGACGTTTTCAAATGCAAGTCCTGTATAAGTTCCTCAGTTAAGCAACTAAGAATCTAATGCTTTCAGATGCGTTGGATAAGTTAAAGACAGCTGAAACGGCTATTACAAAATTCATTGTAATACTTACCCTGCTGCCATTACCATCCGCAATAATACCAGTTGCCAATACTCAGTGACTGTTCCGCAAATAATAATGGCTATTGCGAAGACTATAGTACAAACGGTTAACATCCTAACCCTGTTATATTTATCAGCTGCGAAACCCAAGATCACTCCAACAACCGTGAAGACGGCGATAAAGCTTGGCCCGGCTAGTATTTGATAATCTATTCCCAAGCCATTATAAGTCCATTCACAATAATTGGAATCGTTCGTGTTGAAGTCGTAGCAACTGAAAAAAGGAAGATTTGGATTTAATTCGGCAGAGTAGATATGTACTTAAAATTATTCTTGGCTTACCTTTCTGAACTATTCGCACTTCTGCATTCCTTCTTGACGCCTGTGATCTCATATAGGGTACCGTTCAGTTGACATGAAATATCACCATAATGTAAGTTCATGGCAATCGCTTTCGACGTAACTCCTATTAGATAATGTCCTAATTCGCCCGTTATGTAACCTACGCAGATTATGCCTAGAGCGTATGGTTCGTATAGGAAGTTTAGTTTCTGGAATAAGTGTCTCATTTCTGTAAAGAAAAATATAGATCTATGTGAAATCTCTAAAATATGTGCACGTAGTTAATTAATACGTAAAATGGAAGAAATTGGTGGTGAAACTGCATGTAGCGTTTCCTCCTCCACAATATCACATTAGAATTTTATTACCAAAATTTCGAAGGAGAAAATCTGATTTTCAAGAGGTTATAAAGTTTGAAGATATATCAAAATAGGTACACGATTTTGTAAAAATTTGTAGAAGTCAATTCAAGATGTGAGAAGATCAACGCATGATTTTTGAAATAATGATGCGGGAAGTACTTTTTATTAGTTATTCAGATTTCAGATTTATTTCTATAATAGAAAAACATGCTGAAAATGACTAAATCACCAGCTACATACTGTCGAGTACTAAATATAATGTTGTATTAGACTTCAAACTAATTAATACAACTAAAAGAGAGAAGGTTCCTCTTGTTGTATCGACCCAAACGTCACTAAAACGGACATATCGAGGATTACATTTAAATCAAGAAGGAACAATTATTAACAAGGCAAGTTTTGTATATTAACTGCATTTGGTATTAGCTCTTTGTAGCTGATTCTATGCTATTTTCCAGAAAATTTGGGACACCGATATCAGGCCCAACGAATAGTTACCATTAGTTCTAATACCGTTGAACAAGAAAGCTTCCATATAAGCAAAAGTGGGGAAACTATAGACGCACAGTGCTGTTAACGCACACTAGCTGATTCTTCCCACAATTGGCCTAAAGGTATAAACCATGACAATTCCTCTTTCCCGATCTTCGTTTCAAATTCTTTTTAGTTCTTCCACGTCTCATTCAATCGCTTTCAGCCATGTTGTCTTTGATCCACCTCTTGTCCTTCTTCGAATTATTCCTTTATTATTATTTCCTATAATATTAATTATTATATAATATTCGTATTATATTAGTTATTGTTCATTGATTATACAACTCCTTTAATTCTCTGTTTGTTTTGGGTTACCACCGTTCATTTATATCCGTCCTCTCTTCACTTTTCCTAATAACTTCCTTTCTCAACCTACAAAATTTCGGGGGTAAGGTCGGGGTAAGCGCACCTTTTAGGCATGCGCGCACAGGAGGTTGACTACCTGGAGATGTGGCCCTAGAGCACGTCATCTCCTACTGCTATGGTAGCACACGCAGGGTACCCTTTTTAAGCGATTTATCAATATTTTTAAAAACCGATTGTATCATATGTTGATAACATGCTTTTGAAGCAATTGTTTATTAAATTTGTGTATTAATAAATAGGAAGAAAGATGCGATTTTTCAGGGAAATCAGGAAATTTTCGAAGCTGTTGATTACGATTCCATGATCAGATTTTCAAATAACAATTGCACATAATTTAAGCAAATTCGTCTATGGAAAAATTGAAGAATAGAAACAAAATAGAAGAAAATAGGGAAAATAAACAACTATGATTTGTAAAAGACGCCAATGCATGAAGAAGTATTTATTATATGGATACCAGTTTTTTAGTGCCCTCTTCACAGAATTCTCCCCGCCTATGAATTAAGCCATGCTGTCCTGCGGCTCTTCATCGCTGAAATTTCAGGGAATAAAGTACTCAGTTCTGTGATTATGAATGGCAACTTTTCACAAATATTCCCTTCGACATTTTCAGAAGTTCGTCCGTCACAACAGGTGATCTTCCACTCCGTCCCTCATCATGGACATTAATTCGTCCTTCTCGAAACATACGGGACCATGTTCTAACCACACCGTCACTCATGACATTGGCGTCATAAACAGAACAAAAGTCACGATGAATCTCAGCAGCCTTCATGATCTTTGCACAGAGAGATCGGCTAACAGCACGCAGTTCATAATTGGCGGGATTCTCAATTGCAGCAACCATTTTAAACAACCAAAATAGCACGAATGTCTGAACGGTTCTCTCACTTGCATTGCCAGACTCACATTGTATCTGACCACTCCACAGCGATGGGTGGCACTGCTCACTAGGCGGAAACGGAACTTAATTTACGCATCGCCCTCGTATAAATCTTCTATATGTATAAAACACAAAAATGTCTCTATGTCCGTTATAGACTTCGAAACTATCCAACCAATGTGCCCCAAACCGGTTTCATTAGAAAGGCAATAACGCGAGGATGACTTTAGACCACTAAAAATGCATTCGGTTCATTCATGAAGTGGATTTTCGACTTTTCCCATACAATAACTTTTTTTCCGAATACAGACTGTCAACACCAAAACATTGATCTGTCACTGTCATCAGAAAGTTTTATCCGTTTTATCATTTGTGGTTATCGCGTCGACCATGTCAAATAATCGAATTAGAAAATATTAAAAATCTCATAGACAGTAAAAACGAGTAATTTTGACCGCGAAGAATGATGATGTCAACAAAATAAACCATCAAATTTAATTGGAGCTGCCCGGTGAAGTTGTCACGTACAAATCAATTGACACAGTTATAGATGAGGAACAAGCTGTCAACTTTCTAATAGAGTTTCTTAACTCATTGGGACCATCTGGAATGCTACCACATATCTTAACTTTAAAAGTTGGTTCACCGTTGATGCTCATTCGCAACTTATTGTTAGACCCACCGAAATTGTGCAACGGAACAAGATGGTAAGTGTTGCTGGTTTGAACTTAGAAAATTCCTGTTTTTCGCGCGGCCAATTATATGTTGCTTGCTCCAGAGTTGGAACGCCGAAAAATCTTTATGTTTACACACCTACCGAGAAAACTCAAAACACGACGGGTGTCTGCTAGTAATATATAAAAACAAAGAAACATGCAGATAACAACAATCGCGCCCTAGTCGGTGTCTTTGGGTTAGTGGCGAGCGATTCTTTCTAGCAAAAGTTTTAAACTTCATATACCAATTCTTCCCAGAGGAAGGAAATTTTGTATACATTGCATAAGACGAGCTGTTCAGATATTCAAAATTTTCAATTGAAATCGTTATCAGCAACCTCATTTATCCATACACACTCATTTTTTACACAATCTGAAAGTATCTAAACTCTTGAACATTTGTATCGGTTTTACCACTTTCAATTTTGAGAATTAGTCGTAGATTTGCAATCAGGGATTCGGAAATTCTTATATATCAATTTTCGCATTCTTTTTCGATTAGTGGTACGTTGGATTCGTAGTCAGCGAATCCGAAAACCCCTTTACACAAATTTTCATGGCAACTCACAAATCTCCAAATATTGGTCCGCCATATCGGATCTGCCATTTTGAATTTTGAAAATCTGACAGCAGATCCGTAATCAGAGACTTTGAAAATCCCTATATAAGCATTCTCATAGAAAAACCACTGCATAAAAAATCCATGGTTCAAAAGGTTACATGAAAGAAATTAATTATGTTGATATTCCAGTATATGAAGGACGGTAAAACGGTCCATATCCGAAACAAAGGAGGCCGAGAGCATTTCGGATAACCAAAAGTTTCGAATATTAGTACGGTACAATTGAACGCTTTAACATCTACACGAATTAGGGTAAATAAAAGCGTTGGGCACTAATTTAATTTTACATATTTAGAATATTTTGTTTTTTTTTCCACATATTTTCAATATTTTAATATATTTCAAATTATTCGACATACTTTTCTCTTCGAAAATCGCCTTATTTTTATAAAAATATAGTAGACGATTTTCTGGGAGATTTACATTGTACGATTACCGATGTTTCGTTAAATATAATAAAAAAATTAATTTGTCAGACGTGTTTATTGTGATAAGGTTCGATTTACGAAGTTACGTACAGGTTGGACAACCATACGCCTCGCCGATCGAAACTCAACTACAAATACATTTAATTTTACAAACTAAATTATAATTTTCAGTGGTGAAAACACAAGTGTATGTGAATTGTGAAACTATGGAGCGCATCTTTCTTGATATTCTATTTCTCCCCAAAGGATAACTATTTCTCTGCTAATCCTTGTGCTTCTAGGATGCCCGATGTAGATCCGCCCAATTATTTAAAAAATTCTTCCACTATAATTTTTTGATTTCTTCTTCTTCTACTTATTTGTCAAAATTCGTATTCGGAAGTATAGGTACAAATTACTATACATAGTAAGAGCAAGCATAATTTTATTCCATTTCATGTGGAACCATAGATTCTTTTGCATTTCTTGGTTCTAATCTAGATGTAGCTATGTATCATACAGTTTCTTCGTTTTCAAGCACATTTGAAATTAAAAGTCACCACTGGTAAGCGACGAAGCGGAAGCTTGAGTATACGCTTTCGTATTTTTCAACGACTTATTTTCTAGGATTTACATAACCATGTCAAAATATGGAAATATATACGCTATTTCTCGATGATAAAAGCTTGTACAGTTCACCCGCTCCTTCTTTGCCGTTACGTCGCGGTTTAATATAAGACCGGAATGTAAGCAGAATAATCCGCTATTTTGTGCTCGCGGGAATACATTCCTTTCAAAGTTGACGTGCAGAAGCTGTTTGTTTATGCAACAAATAAAGTGCATATTATATATTATATTATATAAAAATTGGAATCATGTATTCGAAGTATTTGTTTATTCTTTAAAAGATTTATAATAATGGAGATGCTAATACGGGACCCTTCCCATTTCAGTTGACCCATTCTTCGATTTTTCAAAAATCGCTATTTATGTAATACTACGAAATAATGTTATTTATTTAGCATTTTTAACATCTCTTAATAAAAATAAATACGTGCTAAGGGATCAAAACCAATAACCAACATAAAATGTGAACAATTAGAAAAAATGGGACCAAACGGAAAACGGAAAACAAAAACACAGTTTTATGTAATGCATCTCACTAGGTATTCGTACTTCGTATTTTATCATTTCCGAAATTCTACAAAGCATATTATTAGACAAACCTTGGCATAATTCCTGAAGTTTTTGCTTAATTTCACGGATTTTTCAAACAGCATGTTTCCGTAGCACCTTCATCATCACGTGATCTTTCTTCTGCCCGTATTTGAGAATACAACAAGCTTCAATCAAAATGCACAAAAAGTGACGTAAACGCGTTCAATCCTTCCGTTGGTTTTATTTTAGCGCATATGAATCTCCTCAGTCATTATATCTAAAAATAGGCCTTAGAAATGAAAAAATCTGAGAAAGCCAATCTTTTATATGTTGTTTAATGGACTGAAATCAAATCAAGGTTATATGCCATTCTTGAGGATTCATCACCTTCATTTTCCACCGTGAGTTTTTGAGTTTCGGAATCTAAGAGTGGCTACACGTATACAAGTGATGAACCACGTCCAGGACTTTCGAAAACAGCTACCACGTCAGAAATTCCACGACTTGGTTTTACCAGATCACTGAATAAAAGTGCATGAAATTGAGGAAGCTTCCTGCAAGATGGGTGCCGTATTTGCTCAATTCGCAGCAAAAACGCATTCGTGCTCGAATCTCAGCCAATTGTTTGGAAGTGTTTACGGGGAATCCAACGGATTTCAAGAGATGGTTCGTGACCATGGATGCGACCTGGATTCATCACTACACACCAGAAACAAAAATGCAATCAACATAGTGGATTGTACGCGATGAATCGGTTCCAAGAAAGGTAAAGACCATTTACTCGGCTGGGAAGGTGATGGCGTTGGCTTTTTGAAACGCAAAAGGAATTTTACTAATTGGTTATATTGAAAAAGGTAAAAACTGATACTGGCACTTTTGGACAAATTGAAAGCAACAATTGTGGAAAAACGCTCAGGAATGGTTAAGAAGAAAAGTGTTGTTTCACCACGGCAATGCACCCTCTCATTCAAGTGCAATCATTTAGCAAAAATTGATAAAACTGAGGTTCAAAATTCTTCCGCATTAGCCGTATTCGCCTGATTTGGGTCCGTGCTGTTCGCGAAACTCAACATTTCTAGATGGAAAGAGATTTTGGTCGAATGAAGAACTGATAGAGGGCGTAAACGATTAATTTGGGAACTTCGAAGAAAGTCACTTCCGGGAGGCAATCGAGATGCTAGAGAAACGTTGGAGGAAGTGTGTTGAGTTTCGAGGGGATTAGATTGAAAAATAAAATATAACTTGAATCCGTATTATATTGTTTTCATTGTCATTCCGGAAACTTTTCAAGCTACCCTCGTACTATGTGATAGCTTGTATTTTTAATTATACATTTCTAGTTACTGTAGTATCGCAATTACTTTTGGGGTTTTGTGTTTCATATTATTCAAAATATCAGAAATGAGCGGATTAAGTCGCAAATGAATTCAAATTCGTTGATTTCCTTTAAAACTCATTATTAGAAAATATAATATGTAGCTCCTTTCGAGAGAATCATCCTCTACTGTTTTTTTTTTCATAATTTAGCCTTGTTTCCCAAATGATGACATTAGGAAAATTTGAAGTACTACAAAATGAATACTTGGAATTTCCGACAGGTATTTGTCTGCATATATCTGTATGACATTTTGGACCATTACTATCTTTAAATTATATTATTGTGTTGAAGAAACTTTACATTTATCATTCAAGAGGTTTATTTATTTGTTACTATAGTAAGAGGAGGAAAGAATGCTGGTTGCTCATATTTCTCGGAACAAAGAAACACTTCCAATACCGTTTTTCAACAGTTTTTTTGTCTTCAATTGCAATTGCTATTGTATTACTACTTATAGTTATTTATGAACGAAGTTATAACTCGTTGTTGTATGAATGATTCGGCGTTTCTTGTCCTTTTATAACTTTAATTGCATAATTGAATTCCGACGTCGGAATTTCTAAAGGAAGACTCAAAAGCAATTAAAGTTCTACGAAATTGATTTGCCAGTTGATTTTGTTCTAATTCGCAGTACCTTGACGATAACTTTTTTTCAAATTGGAGAAACTATCGCTGTTCGTTCTGATTCGCGTAAGTAAAAAAAGGTATGGAGCTAATATCCTCTGAGAAGGTTAACCTGTTCGATTTTTATTTCGCAAAATTATAGGTTTTTGAACATAATGTTGATATGTGCTATTTATAACTTTCTTTACGAAGTCTTCAGATACAACGCGTCTGGCCTCGATCGTGACTTCCTTCTATAATTTTATGTATAAGCTCATCGCTTAATTTCACTAGCTGTATAAGTAACTTCTTTGTGTGAAACTTAACACACCTTTGAGCGTAGAGTTCTTTACAAATAAGTATTTTAGGATTAAGTGAACGATAGCGTTATGGCAATCCTCAAAGGGAGCTCTCGAGTAAATCTGGATTACAGGATTGGATCCTTTTGATCAAAGGGGACGTCGCTCGTAAATTCTGTCGTCGAAAACATATCGTAGCATGGAATAAGTACTTTCAGCGTATGTTCCAGAAGCGGGATTCGATACTTTGAAAGCTAATTTTACAGGATGTGGATTGGAGCCGTTTGTGGAATAGAGGATACAATTTCTTACAATGTATGTTGTTCATTTATATTATTGCCGCTTACTTGCTATTAAAAGATCAAAAAGCATATGATGTAAGGGATAAAAAATACACACCGAGGAAAAATTTATTCATTACATACTGAAACGATATGAGGAACTGAATCCTCGAATTTTATTCCATTCATTCTTCTATCAGCAATTTTAACGTGTAACTTTTTTTGTATTGTTTTCTGATTTTTGTATTACGAATAGCATGGGAGACAACAAGACACATATAATTATATATACTGTGTGTCTAGCTAAGTTCGCGACAAATGGAAAACTTTTTTATTCTTGGGTTTATGAAAAAAGTTATTCTTTATAAAAAGTCCTGCTTCATCCAAAACTTAAATTCAAATTGTCAGATTTTAATATTTGTTAGTCATATGCGAGATATGACAAAAAATATGAAATTAGTATAAGAGTAAAGTACCTTTATTTTCAATAATACTTAAAATGTTATAAGGAATAGTCGTTCAGAATTGGAAATTATACAATTTAAATACAGCATTTACACAAAAGAAAGCATTGAAAATGTTACACAAATGCTTCAACATATCCGCCTTCTCGTTCCATACATTTAACGGTTCTATCACAAAAATGCCTTAAAACCCTTCTAATTGTTTGTGGAGTTATTTTACGGATTTCTTCTCTAATAACACGTTTTAGATGGCCTACATCCGTAAACGGCGCTTGAATATAAACATGTTCTTTTAAATAACCCCACAAGAAAAATCAAGTGGGGTCAGATTTGGAGACCGAGGTGGCCAACGTATTGTGGAAAAGCGGTGTATAACCCTTTCGTTAAAACAATCTTCAACATATTGCCTTACGTCCAACCTACTATGACAAGGTGCACCATCCTATTGAAACCAAATATGTTGGCGTTCCAGCAATGGAAGATTGTCGATAAAATTACTAATTTCACTTTGCAAAAAATTTAGATACCGGTCGGCATTCAAAGATTGATGATAAAAGAAAGGTCCAATTACATAACTTTTGTAGATTCCGCACCATACATTTGTCTTGAACGCATATTGACTTCGAGTTTTTATTGTAAAATGTGGGTTGGCATCTGTCCACCAACGGCAGTTTTGACTCGATACAGTTCCGTTCGATGTAAATGTTGCTTCATCGGAGAATAAAATTTGTCTCGACACAAAAGGATTATCTGCTAATATTGCCTGAATGTCGGCACAAAACTCCAATCGTCTGTCATTATCACCTGGTCTTAGAGTGTGTACAAATGTAGGCTTGTAGGGATGAAATTTGTTTTTTTTTAGAATTTTAGCTACCGAATCTTTGCTTATAGTGTTTGACATCAATAATGCTCTTTTCCGCAACGAACACCTCGGTTGTTCTATTGCTGATAGCATCACTTCTAGTTCCATTTCGTTATCAGCAACATGGTTTTGGCGTTTGTTGTTAAATCTGTTTTCGACATTTCCGAAAGCCACCTCGGTCTCCAGATCTGACCCCACTTGATTTTTCTTGTGGGGTTATTTAAAAGAACATGTTTATATTCAAGCGCCGTTTACGGATGTAGGCCATCTAGAACGTGTTATTAGAGAAGAAATCCGTAAAATAACTCCACAAACAATTAGAAGGGTTTTAAGGCATTTTTGTGATAGAACCGTTACATGTATGGAACGAGAAGGCGGATATGTTGAAGCATTTGTGTAACATTTTCAATGCTTTCTTTTGTGTAAATGCTGTATTTAAATTGTATAATATCCAATTCTGAACGACTATTCCTTATAACATTTTAAGTATTATTGAAAATAAAGGTACTTTACTCTTATACTAATTTCATATTTTTTGTCATATCTCGTATATGACTAACAAATATTAAAATCTGACAATTTGAATTTAAGTTTTGGATGAAGCAGGACTTTTTATAAAGAATAACTTTTTTCATAAACCCAAGAATGAAAAAGTTTTCCATTTGTCGCGAACTTAGCTAGACACACAGTATATACACATATAATTATATATATATATATATATATATATGTATATATGTATACCATGTGTGGTCAAAATGTAATTTAACTCTTCTGTTCAATATTCAATATCTCGTCGTTTATTTGACGATTTCATCAGGAGAATACTACAAATGGTTACAAGAATCGGTCACAAAAAAGTCATACAATAATTTAATAAATACTTACAACTGAAGTTAATAAATATTCGCAAAAAATAAAAAGGATAACTTGGTGAAGCGTTACTACGTAAACGTAAAATTTTACAATAGGTATAATTTAATTAGTAGGAGTCTGATTTAAAATCTACAGTGGTCAGTTCGTTCTTTTTTATATGAAACATCTCCAAAAAAAAAGCCTATTAATGCACTTGTTTTCAATTTCCAAAATTTTTATGTACCACTGTAAATTTTAAATCAGACACCAACCAAGTAATATCTATTGTACCTAATATTTTGAGTGTGCATAGTAACGTTGAACCAAGTTAGCCTTTTTATTGTATTGTAGTATGTCCCTCCTGTATATTTTAAATTATATTAAACATAAAATATCATTATTATTGTAATTGTCCTCGTACGTTTAAGAATTGTCGTTCGTAATTTTAAAGGTATTCGACCAGTTTTAAGAAAAAGAAATATTTTATCATATGTATTTTACGTATAGTTTTTACTTTGTGACACTAACATACATTAACAGAGATTTCGATTTAAAATCTATTTCAATTGCAACTTGCCTTATGAACGTTTTGCATTTGATGATATAATGAGTATTGAAGAAAAGAGTTTCATTACATTTTGACCATATAACAGGCCGGCTATTGGAAAAAATTCTTTTGGTTGCTTGATTAGTACGTCCGATTACGGATGTGTATAAATTGGCAAAATAGCTACACTCAGCGACATCTTTGGTTTGGTTCTGAATAGAACATCTTAATCTTAAATTGTTGTATGAGACAACAGCATACAGAACTCAAGCCAGCAAAGGGAATACCCCCGGAGAGAGAAAGGGTAACTTGAAACTTTACTGAGAAACAAGGAGTCGCACCCTCGAAATGCCATTAGATAGATTTAGCACCGCATATCACTTCAGTAGGCTTTTCAAGGTGGTTATATCTAGCCTATGTGACTGACTAAGATGACTGATGACTATAGATATAGCTCTAGAGGCTCAAGACTTGATTAATTACTGCCCTCCATCCTTTTCCTCCCAGTTCCTAATTCCCATTTTCCTAAGCTCCTCTTGTACCGCATCTAGTCATCTTCAACTTGATCGCCCTTTTCTCTTTTTTCCACTTACCCCTCTCCCCAGTACTGGCTTTGGTGTTCTTCTTTCAGGGAGCCATCAGCTCACTGTTAAATCATGGCACAGATACCAAAGCCATAAAGACAAGCCTAGCAGAACAAGGTCATGAAGCAGTAAATATTCATAACATAAAGCATCGTATCACCAAAATACCATTATCAATGTTCTATATTGACATTTTACCGAAGGAAAATAACAAACAAGTATATAAGCTAGAAAAACTGAGGAACAGTGTAATTAAATGCGAGCCACCTAATGTCAAATGCGTTAACTGCAATGGTGACCATCCAGCTAACTATAGAGGATGTCTCGTGCATAAACAATTGCAACAAAAATTATATCCCGCTTTAAGGGAAAAAAGAAACTTACAGCCACAGGTACAGTCCACATCAATTCAATATATCCGGCCAAGCACATCCAACGCGCAAGCAGCCACTGATAGCAGGATACAAACCATGCAAGCAGCATCAGTAGAGAAACTACCTATCAATAATATAACTAAACTCGAAGAAATGCTAAGTATAGAGCAAATGAGCACAGTGCTTAATTTGCTAACCACCGTTGTCAGTAAGTTAGCATAATGCCTATACAACTAAAACATAAAATAGCAATTTGGAATGCCTATGACCTTCAACAACGTGCCAAGGAGCTTAAAACATTTTTGTATGAGCAAGATATCGATATGATGATCATTTCTGAAATACATTTCACAGACAAACACTACGTACGTATACTTAAATATAAGCTACATCACACAAAACACCCAGGCAATAAAGCTCACGGAGGAACTGCCATAATTATTTGTGACACCATCAAACACTACGAAAGAGACAAATTCTCCAAAGATTTCCTGCAAGCTACCAGCGTAACTATTGAAGACGACCATGGACCGATAACTATGTCTGCCACCTACTGCCCACCTAAGTTTAATAACAAAAAAGAGGATTTTCAGAGATACTTCAACACCTTAGACAATATATTTTTCGCCGGAGGGGACTACAATGCCAAACACTCATTATGGGGCTCTAAGCTGATAACACCTAAAGGTAGAGAATTAGTGAAAGCAATAAAAGCAAACAATCTACAACATATTTCTACTGGTCACCCAACGTATTGGCCATCGGACAGAAATAAAATTCCTGATGCCATAGACTTTTGCGTTACGAAAGGCATTGACACAAAAATGTGTAAAGCAGAATCTTGCTTTGACCTATCATCTGACCACTCGCCAGTATTAATAACATATTATTCAAAAATTCTATATAGAAAAATCAACCTTCATTGCATAACAATAGAACTGACTGGTCGTTATTCAGAGAACAATTGAATAGCCACATTTCACTAAACCAACCATCAGAAACTGAACAGGACATTGAAACAGCAGTAATAATTTTAACAAAAACCACACAAAATGCAGCTTGGTATGCAACACCTGATGGCGATAAACCACTAAGAAAAGATGACGTGTCTCCTACAATCAAGCAGAAGAGACAGCTGCGAAAACTTTGGCAACAAGTAAGAACGGAAGAAAACAAAAGAAAACTTCACAAAGCAACTAAAGGGTTAAAAGATCTAATCCAAGAAGAACAAAATCAAGCTATACAAGAATTCCTCGAAAGTCTAACTCCAAATGAGACTTCGGACTATTCGCTATGGAAGGCCACAAGGAAGCTCAGGAAGCACCAACAACAAAATCCACCTATCAAAAATGAAGACAATAATTGGATCAGAAATGATAAAGAAAAAGCTAATGCTTTCGCTGCACACCTAAAACTGTATTTAAACCACTCCCTTCAGAACTATCCTTTGAAGAAGAAGAAAATATAACCAAATTCCTGGATGTGCCGTTCCAAATGGACTTCACGGCCAAACAAGTGAAACAAACAATAATGAAAGAAATTAACATAGAAAAGCTCCAGGCTTTGACTTAATTTCTGGTAAAATATTACAAAAACTCCCAGAAAGTGGCATAAAACTAATAACCTCTATTTTGAATTCAATATTAAACACAAACTACTTTCCTAGTTCTTGGAAAGTGCCCCAAATCATTATGATACTAAAACCCGGAAAAAAGCCAGAGCATGCCTCATCCTACCGGCCCATAAGCCTCCTACGTATGCTCTCTAAAGTATTTGAGAAAATATACGCCAAAAGACTTAAGATATTAATAGATGAAAGCGAATTAATCCCAAAACATCAACATTCAACATTCAACATTCCGAGGTGGACACGGGACAATAGAACAGATACACAGATTGGTTAATAGAATAAACAAGGATCTTAATACTAAAAGATACTGCTCAGCTGCCTTCCTTGACATATTCCAGGCCTTTGATAAGGTATGGCATACAGTATTGCAAATCAAACTAAAGAAGTTGCTACCTTATCCCCACTTCCAGCTGTTAAAGTCCTACCTGACACAAAGACATTTCTTGGTTAGACAAGGAGATGAATATACCGACCTCAGCACGATACATTCAGGAGTCCCACAAGGAAGCGTATTTGGGCCTATTCTGTACCTCTTATACACAGCAGACATACCAACAACAAGAACTGCATTAACAGCAACTTATGCAGGTGATACCGCTATTCTAGCATCCCACCATAATCCATTTTTAGCCTCAAGAAACCTCCAGGCAAATCTGAATAAAATTCAACATTAGATGAAATCTTGGCGCATTAAGGCCAATGAAACGAAATCCATACATGTGACATTTACACTACGCAAAGAAACATGTCCTCCTGTCAGGATTAACGATTGTCAACTCCCACAAGCCGAAGACGCTAAGTAGCTTGGTATGCACTTAGACAAACGACTTACTTGGAGAAAACATCTATTCACCAAGCGCAAGCAGCTAGGACTCAAACTAAGCCAGCTATACTGGATCATTGGCTGTAAATCAAAATTATCCTTCTTCTTCTTCTTCTTCTTCTTCTTCTTCAAATCAAAATCAAAATTATCCTTGGATAACAAAATATTACTATACAAGTCCATTTTAAAACCCATTTGGACTTACCGTATCCAACTATATATATATATATAACCACCAGTATACTGCAAAGGTTCCAAAACAAGGTATTGCGCACTATCGTTGATGTGCCCTACTACATCCCCAACGAAGTGATTCAGCATGACATCCCTTTGGAATCCGTTAAGAAAGCTATACATCGACTTAGTGCGAACTACAGTGAAAGAGTGCTAGTGCATCCAAATGTGTTAGCCATACAGTTAAACGTGCCAGATGCCCATAAAGTTCGCAGAATCCAGAGATTGCTGCCTTGCGATTTGAGGACAGAACACAGATAAGCCTAGATTATAGATTATTGACATTAGACTTAAAAATTAGACCTGCATTAAGGACTAGATTAACATAATGGAGTGATACTCTGCACGTCACGGTTAATGCTCATACTCATACTCATACTCACTCATAACAAACGCTTATTGCCCATGGGCAGATTGCAGAATCCTAGGAGATAAAAGAAAAAAAACTGTTAAATCTTCTCTCCCACATCTCGCCCTTTCTCTTACCACCGTAATTACATCTTAGGATCTTTCTCTCCCGCACTTCCAACCGATTATCGTCCTTTTCTTTTAATATGCATACATCGCATCCATAAATAACAACCGGTCTTTCATTCCTGTTTGATATATACGCACTTTATCTTGGTGTGGTGCTATCTCTAGATTTTCATCATACACCATTATCAGTTCCTCTAAAATTTTTGTTCAGAATGCCTCCAAAATACCTCATACATCTAAGTAACCTTTCTCCTTTGTTGGTAGCTAATTCATCTTTTTCGTTTCTGCAATTATGTTAACATGTTGCTGCTCCTTATATCCCCCTTTTCTTCTCTTACTCCTTTATGAAATT
Source organism: Chrysina gloriosa (assembly GCA_038088585.1). Taxonomy (NCBI): domain Eukaryota; kingdom Metazoa; phylum Arthropoda; class Insecta; order Coleoptera; family Scarabaeidae; genus Chrysina; species Chrysina gloriosa. The sequence continues at coordinate 10,703,895 of CM076095.1, forward strand.
TTCTTGTATTCTTATTTGCAAAGCTGTTTTCAATCATAGCAGGCCCATCTTCGAGATAACGCCGTTTTCTCTGTCTACATATATTTGTTTGCTTCTCGTCTCATTTGTTGATCTAGTCTAGTTCTATTTCTATTGTTTAATGCAACCTTGGAAACTCCTCATACCATTCATTGCGGTACTGTTTTCCGGTTTCTTGCAGTAAATCGTTTGGAGCACCCAATATCACATTTTCCAGCTAATCCCACTTCCTTTCCAAATTTTTGTCATAATTTTTCCGATCCTCCAATTTCCCCTGTAGTTTGCATATTTTCGTTAATTCCGATCTTTTCCTTGTCATATCTACTCCTGTTCTTTCTTTCATCTTGCTTACTAATCGGTTTGCTTTCTTTTAACAGTATTCCTACCAGACCGTGGTCACTGTCACAGTCAGCACCTCTATTGCTCCTCACGTTTTGCACGCTTTGTCTCTATCAAAACGTGTCCTATTTGGTTTACTGTGTTTCCACCCGGAGGCACCCATGTTTCCAGGAGAATATCTTTGTGTTGGAAATATGTGTTCATAATTCGCATGCTTCTTACCGTTGCAAACTCTATTAGTTTTTGACCATTCTCATTTGTGTTTCTTTGTGTCTGCTAAATTTCCTTATCGCTGGCTTATGTTTTTCCTCTCGTTCAACTTTAGCATTAAAATCTACTATTAAACTTTGAGTATCATACTTTTGTAGTGCATCGCACAATTCTTCAAGTTCTTCGGAATACTTTTTAATTTTAGCCATAAAATAAATTACCCTCTTCCCTCTCCATATATTCTTCTGGTACTACTACTATTAAAAAGAGCATGCTCATCTAACTCCATTATGTAAACGTGTTTTGGCTTCGTTTCTTGTAATGCAACAATGTCTATATTATATTTCTTTAATTCAAACATTAAATTCTTCAATGCACACTCTGTAAACGTGCCCCTCACATTCCGGGTGCCTAATTTTATTTTACTCTCTTTGCATTTTACTATTTTCTTACATTTGTTTCTGCTATTTGTTTGTGTTATTCATCTTATTCAATTCATCTTTTCCGATTTTCATATCCATTCTTGTTGGCGTTGTCATCCCTTTCGCTCCATTCTTCTCTAATGTTCTTCGTTTTGTTTGAAACTTATCGTTTCTTACTACTCATTTCTCCTTTTCATCCCACACATAACAGACGCCATTCATCAAAATTGTTCTGTATCATATTTTGACTTCGATTCCTCTTTGTTTTTCCATTTTTGCTATCTTTAGAATCTCTGACTTTATTGTTCTTTCCTCTTTTTCAACATAAACATTTCTACCTCTTATTTTGCATTACTTTTTGTTTCTCCTCCCACGATTCTTATTAGTAGCGTCTTCCACTCGTTCTTCGTCTTTAAGGTAACAACTTTTTAGTATCTCCCCTTTTTCCTTTTTTTTTGCTTTTAAGTTCTTGGCTCTACCCTCACTATTCTATCCATCATCAGCTACAGTTTTTCTGCTTCCCACTTTTCTTCCTTGCAATTCACCTCTTGCTTTAATTCCTCTATTTCCTTGGTGTTATTTCCGAGTTCTTTTAACACTTTTTGCATTGTTTCATTTACTTTTTTCAATTCTTCCATTCCTCCTGAGCTGCTTGTTTCTTGTTTAAGCTTTTCCCTTTTAGATGTTTCTTCTATTTTCCCCTCTTTTTATTTATCTCCAAGCTGTCTTTGCTTTTGTTGCTCTGGAGAGCTGATTTCTTTGCGAATTCTCTTAAAAACATCAGCTTCCTCGCTACTGTTCAAAGCCCTGTCTCCTTTTTGACCACTAGTCATTTCCTTATTACAATATCCTCAGCGAGTACGCTGCTCTCAAAAGCCACGACCTGAATGCAACGGTCGGCTCGCTTCTCTTCCTTTACACTCCAACAATAAATGCGTTTCATTTGTTTGATAATCTTACAAAATCTCACTTATTTTTAGACACTGGTGGAAGCCGAAAGGCGTGTTCCGAATGTATTGCCATGTTTGACTTTCACACTTTGAATTTAAATTCCTTCAACTTCCAATTAGAAGAGGTAGAAAGATTTTTATTGACATGCTGTTCGGTTGCATTGGAGGCACTGATCTGAAACGGCCCGGTAGGTGGCACTGTTTAGAAGTGTCATTATATTTTCGTAACATTTGCATGTTTTATTGTGAAGACGGTGACAGCTTTGAAGTTGACTAGTGTGTTTACAATGAACGTTTAAAAAGCAATTTCACGTGAAGGTTTTCGCTGGATAATTGTTTAGGTTTTTACTAAAGGCGTAACTCAACAACAATAGACAGAATCGCGTCGTTCAATCTTTGTTAATGAAATACCAGCAGAAAAGACTGTTTACAATTGGTTTGCAGAATTTTATTGTGGCAGTGCGTCCATCAGTGATGAACTGCGTGAAGGTCGACCGAAATTGGTTGTTATTCCAAGACACATCGATGCTGTGCGCAACATGATTGAAGAAGACCGCCGGGTGACTTACAGTGATATAGAGGCATTCTTAGGCATATCCGAGACTGCAGTTCATTGGATTTTGCATGATCATTTAGTCGTGGAAAAGATTTGTTCTCGATGGATTCCGCATAACAGAGGAAGAAAAAGGAAATGCTTGTGTTGATTGGTGTAATGAAATGCTAAATAAATTCAACCGTGGAACCACAAAATGCGCATATAACGTTGAAACAAACTAAAGCAGCAAATCACTGATTGAGCGTTTTAAGATGAACTGAATCCCACAAAAATTGTTCGTTCACGAAGCTCTTCCAAGAAAATAATCGCTTGTTTCTTCGGTTGTAGTGAACATATCGCAACCATTCCTTTAGAGGATTGAAGAACAGTTCATGTTGAACGGTATACAGTAATTTGTTTGCCATCGACAAAATCCGGAAAAGCAACCGAAAGCGTCGAATCATTCGGTATCATAACAATGTCAGCCCTCACACAGCACGTCAAACAATTGATTATTTGGAAGAGAGTAATATCGAATTCATGTTCCATTGCCGATCTTCATCTCATTTGCTGCCTAACGATTTCTTCCCGTTTCCGAATGTCAAACCAAAAAGTGGTGTGGACAGCGAGCGCACGAAGCTGCCGAAGCCTTCAAAAAATTACGTTTTTTGAGATATCAACTTAAAAGTGGAAAAATTCTTTTGAGAATTGTTTCAACGCATGCAAAGGTATATGAATCTACAAGGCAAATATTTTGAAAAGCAATAAAACAGTTTGCTCCAAAACCTTTTTCTATCCTAGTTTTTGTAACAAATTTAAAAGCTTCCCTTGTATCTAAGGGTTACAAGAAGACAAGGAGCTTCAGTCTGGTGAAATCGAACAAAAAGCTCCTCATTAGTCATAAACTGTTCAGATAAATAACTTTAAATAAAACTAGGGAAGCAGTATACTTCAGGAGAGACAACTGGAATGACAAGGGCATGAGCGTTAAGTTTAATAGTATACGCAATACGATTGATTTGTTAAAATTTCTTCTTAGTATCACAAACAAATCTTCAATTGTGCTCTTTTATATCGCTAGTTTAGAGTATGTAATATTAATTCTTCTGTACGTCTTATGATCACGTCATATGGGTGTTGTAGAGTAACCTTGACAATACAACGAACAATACATAATTTATTTCGCAAAAAGGTGATAGAAAAAGTCTTAAAATCCAATGTCATCAAAGTTAATTCAAATTCTTACATTATTCTAATGTTATACTTTGGGAGTTTGTGCGGAGATAATTTTTTCCACACACTCATACCTCAGATCGCGGTTCGCGCGCTCTTGACATTGGCCAAGAAGTGAAAGTATTTCATTATCTCGCACAACCTTAGTTTTACAAGGCAGCACTACAAGTTTTGTCAAAAGAAAAAGGATGCCGGTCAAGTGCGACTAAGACATTTCGTATGTTGGTACAGTTCGCACAAATCTGTGAATGGAATGATGTGAAAATATTATGTTTTCGTAACATGAACGAAGTCGTTGATGCTTATGATAATGATTAATTTTTTTTAAGTAAATGCACGCGTCTGTAATTATTCTACAAAATTAATAACTTTATGCTGATATTATGCAAGAAACGACTATTTTATGCAATTATGTACGACGTAAATTATGTAGATTTACAAAGTATAAAGATTCTTTCGCTGGTACTCACTTTAATAAATAAAACCTTTTGTCTGTAATAATTATATTACTCACGATTATGCAAGTTAAGTTTATCGTAGTCTGTGATGTTTTTACAGGCACGAATGCGGTATTTAGTTTTGTTTTGCGCTCCCTTATGAATTGTTATTATTAAATGTTTTGTATTTGATTTAAATATCGCTCTATGGCCAGAGGTCAGAATAGTCTATTAAAGGATAGACAGGCGTAAAATATGCGATTATTTAATGCGGAAGAAAATTCGAGAAATTATTTTTTATGCATACATTACCAACTATTTCTTATACAGAAATAAGAATTAGAGTCTTCAATATACGAATTGGAAAATAAAAAGCAGCAGCACATAATAGACAGAAGCGACAAAGTTAGAAAATCTTGTGGTAAATTCTGTTTGCGCATGGCCGGGAACCATGTTCTAAATACGACGACACTGTTACATTTGGCTAACTTCATTAATGTTATTATTCTGGGATGGTGTGTGCATATTAAAATTAAAATATACGATTATTGTTGTGTATCACTCATTTAACTTTTTAGCAAATACTATTCTTTTAACACATCCAAAACTCTAATATTTTTCAATTAATACGAACAAATGCGCACCTTTCGTATTTTCAAAATGGCGTTAGCTAACTTCCGAGCTATTTCGAGGACATTCAAATCGACCACATGAACATCAAAGCTGCCGACACGCCTTGTCGCTTTTGTCAATTCTGTGGCAGCAGTTAGTCTTTGTATACCGTGGTTTGCAGTTGATTTAGCGACGTAGCGTGCATCTGTTTGAGTGTATGTGCATGTGAAATAAATGAAGGCAAAAACTAAAAGAAAGGAATTTAATTTCCAGTCGGGGGATATTGTGTTTAACGTGTATAATTATGTTAAGACCATATTTCCAAAAAGAAAATAGAACAGAACTAAAAAGTCGTGCTGTAGCTGCTACGGGAACCTTTCTAGCTACTACAGTAAAACTTCGTTATAACGCTCCTCTAGGCCCCTAGAAAAAGAGCGCTATAACCGGGAAAGCGCTATTACCGACTAATCTTAAAAACGGCAAAAAATGAACAAAATTTATTTTAAAACGTCTTTATATATATATGTACGAACACTTCCAATTCAAGGCCGGAAGGTCGAATTTCAATAAATATTACTACTATATATGTACTACTACATATATTTTACTTCTTTTAAATAAAGTAAAAGTTAACAAAACCTATTTTATATAAAACTTGTACGTTAAAAGAAATTAACAAACTATGTATACATTTCCACAAATTTTATTAAAAAAATCATTAATTTGTGTTTGTTTATAGTGACAGATATTTTTTAAACTGCATTTTCTACTTTATTGATATTTTTGAAGGTTTCCTCTTCTACCTCCGTACAAGAAAAAATGCTCTGATTGTTTTCAAGGTCTCTAAAACGTCGTTTATTTTTGGCGTAATTATTTCTGATGAATCTTCATCCTCTTCATTTTCCACTTCTGATGGTGCATTGTAATCGGCGATTAGTGTCTCAAGGCTTAAAACTTCATTGGTTACTAACCCATTGTCGAAGTCATCAAAACTTTCCAATTCAGTCAATCTTTCTTCCATTTGTGAAAGGTCTCACCAGCCTTCATCAATTTCTACCTCTTCGGTTTCATCTTCCCTTCTAAAGTTACCAACACCTTCTTTCTTAAGCGATTAAAAATGGTCTCTTTCGTAATGTCCATCCATGCAACCTATAAAAAGTGGTTAGCATCAAAAACAGAAATTGTTGAAGAAGTCGAATTTGAGCTGTCCATAATCGATAGATATCATTGGACCATCCTTTTCCTGTAACCTTGCTTCGGAACTTATGATGCCTTGATCAAGTGCTTGAAGCTCGCTTGTGGTGTTAGGTGGTAGGAAAATCAAGTTGATGTTTTTGAGATTTACCTGTTTCGGATGCGCAGCGCAATTGTCGACAAGCAAAAATATTTTCCGGTCTTTCAATTCGATGTCGCACTCATTGAACCATTGCACAAATCCATCTTCAGTCATCCATGCAAGATTGAGAAGAATAAATGCAGGGACGGGTGTTCACATTCTTAAAGCAACGTAGCTTAGCGTATTTTCCAATTACGAGCGGTTTCTTTGTCTGTGCCTGTGCAATTCGTGCATACGAGGACCGTTAGGCGTTCTTTGCTTAATTTTCCTCCGTAGAATTTTTTCATTTTTTAAAACTGAAGATTTATCAGATATTACTTTAAAAACAACCCAAATTCATCCGCATTATAAATTTCTGAAGGATTGTAGCCAGAGGTGAGGGTCAACATTTGACTTTTCCAGTCGAATGTTACATCAGGATCTACTGAATTTGACTCACCACAAATTTGTTTGTACACGATAGAATGTCTGTTTTTAAATCTATCGATCCATCCAGTTGAAGCGGTAAACTCCGTTATTCCAAGATCGTCGGCCACTTGGAGGGCCTGTCCTTGTAAAATCGGACCACTCACCGGGATATTGGAGCTCTTGGTTGGACGAACCAACTTTTCAGAATCGTTTCTAGCTCTTCATATTTCGCTTATCGTATTTGTTTACTAGTGGTTCCCTCATGCACCGAAATAAATTCCCTCCGCTTCTTTAAAATTATACGTAAAATTGAAGCATTGATGATGTTGGACGCCGCAAAATCTTTTTGATTTAAATTGGATTTATCAAAGTCTTTTATAAAATCACGTTTTTCTTTTAACGAAAACGATTTTCGCGACATGTTGCCAGCAGCGTAAAAAGTAAAAGACTGAAAGGAAACCGTCAAATGAATACGTCAAATTCTCGGAAAATTGTCTAGCCAAGATTCGTGGAACATCTTGGTGGGATTTGTTGATAGTAATATTTCATAGAAATCGTAATGATGATGATGATGACCATTTCTGTCTGCTTTTTAAACATTTATTTTAATTTAATCATATCCCTTTCTAGTGTTTGCAAAATGTATACTAAAAAAACCTTCAATGGGGTGTTATAAGCGGGAAATGGGAGCGTCATAACGAATAAAAGTACTACAGAAAAGTAGTCGCTGTGACCGGACCAAGGAAAAAAAGTGTTATAGCCGGGAAATCGTTATAAACGGGAGCGTTATAACGGAGTTTTACTGTATAAAGAAAATTTTAAGCGAAGGTGTCGATTCGCAAGTTAAGAAGGATGGTGTTGGTGAAGTAAAATTCAGTTCTCCTAAGAAACCCAAGAGAAGATGCAGAAAAACCAATATATTGCTATGGAAACAAATGCATATTAAAAACATAATTTATGATTTCGACAAAGCCGAGCATTGTCGAGTTACTCTGGCTCACTTAGGTACAAGAAAAATTAAGTGCAGAATTCGACTTTTCCGGAAAAACTTACCTTCCTGCATAAAATTAGAAAAAAATTGGAATCAAGTGGAGGAAAAGTAAGGACAATCGGGGGTTGCTAATAGAGAAGACCGACATTCGCACGTTGATGTTGAACTATATGGACAAAATAATATACTATGGGAATGAAGGCAAACCAATTATCTTTATAGATGAAACATTCACGCAGGCCAGACATATGTTTTATTGTTGTTGATGTAATTTGATTGTTTTCTCAGGCATTGTGGAAAGGATAGGGCATTTTCAGTCTTGCTAAGGCCCCTTCTACATTTCAATTAAATTTAGAATCTTTTCTCAATACCTGCGGTCTCATTTGTACTTCATACAAATTATTTTGATTATGTTCTGGGCGGTTTCCATAGAAGGAACAGGAATTAGTAAATGTTTTGTAAGTATATGCTGATATAGATGAAACTGTTACAACTAAAGAATTGGCGGTCTTCGACTGTCACTTAATATATGTATATCAATAAAGTGGTTCTAACTTACGACATTGATTATATATATAATAATATCGCTATTGATAAATATTACATTCTCCTGTATGGTATTTTTGACCAATTTGTTCCTAAGTGTGGTTCAGCATCGGCTTGTTCAAGATACCCTGCCTGGTTTACTAGCCGTTTAATCTCCAACCTGAAGTCAAAAACTATTACCATCGTAAATGGAAATCTACAAATAATTACTTCTCCTATAACGAGCTTTAAAGACTTCGAATGATCTGCAAAGCTGATATTGCTGCTGCTTACTCAGAGTACTTAAGTGGAAGAAACTGTGAGGGATAATCGGATAATATTTTTAGATATATCCATTACAAACAAAGTTCGACCCGTATACCCAAAACTTTATTTTATAACGGGTCTTGTCTTGATTCTCCTCAAACTATAGTTAATGCTTTTGCCAATAAATTTTCTTCTACGTACTATTCTACGGCTAATCTTACTTTAAACAATGAATACTCACAGCACATTATTGCCTGTTGTGGAGGAAGAAGTAATACGTATGCTGGCAAAATTTCCACAGATAAATACTGCTGGTGATGATTCTATTCCCAGTTTTCTGTTGCACAATACGAGATTTGCTTTGGGAAAACATTTTGCCTTGATTATTAATATGACTATTCGAGCCGGTACTTTTCCCACAGTTTGCAAGAAAGCTAGATTAAGTCCTATCTTTAAACGTGATGATGCTTGATGTGTGGATAATTATAGACCAATAGCAATTTTTTCAAATTTTGCTAAAGCTTTTGAAAGCATTATTTATACTTGTTTATATACCAATACAAAATCCTACATCTCACCTTACCAACATGGCTTTGTTCGTGGGAGATCCACGGTTAGCAACCTCGTAACAATTTGCTAGTTTTTTAGTGAACAGCTTGATACTCGTGGACAGGTGGATTTCAGCAGTGCTTTTGATATTATAGATCATCGAATTTTACTTAACAAGTTATCTGCTTTTGGAGATGAGTTCTTTCTTACTGCGCCTTCTGAAATCCTATTTAAATAACAGGGCTCACTATGTATTTTACAATGGCTACAAGTCTTTCGAATTTCATCCGTCTTCTGGTGTTCCACAGGAGTTTCATTTGGGACCTCTATTATTTGTTCTTTTTACTAATGATTTGTTAATGTCTTTATCTGTTCCCGTTTTGTCTATGCGGATGATACAAGATCTATTATTCTGTTAAGGCATGGGATGATGTGATTGTTTTACAGCAAAATTTAAATATTATTGTAAGTTGGTGTTCAATAAATAAAACTGAAATGAAATATAAGGAAATGCTGTTCTGTCTCCTTCACTAAAAGGGTTAACTCCATGGAGTCAACCTATTCCATCCTAGATTCTGTCCTTCCCAAAGTTGATAATGTAATGAACATAGGCGTTTTATTTGACTCCCGTCTCAGTTTTGCACCTCACATTAACCATATTTGTGTTTCTGCATCTAGGGCATTGGGCTTTGTGTTACGAGCCTGTAAAGTGTTCAATAGTACCTCGTTGCTCAAGGCCTTGTTCTTTAGCTTTGTCTTCAGCAAACTTGAATACGCTTCACCAGTTTGGCCTCCCTACTTTCTTTATTTCCAACTATCTATTGAAAAGGTGCAACGACGCTTTTAAAAATATTTATCTTTTAAAATGGATGATAGATACCCTGAACGTGGCATTGAATATGGAGTACTACTAAGAAGACATGATGTGAAGTCCTTGGCAAGTCGTCGTGAAGCCCATGAAGCTCGATTTTTGAGGAAAATCATACATGACCTCATTGATTTCTTTGATTTACTTTCCTCTATCAATTTCCTTGTTTCCCAGATATCCGCTCGTTCCTCTCCTACTTTCACTTTACCTTTTCCAAGACCAAAACTTGCTACTGCATGGCTCTCCGTTCGCATCTATGCACCAGTCTGCTGATGCGCTATACAATGCCATTTTTTAAATAGAATTAATGAATTTATTTAATTGCTTTTTTTCTTTTTTTTGGATTCTGCAATTTAGTCAGTTTAACCTGTTTGTTGTATAGTATATGTATATGTATGTGTGTATCTATTGTTCATTTTTCCTGTTAATGGTTAACCGCTGGACAATAAACACTGTTATTATTATTATTATTGCTTCGGTTTAACTAGGTGGCGAAAAGTAGAAATGTCTATGGTCTCGAATGAATTTTTACAAAGTAATCCCCATATTTATCGACTTCCGACAATTGAATTATAATCCTTAGTGGTTGAAAACATCATCATTTGTAAACTTTGGTTAACACTTCCTTCAGAAGAGCCTGCTTTACTATGTATCCTGCAATAAATACTGTATTGTGTCTATTCTCAATTAATGCAGAATAAATTTGATAATTCTATATAATAAAAGTGTTGCACTGTTATCTTTTAGATATCTTATCTTCCGACAATACAAATAACTACGAGGGTAGGCTGAAAAGTTTCCGGCATCGCTTTTATGGGGTTGTTATTTTTCCACATACTCTATGCCGCTGGAGTGCCAACTCTGTCATGTCAATTGACTGCAAATGTTAAATCGATCTGTTAAAGAGTCTGGTTTTGACAAGCATCTAAATCAAGTATTTTTTTGTGTTTTCAATTGTAGAAGATTGTAGAAGGTTTTACCAGATCACTGGATAAAATTGTGTGAAATTGAGGAAAGTGTAGGCATCTCTTATGACGAGTACTTCGTATTTTACATAACGAATTGGGTTTAAAAAGCTTTCTGGAAGATGGGAATCCTCAGTTTGCAGCAAAAACCCATTCGAGCTCAGCCGATTGTTTGGAAGTGTTTACGAGGAATCCGACGAATATCAAGAGATGGTTCGTGACCATGGATGAGACCTGGATTTATCACTACATACCAGAAACAAACATGCAATCAAAACAGTGGATTGCACGCGGTGAATCGGTTCCGAAGAAGGTAAAGACCATTCACTTGGATGGGAAAGTGATGGCGTTGGCTTTTGGAACGCAAAAGGAATTTTGCTGATTGGTTATATTGAAAAAGGCAACACTGATACTGGCCAATATTACACAATACTTTTGGACAAATTGAAAGCAACAATGCAGGAAAAACATTCAGGAATGGTGAAGAAAAAGTGTTGTTTCACCACCGCAATGCACCCTCTCATTCAAGTGCAATCGTTCAGCAAAAATTGACAGAATTGAAGTTCGAAATCCTTCTACATCCGCTGAATCTGCCTGATTTGGCTCCGTCAGACTTCCACTCGTTCCCAAAACTCAAAACATTTCTTAATGGAAAGAGATACCCTAAGAGAGACCTGATAGAGGCTGTAAACGATTATGTTGGGAACCTCGAAGAAAGTCACTTCTGGGAGGGAATCTAGACGCTAGAGAAACGATGGGCCACATCTGTCGAGCTTTAGGGGATTATATTGAAAAATAAAATATAACTTATATGATAGAGATCTACCACTAATAGGTCAATAAAACAAGGCTGGTTTGAGCGATAGTTATATTTTCAGAACGTGTTCCGAAAACGTTTGTGAACGTTCTGAAAATATAACTATCGCTCAAACCAGCCTTGTTTTATTGACCTATTAGTGGTAGATCTCTATCATATAAGATAAGTATAAAAGGTCACGAAATATATATATATATACATAAAATATAACTTGAATCCGTATTATTTCACAGTGTCATTCCAGAAACTTTTCAATCTACCCTCGTATTAGTACACTATTCGAATAACGTAGAATCCAGAGGTACTGAGTGTGAATCTATCCCTTAAGGGTGTTCGGTACCTTTTTTCAAGATCGGTTAAACTTAATTTCTTTTTTATTGGCTCCAAAACTCTTTCGAAAACTTTATATATTTAGCTCTAAAAAGATGGTGTATAACAATAAAATATTAATTGTTTACAATTTTAAGAGCTCAGGAAAGTCTAAACCAGGCATGGGCAACCTTTTTTGTAGAAGTTTTTTGCTGCGAGTAATCTTGAAAAATATACATTTTTGTAGTATCCTTATGATTCATTATGAATTAAGTTTAGACGGGCCGTGCTAATATGCAACGAAAGAATTCAGTAGCGGGCCGGACAAATCTTCGAATCTTCGAATCGAGGGCCGCATGTGGCCCGCGGGCCGGAGGTTGCCCATACCTGGTCTAAACTCTTGTCAGTAATAAGTGAAGAACCAGCAGGTTTGCAGGCTTGAAATTTTGAATACCACATATTCGATATGGTAGCTAAGACTTGTCAAAGAACATTTTTGTAAATTCATTTGTTATCGTTCCTTTCTTGAAGCCCAAAAATGACGGTAAACCCATGGTCATTTTACTATTCCTTAATTGAGGTTAAATTCAAAAACAAACAAGGAATTTACGAAAAGTTCATCGACAAGTCGCAGCTATCCTAACTAATACACGGAATACAAAATTTCAAGCTTGTAAACCTACTGGTTCTTCACTTATTATTGACAAAAAATTGAAGTTGTGGGGACCCTTAAGGTTGTAGAAAACTAGTATTTTATCGTTACACACACTAGTTTTAAAGGTCAGATATACAATTTTCAAAATAGTTGTGGAACCAATATAAAGAAATTAATTTTAACCGATCCGGAAAAAATACTGAACACCCTTAAGTCCAAACTCAATACAAAACCATACCCATGCTAAGTGGAGATACGACGCTAACCTCTCCCATGTCCAATTATATCTTTGAATTCATCCGATTGCTAATGATTTTTCGATTATGCAATCGACGACTTCGCACTGATCATTGACTAATAAACAAATACCTGTTTATGTCTTAAGGAAATGTGTTTTAAGATGCTTTACAATCGCACTTCCAGGTATTAATTGCATTGTTCTTTATTGTAGTGGCCTTGAAATATACTATTTCACATACACACGTTACCCCGCTATGCATTCAGACACTGGTAACTTTGTCTTCAGGTGTAAAGTCTGGCAATAAAATTTGTAGCTTATGTAAAATTATTAGTATTTTTATTATAATTGCAAGACCGTAGATGTATAAATCTTAGAATTAGGTAAGCTGCAAATTAATTACATCATACTATTCTACCTACACGATATGTAATTAAATATAATATACATACAATCGATAATTTATTCTAAGTTAGTGGTGTGACTGCGGTGTACCTCTTTCCATGCAATATTTATGATAATACTTTTAACTGGAACTAACGAAAACTAAGTTATGCATTGTGAATTTTTTCCGTGCATTTTTGGACCTTCTCATTTTCTTCGGAATTATGTGCTGTTTTCCTTAAGCAAATCCCATCTATTGTGTTGTTTCCTTTTTCTTATATTTCGACTTTCTAACCATAGAAATTCTCTCTTCAATTTAATTATCATTACGTTATGGCCAAATTTTGCATTGGTGCCTTTGTAACTATGATAATCTTTAATAAACGTATTGTTTTTGCCTTTAATTTGTAGCATCGTTTAGTGTGATACTAAGTTTTAGTTACTGAAGATTATCCTGAATAGTAATCTTCAGTTGTTAACTTTCGAGTTGGAGTAAGTTGGCGCTTTGCGGCGCGGCCTCTGTGCCGAATGGTTCGCGAGGTGGTTAAATATGTAATAAACGATGCCATCTTTGTTACATGGGCAACAAGTTTTGGTAATCCTTTTATTTTTTTGGACCAGTTTTGGGATTATTATTGAACAGGAGCAAGTTACTCAAATGACCAAGTTCTATGTCTTTAAATACTATTTTTGTGGACTGGGGGAACCACATGTTAGAGGTTCCTTCACTATACGAGGTAAGAATAGTTTCTATCATTGCGATTTTTTTCACCTTTCATTTGCTTCGTACTTTATAACATCATTTACAATTTTCAGGGTTTAAAGTATGATTATTATAAAGGCACAATTAATTAGATATGGAAATAGTCTGGGAAAACAGCGGTAATTACGAAATAATGTTTCGACAGACTATACAGGTTGTCCCAGACTTCACTCCCCAGGCTTGTAACTTCGTTATTGTTAACAATACATAAAACAAAGTATATATATTCTTAAATGGGAGGAAATTCTCTATACGATAGGAAAAACCAATTTACAAAAAGTGCGTTAGTGTAATGACAGCATTATTCAACTTTCTTTTTCAAATAGCACAGTATACTTTTTTAATATTCAGATGGTACCTTTTATTCTCTTTACAGCCATATAAATTAATATGGGCATTACATGGGAAAATTTTCGAAAAAAACTTGACCTAAAGTTTGCCATGCAAAAAATTGTGGTTTATAGTGTTTATCTAGTAGGCGATGAAATCAACAGCTTTCTACAAACAAAAATGTGTTTTTATTCGAATAGCAATTAAATGTATGTTATCAACTACATCTAATAAATACAAAGGTTTATTTTTAATGTATCCACATTTATAAAAGGGATTTATTTAAAAAACGCATCTTTGAATAAATTTTCACTTGAAGTTATATTCAGTTCAAATCAAATTATTTAACAATGGCACTTATAAAATTATCGAGATAAAAGCTATTAAATATTTTATCAACTGTCGTTAACAAAGGAAATATCAAGTAGGTAGGTACATGTGCTATTCGGACGAATAGCATGCTGGTTTTCAATTGTTTTCTAAACAACATTCTGTCACTTTATGTTGTTAAATTCATTGAAGTTATTATTATTCCTTGTATTTTGATAGAATATGAATTATTCGAATTGCGAAAACTGCGATATGATGTTAGTGTATGGTTTGTGTGGAAGTAATTCGAGGGAGGCAGCTAGAAGGTATTGCGGGCAATATCCTGAGAGAAGACATCCTGATCATAAAACGTTTAAAAATTTGGAAAACAATCTTAGGGAGCATGGATCTTTTGTAATAAATAAAAGTATACCGCTTCCTAGGAACATACATGCTGCTGATGAAGGACATACGGTAGCTGTTCTTGCTTATACGGAGGTCAATCCTACATCTTCCTTAAGAGAAATAGCCGCAAAGTGTAATATTTCAAAATCGTCAGTGCAACGCATTTTAAAACGAAATCATTATAAAGCATACAAATTTAAGCGCATACATAACCTTCACCCCGGAGATTCAGAGAGAAGACTTGAATTTATTGCATGGGTTCTAGTGCAGTATGATCACCAACCTGATTTTTTGAGACAAATAATGTGGTCTGACGAAAGTAGATTCCATAACAATGGATTGGTTTCAACACAAAATTGGAGATACTGGTTCACAGAACAGCCAGATTGGCTGAGAGAAACGAATAATCAATGCGTTTTTTCAATAAATGTTTGATGTGGAATTCTTGATGGGCCTTTAATAGGGCCACATTTTTACGATGGGACACTAACTGGCAATCGCTATTTACATTTTCTAGAAGAGATATTGCCAGAACTTATGGCAAATGTACCTCTTGATATAAGACAAAATATGTTCTACCAACAAGATGGTGCTCCAGCACACAACAGTGCGATCGTACGAAATTATTTGAACACTAATTTTCCTCAACGATGGATGGGAACACATGGCCCGGTGGCATGGCCAGCTCGCTCTCCCGACCTCACGCCGTTGGACTATTTTCTGTGGGGTACTTAAAGGAACATGTTTATAAGGTAGCCGTCATAAATGTGGATGACCTAAAAGGCAGAATAAGAGAGGAGTGTGCAAACATTTCCATGCACACTTTATTAGAAGCGACAAACAAACATTTTCTGCATCGTCTAGAGATATGCTCTAATAATAATGGAAGCAATTTTGAACAATTTTTATAATAATTTGTAATTATTGCTCATTAGTTTTCTAATTATTAGTTAATTAATTGCTATTCGAATAAAAACACATTTTTGTTTGTAGAAAGCTGTTGATTTCATCGCCTACTAGATAAACACTATAAACCACAATTTTTTGCATGGCAAACTTTAGGTCAAGTTTTTTTCGAAAATTTTCCCATGTAAGGCCCATATTAATTTATATGGCTGTAAAGAGAATAAAAGGTACCATCTGAATATTAAAAAAGTATACTGTGCTATTTGAAAAAAAAGTTGAATATAGCTGTCATTACACTAACGCACTTTTTGTAAATTGGTTTTTCCTATCGAATAGAAAATTTCCTCCCATTTAAGAATATATATACTTTGTTTTATGTATTGTTAACAATAACGAAGTTACAAGCCTGGGGAGTGAAGTCTGGGACACCTGTATATGCACAGAACTACTCGCATAGAGCGTACTGATTAGAGTGGGGGGTCGGCCATGCTGTCGTAACTTATTTCGTAAAGTGTACGTTCTTACTGTTGTCTGTCCAGACCAGGGGTCTCCAAAGTACGGCCCGCGGACCAAATCCGGCCCGTCAGTGTCATCAATCCGGCCCGCGACAGCTAATAGCTTATTGTTGTTGTGATAAGTTGGATAAAAAACGCAGAATGATAATAACTCGGATTTATTTACATAAAAATTAAAGCGGTGTTGGCCTTTGGAACTCACTGAAGTAATCAGTATGGCCCCAAGGCTGAAAAGTTTGGAGACCCCTGGCCTAGACTACAGTGATGAAAGCTATTAACTCCAGTTGTGTACCTGTACCCACTTTCTTGGTCAATTTTTGCATTAAAGCTTCTTACCATCAGTTTTATATCATACTTAAGGGTGTACTGAAATATTCATTTTAGCGGGTCCTTCAATCCTTTTACTCTGTGGGGATATGAACCTTTATTAATTTTAATTTCCTGTATTCTTCTCTAAGTCGAAAACAACATTTTTTCTAAATTTTAAGCCTTCTCTTTGTCTCTGTATACTGGAATATGATCTATCAATTTGTCTTTCACATATGATATAATGGACAGCCACTTCATATGTAAACCATTTCCTTTGCGCAAACATTGGCTATCGATACACATACGCACATGAAACTATATGAGAATCTAAAGGATCAAATAGCAATAAGGGTATCGATACTTCGGCATTTACGTTTTTAAATAGCTGAGTACATACACATACACTTTGTATATGTTTGGATATGGAATACTTAAGCTTCTTTAGTTTGATAGAAACAGATATGAATACTTTAGCGAGTTTTAAGCTATGGAAATGTAATTAATTGATGCCGGAATCACTTGTTGAAACTCCATAATAAAATTTATGATAAATCAAACAGTTTTACTAACTAGTTTTATGACACTGTAATTCGCTTTTTTAAATAATAATACCATAGGAAAATTCATTAAAAACAATAAGGACAGGACAGACAAAGGATCGCACTCGGGAGTATACAGTCGACATGTGAGTGCAATAAAGTATTTTCCAACCCGGATATCCGAACATCAGAAAAGCTTTGTAAACAAAAAATCTGACTCTACACTTGCAAATACTTGTTTAGAAAATAACCACAATATTAATAATAATTTTGATATACTTTATATTCAGGAAAAAGGTAAAAAACTAAATCTTCAATTGAAATTAATAGATTTAATAAATTAAGTTTAGCTTTAAACGACCCAACAGATATTTGTCACCCCACCCCTCCTAGCACTAAATTTCTAAATTTATAATTACCTGTTATTGTTTTGTATATAAGTAGTTGCTATCGACCGTTAACCTTCAGTATTCATCCACTTGATGAAGCCATAGCGTGGCGAAACAATATTGTAGTGGTACTATCATTAAATATTTTGAAACTTAAAAACGTCTGTTTGATTTATCATAAATTTCGTTATGGGAATGTATTAATTTAACAATATTATAATCAGAGTTCTGTTGGACATTGTCTCATAAAGTTATGGAGAATGCACGTTGTCAATGCTATTCTATCTGCATAATGGAATACAAATTTTAATTTCCTATCGTACAACTGAAACTTTTGACCCAATATTTCAAAACCGGGAAACCGATAACACAGCCCAACACATGTTTCGCTGCCGGGATTTTTGAGCTGATATTTACATTTGGCGTATTGAATTCGAATATGACAATAGTTTTCGCCTAATACCTAATTTTTAGATATGACCATAGCATACTTTCCTTCATTCTTAATTGTACTTATGGTTCAGGAAAGAAAACATGATTGATTGAAAAAACAACCTAATTGTATTTTCTTGAGCTTTCTTAAGACAAAAAGCAGTGTTGCTGCAGTACATAATACTACAATAACACTTCAGATGTTTGAAAAGCAAATTAGAGGAAAAGTTAGTTGATATTTTGGAAGCTTCTTTTGCGGGACATTCTTAAATGAACTTTGTTATAACAGTTTCTTTGCAAATTCCAACAGTAATCTGGTATATGTGCATCCCATCTACCCTGGTAGCGATCCTCCATTGCTTTTATATCGTTGTGAAATCATTACATCCAAGATTTCTGAAGTAATTGAGCAATTTTGTTTAGTAGTTCAACATATTTATCATGTTTGCGTTTGCCCAGCACAAAAGACGTCTAGGCACTTTTCTCAACTTCAGTCATTGAATGTACGAAACTAGGATCCCTTATGAGGACGGTCAAAAATTGCAATCCTCAGTGTCTTTGTCCTTCATCCAGCCACTCTTTACCTCACGAAAGCAATGCATGGTTCATCGAGAGCAGGAGCCTTCTCAAACTGTTTCATCAAGGAAGGAAAAGCATCTATATATTAATCTTCTCGTACATATTTTAGAGTGTTCCCTCCATGTATGGCGATGGTACATATATCGTTGTTTTCGTATTACAACGCAAATTTGTCGAATGTATGTTTCATGGCGATACGTACAGTGGAATGCAGGTGAGAGTCTGTAATATATTGCATATATTACATATTGTAAATGAGCTTAAGTGTCAGAATGACACACGCAATATCATATACGTCCATCGCGTCAAGTAATGACATATGTATTATTATAATAAATACGTCCGAGAAACGGACAAAAATTGTGTGGCAATTAAGACAAAAAAAGAGAATATAACATGGTAAACATAAAAGATAAGTATGGTCGTATAATTACAGAGGAAGATCAAATAATGGAAAGATGGCGGCAACACTTCCAAGAGCTGACAGAAACAAATGTCGAGACAAGGGAAAAAGAAGAGGAGACAGAGGAAATACAAAATATAGACCCAATTCAAGAAGAAGAAATAATGGAGTGAGTAAGGAAGCTGAAAATAGGAAAGGCTCCAGGAAGAGACAACATAACACCAAAAATGATCAAATATATGGGAGAAACAGGGATAAGACAAATAACCAAGCTAAATTTATAAGAAGGGCGACAAGGGGGATTGCAGTAACTACAGGGGAATTACACTAACAAGCGTCCCAGGTAGAATATTAGCGGGTATTATAGAAAAGAGAATAAGAAAAATAACTGAGGAGAGCATAGAAGACACTCAATGTGGATTTAGAAAAGAAAGAAGTATACAAGATTTAATATTTGTGATAAGACAAGCAAGTGAAAGGATAATTAACAAGAAAAAGAAATACATATGTATATGTTTTATAGACTTAGAAAAAGCGTTCGACCGGATAAGAAGGGAAGACATATGGAATGTCCCAGAAAAGAGAACAATAGACAAACGAACAATACAGTTAATAAAAGAGATGTATAGGAATAACACAAATATAGTAAGAACCAACAACGAAGAATCTAAAGAGTTTACAACAAAGATTGGGGTAAAGCAGGGCTGTGTGCTTAGTCCATTGTTGTTTTCTATGGTACTAGATGAGGCCATAAAAAGTGCTAAAAAACAAATGAAACCACTAAAAATGGATCACTGGAAAATGAAGGAGACTAACTTGTGTGAACTGATGTTTGCGGATGATATGGCAATTCTGGCTGAATCAGAAGAAGCGCTACAAAGGAACCTTGAAATCCTAAATAAGACAATAAAGAATATAAACATCGGAAAGACCAAATCAATGATAATAGCAGGAGAAAGGAAAAGACATAACATCAAAATCGAAGGGAGAACAATAGAACAGGTGAATAACTACAAATATTTAGGAACAATAATTCAATGGGACGGAAAAATGGAACAAGAAATTAATGAAAGAATGAAAAAGGCGGCAGGAATGGTTTATATGATGAGAACTACGTTTCTAGGGAAAAAGGAAGTGCCAAAACGGATTAAAACGGAAATTGTGAAAAAACGTGATAAGACCAACAATAGCATATAGTAGTGAGTGCTGGACAAGGTCAGAAAAACCCATATGGAGAAGAGTGGAGGAGAATCAGCTGAGATGGTTCGGCCATGTGTGTCGTATGAGTGATGATAGACTAACAAAGAGAGTGTATGAGACACGAGTGATAGGAAAAAACAAAAAGGAAGGCCAAGAAGAAAATGGAATGACGATATCAGGGAGCAGCGGCAGAGAGGGGAATTGAGTGGGAGGGAATAAAGGATCAGACCGCAGACAGAAAACGGTGGAGAGAATTATGTTGAAAATAGGAAACTTGACCCCATCCAAGCCTTACACCGAAAGGTAGATAGGAACATGATTAAGAAGAAGAAGAATATATTTCGCCGTGGTAATTTATTCGAAAAATTACCATGGAAATATATTTGTTGAGATTGTGCAGATTGTGCACACGAGCAGGACTTGAACACACATTCCCAGGGGTGTAAAACCTACATAGATCCTATTATCCGTATCAATATAGATGTTGTGGTCGAATTTCGACCATCGGGCGATCCTAGTACCTATCGATAAATATCGTGTCGAGAAAATTTAAAATACTGTTTATTAAACCTGCATTTGAATCGATTCGAACTATTCACTTTATATATGTAATTTTAAATGGAATAAATGATCGGTATCGACTTAATGTTAGCTTTTGGTGATGTTGATTGCATGTTATTTCAGTTAATTATCGGTAATTTCCCTATTCTAGTAAACACATTGGTTTGGTAGTTTGCATTATGAAGTTTTGTCAATGACCTTTCGACGTCCTTCAGGCAATGCCATAATTTCAGGCCTATGAAACTATTGGTCTCTGTTATCAAGCAATCGAACGAGTGCAATTTCACATCATCGTCGTTGTTGAAAGTTTGCATATATATATCAGACTATCTACAAATCGTGGTTTATGAGAACATGTTTCTCAGAAGTGGTAGGATTGTGGACGTATAGGTTGGAATAAAATCAATAATATCGGTATATAGTGAAAACAGAAGCCAGCGTATACGTCAACCTTAATTTCTACAAAATACGCATTTTGTGAAGTCATTATTGTCGCAGATATTACGTCACTTCCTTTTCTTTTACATGGCAACCTCAATTTTTGATGACGCCATTTGGAGGAGAACGTTCTTCTGTATACAGAACGATAATTTCTGAAATGGGTTACATAACAAGATTTTTGAGAAAAAGAATATATTGTGTACTACTCAATTTAACCATTAAAGTTTAGTTAGAAATTGAGCAGAGGTACTGGTTGTACACGTTAGGACTTAATTTAAGATGGAAAAACTAATCCCCAACAATTTTTTCATTTTAAAATGGCGTAACTAAAAAACTGAAACAAATAACTTTCAAAATATATTCAAACGAAAAAAAAAAATGTTATTCTTTTTTCTGCTTCTTCTCTAATCCTTCTACGACATTAGTCAAGGAGATGGAGGCGCCCTACTTTTCCAGTCATTGTTTCCATAATTATTATGCTAATCACTGTTTTAGGTATCTAGGAAGTATTTTATTACAATTAATAGGATCTATTCATCAACAACAATACTAAACCAAATTTAAGAGCCCTGCACCTTCTAGTTGTGAGAATTGAAATTACGTTCACATTATGCTTATTATCTATATTACGTCAATGCGGGTTTCCCATCAGATAGGTGCAACATACGACCGTTACGTTTAGTTTTCCCGTTGCTCAAAATTGTATCTTATTATCCTTTCGTGCAATTAACAAATCTCATTAAAATTTAACGACTCCAGGTACAAGCCGCGATGATAATGTAAATAGAAATGCAGACGACATGTCCATCAATTCATTCGAGATATTACAACGAAACATCCAATAAAGTTGTCATATAAAAATCTGCATTTCGCCGTAAATCCCGATTATCTCATTGCAACGATTTGTACGTCATCCAAGCGACAATACGGATGTATTATTAGATTAATCTTACTAGGATCTATTGTTAAAGTAACTCGCTAATGAACGCGTTTCCATACTGATTTTACCCAATAACAAACCATACGTTTCAACAAATTGCCAACTATACTTCGTCTATTTTAAGTTTTTACCTACGTCATTGTTTTGTGGTAGCAGCAAAGACAATCTATTAATTTTCTTAATGGATCTTTTTCAATTGCTGCTGGTGAAAAAAGATCTATGCAGAAGAATTGATGATAGGTAAAAACTCTAAATAGATGAAGTTGTATGTAGGATAGTGTTTGTCCTATGCGCCTTATGTGCATTGTATGGACAGCTGGTTAAATAGATTTAGAGGAAAAGTTGATCTTTACCACTTCGCCTTTTGTAGCGAAATAAGCGAGAATCGCACGTCTGCTAAGAAAGTTGAAGGAAGAAATTTGAATTCAAGTTTATTTTTGAGAGTAGATTTAACAATGTTTATGGTACTGACAACGAGCATAAGTCTTCCCTGTCGTTTCGTTATGTCCATTGAAATCCTTCAATTCCCTTTCTTTCATCTCAACTTTTTTCTAATAATTCATAAGTTTACATTTAATAATGTTATTGTATCTTTTACATCTTCTTGTGGTTTCTGTATTTCTATTTTTGTCGTGTTGTATTTGTTATCCCCTTGCATTTCGATGTATTCGTTGGGTTCCTAGTCGCTTAATGTTATTTCCTGTAAATATTTTTGCACTTTACATTCTTTTCAATACCCACATTTGCATCGCGAATGTTACTGCTGGATCATAAATACTAATTATGCAAGAATTTCTAAGTACACACGACAATTCCTAATATTTTTCTCATGTGTTTCGCTTGTAATAAATACGTTTTCTACACTTCTACAGAGATGGATGACGTTAAACCGTACTGCAATTACTGCACATGACACATTTTTTAACAAATGCCTTTTATAAGGCGAGTACAGAAAGCACTTCAGCATATTCCGGTCCTGAAATTCCATACACTTCGTGTGACATGTAGTGATTGCAACACTATTCTAGGTCAAAAGGAAAAATCGTACACGTCAACTTTAATTCTCAAATGCCCAAATTTTAACGTAAAATGTATTGTTCATTCTGTACTTCCAAGTTTGATAAAATAAATTATCAGTACCATACTTTTCCAGATCAATTTCCAGATTTAAGATCCAGATACGTATTTCGGCAACTAAGTCGGCATTCTCAGTGGAATATTGGGGAATTCAGTATCACTAGCAAATCACTGTTGACACACTGTCAACTATTGAAACAATGACTGAAAGAACACGGCAGCTCCACATCCCTCACCAACGGCAGAGAAGGATTAGAGAAGAAGCAGAAGAAGAAGTAATAATTTCTTTTCGTTCCGATATATTTTGAAAGTGACTTCTTTCAGTTCTTTAGTTACATCATTCTCAAATGTTTGGTGAATATTTCTCTTTTTGGATTTGTTTTAGTTTTACCTTGCAGCTGTAGCGGTAGCTTTCATTTAACTTCTTGAACGCTTATGACGTATAGATTCATCAATGTCATTAAGGACCTGTCACGAATGCATTAAGAATTTATGTGGATCGAAATGAATCAAGGCGTTCAAGAGATTAATCTTCACAATTGACAAAAATTAATCAAAATTCGTGTCTGCACCCCTACAGTTGGTCCACATTCTTAACATTTCGAGCACGTTGGTGCTCTACAAGTATGCGATGAATCTGATTGTGTACATGTCTTGTCTTTAATGTTGGCACTATGGCCAGGATCATATATTGGCGCAAACAATTGTCGATACATAATCAATATTGTTGAATATATAATCAATATTATAAAATTTAGATGTGAAGAAGCTGCGTGCTAGATTGATTCTACAGAAATTGATTAATGCTTGAAAAAGACTAATCTCGTATGGATCATGGATATGCTCAAGACATTCAATCGTGATTTTTCCAGAAACGTCAAGGCGTTCAAGAGATTAATCTTTACAATTAAAAAAATAATCAAAATTCGTGTATGCACCCCTACATTTAGTCCACATTCTTAACATTTCGAGAACGTTGGTGCTTTACAAGTAAGCGATCAATCTGATTGTGTACGTGGTTTGTCTTTTATGCTGGCACTATGGCCACGATCATATATTGGCGCAAACAATTGTCGATACATAATCAATATTGTTGAATATATAATCAATATTATAAAATTTAAGTGTGAAGAAGCTGCGTGCTAGATTGATTCTACAGAGGTTGATCAATGCTTGAAGAAGGCTAATCTCGTATGGATCGTGGAGATGCTCAAGACATTTAATCGTGATTTTTCCAGACGCGTCAATGCGTTCAAGAAATTAATCTTTACAATTACCAAAAAATAATCAAAATTCGTGTATGCACCCCTACATTTAGTCCACATTCTTAACATTTCGAGAACGTTGGTGCTTTACAAGTAAGCGATCAATCTGATTGTGTACGTGGTTTGTCTTTTATGCTGGCACTATGGCCAAGATCATAGATTTGCGGAAACAATTGTTGATACATAATCAATATTGTCGAATATATAATCAATATTGCAACATTTAGATGTGAAGAAATGGTATGCTATATGGGTTTTACAGAGCTTTATTAATGCTAGAATGAAGACTAATTTCGAATGGAGCATGGAAACGCTGAAGACATTCAATCGTGATGTTCCCAGAAACGTGTACATCATCGTAACACAAAACGATTAGATTAGATTAAATTAGATTACTTGAGGTAAGGACCTTTCCAGATCTATTGTGGTCCACATGCCTCCTTAGAGTACGTTCTCCAGCTTTATTCCTTTAATTAGACTTAACAGCTTTGAGAGCGGTTCTTTCGCATATACATGTATTTTTAAAGCGGACTTGAAGCCCTTGCTCCGTAATGCTGTTATATGCCTCCATAATAGAGTGCTGGTCTATCTTAAGCTTTGCCGGCTCTATCTGGGTGGCTGGATAGTCGTTGCATACTACCGCGATAAACCTTCTGGCCTCTTGCCTTTCGGAAGACCTGCGGGAGTACTGCCCACCAACTTCGCCTTTTTGGACTTCCGTCCTTTCTTTAAGTTTAGTAGCCTTCGCCGTCTGTTGTGGCTTAACCTCCTTATCTAGATTAGACCTGGCCCCTTTATGCATGCCTAGTGAAGTTGGCCTTGATTATGGCTCTTTTAGCCTGTATGTAATCTTTTGCACTTTAGCCTTGGAAATTCCAGATAGCGTAGCTGTACGAAGAGTAGCTAGGGAAATATCTGTCGGCCCGATCAGAGCCCCGCTTGATCGGGTAAGGCTAAATACAATGGGGTTTCGCCTGGTGCCCCTAGGGGAACGTTAAATACCGCACTCCCTTGCGGCCACGCAACTCTCGGCACGTTACCTTATACCTTACTTTGGGTTTTAGGGTACCTCGCGAGCGTTAAATTCCCAAACGCACTTGTTAAACTTGTTAACAGTGAACCTCTGATACGATACCTGGATAGCAATCGTTCTAAATTCGACCATTTTGTGAATGAATTATTAAACAATGTCTAAATATATACTGCCCTATTTTCAATAATAAGACACGGACGGAATCCAACGTTACATGAGACACCTGTATATTCAAACTATTCGAAATTAAGGCCCGTAAAAAATATCGCTTTTCCCACATCAGGTTGACACTGCAATAGCCGTTAAGAAGAAGAGGCAAGACATGGTATCTAAACATGTATTATCTATGGAGATATTCGCATATCGACACTGAGAATCGTTTAGAGTTGAGATACGGGAATGCTGCCTTAAGTCGGCCGTCGAACCGGAATATTTAATAGTACAGCCTAATAGATGGATATTTATTATGTTGGTGCAAAAACATAGAATAAATAAATAAACCGCAATTGTATGCGCAAGTAATCACTGAAACCGCATATAAAAA
Source organism: Chrysina gloriosa (assembly GCA_038088585.1). Taxonomy (NCBI): domain Eukaryota; kingdom Metazoa; phylum Arthropoda; class Insecta; order Coleoptera; family Scarabaeidae; genus Chrysina; species Chrysina gloriosa. The sequence goes on from CM076095.1 coordinate 10,729,903, forward strand.
GTATCATATCATACTCAACATTCACACAAACGTATCACCTAGGGCGATATAAAACCTTCGAAGAAAAAACTTTCAATTAGAAATTTCATTCTTATAGACAATGGTTTCTTATTAAACCTTTTCGCGCTCCAAGGTTGCATATTCAACACTAGTTGAAGGGTCCAGTTCCGCAGGTAAGAAGTCGCGGATTTCTTGTTTGAAGGTGAAACCAGTCAGTGAGTTCAAGGACATGGAAACTGTAATATACAGATTGCAATGTCTGACAAAATGCAAACTTATGCCGTGGGATGACAAGGAAGAGTAAGAGAAAATCTATGCATAAAAATGTATATTTTAATATGATGACGAATTTATATCTACTGTTATGATATCCCTTATTTCAGTTAAAATGCATGATAATTCGTAAGGAAATAAAGTAAGCTTTTATATTACTGCTTCTGTCCCATAGTATGGTACACATTTCTGTAAAATTTTGTAATTATTGGCCGTTGTAGAAAATATTATGTTTGTAATTGGCTTTTGTTAGCGGTTAGCGGTGCTTGTGATGTACCCGGAAAATGATTCGAAAACAATTCACCGATAACAATTCTTCGAATACAATGGTTCGATTAGACAATTTTTTCGAACACACAATTCAATGAACAGAAACTTTCAAGAAATTAGGAAGGCAGATACAAATACAATTAAAATTATAATTAAAAATATTAAAGGAAAAAAGATTTGATTGTGGCCACATATTCCTCCGTTTATGCTTCAAAAAATTAGATATGTTGATAGAAATCTTTTTGAGTTTTCCGATCGAGTTATTGGATTTAATCCCGTATTGAGAGATCATTTTAAAATCACTTTAGTTAAACCTTTCACTCTAAAACAAAATATTGGTCAAAATGTCCGAGACGTTCGTATTGGAACCTTTAAATGTCAAAGATTAGCATCGTATGTCACAACCTGCGTATCCGGAAAATTATTCGAAAACAATTCTTCGAAGAGACAATTTAATGAACAGACCATGTTTCGAGCTGACAATTATTGGAAAGGTCAGTTCTTCGAATGTAATTTTGTTTTTATAATGTAAGTTAAGTTGCATTACTGTTTTAGTTAGTTTTAATAAATAAGGAATATAATAATAAAAATATTGATGATGAGAAATAGTGAATATTTTCCTAGAGTGTGGATTAGATACGTGGACGATATTTTTGCTGTTGTCGATACCAGGAAATGTTCGGTTGATAATTTCTTAGGACAACTAAATTCAAAATTCGACACAATCAAATTTACGGTAGAAGAAGAAGTGAATAATCGTCTCCCATTTTCAGATAGTTTAGTTATTAGAAACAATAGTAATAATAAATTAGAAGTGCACGTCTACAGGAAAAGTACAAACGTTAATAGGTTTATAATGGCGGATTCGAACCATTGCATGCAACATAAAATGGCGTTTAACAATTTCTTACTCAATAGATTAATTAAATTCCCGCTCACACAATATAGGTTTCGAAAAGAATTAGAATATATCAAAAAGATAGCTATATACAACGGTTACTCCGTAAGAGATGTTGAGAAACGATTAGAAAGAATTAAAAGAAAAGCCCACATAAGATATTCAACGACTGGCTCCGGTAGTTACGCGGAAAAGGAATTTTATAAAACTACCGCATCATAAGATTTCAAAAGGGATTAGCAATATTTTAGAAAAACAAAACTTGAAGGTGTGCTCGACATCTAAAAACACCTTAAAGAATCTTTTAGGTAATCCGAAAGACAAAACAGTTCCGGAACAACGGTCGGGTATATATAAAATTAATTGTAGTGAATGCGATAAAGTATATATAGAACAGTCGAGACGCGCAATAGCTACACGATTCAAAGAACATGTGGCACATTATCGCTACGACAGGATAGATTCGTTAAGTATCGCGAAACATATGCATGACACGGGGCACGACATAAAAATGGAAAATTTAAAATTGATAAGACAGATCGATTTACCGCGAGAACTCGATGCATTTGAAGCCATACACATACACAAAAATATAAATCTTCTAAATCGGGACGCGGGACCGATTCAACCTAGTTTATTCCGATTATTATGATCAAATGAAAGAATTTTAACTATAATTTAATTTCTTCGGGCATTAACCAATTCACACAATGTATTTGTAAATCTTTAACGTTCAAACTTTGGGTTGCAGGTACTTTTCCCTTGGCCGTCCACTTGACTTAATATGGGAATTTGCGGGGATGCAAAAGCGTCCGAGCCGTCACCGAGAGGGAAAATATTTGTGCATGCGCACACATGGTCACAGTAAAAAGTGGGGTAAAATGCATGTTGTAGAATGTTTAATGTTAGAAATTTGTCACTTCGGTTTATACGGTTGTTGAAGATGCTTGCCTCGAGCTAGCGAAACACGTGTCACCGATTTTATTATAAACAATTGTGTGGTGACGAGTTTACCGATGTGATATTTGTGTCATTGCAATTAAAATTTAATGTAATAAGCAATGCCACGCAAATATTCGGTCATATTGCAACTTCTTTCAAACGCATTCACTAATCGACGCATTTCTTTAGCGGTGTTCTTATACTACTGTTCTATACGTAATTTGTTTAGGCTCAGTTCTCTTTTGACACCATCTATGAACTACCAAATTGTCGTACGACTAGGGGCAATTTGGTACTCAAATCCCCGATGCCATCCTTCCAATGAATTATTTGTTTTTGGGAGATTTCGAAGGGTACTATGGTAACAATTCCACATTTCTAATGCAAAACAAGGCAATCTTCGACGATGATTTCGCGTGGGTCTTTCAATCCACGTATATTCAAAACGGCACAACAAAAGTTGCACTTCTTCCGTGGAAAAATCGATGTCAGTTAAAACTTAAAATGCTTGCACTACAAGTTTTGTTGGTACGAATGCTAAGGCAGACAAGTGTCTGATTTCAAAAGAAAAATCTGCGTTGTCATATTGTTATTTTGAGCCATTCCTTTAAAGGTTGCTATACTACTACTGGTTTAAGTAGGGAAAACACCTACGAATTGCAGAATTTGAAAATTGTTCTGTTAAAGCATTAACCATAGACAGTTCAAAATCAATTAAAACTGTTTGTGGATCTAATATGATTATGACAATAATAAGTGTTGCTAAATATAGTGTTACTTACATAACACTGAATTTCAATTATGTGAGTGCATCAATATTAAAAACAAGATTTAGTATTTACAAAGCATTTAACCATTTTTAGTGGCCAATAAAATTTATAAACGGTGACATATCACATCTATTTTGAATTCGACAGGTTGTATCTTAACAAAACCTGAAATCAAACTTGCTCAACCACCACCCTTCACGGTGCATTTTCGTTTATTAACCTTAATCAAATGTAGTAAGTAATTCTCTTCAAATATGTCAGTAGCATACTCATCTTTTTAGGAGTATGATATATTTGTATTAAGAAATGCGGCGAAAGGTATTACATATGCGCAAAAGGAATCATTTAGGGATTTCAAAATTAATATTTTTCAAGAAAACAAGAGTTATAATAATCTGTAGAATGATACAATAGTTAAGAAAATAGCTTAAAGAAAAAGTATAAGGAAATAATATTCATATTTATTATTGTGTTCTTAACGTGCTTATTGAATGTTAAGATAACATCGATTGATATGATAAAATGATGATTACGCTCTACTGCTTGTATCAATACTTAATTATAATAAATATTCAAATAAATAAAACGTACTTTTACTTTGTAACAATATCACTATATTTCACTTATTTGTGACTGCAGTTTCGACATACCATGTCATTATCAAACTGTACAATATTTCTTGCTAGGGACTAATATAAAGGTAACCTTAATTAGGGAAATTTACATCAGCTATTTACACAGCATTCAAAAAGGGGGAGGGGTATATAATAGGTCAGTTTATTCATTAAGAAGGTTGTCGGACTTTCTAATAGCTTTCTTAATGAACAAACTGACCTATTATATACCCCCTTTTCGAATGCTGTGTAAATAGCTGATGTAAAATTTCTTCAAATTAAGGTTACCTTTATATTAGTCGCTAGCAAGAAATATTGTACAGTTTGATAATGACATGGTATGTCGAAACTGCAGTCACAAATAAGTGAAATATAGTGATATTGTTACAAAGTAAAAAGTGTGTTTTATTTATTTGAACCATGGAATATCACAAAGTAACGGCCAAAAGCGTTAATTATTTATAATAAATATTAATTATAATAATATAATATAATAAGGCAAACGACTTAATTGTGTATTGGAGCAAATCGTTTCTTTTTACTGTTTCAAAAATGTTTGAACAATTCCAAAAAGGCGCTGGTGAACTATTCAGTGACGTTTCTCTAAATATATTATAAGAAACTTGTTCCTTTCCTAGTTTTCCCTTACAAGTTTTTACAATACTAAAAATAAAAATGAAATAAAACTGAATCAATTCCCTGGGTCTTGTGATTCTCGATTAGCACCTTCGGTACTCAACGAGCACAAAGTTTCCAGTACAATTTCTTTAGTCACAATATTGTAGACAGTTGATCTTGAAATGTTAAAGAACTCGGAGTAAGTTGGGGACACCATGAAGATGACGTAAAGGATGATAAATTATCTAAATAAAAATTTCGCGGGAAGAGTCCCCCAGAGTCATAATTTAGGAAAAAACGGTCTTATCCTGAAGTGTTTACGTTACGTTTAAGTGAAGTTTTCTTATGTATTTAATCGTATAAATGCACGTTTTAAAACATTTATAATAACTTCTATCCTTCGGATAACTATGAAATGGTAAGTGCATACTTTTTCCGAATCACTTTGGTCAACTTGTTGCGTATTTAGTAACTACAGATTTTCTTCCTTGACTACCTTTATTATGAACGTCTGTTCTTGTTTCTTTAATTTTTTTACACCACTCTTGCATCACACTGTTCTCATAAAGTTTGGACCGCACAGACGGCTCACTTTTCAATAAATTTCAGCGACATTGCAGCCTTCCGCTTTGAGGAAACGAATAACGCCAGCATTATAGATAACATTTTGATGCGTTGTTAATCAAATTATAACTAAATTCTAAAAATAAATGTGCTGGAACTTATACAGCTTACTCTGATATGAGGATAGTTAAATATAGTGGCGGCTCCTGACATTTCAAGGTGGATGGTCTGCCAGAACCACAACCGGTTTAAAGCAAACACACTGACAAAGTCAATGCACAAATTTCCACTATCACCAAATTTAATTGATGAGCATAGCAGTGTACAAAATGTGACATTTTCGTATTTTCACCCGTGTTTACAAACAAAGAACAATCACCATTTGAAATTTAGAGAGCGTTTGTAGTTTCATCAGCCATCACTGCTAAAACGCTTTATTTATTTCGCAAACAATTTCCTCAGAATACACTTCTAGCATACAATCTAAAATCTCATTTTTGTATCATTTTTCAGTTGTCTTTGAAAACTGGTGCATTTTTTAAGATCTTCATCAAGTGCTTTATCAGGTTCTGACATAAAATTCACCAAACCCCCGAAAAATACCGGCACTTTCGGACGATTTACCATATCCTTTTTAAGGCTAGCTCGAAAGCCCACAAAATTTTATGCAGTCAATAAATTTTGATAACACATACCCCTTGTTCGTTACTTCCTCGTTGTGCCCTTGTGTATATTTATCCAATAAGCAGAAGTCAAATTGAGCATTGAATATTCGACTTCCCCAAATAATGCAAATTTCATTTGATCGCTAATATGCGCTTGGCTTCTTTAATGTTTTTCACTTTTTCACTTAAATGTATTAAATCACGTACGCTTTTTCCCAGCCAAATTTTATCTTTGTAATCAGTTCCGAACAATGCCCACGGATTATTACGAAGATATACATATGTCTCTATTAAATTGTCTTTTATAAGTTCATCCACGACCAGTCACTTCAATATTGAGTACAAGAAGAGAACGTCCACGCTCTTTTACTACCAGCTGTTTTTGAAAATTAAGGTTTTAATAATAATAATAATAATAATAATAATAAAAATAATAATACATTATCAACAGCAGCAACAGCTGCTAATTACAGGATAATATTTACAATAAAAAGACAAACTTAATCATAGTAATAGAAAACCCCAAAAAAGAATAAAATAAAAATAACCTCAATCGTTCCATCAATACTCAAATACATAAGTTATACTTAACACGTTGACTTCTACGCGTGTTTACAAAAAAATCTCCGTCAGGCCACCCGTGCCACTGTAGGATGCGTGTACTGCTACCGCATGATCTGTTTACATTTTCTCTCCGGTACTCTCACCCTGATATCTGCTACGATCCTCACTTATCACGTTATTACTCTGCACGAGCAGTTGTAATATTTGCCGTGTACTGAGTAGTACAATTTAAGAATCTCTGTCCATAATTTTCAATGGTGAAGAGAAACATGAAAAGTCAGTGTGTAGTGATTCACATCGCAGTAAAGGGGACTTCACGCTAGTTGCTCAAATTCGATAACAGCGATAAGGAAGATTGATTGAAAGAAGAAAAGTAAATCGAATCATATCGACAGATGATGAGAACTCTTGCTGTCACCCGAATACGGGTGACGTGGCCTGAGAAAACTTTTGCCATCACCCGAATACGGGTGACACGGCAGTCAACGTGTTAAGCTACAAAACAAAAATAAATGGATCAATTATGTAACACTAAATTTAGTATTTAACAATAATTTTAGATTTCCTTAGTGAAGTGTTAAACAAATCAATTTCATCACAAAACCTATTAACATTTAACACACATTATATTACACTAGTGAGTCGCGAGTTGTGACTGGTAGCGGTCAAGGTTGGATACATAAAAAAAGACGCATGTCTGTAAGCACACAGCCTAGGAACATGAAAACTAATATTGCTGCAACAAGTCAGGAGCATAAAGAAAGTTGTCAGATCAAATTATAGACAAAGACAATCTGTGATATTACCTACGGTTTTCCAAGGAAATATAATTAAACTGAGGTAACAACTGATCATAGGGATAGTTATGGCAGAAATAAGTGACTAGTACGATAATGAGAATCTTCAAAAATTTTCATTACCCTCTCCATCGTGTCCGCATACTTCACATAAGCATGGCTTCCACATAATAGAGGCAATATTCCCGAGCCTAATAAATGCATTGTAAAATAGGGATAGGCTGTAAGGAACCCATGATACTCAACATGTAAATTTGAACGTTGACGAATAGGATTCAAGCAATTGTATCAGATCGTTGGAGATACCAAAAGCATTCAACTTCCGTAGAATTTTAACATAGTCGAACTGCCCCGTAAATGTCATTAAGATGAGTGTAAATTGTGTCAACCTGTCCGCGTTCATCCAAAAGCACCGGACACAAACTGCATAAAGGAGCACAAGTTAGTCGCAGTTAATCTACCCTTCACAAAACCATGCTGATTAATAGAAAGTCGATTAACGACGTGGCTATAGATTGGTTTAGCAATCATTATCTCAAACATTTTTGCAAAGGTACACATCAGAGATATCGGTCTGTTTCTTTCTCATTCTTGCTTCCAGATTTAAACACCGGTGTTATTTTCGAGGTCTTCCAGCAATTTGAAAATACTTAAGACGCAATATTAGGTTGTAAACAAGGGCTGGAATTATTTAGAATTTGACAATTAACAATTAAAGTAGGAACAGCTATCTGGGATAGGCCCTTTATCGGCATTCAAAGATCCCATTCGGATCCTCGGTAAAGTTATGAACGGTCAGTATTTCAGTATTCAGAAAATGTTCACTGTTTTCAACACTAAGACCGTCAACGAAAACAGATGAAAAGTATGAGGCAAAAGCATTAGCAATTTGATCTCAATACGTCTGTCACCATCCATCATAGAACCAGGAATACGTGTCTCACTTCTACGTTCTCTAATGAAAGTCCACAACTTATTCGGATCATTCTGGATCGACTGGTCAATATCTGATTTTGAATCTGGTTTTGAAACGTAGTTTCGCCGAGTTTAAAAACAATATCTAAATATATATACATCACATTGACACGTAATTGTAGTTTTAAACGCCATCATCATTAACATCAACTGACTCACACTGACCACTGCTGGCCAAGAATGCAGCTCATCTCTACGCGTATGCCAAAGACAGTCAGCTATCCTCGATTTATTTGGTGTATGAATTTATCTGTATTGCAAAGAGCTGCGCTGCAGAGACGACTTTCTTGGAAATTATGAGTGCGTTGTGCTTGCCATTGTATGATTGTAGAGCATTTTTCGTAGGAGTAAATAATTAGTAAAATGTCAGTTACGCACGATGAAATTATGGAAATTTGATATTGTGAATGAAATACTCAGTAAATGCTAAATGTTAATATTTAATGCCTAATACATAAATTGAGGATTTATTTTGGTGGTTCTGCAGCTCAACAGCCCTAATGAAGGAGCCGCCACTGGTTAAGTAAGTATCTTCTTCAGAAAAGTTGCAATTGAAATATGAAAAGTGTTCTATGACTTCGGAGATTCTTAGAATTCACCTTTCGTATGTTGAAGTGTTTAGCTTTTATATAAATTTCCCTATTTAATTAAAATTTATTTGATACTTACGTAGCACGGTAGATTGAAAAGTAATAGTAGAATAATAATAAATTGCGGTATTCGTTTACATCTGTTGGCAAGATTTCCTGACGGTTGATCATAAATGAATACCGATCTTTTATATTCAATTACGTAATTATTTGCGTGGGTGGATTGTTTTATATTTCGAGCAGATGAGAATAAATGAATATGAAATGAAATGAAAAATTAATATTTTTTTATGTAAATCTCTTTTCTTTTGTTTTATTAATGTAAAGGAATTATAAAATTGACTTTTCAATGGGTTTTGTCGTCGTTATCAAACTATTCTAAGACTAAAGCTATTTTAGAAACTACCATTTCCTTGCTCAAGTTCAAGGTGAATTTCTGCATCTAATAGAAACTTATGTTTACTTCGTGTTGCATTATAGGATTCGTGGTGAGAATATATGCACATTTATTCATCATTGAGACGATCTTTACTAAATATTAAACAGGCAATACACGTTAAAAGATGTGAAAGACATGAAATATTATGATGTAAAAGTCATGACAATGACCTTCAAAGATCGTACCTCACCTAAATCTGAAATATTGCTTGTAAAAATTTATGAATAAATGTATGGCGATAATACACGGTTAGATTCAAACTTTGTCTATAAATTCCTGAAAAATACGTGTAGTTGGTGACAGTGTATTATTGGCAATACACATAAGAATATATATTAGAAAGTGGTGCTAATATTTATGCCAACCACGGCTAACTGTTTGTAATTTGTTTCTATGGTATTTTCTCTCCTTTTGGATTTCAATCAAGATCTTGATTTCACTAGATATTATATTTTCTAGTTTACTATATTTTTCATTCGTTATTCGTTTTTTAATTTTATTTAAAATTTTTCTTTTATATCTAACTTTTAATTTTTCGCATTTCAAGACTTAATTATATAATAGGGAAACTAGTAGAACTTTTATTTTAAAAAATTAATAATTTCAGCCGTTACTTTGTGGTATTTCATTATGAATAGAAAATAAAGGAATTTTTTTTTTTTTTACTTTGTATATACCACTTTATTTATATCGCCGTTCTAGGTTGAAACTGCAGTCACTGTGTGGTATAAATAAAGTGGTATATACAAAGTAAAAAAATCGTTTATTTTCTATTCAGGACTTCCATTAATTGGTAGTGTTTGTAGTTATTTTGACGTGTTTCGGTTGTATCGAATTGTTAATTTTTATTCTACCTTCTACAAGAAAATGATTGTGTTAAAGATTATCGGAATTCAGAGAGAGATTCTTGAAAATTAAATAAATTGGATTCAAAATTTGTCAACAGAGGATCATATCAACCAATTGAAACTGTATTATGTTCACTGTTAGTGTTTTCCAAACAATTAAGGAGGAAATATTAAGATAAGTGTCTTAATATTTTCCCAAAATCTCCAACAGTTTATGTGATATTTGCACAAATACTAATAGCTAGAATTTTCCTTAGAGGGCTTTCCACCACATTTACGGGCGATTCGACCCGTAAGAATATACGGAGTGTTTTTACAATTGAGCTCATTTACAAATCTACAGGATTTGTTTGTCCGGGTTTCCGGTGTTCGCTTGTGACAGAGAAATTTTGTGTGGAAATTGTGCGGCAAATGTTGGAAAATATATATACAAGAAAATATATAAAAGAAAAGGAATAAATGTGGACGGTAAAGAATCGGTACAAGCAGAACAAGTTGAAACAACTGTAATCGACGAAGATAAAGTAGGCAGAGACTGAGAGAGAGAGAGGAAATTAACAAGCAATGGATTCGTCAAAAATGGAAAAGCAGCGGGAATTGACCGGATTGGAGCGGAATTAATAAATTACTTCGAACTATCAATAGAGCTGTTGTGGTATTCTACATGTGAATACATTAAAATAAAGAACGAATAATTGTATTCTCGATATGTGCTAAGATGGGTTAATAATACAAATACCCAAAACAGGGAAACCAAAAATGCGAGTACTCGAGACCAATCTCACTATTGTATATTGCAAGCAAGGTTATGACAAGAATAATTCTGGAAAAATTGATATGTGCTCGCGTGACGCGAAAATCAAGCAGGTTACGGACCCAGAAGATCAATATATGCACAGTGAAAATAGCGAATAAAACAAGATTAAAAATATTTCGCCCAAAAAAAAAAAGAATTTATAATAAGAGAATGCGAGCATTCCTAAACAAATCTCCGAGTTATCTGCAACCTTTCTTGACCAAATAGAATAAGAAACATATATTGCTGGGATCCCGCAGAGGGGAAAAAAGCATAATAAAGACAACGAGGCGAAAGCGGAAATATGTAAAAAATTCCCTAAAAAAATCGCATAACAGTATAGCAATTATTATATCTCTTAACAGTAATATCGTTGCTTTATACAGCATCATACTTCACTTACGAAGGTTTTACGAAAATGGTCTAATTACCGTTGTAACCTATAGTCTGTAAATTTGAAATAGGTCTTTTATTTCATCTAAAAAGTTGTCGAGGTAAACCGAAGTATAAGTATCTAAATACGAGGGTAGATTAATAAGTTTCCCGAAATCGCTGCTAGGGGTTGCTCTTTTTCCAAATACTTTATGTCGTTGTCTCTCTTTCATATCAATTCACTGTAAGTGTTAAATCAATCTGTCAAATAGGTTTCGATAATCATTTAAGTCAAGTACCTTCTTCTGTTTTCAATTATGGATAAAAACGAAATTCGAGCGGTCATCAAATTTTTCTATCTGGAAAGGAAAACCGCAACAGAAATCAAATCAAGGTTAAATGCCGTTCTTGAGGATCCACCACCGTCATTTTCCACCGTGAGTTTTGGTTTCGGAATCCAATAAAATGCTTCTAACTCGATCACATCCATATGAAATACGCGAGTCGGGGCGATAGGTGCAACATAATTGTTGTGTGAAATCACCTCCAAAATATATACTTCTATTTTGTCAATACAAACAACACAAACCTTGAAACATCGATTGCTTGAAAGCATATTTTTGTATCTTTCAGCCTGGATAATATCGGTTGTCTACTAAACAGACCATAGACCATTTTGATAGCAGATAACTACAAACAGCATTTGTAGATTAATCTAACGCGTTTCCTTTTGTCTTAATTAGGTTTCTTTATGTCTATATTTTAACGGTTGTACTTCTAAGAAATGCACAAATATAACGAATCAAAAAATTATTTAAGTGGCATGACACTCATAAACACGAAATCGTTGAATATAAACGGGAAACATTACGTGTTTTTTTACAAACGACCATTATTTGTCGCTATTGATATATATCATTACTAAGGTTTAATAAAAGAGTGGATATCATGTTATCATTAAGTAGTGTAAACCGGACGTGTTTTGCACGTAAGCGGAGACAGGGACCGGTTTACACTACTTAATGATAACACGTCATCTGTTTTATCAAATCTTAGTGATTACTGTTTTCGTAAAATAAGACATTTGTTATTGGGAAAACAGTGGGACCTTAGAAATTTAGTAATTTATTTATAGTGAACTTGAATTGCTTCGTTCAACCTTCGGTAATGAAGCCCCACCAAGAAACATTAATGCCGTGCGCAACATCATTGAAGAAGATCGGCATATGACTTAGAGAGAGATAGAGGTATATTGAAGACTGAAATACATTCGATTTTGCAAGAGCACTTAGGTGCGAAAAAGGTCTGTTCTCGATGGATTCTTCATCATTTGCCCGGAGCTCAAAGAAATGGTTCCTATACATTAGTGTATAGGAAATGTTCCAAAGCTTTGACCGAGGAACTGCAAAATCCGTATCCAATATCGTAACAGATGACTAAACCTGGATACATTCGTACCGCTTGTATGTTCCAGGATGAAGTGAATCCCATAAAAGTTGTTCGCTCACGAAGCACTTAGAAAAAATTATCGCTTCTTTCCTAAGGATAAATAATACTACTGGAAATCTAGTGGACAAATGTCCGTTAATGTATTTTTGTCAGTTTTGGCCGCACGCATACAAGTGATAAACCGTGTTCAGGATAGCCCGAAAGCGGCCACCACGCTAGAAATTGTGGAAGAAATCCACGACATGGTTGTGGCAGATACCTGAATAAAAGTGCGCGAAATTGAGGAAGCCGTGGTAATCTCTTATAAACGAGCAGTTCGTATTTCACACAATGAATTGGGTTTAAAAAAAGCTTCCCGTAATATGGATGCCGCGTTTGCTCAATTCGGAGCAAAAATGCATTCGAGCACGAAGTTCAGCCGATAATTTGGAGTTGTTTATGAGGAATCCAACGGATTTCAAGAGACGATTCGTGACCATGGATGAGACCTGGATTCACTGAACACACCAGAAAGAAAAATGCAATCAAAACAGTGGATTGCACGCGATGAATCAGTTCCAAAGAAAGTAAAGACAATTCATTCGCCTGGAAAGGTGATGGCATCATTTTTTGGGACGCAAAATGAATGTTGCTCATCTTCAAAAACCCAAACCGTTACTGGCCAATATCACACAACACTTTAGGGCAAATTGAAAGCCGCAATTCAGGAAAAGCGCCCGGAAATGGTTAAGAGAAAAGTGTTGCTTCACCACGATAATGCACCCGCTCATTCAAGTGCATTCGTTCAGCAAAAATTGACAGAATTGCAGTTCGAAATCTTTCCACATCCATTGTATTCGCTTGAATTGGCCCCGCAGACTTCCACCTGTTGCCGAAACTCAAAACATTTCTGGATGGAAAGAGATTTTGGTCGAATAAAGAACTGATAGGGCCTGCAAACGATTATTGTGGGAACCACGAAGAATGTCACTTCCAGGAGGGAATCGAGAAGCTAGAGAAACGTTGGACCAAGTGTGTTGAGCTACGAGGGGATAGTATTGGAAAATAAAATATAACTTGATATCGTATTATTCTGTTTCTCATTGTCATTCCCGAAACTTTTCAATCCTCGTAGATGGCGAAATATATATACATAATTATACTTGGTAAGAAAGAAGCTGGAAGATCATAAAACACACGGAGAAGCACCATACAGGGGAAAATGAAAGAAGAACAAAAAATAAAAGGGCTTAGTAAGGAAATTTGGACAAATACAAATGGCACGTATACTGCACATGAATGCTAGACCTGTCAGTATCAAAACCAACGGCTACTTTGGGAATAGAACGGTGCGGTATCTGGGTTTGAAGTAACAGAAGTGAATAATAATTGATTTTATCGAACCATCCACAAATTGCTTTTTATCAAAAAATCTGAATGAATTTAGAAGAAGGTGGAAACAGATATGATCTTTGCTATGGAAATCATATACCTAATGATATAATAAGGGAATTCAGGATTACGTTTCAACATGTTAGGAATAACACGAGTTGGAAAACCACAAAACACATGGAGACGAAGCGCACAGAAAGATATAAAAGAAGAACGCGAAACATGAAGAGAGATTAAAGATATAACAAAGGATAAAAAGTAGAAGAAACTAGCGGAGAAATTTGCGCTAGATGCCACCCATACTGCACAAGAAAAGCGGATGTGTTACTATCAAAACTAATTGCTGCTTTCGAAACACAGCAGTGCTCTATGCTCTCATAGGAGCAGCAGGAACGTTGCTTCGCAGTGATACCGAACCGAATAATAAATAATTGATTTTATCGAACCATTCACATCATGTTTTTCTCAAAAATTCGGAGCTGTGTTAAACACGAACGTGCTTTCTTAAGAATGGTTATCAACAGTTCATATTGCATAGTATCTGAATTATTTATTCATTAATCCCACATTGCAAAATAGATTGATACAACAAATTAACAATAGTAAGATAGACTTTCCAGCAATTTCTTTTATATCTCTATATCTCGGAAAAAGATTTATTCCGTTAAACCAATCTTCACCTACACTCACTTTGTTCTGACACCTGAATAACTATATACATATAAATTAAACAAACTAAAAAGTAAACTTGCTGAGTATAAAGCGCTCTTAAGTCAAGCTTCACTTGATATTAATGTAACTTAACCACGCGCTATTAAAAATTAACCAAAAACAGTACTTACTTGCAAATTTGTATTTTCCTGTGAAACGACCACAAAATCGTATCAAAAGAGTTGAATATCACAGATCAGTCAAACGAAGACGTATTGTATCTTCCTTTTCAAATATTATGTTTATGAAATCGTTACAATTCCAAACAAACTATCACGACTAATTACATTCTTCTCACGGATACGTGCCCCAACAGAATCAGAGATCACAGGAGACTGATAGTTTGAAAATTCGCGAGCAACTGTCTTGGATCCGGCCGAAGCTTTAGTTTTCTTAAACCGGCCTTCCCATATGTCCATCTACTGGTACCATTCTAACACGTTACAAAGACGAACTGTTTATTGCATTCTGCATATACACATGGGTGTTGGTTCATAAAGTATATTTGTGAGATTGATATCGTGCAAGATGCAATTTATTTAAGGCTGATAAATAAATGGATGGCGCTCCATTAATTTAATATAACACTAACAACTATTATAGTAATTGTTAAAACTTCCCCACTAAATTTTATTTAATTAATTTTTTATATCTTCTTCGCGTAATAGGAGAACATATCAAGAATAGAAATAAATACAAAAGCGATGAATTAATCGTCTTAATGAATAGCTAAAATTGCTTGTTTGTGATTGACCAAGGTTAATTTAGAAATTAAAGTAAACGAGATATTTTTAAATGTACCTGTAGAAGTAAACGACA
The DNA here is from genome assembly GCA_038088585.1 of Chrysina gloriosa. Lineage (NCBI taxonomy): Eukaryota > Metazoa > Arthropoda > Insecta > Coleoptera > Scarabaeidae > Chrysina > Chrysina gloriosa. Next base: position 10,745,248 of record CM076095.1, read on the forward strand.
ATTTTAACAGGAAGCTCGCATTTAATTTCCGATGTATGCATGTATAATCACGTGACCTTTCAATGAAATATAAACAATGTCTAGTTATTAAGTTATTCATGCAAATAGTAATAAAATGGGAATGTCATCGTCGGGGACAAAATAAGGATCAATTTATTATAGCGAACATATACAGGTATGAAGAAGTCCTGAAACCTTCTCTATTACACAACCCGACAAAAAAATTGCTGCAAATTGTTGCTGTATCAAAAAAGCTGATTTTAAATATTTCAAGGAATCCGATTCCAAAAATATTATTCTGTTTCTTGTACCAGCTGTAGTTGTTGAGATAGACAAAAATTCAATATTTCATATATTTTCATTCATATTGCTACAATAGACCTTCTGGACAGACCTTTTTTCAATTCTAGTTGTTCTTTACAGTTGTCTTTTACTTCCCTAATCTTTCTAGGTAAGAAACTATTTATTTATCATCTTAAATTCCCATAATTACCCCCAATAGTATTCAAGAACATCGGCTTTAATGTGTGCAGTTTTCAAGAATGTACGTCATAAATGATCTATGAAAATAGCGGTATAATTGGTATTTAAGGTTTACTTTCCAATAATATCTGCATAGATAACTATAAAGATATCTGCGTGTCAACCCTTGATTCAGTTCAAACTTAAGCTTTCTTTCAAGTGTGTTTGTTCGAGAAGTGTTACTAAAATCATGGCTTCTATAACCCCTACGTATGTTAATCATCCAGACGTTTTCTGCTATATATGCGGCGAATACATATTAAGAGAGAGAGTAGGAACCCAATTTATGAGTTTGTGAAAAAGGCATACATGACCTATTTTAGTGTTCATCTGGGAGATCAAGATAAAACTTGGGCGCCACATGTCTGCAAATCATGTGTTGAGAACCTGCGCCACTTGGCCAAAGAACAAAGAAAGTGTTTGAAATTTGGCATTCCAATGGTATGAAGGGAACCAAGAAACCATTTTGGCGATTGTTACTTTGTCTAGTGAATATAGAGAGTATTGATCAGAATATTCGACATAATTGGACATACCCCAATTTGGATTCAGCGAGAAGACTTATTCCACCACATTCAGAAGAAACACTAGTTCCAATATTTAGTAACCTACATATGTTACCAAAGGATAATGATGAAACGTCTTGTTGTGAACATGACAATTGTGACTTTGAAGGAGACATGTCCATAAGGGTTTACCCAGGAAGAATGGAATAACCTTATTAGAGATGTAACCCTTTCAAAGGAGTCTTCGGAGTTATTTGCTTCTAGACTCAATGAAAAAAATGTTCTTTTTCCGGAAACAAAAATTACCTATTACCGTAACAGAAGAAAAGATCTCCTCCCATTTTACTCTCAGAAATATAACTTGGTTTTTGCAATAACATAAAAGGATTGTTACAAGAAATGGGTATATCAGAGTATACATCAACTGATTGGCGACTTTTTACAGATAGTTCCAAAAGAAGTCTTCTACATAATGGAAACAGATATAGAAGTATTCCAATTGGGCATTCCACATTAATAAAAGAGGATTATAAAACAATACGCTGCAGGAAGGAAATGTCACTAGGCGGGCCAGGAGCGGTACGGTATACGTGCGTATACCCTCGGTGGCTCCGAACTCTTACACCGAAAGGTAGAAAGGGTAAAAGATTATTGTATATATATATAAAACAATATCGCTACTTCTGAAAAAATTAACTATTACACAAATGTGTGGGTGATATGTGTTGATTTAAAAATGGTAAATTTCCTTTTAAGACAGCAATGTGGATATACAAAATATCCTTGTTCTTTGTGTCTTTGTGACAGCAGAGTGAAAGATCAACATTGGATAAAAAGAAATCGGCCTAACAGACACGCTTTAGTAGAGGGAAAAGCCAATGTTATTAATGAAGTTAATTAGTAGAACGAGAAAAAATAATTTTACCTCCCTTGCACACTTAACTACGGCTAAAGAAAGAATTTGTGAAAGCTTTACATCAAATTGGTCTTTGCTTTCAATACTTGGCAAATCAATTCCCTGCAATCAGCAATGAAAAATTAAAAGCAGGAATATTTTGTTGGACCTCAGATAAGGCAACTCATGAAAGACCCATACTTCACAGAATCAATAACTAAAATTGGGTCTAATGCATGATCTTCTTTTGTTAAAGTTGTGCAATTTTTTTTTTTGGTAATTATAAGTCTGAAAATTACGTACAAATACTGGAAGATATGGTTAATAACTTTCAAATTTTGGATTGCTATATGAGCATTAAGGTCCATTACCTTTACAGTCGTTTAGAGATTTCCTGCAAATCTTGGCGACTTTAGTGAGGAGCAGGGCGAACGGTTCCACTAGGATACCAGAATAATGGAAGAGTGTGCAATGCTTGTCAAAGCAAATTATTCCCATTTCTTTGCAAAACGTGAACAATCACATACATATAACATTAGAGGCACTTTGAATTTATATCCTCGTCCGCCTAAAACAATCATGGATGGTGTAAAAAACAATTGTACAACATTACCAGATATTACATTTAAAAGTGTATTGAAAAAGCACTTATTCCCAAAACCATTTTACTCTTTGGATGAATGCTTTAATGCAAGACTGGAAATATAATTGGTTAAATATGAATTTGCTAGTCTTGTGTGACATGTGTGTACGTACATATACCATTTTTAAATTTTCTTAACATGTATATTGACGAATTTTATACTTAATGTACAATAAAATGAAATAAATTATTATTATTATTATCATTATTATTCGAATAATTTGAATTTGAATTAAAATTTGTAAAATATTGCTTGCTTAAATAAATGTTATTATATAACAAATAAACACTTATTTATATATTTGTATTTATAAACATATATTTCGATAGAAATTTTGGCTATCGAAAATAGTTCACTATTTTCGTTCGTTGTTGATTGCGATGTAACCGGGTATGCCAATATTTCTCCTGTTCGGGAGATGGGGTCATTATTATCACCAAATCTATCTCAACAACATATCAACGTGTCACCTGCACATTTCTAGTGTGTCACTCGCAGAATGATATACTGTACTGACTGACTGAGTCCTAATAATACCGGATTATTGGCACATGCAAATTGTGCTTACTTTGTAAGCTTTTGCACGGTTACTTGTCAACTACCCATTAACGAACCTAATTTATTAGGTCGTTTACAGAGAGTCTCTACATTTTATTTTATTATATATTTCGATGCAAAGGTCAAACTTGCGTATATCCTATTGTGTTATATGTAGGGGTGTTCGTAAATTGGGTCCCAGCAGGTAGCAGATTAAATTTAAAATTTTCTACCCTTTTGTCGATGAGTAAATTCGGTCCCAACCATCTTAATTGCTGCTTAATCGATTTCGTGGAAAGAAGTAATTACGATTATTACGGGTACCATCTTAATTGCTGCTTAATCGATTTCGTGTCTCCCATAAATATGCAATATTTCCTATTTTAATTCATTTCTGTTGTGAATTCGAATTGAGCTAAACAGTGTTTTCGGTGTGTGTTGTTTAAAAGAATATTTTCGATTTGCGATGGATCTTAAAATTATTTTAAGCGAAAAGGGAAAGCCCTTAGCAGTTATAAATAACTATAAGTATAGTTTTCAAAAAGCTTGAAAAGTGGGGAAAAACGGTGGATTTGCACTAACAAAAGTAAATGTAAATCATATGTGCTTACTGTGGGCGAGGTGGAAACTTTAACTATAACAAAGCATGTACAGGAGCATTGCCACAGTGCCAATGTGGAACAGTTACAGCGTCAAATTATAAGTGGTGCTTGCAAAAGGAAGGCAACTGACGATTTATCCGAGAAGCCTTCAAAAATCATTCGGAAGCAACTTCAAAATGACCTGCCTGCAGCGATTAAAACAACGGACGTTGCATTGATAAGGAGGAATCTCTACAACGCCCGACGAAAACTGCTTCCAACATTGCCGACTAGTATTGGACAAACTGGACAAAAATAGCGTTACATTAGATATTTGTGAAATTGCTGTCGACTTTGAAAAAGTATCCATAAGGCTGCAAAACAAGTTTGGCCTTTAGCTCAAGTAATAGGCTGCCGATTTCATCTTTTGCAAGCATGGTATAGAAAAATTCAACAAATTGGTCTAACAGCTGTGTACAAAGATGAAAGTTCCGACGCGGGACGATTGCTAAGAATGACTTTTGCGCTTACCTTTCTAAATCCTGTTGAAGTGAGTGATTGCTTTGTGCCTTTTGAATAATAATTTTAATTGTGCAATTAGTACCTTTGAAACATATTATAGTTATTAAATCTGTTTTTAAGATATGAATATTTTGATGTATTTTATAACAATTTTTATTATATCTTCTGTATTTTGCTCCTTTGTTACCTATTGAACTAAAACTACCTTAATAAAATTAGTTAAGTTTGCAAGAAAATTGTTTCCTTTTCCTTAAGTATTAAGCAAAATTATCCTCGATATATTTTATCAAACAAAAAATTATAAATATAGTCCACCAAACTAAGTGTTTAATTTTCTTTTTTAATTTTGTTGGTATAATCTCTACTCTTTACATTCCGGGACCGAATTTACATATGCAGTATCAGGTAGAAACAAAGTTTGGGACCCAATTTACTCCTTATTTTGGGTCTAATATTTCTTGGGACCCAATTTACGTATTCCCATATGTAGAGACCGGATTTTATGTTCGAGATTTAGCTAAAATATGTACATATATATAAATATATTAAATATGCGCAAAATATGTTGAAAATATTCCTAAAATGTCTAGAATATGTAAAATATGTTTCAAAAATATTTTCAGAATGTCGAATATATTTTGAAGTAACAAGGAAAAGAAACAAACACCAAGAAAATTTATACAGATTTTATTAAACAGATGTCTATCACTCACACTTCCACATTAAACACTAGATTCCTTATTGTAAAAGCAATTCACAATCAAATATTTTAAAACATTAACAACTTCTGGATTTAAATCAGTTTCAACATCAAAATCGCTACGGAGAATTTGCTTTGCTTGTTGCAACAAATTTAAATCGCTATTTCTTTTTAAAATAACATAAAATTTTGTAATTATTAATTTTACTATCTTTCCAGAAACTTTCTGAAGTTTTTCCTTAAATCCGCCAATCAAATGAAGAGACGGGAGTGATTCATTTGAAAAAATAACAATAGTTTTATAAACCAAATCATAATTTGATTTAATAAAGCAAAGTTCATGGTGCAGTGAATTATTTTGTAAAATTGATTTGCACTTCGAAATTGCACCAATATTTTTCCTCTTCAAAACGTAAAATAAGTTCTCCAATAGGCACAACATTTTCTGCATAAGAACTGGCAGCTTTCAACCATGTTCCCCATCTTGTGATTATTGGTTCCGGTGGCAAAGGAGTATTAGCCGTAGATTTGGATATATGTAGATTTGAGTAACGTATAAGATTGCATATGAATACAAAGAAAATAATTTGGCGCCGACTCCCAAAAGTTAAATTTGATCCGTTCTAGAAGAAATAATGAAATAAAATAAATAAGAGATTATTTTCTTCTTCTTAGAGCAAAACTATTGTATGGCCTTAATTGGAAGTCGGTTTAATTTTTTTCTTTAATTTTCTGTTTCATATTTTTTACTGTTTTGTTTGCGTTCATATTTTTAGTTCATAATGAAAAGTGCAACAAAACCGGCTGCCCGTATGAAAAAAATCGTAAATGGACATGTACATTGCATTTTTAATTCCTCGATTCCCTTGTCATTGAAAATTAACTTATTTGCTTTTCGCATAACCTATGAATAAATTAGATACCAATTTTGGATTGAACATATTTTATAATTAGAACAGGAAAAATAATAATACAGATTCACCTGTCGTAAACCTCAATTTCTGTATTAATCTTTTTCTTTGAATAAATAGGATTACGTCTTTGGATTTACTAAAATTGAAGTATATATCTTTTTATTTCTGTCCCCGAAACGTCAAATTACTTAATGCACAAATAACATTTACATGAAAATTTTTGTAGCAACTTCTTTTTCTTAAGTCGACTCTGTTCTCGTAATGCTAGCGAACATATTTTTCGACGGCAAAATGGCCTATAGTTTACTTTATGTGACCTCCGATAACAGATTAAATAAAAAAACGACCAACTCCTATGACGTCACTTATATGAATCTCCGCTTGTGATCGCTTGGTTGCGCCTAATCCTTCGCATCGGGCATCGCCTGCTTGTTGGGTTGCTAACACCTATATACAATAAGAAGTCGGTTATTGTTGATTTTTTGTTAATATTAGCCCAGCACTAATTTGGTATCGGCTCAAGATGATATGGGACCATTCTGGATGTACGCACCCAAAATCATTAAAATTGGTCAACCCGTTGAGCAGTTATGTGCGAACAAACATAAAAAAAAAACATACACGACGAATTGATAACCTCCTCCTTTTTGGAAGTCGGTTAAAAAATGCATATACCCTTTCAGATATAAGATAAGAAAATGATTTTGAAAATAAAGGAAAATATTTCTATTAATGAAAATAATTTTATTCAGCAATCCAAAGCAAGTTTTTGAGCCGATTGTATGGCAGACTAGAATTTGCAAAATAAACATGTAATTTGAATTTAATAAATGAAATAAAATTGTTTTGTAAAATTATCAACTTATCATTTTACCGCAAGCGTTGCAACATACTTTTTCTTCGTTCAAAAACAATTCTGGAACGGTCTTGATCCAGGAGGCTGCTAAATCGCTTTTCATTTTGAGCATTTTTGGATAACACTCGGTAACACTTCGCTTTATTGGGTATTTGTAAATGATGAAAATTTCTAAATGATAAATGCTGAAACACCCCCTACCTAATCACTTTTAACCAATCAAAACTTACCTTTACTTGTTTAATTTCCGATTTTTATTCTTAGAAACCGTAACAAAATACTCTTTACTCTTCGGTATCGAACATGATATTTCGTTTGGAAGTTTAAAAGCAATTAACAATTTCTTAGGAAAATGTAGATACCTAAATTTCATGGGAAGAGCATTAATCCCTTTTTCTTCTTCTTAATCTTTTACCCTTTCTACCTTTCGGTGTAAGGGTAAGCATTAATCCCTATTTAAGTAATATTTATTTTATTGTATTGAACCAAACATCGGTAATCGTACAATGTACATTTCCCAGAAAATCGTCTTCGGACTATATTCTTCGTAAAGATAACGCCATTTTCAAACGGAAAAATACGTCGTATAATTTCAAATATGTTAAAATATTCGAAATATGTGGAAGAAAGTCAAAATAATCTAAGTATATAAAATTAAATTAGTGCCAAACGCTTTTATTTACCCTAATTCGTGTAGATCTTAAAGCGTTCAATTCTACCGTTGATAGTTGCAATAGTAGATATGCAAAAAAAACATCATAATCTGGTCTCTGGTTATATGATACTTACATACCGAGTTATTGATGTCGACATTGGAAACGTACTTAAATGCATATCATGAATACTCTATCTGTCATACGCAGAAGTTCAGTAAAACCAATGCCAATTAGAAAATAAACTATATACTACTAATCTACTAAAGCTTTTTGCATTTGTAAGCACTAGGCGTTTCTTCTTGTGGGAACGTTTCTTGTTTCTCAAAATATGGAGGAAGTAGTAAAGTGAACAACGTGTAACATTTTTCCCCTCGTATATGACTCAGTAATCCGTAAACAATGTAGTTTGTCATATACTTACCGATTGTTACCAAACAACTTTTACGCGAATTATGCTCATAAATATACACACGTAAAGCAGGTATCAAGGTAAATTAAATCGTACAACGGTTATTTTTACATTAATAATATGTATTTATAACTATATCTTAAACGTGCGTCGTGAAGTATAAAATAATTCCGCATGTGTCAGCGGAAATCCAGTAGCTCCTACCAAACGGGAATTCCCAGAATTTCAAAATTTCGACCAAGAAACTCGTTTCGATTTATTTCTCATTCTGCAAACATAAAAAGAATTAACAATTCCAGTCGGCAAATTCGAGCAATTTTTTCTGTTTACAAGTTACCAGACAAAGTGAAAGATATTTCTTTTACGTTAGTTTTACATTTCAAGGCTCCAATTTGCATTAAAAGTACTTTCAGTATTGTCACATGTAACGTATTAATTGCATGCGTGGAGGGATTTTTGCGGTTAATCCGTCGGATATGTGCTATATAATTATTGCCGGGATAAAAATCAGTTTCGAAGAACGTCGACAGAAATAAACGTACTAAAATTGTGCCTGTAATATTTTCTTGTTTACGAAATCAGTTGATGTTAAGTTATAAAAACGGTCAAAGGAAAATGTAGCGTTCATGTTTTCATGTGTTCATGTGTTCATGAATATTAGAGAAAGAAAAAGTATGTATTGTAAAATGGGGTGAATAACAACACTTCTTTAGAACTCAAAATCTATTAGAAAATACGAAATATACAAATGATAGATCTTGATATCTTCTTTAAGATATGCTAAGTGTTTTTTATCATTTATTGATACAAATCGTATAATTATATAGACACACATACTGTGTCGCGATTTTTCTTCGCATTTGGGCTGAATTACAACACACCTGTTATTTCCCATCTATTATTAATCTTTCATCCTATATGCAAGCCGAATAGTAGCACATTTTATCTTTTAAAAAAACGAAAAAATAAAGGCGGACACGGATCAAAACATCGAAAATTCATTTATTAAAGGTGAAAAAAACACACACAATGCAGGTTTAAAAGCAAAAGAGAAGTGAATGCTATTTACTTCGACTTTAAATATCAAAATGCCTTTTTGCTCCTGCCCAAGAGGATTAATAATAATGGCTAATGGAGCTACGTCTCGTTGTTTTGGCTGCCAGTTAATTCCTGTCCTGTTCAGATTCGCTTTAACCGCCTGTAACCATGGCCTCCCTAAAACAATGCATTTTACTACCTTGTACTTTGTTTTTCTTTAATTTCTAATACAAATTTGATTTTTTGTGATATAAAATACGACAGAAATTAGTTTCTCTCCAAGCAAGGCTGCACCTCACAAGATTAGATTTTAACTTAAAAATTCAAGGAATTTTCAACCTATTCGCACGTCCATCCGGGGACATACTGTATGCGCGTATAGTATAATCAAATAAGAAGAGAAATAAAAGAAAACTAAGAACTTAGAATGAAGACGTTAGAATGGTCAAAACCTCAGTAAAAAATGTAAGAAGTAAATTAAATGACACGGATCCAGAAACAGTAGAAACAGTTCGGAAGCAGAATTAAACAAAAACATTGAGTTTTATCAGCAATATTACACTTACATATACAGTGTGTAAAGCGATGGGGTATATAAGAGGGAATTTTTTTAAATATTGATTCATGAAAAAATTTATTCTTCATGATATTTTTTGCTTGCTTTGAAAGTACCAATAACGTTTCGATAATCTAAAATTTATTTCTAGAAATCTGGAAAAATAATAAAATTATTTTCTTTTATTGTAACTAATCTACATTCTAATCAAGTATCAATAAGAAATAAATAAATAAATTTTATTTATTATAAACTGTCATTCTACATAATTTCCTCCGTTTTCTGCACACCTTTCCGCTCTATTCCTGAATTCCATATAAACCTTCCCCAAAGTTTCCAAGTTAACTTCTCTAACCGCTGCAGTTATTCGTTGTTTTAAAATTTCTACATTATTTTCTACAGGTTCTTCATATACTTTTTGTTTAAGGTGTCCCCAGAAAAAGAAGTCCATGGGAGACAAATCTGGCGATCTGGCAGGCCAATGCATTGAACCATAACGGCCAATCCACCTCTCAGGAGATTGCTGGTCTAACCATGCGCGAACTAATAACGTGCTGTGGGCTGGACATCCATCTTGTTGATAATAAATGTTCTCCAAGTTCACGTCTTGTAGTGATGGAATCAAAAAATTTCGTAGCATACTTAAATAACTATGTTGATTCAAACTTTCGTCAAAAAAGTAGGGCCCAATAATATTATTAATTAACATTCCGCATCAAACATTAACTTTTCGATAACGCTGATTTCTCGTGTTGATTTTAAAATTGGGACTGTCTCGTGACCAAAATCTGCAATTCTGTGAAGACGCAACACCGTTTGTAGAAAAGGTACATTCATCGGAAAACAATATGTGTTTATGAAAATTTCTGTTTTCCATGAGCTTCTCACCAATCCATAAGCAGAAGTCTAGTCTCAAAGCATGATCTGGAATCTCAAGGGTATGTCTAAATTTTGGCTTAAACGGATAAATTTTATTTCTTTTAAAAATTGTTTGTAAGAAAGTGTGACTGACATTAAGCTCCGCTGCCCTCTGTCTTAATGATAAGCGTGGATTGTCTTCAACGAACTGCAGAGCCATAATAGTTACCGCATCATTCTCATTATACACCTTTCTTATCTTCTTTTTGTCGACCACTGATCCTATTTCGTCGAATTTTGCAATTAATTTTTTAAGAGTCATTTTTGTTACAGCTACATCTGGATACTTTTGATGAAACAAATTAATTGCGTACTGATATGAAACATCACCAATACCGTAACATTTAACTAAATAAATTCTTTGCTGTAACGTTAGCATTTTTGCAAGTCAGTTTGACACATGGAGTGTTTTGTTTGTGGTTTGATAGCAATTCGCTATGTTGATTATAATGTAGAATGATAACTTCCAATAAAAAAATTAATTTTATTATTTTTCCAGATTTCTAGAAATAAATTTTAGATTTTCGAAACGTTATTGGTACTTTCAAAGCAAGCAAAAAATATCATGAGGAATAAACTTTTTTCATAAATCAATATTTAAAAAATTCCCTCTTGTATACCCCATCGCTTTACACACTGTATATTCTGAATATCTATCCTGTAACAATCTTTCCCTCTGTTGTTTCTACATTTCCTTCTACTTTTAACTATATACTACAATCGGTTTATAACGTAACACGTCGTCCTATGCCAGATATCCATGTTTGCCTGTCCCTCCATGTATCATCTTCCAAGTTCCTTTCCTTCATTATCTCCTACTAACTTCTCCTCGGTCTTCCAGGTTTTCTTCTTCTTGCAGGATTCCTTTTTATAAGTTGTTTTGGAATCCGAGTTTCAGGCATTCTCTGTACATATCCATATCATATGAGTTGTCTATTTTTATCTTGTCCACTATTGTGTGCGTTACTTGCATAATATCTCTGATATGTTTTCCAGAAATTGGGTTCTATCTTCCGTCATGAGTCTTTTCATGTATTCTTCCCATTTTTGTGGTGTAATAAGGGAGATGATTTCTTTGTCTTTTTGTTTATGTTATATATATATGACCTAATTATAAATCTTATATGATAATTTTCTAGGTCCACAATTAGGTTAATTCATCGGGCGTCATGGGGGATGGGTCAAAATTACACGCCACTTTTTGAATTTCTTGTGGTTTTATAACTGCATGTCCGACAACGCCGCTCTTCTTAGTAGCTGAAGATATTGAATTTTTGTAAACGTTCTTAATTTCAAATCAATCAGACGGCGATCGTACTTCGAGTTATACGTTTTGAAAGTTAAAAAAGGTAAATATGACCCATCCCCTCAGTCACCGTAGGTATTTTGCGCCATGGGTATTTTAGGTATTTTGCGTATCTGATATTATTTCTAGTTATTAATAACTACTTCCAATTAACTTTTCGTTATTGTTTTCTAAATATTGTTTGGTTAAGTTTATAAAAGTGAAAGACTGATAAAAGAAAGAAGTGTTTGTTATACAGAGTGGACCAGAAGGCAGAGTAGCTTTTGTTCCTTTACTTACAGATGCATACCATAAGTGATTTCTTGGAGATTGGGCCGGATGAATTACACCAAGGGCGATTAAAAATAGTCGAATTGTATTTTCAAAATAACAGCTCTATTCTTCTAACGCAAAGAGTATATCGCAACCATTTCCGCGTCAGACAAGGTCCCTCAGTGACGATGATTCGGAAACTAATGGCACGCTTAGAGGAAAGAGAGTTTTGTGATGAACCTTCCCCCTACTGGCAGACCACGCTCAGCTCGCTCTGAAGGGAACATTAACAGAGTTGGAACCAGTGTCGAACAAGAACCAGAAATATCGACGAGAAGAGAATAGAGAATTGGGAATGTCCCGAACATCCTTAAGAAAAATTTTTGTTGTTTCCATACAAAATATAGTTAGTGCAGGAACTGAAACCTGTGGAAGAATTAGCCAGAGAAAACAAAGAATTTATTAATCAACTTATCATATATGTCGAACCTCATTTTCAGATGAATGGTTTTGTCAATAAACAGAACTGTCGGTTCTGGGGAACGGCAAATCCAAGGAGAATTCATCAACGCCCATTGCACTCTCTGACCTCGCAGGAAGTTATCGGGCCTTACTTCTTTGACAATGATAATGGTAACAATGTGACAATTACTGGTGAGAGATATCGGGATATTACTGATAATTTTTTACGTCCTGCAGTAGAAAAATATGGTTGCCACAGGATGGGGCATACAGCCAGTCACAACGACCTTCGTGAGGCAACTGTTCAGTGAGCGGATAATTCCCGACCTTACGGCCCCCTATTACTTCATGTGGGGATACCTTGAGGAATATGTGTACATAAACAAACCGCATACACTTGATCAGCTCAAGGACAGTATTCGTACAGAAATTCGACCATTAACTCCTCACACCTTAAGCAATATTATGAACAATGTAATCGAAAGAGCACGATTTTGCGACACCGCAAATGAAAGTCATTTGAAGGATGTTGTTTTCCATACATAATCTCCATATGTTAAACATTTATTGTGTGGAGTATCAATAATATTGGTTTACAACTAAAAAAGTTATTTAAATGTTAGATCCCACTCTACCTTCTGGCCCACCCTGTATTTAAGCTAGAGGAAGCTTCCCTTGGTTAACTTTTTAGTGTGTAATGTTCTTTTTTCATAAATATAATGAAATATCTGGAGTTTAATAAGTGTGTAATTATGACCCAACCGCCGCGTCCGTTTTCGGAACACCTTCTTAGTGGAAATATAACTAGATAAATGTATAAACAAACATTTGTTTTCAATTTGGGAACTATCAAAAAATACCAACGAAAAAGTAGAAAATTAAATTATCTCACTGAGATGTATTTATTTGTAACTCTCTCCAAGTTCTTGAAACTATTTTTCAAAATATCAATAAAATAACTAACGACTAGAATTTCTTGATATATAGGAGCTGTAAAAAATTTATATTATAAATACCTGATTTTTATGCAAACACATATATGCAAACTATTAAAACACCCAAAAGAACTTTATATCAAAAATCTTTGTGGAAACCTTAACAATTCTGTTCAAAGACTAGGAAAACCCGAATGAAGAACCTAGCCAAAGATTTGTTTCTTATGAAATGTAAATGTCATTTTAATATATAATCAGTTTCCCCTTCTACCCTAAGGTGTAAGGATTTTGCCTTACAGGCTTCTCCTTCTCCTCTACTAAATTTTCTCCACTCTTTTCTATTCATTGCCAATTCCTTGGCGTCCTTCCACGTCCACCCCCGCTCCAATACTTCCGCCATCATCGCTGCCCACTGCCTTCTCGATCTGCCTCTTCTTTTCCTGTCGTTGCTTTTGGTTTCCCAGATTTTCTTGACTGGCACTTCTTCGCTCATTCTCTGCAGATTTCCCCACCAGCACAGCTGTCTTTCTTCAATGTATTGTGCCAACGATTCCATTCCCAGCTCTTCTCTTATTGTTGTGTTTCTTATGCGGTCTTTTCTTGTTATCCCTTTAACTCGCCTTAGAAATTTCATTTCCATGGCCTGCATTCTGTTTTTTCCTTTTTCGTCAGATTTCACGATTCACTCCCATATACTAGTACCGGTCTGTATACTGTTTTAAATAAACTTAATTTTGTTTGTCTGCTTAGTTCTTTGTTATTTACTAGAACTTTGTTTATTGCATAATACAGTTTATTGGTTTTCTCTCTTCTATGGTTTATGTCCATTTCCTGTTTACCACTTTCCTCCAATATTACGCCCAGGTATTTATACTTTCTTACTTGTTCTATTTCTACTCCCTCTATCTTTATCGTCACTTTCTCCTTGTTCTTACTGACCACTAGTATTTTTGCTTTTTCCTTATTCAGTTTCATTCCGTACTTTTTCAAAGTTTCATTCCAGGTTACCAGGTTCTCCTCCAATTCTTTCGCACTGCCTGCTATAATGGCTACATCATCCGCAAATAGACATTCTGACAACGTTCTTCTCTCAAGTTTTCTATACCCTATATTTATCGGCTTACTTCTTAATTTTACTTCCTTTAGTATTTCATCCATATATATTATGAATAATAAAGGGCTCAGTGCTCCACCCTGTCTAACCCCTTGTACCGTAGTAAATTTTTCTGATACCATATTATTTCTTATCACACAATTCACAGTACCCTCATATACACTTTGTATAACTTTTTGTATTTTTTAGTTTACCTTTTTTCTTTCTAACGCTTCCCAAATTTTCGCTCTAGGTACCTTATCAAAAGCTTTTTGCATATCCATAAATGCTAGGTAAACTGTTTTTTCTGCAATCCACTTCTTTTATTATTTCTTTAATTGTAAAAATATGGTCCTGCATACTACGGCCTCTTCTGAATCCACTTTGTGACCCATCTACCTTCTTCTCAACTATCTTCCTTAGTTTTTTCTCTATAATTTTTTCATAAATTTTAGTTATCGTACTTAGCAGCGTTATTCCTCTATTGTTGTTGCAGTCTTTACTATCTCTTCTTTATGTTCATAACACGTGTTTGTAATTATTAAGTCATTATTAATACAAAATTCTAATAACCTTTTCCCATTATTATTTCTAGTTATTTCACTATACTTTCCAATTACTGTTGTATATGTATCATCCTTTGCTTCCACTCGTCCGTTAAAATCACCTGCTACTAATATTTGTCCTTTTGCCATTTCTATTGCGTATGTCAGATCTTCCCAAAATTTATCTTTTTTCTCAGCTTTTTCGTTTTCATCAGGACCGTAATGGCTACAATTGTTTTCCAACGTGTCTTACATTGCAGCTCTATTAACAGTATTCTCTCACTAATTACCTCCCACCTAGTTACTAGGTTTCTAATTTCCTTTTTAATACGCATCCTACTCCCGCAGAAGCTCTGTCCCTGTTCTCAACTCCACTCCATATTAGAATATGCTCATTCTTTAATTCTATTAATCCCTGATTTTTCTCTTTGTTTCTGATATTATCAATACATCCAGTGCTGCTTTTTCAAATTTATCTACAATTTCTATTTCTTTACCGTTCAATCTTCTAATATTCCATGTTATATTCCTAATCTAAATACTTTTTTCTAGTTGTCGTGTCCCCATTTTCTGCTTAAATTAACCTCTTTCAATTTCCTTTTCCTTTTCCGTTTCCATCTCGTCTGCCACAGTCGTCCTGGTTCTTCCGTTCTTTCCTCTTCTTTTTAGTTTTTGAGTTTCTGTCCTTGTTTTCCTGTCCGCTCTCAAGCAGTGCCCCTTTCTCTCTATCCCATCTACATTCCCTTCGTTCAATTGTCATTTTAATAAATTACTATATACATTACAAACTACAGGGGTAATAACGTATTAGACTCTTGGGGAGGTCAAGGTGAAAAGACCTGGATTTAGCTAATATCGTTTATTGCAGCTACAGACTTTTTGCCCTCAGATTAAGGGCATCCTCAGTGTAGGCAAAAATAATATTAAGATCCCCACAAATTATTTATCTTTACCTTCTTCTGTTAAAGGCACTCAAAGCTTATTTGAAAAAGACCTAAAAAATATTAAAAATTTATCATCCTAGCAGTTGGTAATTTTTTGAGTATATGTCACTCGTAAATGTATATTTCCAATTTACTTTTTATTGGTCGCTTATATTTGTCATATTTTCCTTCCTTTTTCCTCGACATACTTTACACGTATACTGGATTTGTATTTCCACCTGAAATAAACGTTTTCATTGTTTACTTAATAGATCGGAGTCTAGTCTCTAAGAGAACAACAAAGACGAAAAGTAAAACGAAATGATAACAAAACTTTTACGTGCAATGTAAGTAATGTACCGAATAGCAATTCAGCGAAAGAGTAAAAATAAAACTCTCATACAAAACATAACAGAAGGAAGCCAAATAAGATGATATGTCTGCTGTAAAATAACAGCGAAGGGTGATTTGACGGAGTACAAAGGAATAGTTGGAATAAAGAAACAAAAATTCACGAAATCAAATACAAGACCTATGTAACAATACAGAACTAGAAAAATGCAAACATTTGTGGAAAATAAAACTTTATTTTATTCGGAAAATAGTAAGCAACATATGTACATAAGTACTATATAAAATAGGATTAACCTGAGTGAAACGACACCAAAAAATAGACAAATTTAAAAGAATCTTGTTTAGAATTGCCGTTTGGAGAGAATTTCTGGTCAAGTGCTAACGCTGGGAATTGAAACTGTATTCTTGGACAACCTGCTTTAAACTCAGATAGTTTTGCAGTTAGATTCATTTTAATCATACTAGTGAGATAAGTCATACGAAGACGAAATCGGCCCATGTTAGCTTGAATATCGCATAATGTCCGGCGCTTTCTTTAGCGATCTCTTCAGATTTTTCGAGATAGTCTGAAACAATCTTTTTAAACATGCAACTCTTTACAATATTGTTTGATACCGATATGGTAGGCGGCAATCTTTCTTCTAAAATCATTGATAGTATCCACAAAAGCGTCGATTCCCAAATTCTCCTCATCGATGTTGCTTACCAATTTGACCTTTTTGACGATGTAAAGGGCTATCGCCATACTTCACAGCGGGTCATAAAATTTAGGGCTTTATAATTCTAGACTTTACATGGAAAAATAATTTCAAATAATTAAATTACTCGGGGGTAACCTTTAGGTTATTAAATAAATTTACTAGACTGCAAGAAACTATTTATAAAACACGAAATTACTAACAAAAATAATGGAGTTGAAGTGGAATTATTACTTTTGATTTCTGACTCTTTTGCCAAGCTTTTTTCATTTTACTGGTTCGAATAAGAGTGGTCGTTCTAAAGTTTTCTTGCTTAGAGCCGAACTTAACTCTTTGCCTTCGAACGATGGTGGCAGTTTTCACTTCTTCGACGTTTTGTTCTTTTACTGGTCCCAGAAAATTCTGAAGTTGGACGATCTTTCACCTCCAGATGAAGGTCCTGTTTGAGACTCGGAATCCGATTCAATTTCTTCTTGGGTTTGTTCAAATAAAAATTGAAGATTTAACCATTCTTCATTTTTCTATCCGGTTTTCTTGGGCAGTGATCATGTTTCGAAATTTAAGGCATCTTTATCACTTTCGATTTTATAGTGTCCAACCAAATAATTGAATAGATACGTTTGATTTGAATGACCTAAACCATCCTTTTCGTACAAGACGTTGCCATCTGGTTACCATTTTCACTCTTAAAAATTGGTAGAGGCCGTAGATTTTACATCTTAAATGATAAAGTAAAATGTGTAGTTGCGTTTTCCGAATGCATGCGTTTATTATGGTTGGTGCAAATTCATGAACAAGACCTAAGCGAAATGTAAATGTCTTCAAAGGGCACTTGGACGCACCTATCAAATTTTAGAATGTTATTAGGGAATATTGTAGATGGGATGGGATTGTAGTAATTACCAAGGCATAACTTTGCTTAGTACGGTGGTTAAGGTGCTGGAACGGATAATAGAAAGAAAACTTAGAATAATAACAGAAGCAACATTGACCAATTCACAAAGCGGATTTAGAAACGGAAGAAGCACTCAGGATCACATCTTTACAATTAAGGAAATTATAAACAGAACTCTGACGTACAATAATAAGACATACTTTGCGTTTATGGACATGGAAAAGGCTTTTGACAGAATACCAAGAAAAGAAATCTGGAACGCCTTAAAGAAGAAAAAGTTAACCACAAGATGATTAATGTAATTAAATACATGTATGAAGAAACCAACAACTATATAATCAGGGACAACATGAAATCAGAAATGTTTAGGACCAACGAGGGCGTACGACAAGGAGGGGGCCTTAGCCCGCTGTTGTTCCTTATATATATGGATGAGATAATCAGAGAGAGTAACAAAAGTACCAAAACCACTATACATAGGATATAGGAACTTACAACCAGTCGAAATTTCAGACTGTGCCTTTGCAGATGATATAATGATTGCTGCAAGTACTGTTAAGAACCTACAAGACAACATCATAATTTGGAACAAGATAATGAAAGAGAAAGGCATGAAACTAAACAAATCCAAAACAAAAGTAATGATGGTAGCAAGAGATAAAGAGGAAATGCACATACATATAGAAGGAGTCGAACTGGAACAAATGGATGCCGTTCAGTATCTGGGCATTACAATAGAAGAAAATGATAATAATGACGTGGAGATAAACAACAGAATACAAAAAGCGAATAACGTATACTATGCAATGAGCAAAGGATTTATAAATAAAAAGAAGTATCCAAAGAAACCAAAATGATGGTATTTAAAACAATTATTAGACCGATACTCACATATGGCTGCGAATCCTGGGTACTCAACCAACGTCAAAGAAACAAGCTCCAGGCGGTCGAGATGAGGTACCTAAGAAGAGTGAAAGGAGTTACAAGGTTACATAAACTGAGGAACGACACAATTAGGGAAAATTTACAAACACAATCACTACAAGATTTTATTGAACAACGACAGTTGAGTTGGTGGGGTCATTTACAAAGAAAGAGTGAAGAAATACCGGTAAAAAGAGTATGGGGAGCGAGAACCACGGGAAAGAGAAGCAGAGGAAGACCAAAAGAAACATGGGATAACGCGGTGGGAAAGATTATCCAAAAGAAAGGAAAAACATGGACAGAGGCAAAACAGCTAACACAAGACAAGAATAAATGGTCTGCATTTGTTTATGGCAATACGTAATAAAATGTATTACTGACACCCAATTGGGTACAGATGAATTATCGATTATATATATATATATTACGGAATATTCATAAAATTTGCAATAAAATCAGCTACATTCTTATTTTATCTATATATATAGATTCATTTGAAATTGTCTCATATGTCTATGCATATAACATGAAAATACATACTTGGAGGAAGTTTACTGTAGAATTAAACTTTTGATTCAAACTCTTTATAACACAAATACTGATGTTCGTACATATGATAATTCAATTAAGAAATTTCCCTAATATGTATTTAAATGCGCGTTTTTGCAGCTATTTATTTTTACAGGAGTGCCAAAGACTTCTGCAGTAGCTGCAGCCGCTATTTTCGGCTAACCCAACGTAGGAAAATGAGTAATTAAAAAACTACTTTCACCATTTGTAGACGCGTTTCGCGATTATACCGCTCGTCAGTGCGACTTTTTCAGAAATAGCTTTTATTTCCAGATAAGTACTATATATGTTATATATATATTGATGTTTGTATTTATGAGAATTCAAATGCATATAAATGCGCATTTTTGCAGCTATTTATTTCTACAGGAGTGGACAACTAAGTTGCCGCAGACTCCTGCAGCTTTTCAGCTAACTCACCGTGGGAAAAATATAAAATTCTCAATCAGAGTCGTTATTTACCAGAAAGGCACATTTGGTTTCAGTTCTGATCATTGCTTTTTTCGCAACAAACGTTTAAGAACAAGTATTCGATGTTGTCATATTTCGGTAGCAAACGGATAGGTTTGCCCAAAGCTCCTACATTAAAGTAGGTTAGTTTCATATCGGAATTTGCGGAAATGATGTGTTTTTGAGTATCATAGTTGTAGCCTTAGGCAAGGTAAAACTTTTGGTAGATATCCCTGGCACATGAAATCGTAATTGTGATAGCAAGAAAAAGCATCAACCATGAAGTAATTTAATGAAAAATTGATAGCTAGCTCGATCCCTTTGTAAAAGGCGTGCCTGCCTGGACAATATACTGTAGTATAGTAATAGTAGTATAGTAGTACTTAATTATCATTAGAAAATTTATCATTTATTACAATTCAATATATCAAATTCACAGTAAATATTGGGGTTATAGATGTTTATGTTCAAATGACCTTCGGCTTATTTCTGGGTTCTATTTATACTTTTTTAATACCACGCACACCACCTTTTACGTATTTTATTGCCCTACGGGTGTTAGCTTCTTATTTTAACTCCAGCCAGAGGCGTTTAATGGGAGAAAAAGTTTAACTAGAAATAAAATTATTAATTATTATAAATTGCATCGATTAAAAGTTATAAAAGCATTGTAAACATTCAGACACATAGATTCAACACTTTCACATCACACAGTCAACACTTCCCTGCGGGCAAATATCATCAATATTAAAAGATTATCTTCTTTGAACACGTTCCAGCGCTAGTGTTAATATCAGTATAAAAGAAACCAGTTACTGAGGCATATTCTAGTTTAATACGAATTAAGGCAGGAAATAAGCAGTAAGCATGGTTATTGAATTACTTTTTCGTGAATATTTTTAAATCATTAGGATAGGCTAACTCTATAGTGAAGAAGACTTAAACGGTCGTTAATATGAATATTGAAAAGCAGATAATCTAAATTTTACTTTTGTAGTACATCTGAAAAATTAAGAAGGAATTGCTAGCAAAGCCGTCATAGAGGACGTAGCAGAATCTATGACTGAGATAGGATTTGAAGAAATCAACAGCAGCAGGAGAACAACAAAACGAAGCTAGTTTGGATAATAGGATCGATAGTGTCAAAGGCTTTAGAGAATACCGTGCCAATAACGTCGACCTGTTGCCGTCTATCGAGAGCTTCACCAATGCACTGGGGCACAACAGATACGTTAGCAATTAAGTTTCGACAAACGAGTGCATGATAAGTGGTGTAAACCGGACCGATATTCTCCCTCCTCCGAATTTTAATGTCGCGGTGGATGGACAGCGTCGGTCCGGTTTACACCATTTAATGATAACTTATCATACACTCGTTTGTCGAACCTTAGTAACTATGGATCAACCGGTAATGAAACTACGTCGATGGATGGAAAGGTAAGGTTTAATATTAGTGTAAGGTCTTGAGTAAATTAGAGATTCAAATATTTTTACAAAATTAGTTACTGTGCTTGTGGGTTAGAGATTTCTCAACTTTTTAAGCGCAGATGTGATACAACTAATTTTCTAATGACTAGGAAAACAGCAACGTATGGAGTGCGAGATCGAAATAACGGAGAGGGGACCACATAAAATAGGGGTATAATCTTGAACAAACAAATAACGTGATCGATCATGTCCAGTCATGTCCATGCAGACTCAATGCTAACCTAATGCTCTGAAATAGTTCGTTAGATTTAAAGTATATTCACGTCATTTGAATTTACCATCAGTGATACTATTTGATAAGAACTTGCAAAAACGATTGTAAACGCCTCAGTTATGTTGAGCAGTTCTTCTAGTATAACATTGTTGAACTCTATTGTACTGAGAATTTAGATAATTATATTAACAAGATTGCACCGGCTTAGCTCTTAATTAACGATATCATAAAAAGCATGAATTATTACAAATTGTATTTACAAGATTTTAGAAATATTTGACATAAATTGAAAATAATTACCTATTGTGTTGTGTGTGTCAGTATGGAATTTCTTCTATTCGATGAGTTTCTTGCTATGGATCCCGCCTTGAGCTTTTTTTCGGTGCAGCTCTATTTTCTGTGGATCCCTTATCTTAAATTCTTTCTACGGTGTGGTGATGCTCTATTTATTTAATGGTTACCTTCCTTAAAACCCTTTTGGTCCAAATATAGTTGAAACTTCTATTTCAATTCACCTTCAACGCAGTAAAATCCTACTTCGATGACTTTTCGTGTTGTCCTTTCCGGTCGTCAACCAAACATACCCTCATTGTTTTCGGAAACCAGGACGTTTCCCCATCCAATGTTTACTACATTATCTCTCCGTTGTCCAAATAACTAGCTGCTTACTATCTACCATGGATAGCACTTCATCATGACGTGACGTTCATACAGAGGTCTATATTGTTGATGCCCAAGTATCCTTGATTTCTTATATTTCGTGGTTATTAAGAATTCTTGTGATTGAAAAGTTTTGAATGTTACTGCCGTGGCTTTCTATCTTTTAATCGATGCTCTTTATAATAATTGATAATTTTATTTCTAGTTGCTTTTTTTCTTCCATTAAACGTCTCTTTCAGGATAATTAAGTGCTTAAAAGGTGTGCTGCGCTGTACTGTATGTCATTTGAACATGGACATCCAAAACCAACATTTACTGTGAATTTTGATATATTAAATTGTAATTAATGATATATTATTTAATGAAAATTAACCATGTGAATATTAATATACTACAATTATACTACCGCCCCCTTATAAAATTTTTTGTTAATTTTATCAGAAAATTTTAACTGTCATCTAAGAAATCCGTGTTTTTATTTATGTAATTGAAACTAGAAGATAATCACCAGAAGAAATTAGTGTGTTAGTGTAAATTAACAATTGGCAGGATATATTAACAATTGATAAGTATAAAACGGTACTGAAGAAGACAGTTTTAAAATAAACAACCAAGGTAAGTATTTAATATAATTTTAACCTCTATAATGCACTAATCTATTTATTTATTGTTTTATTTAACTAATATATTTATTTTTAGATCGCTTCTACTGAGAATTTAAATTCTTTAGGAAGTCTTGATTTTCCATTTCTGCTTCCAATGAAATGCCGAAACCGTGTGGGATTACTTATGTCAGTCTCAATACGCACACGGTCATTGTTGTAAGCACACTTAATTTTTTGATTTTAATAATTTACTTATACGCTGAAAATTATTACAACAATTTAGTGACTCACAAGGGAAGATCCCGGACCCGGAAATTCAAAAAATATGAACCTTTTAGGAACATGTAGGTCACATATAGGCATGTACTATGCATTTCTTTCTTCTTAAAACTGTTTCTCTATCTCTTATCTTTAGCGACTTATGCGCATCGGCAGAATACACAATTTTCCATGTCCAAAAACTTTTTCACTTACTCAGAGTGTTTTTCCGCTGAAAAAATTGCGTAGTACATACCTACTGTGTGTCTAGCTAAGTTCGCGACAAATGGAAAACTTTTTATTCTTAGGTTTATGAAAAAAAGTTATTCTTTATAAAAAGTCCTGCTTCATCCAAAACGTCAGATTTTAATATTCAATCACATTCACTTACATTTAGTTTTTTAAATTCTTACACTTTTCTCAACTACAAAGTCAACAGTTTGATGTACACATTTTTAATCTTAATCTAGAATACTCTGATAAACAATGTTTGACTAAATCTGTCACTATCATCGTTTACGCTTGTCAAAATACAATAAGTAGAAATGCCTGTAATATTAAGTAAAGAAGATAAAATTGATATCGTCTTAATAGTGGGCGATAATTACAAAACTTTCAGGGAAGCAGCAACTATTTTTAGTCAGCGGCATCCTGACAGGAATATTCACCACGAAACGGTAAGACAACTTTTAAGAAAATTGAAGACTTTCGGAAATGTCGAAAACAGATTTAACAACAAACGCCAAAACCATGTTGCTGATAACGAAATGGAACTAGAAGTGATGCTATCAGCAATAGAACAACCGAGGTGTTCGTTGCGGAACAGAGCATTGTTGATGTCAAACACTATAAGCAAAGATTCGGTAGCTAAAATTCTAAAAAAAAACAAATTTCATCCCTACAAGCCTACATTTGGTACAAACTCTAAGAGCAGGTGATAATGACAGACGATTGGAGTTTTGTGCCGACATTCAGGCAATATTAGCAGATAATCCTTTTGTGTCGAGACAAATTTTATTTTCCGATGAAGCAACATTTACATCGAACGGAACTGTATCGAGTCAAAACTGCCGTTGGTGGACAGATGCCAACCCACATTTTACAATAAAAACTCGAAGTCAATATGCGTTCAAGACAAATGTATGGTGCGGAATCTACAAAAGTTATGTAATTGGACCTTTCTTTTTCACCAATCTTTGAATGCCGACCGGTATCTAAATTTTTTGCAAAGTGAAATTAGTAATTTTATCGACAATCTTCCATTGCTGGAACGCCAACATATTTGGTTTCAACAGGATGGTGCACCTTGTCATAGCAGGTTGGACGTAAGGCAATATGTTGAAGATTGTTTTAACGAAAGGGTTATACACCGCTTTTCCACAATACGTTGGCCACCTCGGTCTCCAAATCTGACCCCACTTGATTTTTTCTTGTGGGGTTATTTACAAGAACATGTTTATATTCAAGCGCCGTTTACGGATGTAGGCCATCTAGAACGTGTTATTAGAGAAGAAATCCGTAAAATAACTCCACAAACAATTAGAAGGGTTTTAAGGCATTTTTGTGATAGAACCGTTACATGTATGGAACGAGAAGGCGGATATGTTGAAGCATTTGTGAAACATTTTCAATGCTTTCTTTTGTGTAAATGCTGTATTTAAATTGTATAATTTCCGATTCTGAACGACTATTCCTTATAACATTTTAAGTATTATTGAAAATAAAGGTACTTTACTCTTATACTAATATCATATTTTTTGTCATATCTCGTATATGACTAACAAATATTAAAATCTGACAATTTGAATTTAAGTTTTGGATGAAGCAGGACTTTTTATAAAGAATAACTTTTTCATAAACCCAAGAATAAAAAAGTTTTCCATTTGTCGCGAACTTAGCTAGACACACAGTATATGTGATTTACATGTTCCCAAAGTCTCATAATTTTTCGAATTTCTGGGTTCGGGATCTTCCTTTGTAAGACATTTTCTATCGTCTGGTATAGGTTGTTTTACTTTTTAATAGATGGAAATCGTAGTCAATAATTTGAACAAAGAATAAAACCAAAAGAAATAATAACATTTATACGAAAAATAAAAGAAATACTGAAAATACTGAATAGAACTAGACTTCCAGTAAAGTGCATTTAAGGTACTTTTTTGTTTTCCCAATACCCCCTACTGTTTTGTTGGCATTTTGAGGTGTGCCTACTTCCAAAAATCTCAGAATTCAAGGAATTTCCTATTTCAAAAGATTATTATTTTTTAACTAACGTCTTTTATCAAAACAAAATCAATTTATTCTCGATTTTCTCTTCTTCCACAATGCTGTTGAATTTCTTTAATAGCTTCATAATACATCGCATCTCCGTTATCGCATCTCCGAACGGATACCAGTTACTCGAGCGCAAGCTTAGGAAGCACGGTGATGAATAATTTTTGCATTTTTATTAAAAGGCGGAACGTGCTTATGAATACGACCACCTGCCCAAGGGTATATACTTGGAATAGAGCAGCGGCGGCATTGATATTTTCCGAACCCCGGCGTGGTATATTGATTTTCCATCGGTTTACGTTGTGAGAGAGGCTGCGCCACACCGTGACCATGAACCATATTATTCAACCCTGAAAACAAACGAAAACGTCCAGACGGTCGAGTGGTTTCAGGAAAAGCGGAGATGCGTCGCATATCGTGGCGCTAATCGTGCAATCTTTTTCGAATTGGAAGTGAAAACTTATAGATTTCGATATCGTTTGAATGAAAAATCGTAAGCCTTTCCAGTGTTCATCCAAATTTCGATACATTTTTATAATAGATTAAGGTGCATGGTGGTTTGAGAAGTAAACAGGTAAGTTGTCGATGCATATTTCATCCCCTTATATTCAGAAATACCTGGTTTGTGTATTATATATGAAGGTTTTAGTTAGTGAGTAGGACAATTTATTTATATAAAGTTTTCAACTTAGTTACCCCTTATTTACGAAGTAACACACAAATAAGATTACTTTTTTTAGTATTTCTGGGTATTAGTGAAATGGGACATTGATCTTTCGAAATTACTATTCTTGTTGTACTATAAAGTTTGTTTTATATTTTTCCCTTTTTGGAAAACCTGTTTGATTCGTTGAAAATACCATGGTGATTTAAGCTTTAAAATAAAACATGCTTATTGCATGAGGAAACCCCAACCATATTTTCAATTACGCATGAAGGTAAGAAGAAAATGTAAAAAAGGAGGAAACCCTTAAAATTGTAATAATCTAATGGGTGTATGTGCATCTTAGCTATTAAATAAGATTTTGATCTGTAAACAAACGTGAAAATGAATAGCAAAACATGATAATGGAGGGTAGTAGGATTAAATTATTGTTTATTAATTCACTGTTAATTCTCGTTTACGATGGTGTAAGTTTTATGAAATGTTCGCTGCGGGAAAACACGGCTATGTAGGTAACTTTATTAATGAAAATGAGCTTGTTATAAGTCGTACTCCCAATATTGCAATTTCCCCCAACGTAAGAAAGTTTCTCAAGTGAGCACACTGACACTGACAGAAATCTAGCACTAATTGTAAGTAATAATTTGTTTGATAACTTTGTCGGATACAAAATATACTATAAATCAATTTTCGACTTCCTATCGTGCACAATTTTTAATATTGATTCTAAGATTTTGTCGTTTTGACATTGTAAGGGTTTCACTTACTTATAAATAGTCTGAACAAACAGTGGTAACAGCTTACAACTACGAAATAAGTTACCACAGCTGTATGCGAGTAGTTCTGGGTATATGTAGGCTGTCGTAATTTATTTCGTAATTACCGCTGTTTGCCCAGACTCATTACAAAACGCCTTTCTTGATTTCGATTTTGTTTGCGAAAATTGTTGTATTTCCACTTCAATTTCCAAAAATTTCGGATCATGGACCACCTGATAGAATTCATGGCAGTGATTTAGGCGGTGCTACTGGATCTGGACCAAATACTTTAAATGATTCAATAATGAGTCAAAATAGCGCTTCGAAAATGTGCGTTCAAATCGAAAATGTCTGCAAAATCTGCACGCAAGGGTAATTTTCTTTTGTCTGACGCTGCAAACAAACAAATCGAATACTAATACTAATGATGGTAGATCTGAAAATAATGCAAATATGAGCATCAGCAATGCCAAATCGGAAAATAATATTAGATTAAGTTTACCTAAGGGTAAAAATAATATTAATACCATAGAAAGTATAAGACAACATACATATAAAGTCTCTGATAAAGGTTCCATAGAAGTATATATGGAAGGTAGAATAATTGTGGGCATCCTGTGTGCATAAGCAAACTATTATTTATTGAATTCAAATATACATAATAACTTTCAAGAAATTCACAACGCAGATAGAAATACAATTAAAATTGCAAATAAAAATATTAAAGGAAAAAAGGATCTGATTGCAAGCACAATTTCCTCGGTTTATGCTCCGAAAAATTAAATATAGATTTTTCTGAGTTTTCTGACTGAGTTATTGGATTTAATCTCGTATTTGGAGATCATTTTAAAATCATTTTAGTTAAACGTTTCATTCTAAAACGAACTATCGGTCAAAATGTCCGAGACGTTCTTACTGGAACCTTTAAATGTCAAAGTTTACCATAGTATGTCACAGCCTGGGTATCCGGAAAATTATTCGAAAATAATTTACCGAAAACAATTGTTCCAACAGTTTTCCGCGCAGACAATTATTTGAAAGTCAGTTCTTCGAATCTAAAAATTTACTACTATTTACAGTCACTTGCATCATTGTGTTAGCTAATTTTAACGGATAGAGAATTTAATAGTAAATATAATAATATAATATAATATAATAATATAATATAATATAATAATAATATAATAACATAAGGAAAATGCCTTCTTGTAAGAAAATTGTCATTGCAATTAAAATATAATATTATGAGCAATGCCAGGGAAATATTCGGTCATATTGCAACCTTCTTCAAATGCATTGACTAATCGACTAATTCTTTCAGCGGTGTGTTTATACTTTGTTTTTGACGGTACAGCCGTGTCATCAATTACAAACTGTTCTATACGTAATTTGTTAGGCTCTGTTCTCTTTTGATGCCATTCTAAATTATCGGTTGAATAGGGTATTTTAGTACTCAAATTTCCGATGCCATCCTTCCAATGACATTTCTTTTTGGGAGATTTTGAATGATTCTGTCATAATAATTCCACAATTTTTAATGCAAAACAAGGCGATTTTCGACGACGATTTCGCGTGGATCGTCCAATATCCGTGTCTACAAAATAGTCCAGCAATGGATGCACTTCTTCAGGGAAAAAATTGCTGCCAATTAAAATCTTCAAACGCTTGCACTACAAGTCCTGTTGATACGAATGCTGCGACAGACAAATGTCTGATTTTAAAAGCAAAATCTGCGTTGTAGTCGTATTGTTGTTTTAAACCATTCTCTTGAATGTGCCTATACAAGCACTGGTTTAAAGGGGAAAAACATCCACACATTGCAGAATTTGGAAATTGGTTTGTTAAAGCATTAACGATAGACAGTTCAAAATCAATTAAGATTGTTTGCGGATCTGATGCTGGTTCCAAATCTTTAAATTCGCTCAATAATCTATTATAGATCAATTCAGGTTTTGTTGGCGACAAGCCATAAATCAACGGAAGAGAAGTATTTTCGTTTAGCCGGTAAATTGTATATAATTGGTTAAATAAAATCGCCACAATTTTAAATGTACCGTCCATAAACCAATGATGTAATTTTGATAGTAACTGTACATTTCTTCTTGGGGTGAAAATTAGAAGCCTATCGTTTTGTTTTCGTTTCCAGAATCAAAAAGTTGAAAATCTTGCCCATTTTCTGTTTTGATATACTTTATATCCACATAATTAAAAACATCATTGAACGTAAAATTGAGACAGAGGAGGAAATCTACTTCAATTTCATAAACTTGCGAGCAGCCTTCGATACAGTAGATAGAGGGAGTATAGATATCTGTCTAGAGAAACTAGAGGTTCCAAGAAAAATGCGCCAAATAATCAATAGTCTATATTGTCAGGTTAGGCGGATAGTACAAGTGAATGGAAAAAGATCAGCAGATTTTGAAACGCAAGTGGGAATAAAACAAGGAGACAGCTTAAGTCCATTAATATTTATTATAGTAATGGACAGAATCCTGCAAAATACGAGGAAACGCACCGAAACTGTGAAGACACTGTTAGGATATAACGGAGTGGAACCTGTAGCTGTGGATGCATTACTGTACGCCGATGATCTGGCACTAATAGCTGACAGTTATGTGAAAATGGAAAAATTAACAAAAATATGGACAGAAGAAATAGAAAAGATGAAGATGGAAATAAACATAGAAAAAGCAAAGTAATGGTGATAAATAATAAAGAGCCAGCCAGTAATCTAATAATTAAAATAAACGATAAATAAAAAGAAATTGTCGACGCATACGAATATTTAGGTACTATTATATAGAAGGATGGAAAAATTGATCTAGACATAGCAAAAAGAGGACGGAAAGCCACAAACATATACTACGCTCTGAATCAAACTATCTTTGGAAAAAAGAAATAGAACCCAAGATCAAACAGATAGTATATAATGCAGTAGTAGCCCCCACAATAATGTACGCAAGTGAGTCCTGGACAATACAGCAAAAACACGAAAGCAAAATAACAGCTATGGAAATGAAATTTTTGAGAAAGATCGTGGGGAAAACAAAAATGGACAGAATAGAAAACGAACAGATAAGGAATATGATAAATCAAGAAGATATACTAACAAGAATTGAAAAATGTCAACTGAATTAGTACGGCCACATAATTAGAATGTAACAAAAGAGTTTAACAAAGAAAATAATAGAAGCCAAAAATAACGGGAGAAGAAAAAAAGGGAAGACTAAAGAAAAAATGGATTGACAGAGTCAACGAATTAGGACGAAAGCGAGGGAAGACCATAGCAGAAATGAGAAGAATGAGTACAGACCGGACACGATGGAAAGAATGGATTAAATCGTCGTAAGATCCAAAAATAATCCGACGCTGAAAGGCATAAGGATTAACGAGCAGAAGAAGAAGAAGATATACTTTACCACAAATCTTATTTTTGCTTCGTGTAGATAGAAGTGATGGACTGACACTATTCTTCACACGAATGCGTCGTATTGCTCTTTTCAGTGAAGAGTGGCAGCATTTTCCCTGCTGCTGCTACACTGATATTTTTAGCGACTTCAGAGACAATTACATGAGGCGCATTCTTTGTACTCTCAACGCATTTCTTCGTGTTGTTTATAATTTTGGCAACACTGTGTTCGTTAGTTTCTTTCATTATGCTATTATTTTCTGATAATATACGAGCACTGTAGTGACATTTTGAAGTTGGTCACATTTCCAATAGATTTGTTCATTCATTTTACAAGAAGATAACCTTTCACTTTCAAATTTGGCTTCCCTTTTTCTCTAACCACGAATTGAAAAGGTATTAACTATAAGAAACTTATAAGTACTACAGTCGGTTACACTTAATACCTTTGCGATAATCAAATAACAGTTTCAAATATTACAATTAATATTTTCGAATAATTGCCTCTCTTTCGTTCGAAGAAATATCTACTCGTAAAATTGTCCATTCAAGGAAATATCTATTCGAAGAACTGTTTTCGATCAATTGTTTTCCAGGAATTGTCCGCAAATCTACAACATGTAGGGTAGTGCCCTATATGCAGACAGTTATATCAATTGCGTCATCGTCGGAAGAAGGCCAATTATTATCTTCACCATATCATAACGTACTTCAGAATAATTTTGTAAGGTAATTTCTTAATAGAATCATATTTTACTGAATGGCTAGCAAAAGATTATTTCAAATCTCTTTTATTTCAGGTGTTATAACCAGAACATATTTACAGCTTTATTGCGAGATTCTCATTATAAAACAACGTTGTAGATATTTTGCACTCGTATTCATAGCAAATGTTCTAAATACTCATCATCATTTGCAGTGCACAAATTTAGCCACCTTTTCATTGAAATACGTTATGCAAAACTTCTTTGGAAATATTATTTGTTGCTGCAGTAATTGCATTCATTACCTCGTCTGTTCTGGAAAACTGTATTTTTCAAGTAGCCAAAAGGAAATCCAATGGTGCTAAATCGGTATGCTGCCAATTTCCATTACTTATTAATCTATTACCTTGATATTCTTGCAAAAACCCTTTTGTAATATCAGCTGTATGTGAAGTAGCTCCATCTTGTTGGAAATATCCATGCTGAATCTTATCATCATGTAAATTATTTATAAACTATTATTTATTATTAAACTATTACTAAAATATTGTCAGGATAACGTGCAGCATTTAAATGACCATCGAAATATGTTGGTCCTATGATTCGCGTGCGTGATATTGTCCCCTTTTAATTGAATGCAAACTTGTTTCTTTAAATACCTATATGACGATTTTCTGTTGAATATGTACGAAAATTTCGACCTCATCAGAATAGAATGTTAAATCTAACTCTTCATTATTATGTAAATTTTGAAAAACAAATAAACAATTTCGACGGGATTCACAATCTCGAGCATATCATTGCTGAGGTACACTAACCGTACATAAAATAAATAATGTTACCCTTACCACAACTTTCTGAAAAATCTAGATACGTATTTCGGCAACTAAGTTACCATCCTCAGTGGAAAACTGGGGAATTCAGTATCACTAGCGAATCCGGCTAATGCCCAAGACCAACACCACAGAACGAACACTGTACAAGATCCAGCACAATGAACATCACACAATGAACGCGCGAAACACACCAAAACACTGTTGACACTGAACTCCCATTAGGGGGAACGTATATTAGTACTACTTCTAACCTAAATTTCATGCTCTATGGAGCATGCCAATACGGTTGAAAGAATCTAAAATTTGATTCAATAGCTCGTACTATTTGGAATTTGGAATAGGTCCTCCATCTGCATTCACAGTTTCTCTCTATTCTTATAAATATATATGTTTTCGTAGCCATCCAGTTTCCTGTTGTTTTCTACCGCCTTAATTAATTTTAAGCTTTCAATTGACAAAGTGTGTTTTTGTCCAAAATATGTCGGGCGCTGCATGATTTTTCGGGCCTGTTGAACCGAAAATGAGCAATGTGCTCCTTGTACCGTGTTAGGATTGATCGCCTAGTTTGTCCAATGTATTTTATGCCACATTCCTGACAACAGATTTCGTAGATACCTGATTCTCGATTAGTTTCAATTTTATCCTGAGCATTCCCCAAAAGATTACCTAATGAATTAGCTGATTTAAATGCCACCGGTAAATTAAACTGTTTGAAAACTTTGGGAAGGGCCTTAGTGTTATGATGGGAATGGTAATTTAACGAATTTCTTAGCTGATAATTAAGGTAATTTTGTTTCCTAATGAAGTTATCAATCAATTTTGCTTTGAAACCACACGTACAAATTAACACAAAGTTCCAGCATGGAAATTTACGATTATACTTACAGCGATGTTGTCGAAATACTCAACGCATGGTGTTGCTATATCTCTCTTAAATCTATCGAAATCACAAACGTAAAGAAAATTGTATGTATAAGAAGGAAAGCGAAATGATAAACATTTCTTTAAAAGACCGGAATCTAAAAGACTATTTAAGGCTAATATGAATAAAGAATATTTTCCAATGTTTTACAACAGCAATGCTAGCGGTTGTTAAAAAAATAAGCAGCACTGTAAATTCAAATTAGATATCATCTGCATTTATGGTGTTAGTGAAATGGTCTAAATTTTCTATTTCGCAATAACCGAATGGGTTCAGAAGGAGGGAAAGACCATTCACTCGCCTTGAAAGGGGATGGCGTCGGTTGTTTGGCACATAAAAGGAATTTGGTTATTTGGTTATCTTGAAAAAGGCATAGCTGTTACTGGCCAATATTATATAACATTTTTGGACAAATTGAAAATATCAATCTAGCAAAAAACGCCCGGGAATGATTGAAAGCTTAAAATTAATTAAGGCGGTAGAAAACAACAGGCAACTGGATGGCTACGAAAACATATATATTTATAAGAATAGAGAGAGAACTATGAATGCAGATGGAGGACCTATTCCAAATTCCAAATAGTACGAGCTATTGAATCAAATTTTAGATTCTTTCAACCGTATTGGCATGCCCCATAGAGCATGAAATTTAGGTTAGAAGTAGTACTAATACACGTTCCCCTAATGGGAGTTCAGTGTCAACAGTGTTTTGGTGTGTTTCGCGCGTTCATTGTGTGATGTTCATTGTGCTGGATGTTGTACAGTGTTCGCTGTGTGGTGTTGGTCTTGGGCATTAGCCGGATTCGCTAGTGATACTGAATTCCTCAGTTTTCCAGTGAGGATGGTAACTTAGTTGCCGAAATACGTATCTAGATTTTTCAGAAAGTTGTGGTAAGGGTAACATTATTTTATGTAAGGTTAGTGTACCTCAGCAATGATATGCTCGAGATTGTGAATCCCGTCGAAATTGTTTATTTGTTTTTCAAAATTTACATAATAATGAAGAGTTAGATTTAACATTCTATTCTGATGAGGTCGAAATTTTCGTACATATTCAACAGAAAATCGTCATATAGGTATTTAAAGAAACAAGTTTGCATTCAATTAAAAGGGGACAATATCACGCACGCGAATCATAGGACCAACACATTTCGATGGTCATTTAAATACTGCACGTTATCCTGACAATATTTTAGTAATAGTTTAATAATAAACAATAGTTTAATAATAAACAATAGTTTATAAATAATTTACATGATGATAAGATTCAGCATGGATATTTCCAACAAGATGGAGCTACTTCACATACAGCTGATACTACAAAAGTGTTTTTGCAAGAATATCAAGGTAATAGACTAATAAGTAATGGAAATTGGCAGCATACCGATTTAGCACCATTGGATTTCCTTTTGGCTACTTGAAAAATACAGTTTTCCAGAACAGACGAGGTAATGAATGCAATTACTGAAGCAACAAATAATATTTCCAAAGAAGTTTTGCATAACGTATTTCAATGAAAAGGTGGCTAAATTTGTGCACTGCAAATGATGATGAGTATTTCGAACATTTGCTATGAATACGAATGCAAAATATCTACAACGTTGTTTTATAATGAGAATTTCGCAATAAAGGTGTAAATATGTTCTGGTTATAACACCTGAAATAAAGAAAGATTTGAAATAATCTTTTGCTAGTCATTCAGTGAAATATGATTCTATTAAAAAATTACCTTACAAAATTAAAAAGAAAGTGCCACAATGTGCTCGCTCATTCAAGTGCAATTGTTCAGCAAAAATTGACAGAATTGAAGTTCGAAATCCTTCTGTATCCGCCGTATTCATTTGATTTGGTTCCGTCCAGACCTGTTCCCGAAAGTCATTTCTGGGCCAAAAGAAATTTTCTTCGAATGAAGAACTGATACAAACTGTAAACGATTATTTTGGGAACCTGGAAGAAGGTCACTTCCGGGAGGAAATCGAGAAGCTAGAGAAACGTTGCACCATGTGTGTTGAGCTTCGAAAGGGTTATATTGAAAAATAAAATATCTTACATATTATTTTGTTTTCATTGTCATTCCGGAAATCTGTATCAATCTACCCTCGTACGTACCGATTTGCATAGATAATTTTCCAATAAATTTATTGGGGTTAAAAATCAATCGATTCCATATATTATAGACTATATCCTTATTTAAAACGTGTGTTTCCATAAACCTGCTTGCCAATCTACCCCGATGCCTGATAATCGTTTCGTAATTAGTCTGCTTATTAGAATAGTCAGCAGAATATATGGTGTATGCAAGACTGAGTTGAGAGTATTTATGTGCTATCTTCAGCCTGTGCAACATTTAGAAAATGGGTCATTATTCCATGGTAAATGGCATCTTTTCCACCAGGAACGAGAGCAGAAACATTAAAAATACAGTGTTCCTTTTTTATTATTTCCGTATAATTAAGAAAAAAGCAGAAGAAGTGGTAAAATCTAACGGGCAATAGACAACATAACGAATCACAAAACGAAACTGACAGATTAAGGGAAGGGCAGCGTTGAAAAACAGAAGTATTCGTATTTAGGGTTTTTAGTGTTGTCAACTCAGGCCACATCCGGTTGCTCATTCTGTATATTACCTCTTACTCGAATTTGTTCTTCTTCTTGCTCCCACGTTTACGATTAATTTTATTGAACAGTCGAAGAGAGAGAGAGAGAACAATACAACGTAAAGCACTTGTTACCAACCCCCACAACTTTATAATACTGCAATACACGGAAATATATTTCACGCTGAATGTTCAGTGTTTTGCATTACATGTATGTACATACATATAGAAGCACTGTATTCCCGCAATTTTCAATTAAGAATATGGTAACGATATCAAAATGCCAATTTTCCTTGTAGTTACCATAATAAAGTAATCAAATTACTTTATAACAATCACGCAAAACAGAGATTTGTCGTAACGATACATGTCCACTTTACTTCCTTACAGATATTCGTCAAGACTGGTCCAACAATAAAATCCTTGAACGACTGAGGAGAGTCGTAACTATCTGTTACGTTAGCATTACCAATCAGGCAACAATGATCTAGTTTTTAAAAGGACGTAGCCGATTGTCAATCTAGAAGACAGCTTGTTCCGCTATTCTAACGATATGTTAAGCCATTAATTAAAGGAAAAAAGTAATTAGTGGCTAATTTATAGATGAGGTGGTCGAATAAAAACTGAATGCTAGAATGTGATATATATGTATATGGGGGCTTATATGTCCGTGTGGAAGGTAGGTCCCTCCTTCACTTATATATGTATATGTTTCAAGAACGAATTTTTGAATCAACACGCAATGTGTAGTGGTGACCTGGTGCATGTAGAAAGATAAGATTTAACTTATTGAATGTGAATGATATTGAAGTAGGTATATAATTGTTGATTAGCAAAGAATGCAAATCTTAAAGCATACATTTCTTATATTTATTGTTAGATAATCTCACAAATTTTATTGAAGTTTAACTGACATAATTCAGGTGAAACATTGTTGTAGTTTACACCAACCAAATTTTTCCGGTGTTTCTGTTAAAAGTTACGCTCCCAGCATCCTTATCTATTTATAACAAGTCAGAGATATAGAGAATAGTGGTATCGATATTTATTGCAGTGCATTTTCTGCGTGATTTTCTGAAGTATTATTTGAAGTACTAATTTGAGTGTTGTACCAACAGAAAGAGCAAAAATTTCTCCTTACGTTTATGTTACTTATTCCAACTTTAGTTGAAGAATATTAGTGAAATTTAAGTACTAAGTATTGCCTCTTATTTACCTGTATTTGCTTCGTTTGGCTTTTTTCTGGGTACAATCTTGTTGTTTATTGGTTTCTTGCATAAGATACTTTTCTTAATACATTCAATATACGGGGACTACTGAAGTAATATTTTGGCACTAGTTATTATCTCCACTCCATCCTCAACACCGTGGCCCTTTATGTTTGTTTATTGTGTTAATCACCATGACATGGCCCTTGATGTGAAGTGTTCCCATTTCTCCTTTTCCTTTGTTTCTGCTATCATCAACCCTAATTGTTTCTCCTTTCTCCTATTTTCTCTTCCACTTTGAAATAATGGGAGCTTGTTGTTTTGTATGTCAGGGTGAAATTCATCCTGATAGGGATGTGGCGTGCGACATGTGTAAAAACTTTTCGCACGCTACTTGCTGTGGTTTATCTGGATCGGAGGCGCAAGGTTAGGCTTTACTGTCCAAACTATTCGGATATTAAGGCTCAACTAAAGAGCTTATATGACTTAACATCAACAGTTGATAGTCTTCAACAGGATCTAGCTGCAATTAAAGAGCAGAATGCTCTTCATTCCTCTAAGGACAATTTGTTGGAGACTGAAAGACTAGTCAGTGAGGTCATAGACGGGGAAAGTCGCAAAACTAATATCACTTTATTTAACTGTCCTGAAAATGCAGTTGGCTGAATGCTCGTAAGGTTGCTGGGGAAATGAACCTTGCATTGTATTGTATTGTAATGAGATGGGGTCTGGCCCAAAGTGGCCCTTTGCACTTCGACCACATTGATCTACTGTGCTTCCCCTTAATTCTTTGTTATTTATTTAATAGGTTAAGGAACAGGATCAGCTCCTTCAATGGGAGTGTAAATAGGTC
This sequence comes from Chrysina gloriosa, assembly GCA_038088585.1. Classification (NCBI taxonomy): domain Eukaryota; kingdom Metazoa; phylum Arthropoda; class Insecta; order Coleoptera; family Scarabaeidae; genus Chrysina; species Chrysina gloriosa. The sequence goes on from CM076095.1 coordinate 10,782,359, forward strand.
CTCTTCACTCAGCGTATATGCATGTAGTAATCTGTATCTCCTGTGGCCTAGTGCCCCACAATTAGTGATTAAGTGTTCCATTGACTCCTCTTCTTCACCGCAGAATCTGCAAGTGTCCGTGTTGGATAAGCCCATTTTGTGTAGGTGCTTGTTGCAGGTATAGTGTGTATAGTGTGAGTGCCCCTATCAGTGTTTTTAAGCTTCTCCTATCCAGTTTTAGGGCGAGGTCCGTCCTCCTAGCGTCGAAGCTCAGAAACTTTTTCGAATGTTCCAGCCCGCTGGTATCATTCCAGTGTTTTATTGTGATGGATGCTGTCCATTTCTTTGTCTCCCCTTTAAGGAGACCTTTATTAAACCCAAAAGGTGGGGTAGGTCCAATTAAGTTTCTCTCAGCCCCTTTTTGGCGCAGATGTCTGCCATCTCATTTCTCCCGTGCCCCTCATGTCCTGGCACCCAGACCAGGGTAATGTGGTTCTGAGTAGCCAGGGCGGAAATGAACCTTAGAATAAAATATATCGAAGATGCTCCGAAAACTGTCCAATCTACAGATCCGTTAAAGTAGTATCGTCCAACATATTTAAAAGAACTTTTAATATTTACTATCAGAGTGTACGCTGACTAAGGACAAAAACTGAGAAAATATATTCTTCTTCTGGTGTTATAGATGCTGATATGGTGCTACTTAGGGAAACGTGACTTAATAATGGTATTGACAATGCTGAAATATTTGATTCTACCTATAGCGTATTTCGATCCGATAGGAAATTCTCTTTCTTCAGTCTACTGGTGGAGGTGTCATCTCCGCTTTTATTGATAACTGTAATGCATCTCTTGTTGACGCTTCAAATCTGACAGGCTTGACTCCAAATATCGGCAGAACTTTATGTAAATGTAAATTTTGTTTTAATCCAGGTTTTTTGGTTAATATTTACATACCTCCTGACACTGAGCTGGATTATTTCAAAGCTTTTTTGGCAAAATCCAACCCCAGATTTTCTTCAACTATTTGTTGACCTGTAGAAGCAATTTTTTATGTTCGTATAAATGTTATTGATTGTTCCAAAGAGAAAGGGATGTCCTGCAAACTTTTAATGCAATCGGAGATAACTATTACATCTTGGAAAGTCTTAAACCGTTGACTTGTTTTACTCGCATTTGTATTCTGCGGGTTTACAGCTAAAACTGTGTTGCCCATTATTTTGAAATATATGTTATAATAAACTGACACGTTCCTCATTTCGTTATATGAGGCTTCAGAATTCCTGGACAGAACCTGTAAAATTCCCGAATTAGCTTAGGGGTTTCAGAAAGATTTTTCCTGGTTCATTTATTTAATGTGTCAACTGCAGGGTACCGCTGTTTAACAGTTTCAGCATGCAGTAAGTACTTTATGTGAAGGGGATTAGTAAAACATGTTTTCAGTGTCTTACCGGTGTTTAGCATATGTGAAACTCCATTTGTCATTAAGATACGTACTTGGTTGGGTTCTACTGCAAAGTTTTGCAGGATGGCTATGAATACGCTGAATGGCTTTTAGGGTCACATATTATCCATATCAATTTTTGTTTCTATTGCTTTATATTTAGTGGGTCCGCCAGAACCACGAATTTTAGGAGAATAGTTGAAAATTGCAACTTAAAAAAATATATATTGGTTTCATTATTTGCGTGTATAAGTGTATATGTTACTAATAGCAAAAATTATACTAAGAGTAGTCATATAAACAATACTACTAAAAGTGCTAATTGCGATCAATCATTTAAAGGGTCCGCCACGGCCTTAAATTGAACGTATTATTACTTTGTTTACTTGCTTTCAACCGATCCCGAGGCTGGTGCAAAAGGTGGAATAATTCGTATAATCGAGTCGACAATAAGACGATCACTTCACTGGTTTGTGTGCCAGTTAAACGGAAACGAGCCTTCTTTGAGGCACCTATTTCAGAATTTACATGCACAAACTACAGGTCCAAAAAGCTGTACTGGCGGTTTGTTGCGGAAATGTGAAACCTTTCTTCTAACGAACTACAAAGCAATTGAAACTGAATTAGATTTACATCTTTTGGATTTTAGAGATCTAGGCACTGACCAAAGATATATGTTAGAAATATGTCATGCAGTTGTTAACGGTATATTAAAAATATATGTGGCAACTGAAAATCCTTCACAGACGCAATATGTTTTGAAAGTTCACGCACCAGTTTGGTTCACTACAAGGAAAAACAGTTTATCTGTTGACGGTGCACAAAATCTTTGAAAGCTCATTTAATATTCCAGATCTATGGACAAAGAATATTTAAAGATCACAGATCCGGTGATTCAACGCAATGCCTATTTTGCGCATGGAGAGAACATTATTTTGACTATGGTAACAGATCCAAGAGAACACATTAGGGAACTGGGATTACAAAGAATACTAAAATAAAAAAATGCATCACAAGAAAGTCATCCAAATGTCAAAACTTTGGAAAGACCAAAAATTTACTTTGATGCAAGTGAGTAAATAGAAATGATTTATTCGCAACACGTAAAGTTAACTGAAGCACCAGCTTTTCGTTATATTACAGAGGAAGATCTTCCAGACGCGATTCGGACCAAAAGAATGTTTGAGATCCCCAAATTTCCTTATCACACACAAGCTGTGGAACGGAGCATTAGGCTTGTAACTGAGGCTTCTTCGTCGGTAAGTGGACCCGATGGATGATATGGATTTATAAAAGCAAAACTAAAGTCACAAATCTTAATGCCGATTTTTGAAACAGAAAGGGAATATAAACTTCAAAAGTGCGAATAAATAGTATTTCTTGAGGCCATGAAGAAGTCATAGATCCTCGTATAATAGGTTGGGAGGTAGGGCTGGGAAGCGGAGAAGTTCGATAAGCAGTTATCTCTACGTGGTGAGCTCTGAGTTATTTGGTTTACACAAAGTAAGCAAGAAACTGCTTTGTAGGGTTAAGGCGTGCAAGTAATGATTTTTTATGAATTCTATTCATTCTAACGAACCCTGTGGATATAAATATTTCTTTAAAAATGCAATTTTACTATGTAGAGGTATGTATAACCTAAAGGTTTTTCGATATTAGGAAACAAAAAGTATTGAAACATATTTTAATATATCTAAAAGGAAATAGCCCTTTTCCCCTAAAATTTGACTTTTTAAGGGCACGGCGGATCCTCAAGGCATTTTTTATGTTAAAATTGCAAAAGCCATATTTAAGACAACAAATCCCAGTAGCTTATCACTATTAAAAATCTGTAAAGAAAAAATTTTTGGGTATTTTCACTCCACGTTAGTGTGTACACTTAACAAAAATTAAATCCTCCAAAAACTTGGAATGCGGAAAACTGCCTTCTTCTTTTTGTCAATATTTTGCACTGTTTATACTGATAATAATAATAATAATAATAACTTCAATATCCAACAGACCAAGCCCAATTACAGGATATACAGAAATACGTAATAAAGATAATAATAGCAATCACAGTGTAATAGTGTCACCATGCACTACCTGGTTGTTTGTTTCTAATTCTGGAAAGGATGTATGTTGGAACTCATTTTATCGCAGCTGTTCTGGTAAATGGAACTATAAATGTGCTTCCATATCTTGAGTTAATCCGCGGGACAAAAAAATTCATACGATTTAATATAACTGGGCAGTCAATTTTGTTCTCCAAAAGTCCATTCAGAAATTTCTCACAAATAGCATCTCGTCTTACATTCAATGGTCGCATTTCATGACACATTAGCAGTTCATCCTGGGGAGTACCCCTAGCTGGATATATTCCATCGATTTTAAATGATAGAAGTTTTAGAAATTTACGAAGAACCCGATCTATTGTCAAGGTATCGCAAGCAAATAAAGGATACCAAATCAGACATGCATATTCAATCTTACTCACGACATAAGCATGATATAGTGATTTTATTGACAATATATTTTTAAAGTATTTGGAAACACGTAATATGAATCCCAGAGATTTGAAGGCCTGAGAACACATGTTAGTGATATGTGACTTGAAGGATAGCGTAGAGTCGAACAGTACTCCAAATCCTTAATTTCTGTTACTCGGTTTAGGTTGTTGCCATTAACAGCGCAAATTCCCATACAAGGTGTACAGGACCTAGTATAAGTAACTATGCAATATTTGTCAATATTTAATCTAACAAGAAGCTTAAATAGGTCGCACCAATTGGTTAGTGTATCTAGATTGTGTTGAAGTTTATTTACATCATCTATCGAAAAATTTCGGAATATATTTTAATATCGTCTGCATATCCAAGAATCGGACAATCGATCTCAAGTAGCAAATCATTAATAAATAATACAAACAACAACGGACCGAGGTTCGATTCCTGAGGGACACTTGATGTGAGGGTGAATTCCTTATGTGAAGGCTACATAACATTTTCTGCATTGCAAGTATGACCTAAGAAGACAAATAGAGGCAGGAACGAGACCAAAGGAGCCCAATTTCGACAAAAGCATTTCGTGGTCAATTAAGTCGAATGCTTTAGATAAGTCTGTGTAAATTATATCGACTTGATCACGTCTGTCCATAGTTTCACCGATGTACTGTGACACCGTAGCCAGATTGGTGATAGTAGAACGCCCGGGAATAAATCTATGTTGATTAGGTGAAACGTACGATTGTGTACTATTGTAGATATAGGAATAGAGCACTTTTTCGAATAATTTCGCAAAATTTGGTATTATGGAAATAGGCCTGTAGTTTGATAGTAATCCACAAAAATGGATAAATTTATAATTATTTTAAGTGGCAAGGCGAAGACATATCTGCAGTCATGAACCAAGAAACTAGGTACTAGATCATCTTCTACAGTGTGTTTGTGAAATTTTGCCAATAACTTAATCAATTCTTCCTCAGTTACAGGTGAGAAACAGTAAGGGAGGGGATTGTAAACCGTGTCGCTGCAAGGAGAATTGGTTGTAACGGTGAATGCAGAGGAGGAAGTATCTTTAGTTTAGTTGTGCAAATGCATTGACAATGTGATTAGGATCGGCAAAAACATTTCCTTCACCATCGTGGAGTTTACCCGGTATTGTTGTACAACGTCGTTTCATATGGATAAATTTCCATAAATTGGAAGGAGTCGTTTTGATAGAATTTTCTATTTTAGCAAGATAGTGGGTGTAATTCTCATTTATTTTGACTTTACTTAAACTTCTGATGCGTTTAAAATGAACATAAGATGTCATATCACCAGTTCCCATCCACTTTTTATGATAATGATTTTTATTTTTAATGTTGGATATGATTTCACTCGAAAACCATGGCGGATAACTAGAACTGGATTGACGCTTACGAGGACCATAAATATTAGAGATGGAATATATAGGTAGATAGAAAGCATCCAATGCGTCATTTACGTCCGCGTAATGTAATAAGAAAGACCAGTGAACATCTTGAAGATGACGGTATAAAGCAGAATAATCTGCTCGATTAAAGTTATATCTAAGGTTATCAGATGACGGAAAACACTTTTGGGTAATAGAACGGATAAGTTGAAACGAAACTTCGACACTGGGATGATACGAATCTTCAGTAACAACGGGATAACTAGATTGTACTATTTCAAAGTTGAAATTGATATTGGAGAGAAACAGGTCAAGCGTTTTGCCTCTATTATTCCTAATAGTATTATATTGTTTACAACTGAGTATGTTCAGAAAGTTTTGGAAAACTCTAGTCTTATTACAATGTTGATCAATTGGCAAAAATAGGTTTGGAAGATTAAAATCACCAACCAATATAAAAGACTTCTATCTATTAGAAGCATTTCAAGGGCAGACGTAAAAGTGTCTAATTCCTCTGTTTACATGAACACGCCATTTACCTACATGATTAGTGTACAGTTCCACATTACAACAAATACAGTACATTCCACTTGCTCTACACTACAACTCTTGAAATCGTACGAGAGACTTTTGTATGTGCGTAATAAATGGCATACGTTTTTCAAGTGACATTGGTAAGTTTACGAAATGGGAAGTACACAACACAAATACCCTGGTAGAACTAGAATGGGAAGGGATGTACGAATAGCATATCTATTTTGCGCCGGCATCTTGAACTCGTATGGAAGAGTCGCAGACTTTGACCAACTCTAATCACAGTAGATAGAAAATATGTTGTTCTATGCCGTTGCTACAAATCTAACGTCGTCAATAAAGGCTTCCTGTAACTATTACACAGGGTGTAACTGTGTAAATGGTTAAAAAGTTGTCCAAAGGTAGATAATTAAAATATATTCAATATTTGCTTAATAAGCGTAAGGCTCCAGAGGTACCGTTCACAAGATATTTATAATTACAGTTTTGAGTCCGGCCCTGTTATACAATTGTAGCGACTTTCCAATACGACTAACGATCGGATCATTGATCGAGTAAGTATAAATGATTTATGAATAAGCGGTCTACTTAAAATTTGCGAATTTCTCACACTGTTCTCACAGTACATACATGTTATCTACAGTTTATTAATCATTTTACTATAAACATTTTTGCACAACAATCACATAAACATATTATTGTCAAACAGGTCTAATGTTAGGCATTTGTTGTGAAATTTTCTTTGTTTTCCTAACTTTACATTGTTTATTAATAAATAAATCTTTTTGAAAGAAAACATTTTTATCATTACCAATCAAAAGATGGTCGAACGTTTCAAATATAGGTCAACTTCATGCAACAACAGCGAAATAAAACATCTGTTTATTTTTCTGTAATAGTGACAGAGACAGGGAAGGATTACTTATTTGTCGATAATATGCTCTTTACGGGCGGCGCTATTTCAATGAAACTATCTGCTTACATTGGAGAATACCCGAATAGTGACTGAATGCCCGACTATTTATTTCGACTTTTAAAAATCCCTTACCTTTCAAATAAAGGTCTACGTGGAACACAGCAACGTAATGTAAAAATATAAGGGACAAAAATTTTATCAAAATTAAGCAAAACTGTTTCGCGTGATTTGCCACTGTTTTTGCTAATTACATTAACTATACCATACCAGCTTTACCATATTAATAAATAAACCAGTTTCACAGTTACAGCCTATATGTATATATGGGCCTTGTAACTAAATTACTTCACTGGCAACTTACCCACTCCCATATTGATTGTAAATTTTCATCTATGCCGAAATTTGCGTCAACGTTAACGTAGTGTGTTTACCAAGTTTATTATTCCATGAAGCGAAGGAGAACGGCGTTACGCAGTATGAGTGTAATGAGGTGAGAATGAATTCGCCCCAAATATACGTTTACTAAGCCAAAAGGGATAAATGAAATTGATTTTCTAAATTATTCAACTGAATTACGTTTATTACTTTGAATTATGAACATCATATTCAAAGAAAAGAATGTAATAGGTGAATATATTTATAGACGCACTACTTAAAAGCTGTATAACGTATACAACGCGCTTATTCCATTTTTTCAATGTAAATGAAAATTTAGTAATGTTAGAGTACATTATGATCGAATTATACTTCATTTTAATTTAATAGAAATATGTATGATCTCCAGAATTTTTTGGGCAATCCTCAGCAAAGCATATCTGAACAAATTGTTTGGAAAAAAATGTCATTTTTCGATTGCTTATGTTTATTTTGATATTCAAGATAATATAGGGGACAAATATTTCTTGGACATCGGTAAGCACAAGAAATGAATTGGGTTTGGTTATCTTCGAGAAGTAATTTTTCTTTCACTGATTGAAATTTGACATGTATGTTTGTTATGAAGATGTCCTTCACTAAACAATCCTTCAGACTCCCAAACTCCCAATCTTGACTTAGGTTTTTTAGTTTAGTCAGAAAATCGTCTATACTTTCGTCTTCTATCTGTTTGCAAGTAAGAAACTTGTGCGATTCTTAGGTAAGGTTCGATTTTGGCAAAAATGGTCTTGAAATAACTTCAGAAGTTCTTTAAACGTAATATTGTCTTTGTTTTTGTTGTACGAGTTAAATATTTCCACGCCTTTTTCGCCTATATAATGTAGAAATATTGCGACTTTTCTTGCATCATTTTGATCATCTAGTGATGAAGCTCGTAGAAAAAGTTTAAATGACTGGAACCATTTTTTCCAATTAGCAGCAAGGTTTAGCAACGTGATGATCATAGGATCACAACTCGCAACCTCCCGTTATGTTTATTTTTCTGACCACGGTTGTGTGTCGCGCATGTAAACGAAAAAATCATTTTGCGGTAATGTGTCGTACAAAAAATGTCAGGTCTATACAGTTGGAGTCAGATGTAAATTTACAACAAGAACAGTTCAATGATCTTTTTATTGGACAATTGCAAACTTAAAATGAAACTGTTTCTCACTAGAAGATGCCAATTAAAGTTAATAATATTAGTGTAGACTGTATTTTAGGTACTGGAAGTGACACAAATGTAATGTCTTTCCAGACCTTTAAAAAATTGAATCTAAATGTCAATATGACTAAATACAAATCGAAAATAATTTGATACAGCAGTAATGTGATACCAGTACTGGGAGAGTGTGAGTTCATGATAATGTATAAATTACAAAATAGAATAATGTCAAGCAAAGTTAAAATAAAGTTACATGCATAATAATAGCCAATGTCAACTCGCCCACAGTTCTTGGTCATTACACCTGTGCTGAACTTGTGGTTTGCTCAAAAGTGTATTAACACTAAATTCACATATTTGCAATGCTTGTCAACCAAACCATATAAAAAGTGACAATAAGAGTCTTGATAACCTATTGAATATGTATAAATTTGTCTTTGAGGGCTTGGGCTGCCTTCCAGGTTTTTGTCACATTTCAGTAAAGGAGAATGTGCAATCAAGAATTGATGCGCTAAGAAAGGTGCCGTTCGCTTTACATAAAAAACTTAAGAAGGAGTTAGAGTCTATGGAAGAGACGGATGTCATAGCCAAAGTCACGGAGCCTATAGACTGGGTAAGTTCACTATTATTAGTCGAGAAAAAGAATGGTAAATTGCGTGTATGTCTTGAACCGCAAAACCTGAACGAAGCGGTCAAAAGAACGCATTATCCAATTCCAACGGTAAACATGATTAGATCGAGGGTGACAGGATCGAAATACTACTCTACGCTTTATGCTAACAGTGGATTTTGGATGTGTCAGCTTGATGAAGAGAGCTCCTACCTTACTACCTTCAATACACCGTTTGGACGATATCGTTTCAAGAGACTACCCTATGGTATAAACTGCCCACCTGACTATTTCATCGGGTGATGACAGAAATGTTGGATGACATACTAGGAGTAGCTGTCTATAGCGATGACATATTAGTAAGTGGCCGCACGATGGAAGAACATAACGAACGTCTTCAGTTAGTGTTCCAACGAGCTAAACACTCAAATGTCAAATTCAACAGGTCCAAGTGTACTTTTGCTGTTTCGGATGTCAAATATCTTGGTCATATTTTCTCAAATGAAGGTGTGATATCTGATTCTGAAAAAGTCAGAGCAATAAAAGACATGCCATCACCTACCTGCATTAAAGACTTGCAATGGTTTCTAGGTTTATTAAATTACCTAAGTCCGTTCAAAAAATCTTGCTGCAGAAGTCAGCCAATTGCGAGGTTTAACTAAACAGGATGCCACATTTGTATGGAACGCTAATTATCAACGAATTTTTAACCGTTTAAAGTCACTCGTAAGTAGTGCACACTTTAATGTTGATGAGAAAATTACTTTATCTGTTGATGCTAGCAGCACTGCTGTTGGGGTGTGCATTGATTTCTTTGACCACCATGGAAAGCAATATGTGGTAATTGAAGACTATTATTCAAATTATATAGAAATAGCTACAGTACCATCCACATCAGCTAAATCGTTGATACTTGTTTTGAAATCAGTTTTCAGTCGTCATGGTATACTGTGGAAATTTTTAGTGACAATGGTCCTCCGTTCAGTTCAATTGAATTCAAATCTTTTATCTTCAATTGGGGTATTCAGCATACAACATCTAATCCATACTTACCAACGTCAAATGGACTAGTAGAATCTGGAGTGAAAATAACTAAACGCATACTTACGAAATGTGAGGAAGCCGGAACAGATCCATACCTTGCTCTTCTTCAATATAGGACAACACCTAGAGGTAAAATAGCTTCACCTGCTCAAATGTTGATGTCCAGAACACTGAGAACGCAGCTTCCAGTAGTTACCGAAAACTTACGTTCTAAAGTTGTAAGATTTGAAGAACACTTTGAAACAAAGAACAGTAATGTAGAGAAAGCAAGACAGTACTATTATAGAAAAACAAGGGTATTACCATATTTAAAAGAAGGAGATAAAGTATTTGTAAAGAAAACACCTGTTAGCACATGGACACCTGGAACTGTAAAGAAAAAATGTGAAGAGGCGAGGTCATTCATAGTCGAGACTCCTGAAGGCGAGTTTAGACGAAATAGGCAACACATTTTGAGGGTTCCAGATCCAGTCTGTCAGAAGGAGAAAACTGCCAAGGATTATGTTGTTGATCCTCTAGAAGGGGTGATATCTTCTGGATCTAATTTGTTGACGGGACAGGCTCCTTCTGTACATAATTCTGATTTTAACCTTCCTATACTCACGCATACGGTCTGTGAGACCGACTTATATAGTATAGTATACGTCTTTCATTTTGACGTGAGTATAGGAAGGTTAAATATAGGTAGTGGCAGGTTGGTCAAGCCCCCAAAGAGACTTAATTTGTAATTTTTGTTTCTCTTTAATCTAGTTACGTAATTCACTGCTTCAATTATGTCTGTAACCTTTATCATAACTAGTCTAAAAATGCAACTATTGGGTTCATTTATTTATTAAAAAAAGGGTGAGTAGCAAGCCTTATCTTTATATATCTATAGTGACCTGTGCATACATAACAGTCATGTAGACTACATCATAATAAAGTGTCTACTGTTCATTCTTAAAACTAATGCCTTTATTATTTATATAATAATTACAACAGGTCTAAAGAAGCTTTCCGCAAGATGCGTGTCGCATTTGCCAAATTCGGAGCAAAAATGCATTCGAACTCGAACCTCAGCCGATTCTTTGGAAGTGTTTACAAGGAATCCAACGGATTTCAAAAGACGATTGGTAACCATGGATGAGAGTTGGATTTACCACTGCACACCAGAAACAAAACTACAATCAAAACAGTGTATTGCGCGCGGTGATTCGGTTCTGAAGAAGACAAAGACGATTCACTCGGCTTGAAAGGTGATGGTATCGGTTTCTTGGGACGCAAAGGCAATTTTGCTAATGGGTTATCATTTTACTTTTAAAATTTTTACATAGCAATCACATAAACATCTTATTGGTAAACAGGTCTAATGTTAGGCATTTCTAGTGAAACTTTCTTTGTTTTCCCTACTTTACATTGTTTATCAATAAATAAATCTTTCTAAGAGAAAACATTTCTATCATTACCAATAAAAAATCGTCGAACTTTTAAAATATATGCCAAGTTCATGCAACGACAGCGAAATAGAACATCCGTTTATTTTTCTGTAATAGTGACAGAGAAGCATTATTCACCTGTCGATAATATGCTATTTACTGGCGGCGCTATTTCAAGGAAACCATCTGCTTATATATATAGGGCTTCATGCAGGCCATTTAGGCCTATCGCCTAGGGTGTGGTTTTGCTTCTTTTTCCACTTCTGTCGATTTTTACTTTCTCTTTCCAGTGTTCTATTTTCTTTTCTTTGATATCATCCATAATTGTATCCCTCCACGTTTTCCTTGGCCACCTCTCCTTCTCTTGCCCTCCGGTCTTCTCCACGCTATTGCTTTGACTACTCTGGTGTCATCCATTCTCTCGAAATGTCCCAGCCATTGTAGTCTCCTGGACTTTACAATTTCATCTATCGTTGGTTTGTTGAAGAGGTCGTATATTTCTTCGTTAGATCTTCTTTTCCAACCTTCATCTATTCTTTTTCCTCCAAAATTCGCTGCAGAACCCCTCTCTTCCATATCCGTATTTTTCTTGATCCCTTTTTGTCATCGCCCATGTTTCACTCCCATATAGGAGGGTAGGCCATATCACCGTCTTATAGATTGTTAGTTTTGTCCCCCATGAAAGCTCTTTAGATCTAATTATTTTCCGTAACCCTGCTGCACATTTATTACTTTTTGTTAGTCTGAAGTCTCCTTCTTCGCATTTATTAGTTATCCATGTGCCTAGGTATACATAGTTGACTGTCCCTCGTTTCCTTATTATAGTTTTGGATTTCCAAGGTTTTGTTCTGTTTATTATGCTTATTCTTTAATTGCATATGTTCTGCTTTCTCTGTGTTGATTTGCAGTTCCAGTTTCGATGCTTCCTCTATGAATTGTGTTGTTACTCTGCTAAGTTCTTTTTGGCTGTTTGCTATCATGACCAGATCATCTGCATATGCCAGACATTGATGGCTCTTTTTGTGTAATGTCCCTTGCCTGTCGGTTTTGCCATTTCTTATTGTTGCCTTTAGTGCCAGGTTAAATAGCAATGCGGATAATGGGTCTCCTTATCTCAGCCCCCTTTTGACTTCGAATTCTCTGGTCTCGCGACCCTCTATTCTGACGGTGCTTATTGTTTGTTCAAAGGTCATCTGTACTAATTTAATTAGCTTTCTAGGTATGCCCAATCTTTACAATACTTTAAACATTTCAGATCTGTGTACTGAATCATACGCTGCCTTGAAATCGATAAAGACCATATATGTGTTGGCATATTATACTCGTGGCTTTGGTTTAAAATTTGCTTTACCAGAAAAATCTGGTCTATCGTAGATCTGCCTTTTCGAAATCCGCACTGATATTCTCCTATTACACTCTCTGCGAATTTGTCTAACTTTTTTAAGTATTGTGATTTCTCCCTTTTTGTATAGTGGTATAATCAGAGCTTTTCTCTAATTTTCTGGCATTCTTCCTTTCCCACATATTTCTTATTAACTTTGACAGTTCTCTTTTTAGTGTTTTCCTCCATATTTTATGTTTTCGGCCATTATTTGATTTCTGCCGGGGCTTTTTTGTTCTTCGGGCTTTCTATTATTTCGTTTGTTTCTTCCTCTGTAAGCGTAACTTCTTCCGTGTTTGTGCCTTTATAAATTTATCCTTGTTCCTCGGATTCTTTATTTTCGATTTCGCCCTCGTTCAGTAGTGTTTCAAAATATTGCTTCCATCTTTGTAATATTTCTTGTCTGCTGCCGATTATGTTTCCCTGTTCGTCTTTGGTAAATATTCGCTTCGGCTGATAGCCTTTCTTTATTTCTTTTGTTTCTTTGTAGAAGTTTCCTATATTTTTTGTTTTGTAGTTCATTTCTGTTTCCTAAACTTTTTCTTTTTGTAGTTTTAGTTCGTTCTACAGGCAGATCTTTTTTGAGCGTTTCTTCTGTTCTTGATACTTTCTTTTATCATCTTCTTTTCCTGTTTTCAAATATATTAGCCGTAGTTGTCTCTTCTTTTTCGTTGCTTCTATGCATGTATTATCGAACCATTCTTTCTTTTTACTCGGCTCTTGTTTGTTTAACGCTTTCTCTGTTGCTAACTTAATTGCTTCCTGTATTTTGTCCCAATGTTCTTCTATTCCCAGTGTTCTACCTTCGTAAATCAAATTTTGGTCTATTTCTTTACCGTACTTCCTTGCAATTTCTTCATTTTATAGTTCTTTCATATTATATTTTGCGTCAGCTTGTTTTGTTCCCTTCGTTGTCTGCTCAGAGAGTCCACCTGCAGGTTTGCTATCACCAGGAGATCATCGGAGTTCGCATCTGCCCCACGATAGGTTCTTACGTTTGTCATTCGTTTAGTACCGTCTGCTTACATTGCCGAATACTGATTGAATGCCCGATTATTCATTTCGACTTTTAAAGATTCTTTACCTCTCAAACAAACGTCCACGAGAAACACAGTACCGTAATGTAAAAATGTAGGGGGCAAAATTCTATTAAAATTAAGCAAAAACGTTTCGCGCGATTTGCCATTGTTTTTGCTAATTATGTTAGCTATACCATACCAGCGTTATCATATTAATAAATTTACCATTTTCACAGTTACTATATATAATCTTATACTCTTTCTATCTTTCGGCGCAAAAGAATATTTATTACTATAATTTGAAATGAAATGAAAGTTATATTTACATTGTTCTTATTAAACTCTTTCTGTTTAAATAAGTTTACAACATTAATTAAAACCGACCAGTTTAAAATTTCACTCCAATCAAACTCGGAATAATAATCATTCATTAAATTATAGGAGACTCTTTTAAACATATATCTCCACCCACAGCTAAGGATGACGCAGCAGTATCAAGTTATGCTGGGAACTCTATAGCTAGGGAGGATAATTAAATGAATTACATAAACTATAACTATCTTATATGATAGATCTCTACCACTAATAGGTCAATAAAACAAGGCTGGTTTGAACGATAGTTATATTTTCAGAACGTTTACAAACGTTTTCGGAACACCTTCGTCAGTGAAAATATAACTAGATAAATATATAAACAAACTTTTGTTTTTTATTTGGGACTATCAACAAAATAACTAATGACTAGGATTTCTTGATATAGAGGATGTGTAACCAACTTTTATATATATATATATATATATATAAATTATAAAAACTAAATTAATGTGTAAACATACATGCAAATTAAGTAAAACCTTATATCAAAAATCTTTGTCGAAACCTTAACAATTCTGTTCAAGGACTAGGGAAAACCCAAATTTAAAAACCTAGCCAAAGGTTTCCTTCTTAAGAAATGCAAATGTCATTTTAACAAACTGCTATATACATTACTTAAATTTTGAATATCGGTCCTGAAATTAATAGTTTTAGTGTCTTTTTGTATATTTATCATTTCATATATTAGTCTTTTTTATAATTATTCTCTGTTTTTAATATAATTGTGTTTTCAAAATCAAAGTAATGCCCAAGATCTTTGTAATGCTTTGTTACAGCGGTCATTGCACCGAAATCATTAATTAAAGAATACTTATGGCTATACAACCTTTTCTTTAAATATTGTTTCGTCTGACCGATGTAACAACCATCACAGTCTTTACAGTTTATTTTATAAACTACATTACTTTGATTTTGTTTAATTATTTTAGATTTAGATTTTGTTGATAGTCCCAAATAAAAAACAAAAGTTTGTTTATATATTTATCTAGTTATATTTTCACTGACGAAGGTGTTCCGAAAACGTTTGTAAACGTTCTGAAAATATAACTATCGTTCAAACCAGCCTTGTTTTATTGACCTATTAGTGGTAGAGATCTATCATATAAGATAAGTATAAAAGGTCACGAAATATATATATATATACATTTAATAAACTATAACTGCAATTGCATACACGGACAGATCTCTTGGAGGAAAGCACTAAATCTAAAATTACATTATTGATATTTTATGTTTTATCTATACGGATTTTTCAATTTTATTATAAAATGTAAATAACTCTTTTGGATATATGTATAAATAAACATAAATTATACAATTCTTGACGTCAACGAAACATGATTAGAATAAAGGCATGATTGTAATAAATACTGACGTAAAGAGAACAAGAGAAAAGGAATACATTTTTTAAGAGCGAGACAGTTCTATACTTTTAAAGAACGAATGGTGTATTCCTTGCGATACGATTTTTTGAATTCTAGCACGTATGTATCTAAAAGGTGCAATTTGCGGTTTAAATGCTCGCTTAATGCTCGTCCATAATTAATGGATTTCCTATGCAAATTGATTGTTGATTTGAGGAAAGGACAGTCCAGATACGTACATATATGGGAAAACCTATATCTCCTTCTGGGCAATTTTGTGCTATGTATGTGTATATGAGATTGGTATCGTATATTGGATAATAAATCTTTCTTTTTTGTTATTGAAAGAGTTGCAGAATTTCTATATAAAATGTTGATTGAAATGCTTTATTTCATATCCCTTTCCATCCCAAGCAATTTCAAAATCGTCGGATTTCAATGGCACCTTTGGTATGTTATAAATCGTCATAGAGAAACATAGAAATGTATTTTTTTGCCATACAAAGTGCATGTCCTTTAAAACAGGACATAGACATATCTGTGTCTTGGCATTTCACTTAGTCAAAATATATCATTTTCTTTTAATAGCAAAAAAACAAACATTTTATTTCATATAATAATTAGTAATAATATAAATACAAGTAACAAATAGAATAAAAATAAAAACAATTCAGTGGTTTTCTAAAAAAATCTTATAAATTGGTTAAAAATAAGGCACAAATATACGTTACACTTCTCGTACCGAGAAACGGCACGCTCGTGGTGTTTTTAGTTTGTCGACCACTGGCCAATGGGCCCCTTCATCTAGCCGTTTGCTCTTTCCTGGCAAAGGGGAAAATTTAGTATTTGGTCTTAATAACTCCTCCTCTGATTCTTATCTGATTCGTTTAGCTATCTTTCGGGTGTACACAGCAAGGCTTCTGCAACCTCCAGTCGGAAAAACAGAAGGTACTTGATGGATTTCTTTGGCGTATTTTTGTATCGGCAATCGAGCCAATGCTCCATCCAGAGTTTACGATAGACAAATCGAGAAAATAGAGTGCCACTTTTTTACTTTAGCCACGTTCTGTAGCACTCCATTAATTGGTCGCAAATGTACACTCGACCCATATTTTTGTTGTATTCCATGACGATGGCAGGGCAAGTAACTTCGATCCGTGATCCCTGCTCCTTATTCCATCTCTTCACTGAACCTACTGGATCCTGGCCATACGCTGTGGAAGCAAGTATAACTGATTTGTTACCTCTCCATTTGACCACGACAGTTCTCTCCTCTGATCTAATCATTTGATCAGACTTTCCTCTCTTCATGCTCTTGTCATCCCTCAGATTGAGTTTTCGCAAGCGGTTTGTTTGAATTGTGCGAGTTGCGTGCGCATTTATTTCCGCCAATCGCTCCAAAAGCGGTAAGGTGGTAAAATAGCGACCAAAGAACACTTACTTACTTAATCCTGAAACCCGTTTGACCGTGAAGTGTCGGGTTGTGTGGAGTTGAGTTTCCTGGCTCCCTCTTTCATATTTGTCTCCACTCTTCTCTCTCTCTGCATCTTGCTCTCATATCCTCCCATTTCTCTCCCCTTGCCTCGTATGCACTTCGTACTTCTTGCTCCCATGTCTTCCTCGGTCTTCCTCTTCTCCTTTTTCCCATTTCTTTTGATTCGTATATTTGTCTTGCCAACCTTTCTTCGCCCATTCTTATAACATGGCAAAGACCTTACTAAACGCAGAATAACGCTTGGACCCAACCCCAGTGTTCTGTCGCCTAATGATGTTTTTGAGCTCTGATAGACTTCACAATCTAGAACAGTACCTGCAAAATTAAACAATATATTGGACGACAAGACGCAGTTATCATAAAATTTTTAAGACCAACTGGTCGCGGTTTATTGCGTACATATTGACGAAGTCCACCTGACAATCTTCCAAGGAACGGAATTATTTGTTCGTCTATGGAATAGTTGGCGAAATTTCTGAGAATGGCAAGGCAACGTGTTCTGACAGCATCAATGACGGGTTGAACTTTCCATAGGTTATTTGAGCGTGTTTCTTCTGAAGTTTCATCAGTGTCAACAAAATGACATTTTCGCAAAAGGAACAATCGATATCTTGCCATCTTTTTAGAAGCAATATTTTTGCCGAATTTCTGCTCCCAATACATCCTCAACCGAGGAAGTTTGATGCAACCAAAATATAAATGAGCACCGTATAATTGCCTGATTTCGGACGCATCTGTCCTTAATTCGGTGCTAGATGTTTTCATGTTTGTTGAAAATGTTCATCAGTGACGTATTGTTCAAAATACTTTATTGGCAGAAGTGGAGCTATTGTCTGATGAAAATGATCATGCGGTGAACTATCAAAAGAATTGAAGGTTCCCCTTTTCCACAATAATGGTCTCTTTATTGGTTCAACGACACTATTCTCAGTAATATTTATGTATGTGTCGACTAAGTCCGTATCTGTGACACCTTCATCGTCATGGTCGGAGTTCGGAGACTGGAGACACAAGGTATCCTCGAATTCATCTGATGAGCTGTCGCCTTCAACATCCGACAAGTCGCAAATTAATTTGAGGACTTCTTCAATATCAGATTCGTTTTCCAAATTATACTTTTTTACTGTAATGACCATAATGTGAGCTAGTAAAAACCCATACTACACATTTGTGTAGGCACATATTATGTTTAGAAGAAACACAACAACTCTTTTTGCCTTTTAAAGAATTTGTATATAATTTAAATATTTGATGCTTTTGTTACAAAATAGTAACAAAATCCTCGCATAGTTAGTTTAATTTGAATAAAATAATGATACTTACATTTGTTGTCTCCCGCACAATGAAACATGATCACCTGTTTTGAACAAATATACACAAATACTAAAATAAACCTCTCAAAAACTTATTTGAGAACGAAAAAGAGGCAACATATAAAAATGAGAGACTTAATATAGCAAGAAAAACCAGCCAATCGCATAAAATTTTCTTCAAAATGCGTTAAATTTGCCTACACATTTGTGTAGGCGGGGACGGAAAGGGATATAGTTTGGGCATACTTGCAGGGCAGGAGGAGAGGACGGCAACATACAGGAAGTGAAAGAAGAAGAGGCGGACCGAAGCTAAGGTGGTTACAAGAAGTGATAGCAGACCTCAACAAGGTCGTATATGTAAAAGAATTTGAAGCAGAAGAGAATAGAGATTGATATTCCCTGTGGTATAGATCGAGAGACCTCTTCTGATGATGACGAGTACAGAACGCGCATGAACTATGCATTGTTGAAGGATATTGATGAGAATATAGTTACAAAAATTAAACAACAACGTCTAATGTGATTAGGGCATATTTGCAGGGCGGGAGGAAAGGACTACAATATACAAGAAGTGAATAAGAAGAGGTAGAGTGGGGTTAACGTGGTTACGAGAAGTTATAGCAGACTTCCACAAGGACGATATCCATAACTGGAAGCGCAAAGCTAGAGAAAGGAAAACATGAAACAATATATGTAAAGAATTTGAAGCAGAAGAGACTAGAGATTGATCATTTCTGGGGTGTAGACCTAGAGAACTCTTCTAAGCGGTGTTGTCCCTCATGGTATGTTAACCATTTTATAATTTTATCTGTCCCATTGCGACAGACGCTTGTCTGCTATTGCAATGGATAAATGGTAAGGGGTATTGCATACCGTACGAAGAACGGAGGATGTTTTAAACGAATTAAGTTGGGAATTATTACAATATCCACTATATTCGCCAGCTCCGACTCTTAGTAATTTTCATCTGTTTTCAAATTTGAAAGAACCCCTACGATTCGATTTGATTGGGTACTTTAAATGGGGCAAAATTTGCTGTATTTAGAGAGCATTGCAAAGACTCCGAATAATCTTTCTGAGGATGGTTTGAAAAATAATTTTACTTAGGGATAAGTGTATTCAATTAAATGGAGATTATGCTGAAACACTACATTGTAATTTTAATGAAAAACTTTGGAAAGATCCCTTGTACGTATGTATTTTTACAAAGAATTCCATTCTATTCAGACTAGACCAATTATCAATTGTAATTCTTATCATTAAATAACCAAGAAATAGAGAAAGAAATCACGTGCGTATTGTTAAAGCAACTTAATCCAAGGTCTCTCCCGCTAACGACTTGGCCAAGTCGGGCAAAGGTCACCACGTAAAGAATAAGAATGATAAATTATCATCACGATTAGATGTTAGTGGTGGCAGCTTGTTTCCCTCTAACTCGTTATTGTTGGACCGATGAAATAGAAAGTATCTATCTAATCGAATAGAAAACAAGAAATTCATCGCAATTCAAGGATTGCCTTTAATCGAACGCGAGACACGTGCTATCGGTCTCGGCGGGAAATTGAACGGTGCCACTGACAGAACGGAATAATGCGCGGAAATAATCGATGTTTACTTCGAGCTTATTTTGTCGTGCATAGCCGATATCTAAAAGAATGAAGACAAATCGTGCGTGAAATGGTCTTTATTTTAGTAATTGTTCTGCTGTAATCTTCCGTATAGTATGAAACGAAATTGACATTGCTTAATAGATAATGTTTATACTTGTTATAACAATCCAATTAATCGTTTATAATTGATAAAAACTAAAATGCTAGCACGATTGCTAAGGGGGATATCGACTTGTTAAAGAAGTAATAAGCTTTAATCATGTGTAAGTAAATGCATTTTTAGAAAATCCTCTACAACAGTGCCTCTGAACCAATGGTTCACGGACTACTGGTAGTCCTCGGCGCCACTAGAAATGGTACGCAAAGTTTTGAACTGGAAACTACGACTTAACCCTTTTGAATACTGCGGGGATATATAAGTCTCAGAGAATGTTAAAAATTACTGGTGCGAAAAGAATTCGCTTCTAAAGCGCTGGGATGGGACTAAACAGTAGTCTGTGGGCAGTACTTCATTTCGGTTAGCATAACCTAACTAATTCATACTTGGTATACGTTCATAAGTGTAAGCGTGCTCTTCGTGCATATACGTGTAAGCAAAACTTGTACTTTTTTCTATGTGTTTTAGTGAAAATGTTGTGTGTTTCTAATTACTGAAGGAAAAGAGAAATTTAATTTTTTAATGAATCGACCACTGTCTAACAAAGAAATAGAGGACGAGCTTGATAATTTATCTGATATGGAGGTGGATCCTTACCACGACAGTGACGATAGCAGTGACACAGATTGTAAGGGCTCTGATGCCTCCATATCTCCTAAAGTAGATAGCACGGATTCTTCAAATGATGTAGATATCCAGATGCATGAAAATGTACAAACGGTAAATGAAGACAGCGATAACAACTCTGAAAGTGTAAATTTCACTGATACAACTCCTGCACAATCAGCTAGCAATACTAAATTTATTTGGCATGGCGATATTGATAATTTTTCCCCAAAAGGTCACTACCTCAAGAGGACAAGGCAATTATTATGGCTAACCTAAACAAAGGTTCGACCAAGCTTGATTGTTTTTATAAACTATTTCCAAAGAGTCTCATAATGCAGATAAGTTATTATACAAATCTGCGCCTACAGAAGCTCAATAACGCAAAGATGACATCACCAGGAGAAATAAAAATTATTCTGGGTTGTTCATTGATAATGTCATATAATCGTGAACCAGCCAATGCATATGTATTGGTCGCGCAACAAATCCCTCCGGAACGCAGCAATATCAGAATCCATTTCCCGAGATCGTTTGATGCTACTGATGTCAAAATTGTATTTCAATAACCCCAAAAAACCTCCAGAGACATCGAAAACCTATTACATTGAAGACGTTTTGTCTTGCTTGAAAAATACATTTTTGAAAGCGAGAACTGACAGCACATTTCAATCCATTGATGAGTCAATGACGAAATTCAAAGGGAGGTCCAGTCTGAAACAGTATCTCCCCTTGAAACCTGTCAAAAGAGGAATCAAACTTTGGACAAAATGCGATGCAGTAACGGGGTATATTTATGACATAAACATATATAGTGGACGGGAAACTGAAATTACTGAAGGAACCTTGGGCGAGCGTGTGGTTCTAAAATTGGCAGATAAAATTACAAGTTCAAACGTTGCTTTATGTTTCGACCGCTTTTTCACGTCAACACGTCTACTTGACACCATAAAATTTTCTGCTGTAGGAACGTTTATATCAAATCGTGGAAACACACCCAAGTTTCAAACTAAACTAAAAGAAAGAGGTGAATGTGAAATAGCAGTATGTGATGAAGGGATATTAGCAATCAAGTGAAAAGATACAGAAGATTCCTTATGAGCAACTGTCACAATGCCACTATTGATACTACAGTTCGAAAAATTAAAGATGGTACTACTAAAAATATTAAATGCCCTGAAGCTAAGATTTTCTACAATAAATATATGGGTGGCGTAGGTCATGTAGATCAAATGATTACTTTATACGATTTAGATAGAAGAAGTGGGAAATGGTGGAAGGAAGTATTTGTTAGGTTGCTAATGACCTGTGTTCATAATTCGTATATTTTGTATCAATAACTCACTCGCAAAAAATTCCATTTATCGATTTCGTAGTAGATGTAGCTGAAGAGTTGATTAGTCAAGGACGATCAGAATCTTTGTTTAAACGGTCCAGAAGACAGGGCAGGGTTTCAAAGAATGTCAAAGTTTTTGCAAATGTTGGAGATCATCTTCCAGTTGAAAAAGGCGGTCGAAACAGATGCATAAGATGCCAGTCCAGGAAAATTGAAAAAAGGACTAAAATCATTTGCCAAAAATGTGAAGTAGCTTTATGTATTGATTGTTTTACACCATACCATACATAATGTAACAGTTTCAATAAGAATAAATATTTTCTACTCTTGAATACCTCAATTTGAGGTCTGATTATTTACTGCTGGGATATATTTATCCCATAATTAAACTACTGCAGGGACATATGTGTCCCAAGGCATTTTTTCAAAAACCATATTTTCTAAAAATCTGAAATTATGTAAACATGTTCCTTTACTTATTTACAGCACATTTAGTTCAATTATACAGAAATATCTTCACTGGCCAAAAGTCGTATTGAAAGCGTTAAGGTTCTAATGTTATGAATATAATAAGTGCCTTTTTTGAGAAACATGGCATTATGTGGCTAAAGATCGCTAAATTTTGTATGGACGTCGCTCCTGGTATGTTCGACTCCCGCTCTGGTCTTGCAGCTTTTTAATAAAACACAAGAATGCATCAGCGGTTCTCACTGCATTATTTAGCGCCAAGCTTTGGCAGCCAAAACTCTTCCCGAATGCTTTGCCAAAACGATAAAAATTGCTATTATAATTTTGAACTGCATTAAAAGTTGTGCGTATTATCCAAAAAATGTGCTTGGGTATGGACTCTGAACACGAAACCTTGCTTTTCCACACTGAAGTTCGCTGGATTTCAAAAGGAAGCAAGGCTGTGCGAACTCAAACAAGAAGTTAAAATATTCTTGTATAATAGGCAATAGAATGGGCAGAATTTGCATACAAATAGATGGAATACCTCTCTTACGCCCAATGGGTATAAAAGGGTTTTCGATAGGGACAAAACGGAGTTGTTGGATCAGTTTTGTGGCCTCACATTTGAAATAAATTTGGTTTATTTAGTAGATTATTTTGCACAGCTAAACAAATTAAATCTTCTACTGCAAGGATCGGGTCGTATTAAACTACAAGACGCAGGAAACATATTCGTATATCAAGACAAACTTAGTGCATTTCTCTGAAATCGACCTTCGATTAATGTTAAAGGCTACAACTTCTCACCGTTTGAAACATTAAAACCAAATATTGTCGCACAGTGTAAATGAATTGAAATAAGGAATCTAAGTAAAAATTATAATCCACTTACAACACTCAAAAAAGGAATTAATTTGTTATTTCCCTGATTGTTAAGGAAATGGTATTGGGATATTAATCCGCAATCCTTTCATTGAAAATATCCGAGGTGTCTGATGAGATTCAAGAATTAGCAAGTGAGTTACAACACAACAGCAATTCCAAAGATTTTTTCGAGGCAGGCATTGATCTCGAAGATTTTTGGAGTCAAAATGCAGTGTCTTATCCTAAACCTAAAAACTGTTTGCATTACCTTAATTTATTTTCGAAAACCTGTTTATGTGAGCAAGGTTTCTCGGCTCTCTTTTGACGATTGAAACTAGAAATAGAAATCGCTTGGATGCTGAAGTCTACATGCGTTTGGTGTTAAGCAGCACTGAACTTAAGATTCAGCTAGTGAAAAACATGCAGAGATAAAAATAACATTAAAAGTGTAACTTACGATGCAATTTTATTAATATTAAATTTGTAATTACTTACTATCTTTTTTGTGTATCTACTTCAATACTATACTGCCAAATACTTGGTGGTGCCTTATAATAAAAAGGTAGAGTAGCAGTAGGGAAACGGACGCACCCGTCCTGCGCTTCAAGGTAATTGATCTATTAATCTCGTACCTGATCTGCGCCTGAAAATTTCTAATCTGTTTATGACACGACTTGAACTGCACCAAAATTTTATAATTAGTTTTTTAACAAAGACCCACTAGGGATCCGATCTTCCCTAATAAATTTGTTTATCCAGTTGGTGCTAGTGCAATTTCAAGTGAAAGAGATATTAAGTCAAAAGTTACTTTTTGTGCATAACTACAAAAAAGAGTGGTAACATGTCTTGGAGATGCACGGTTAAGAACTGTTTATCAAGAATATACACGGTTGGTGCGGAAGACTTTATTATGTCAAGAGTGCCCAGTGAACATAACCATGAAGGATGTAAGGAAAATGTACTCGTCCCTCAAACGCTAGCCAATACTTTGGAAAGATAAGCGAGTGAGTCAAGTTATAAACAAAAACCTGCTAATAATTCACTCCAAATTATTGCGTAACCGAGAATCATTGAAAAAGTCAATGTCTATAGAAATCAAACGTAAACGAAACTGTTTGACCTGTAATAAACTAAAGACACTTCCATAACTCCCACAGTGCATGTGGGGACTTCAAACAAGACCTTTTTTACTGATACATGATGATCATCATAACATAATAGTATTTAGCTCCTACAACGATGGAACTTACGTTTCAACCTTCTACCATGGTTGTCGACTTTGAAACCCCTATACACACCAGTCTAAGTGAAAATTTTCCAAACCCCCGAATAATTGGTTGTCGCTTCCACGTGGCGCAATCGTGGTGGAGAAAGATTCAGAAGGTGGAACTATTTAAAGGATATAAGGACGCCGAATCAATTGTTGGTAAATAGATCGGTCACATTTTTTAATTAACTTTTTAAACCTGGACAATGAATAAGGGCATGATTATACATATTCATAAAACAGAAGGAAAAGCAAAAACAAGCAAGAAGCTAGGACTACATAAAGCAAGTGAAGAGATGACAACAGAGAAGAAAATGGAGGATATTGAGTGTACAAGATAAGCAAAAGTTATTCAACAAATTGGGTGTATGGAATATGAGGGGTACCACTGAGGAAAGAGGAAGAACTAGTACAAGGAACGATAAAGGCAAATACTAGGTGTAACTGAGACCAAAAGAGAAGAACAATGGAATAATGAAATTAAGAGTAAGTATAAGTAAAGGAAAAGAGGATGATATAATAGACATTACATATATAAACGAAAGAATTATAACATTGGAACTAATGATAAAATTTTGTAGTAGTATATGCTTCTAACGAAAATGAAGGTATTGAAGAGAAGGCAAAATTTTACGAAGAACTGCAAAAAGAGACAGATAGAACAGAAAATGGTAATGTGCCAATAATGCGGGACCTAAATTGGAGAGTTGGAAGAAATAATAAGGGGCGAGAAAGATGGTTAGAAAAAAGGGCGAAGAAGCAAGAAAAGACAGCGGAACTAGAATTATGGATTACTGCAGGGAAAATGATTACAAAATCGCAAATACGAAGTTCAAGCACAACGAAATATACAAAATTAAAACAGAAGAAATAAACAAAAATATACTAATACTAATAGACTATTTTATAATGAGCGCTACCAATATGGAAACGAGTAAAAACTGTAGAAGGAAAGATAGGACTAAAGATAGGCAGTGATCACTATTTGGTTGGATTAGAACTTATAAACGAAAAACAAGAAAAAGAATCAACCAAGAGAAAAATACTTAAAAGACCGATAAAGATATACAAATTAAGAGACGTGAACACAAAAGAAAAATATCGAAATGAATGAAATAAGATTGAATAGAATGAGATGGAATAAGTTTAAATAGAGAAAATAGAAGAAGTACCAGAAATAATATGTGGAACAACTACGATAGGAAACAGGAAGCTAGAAGGAACAGCATGGTCGAGCAAACGCATTCAAAAAGCAGTTAAAGGGAAGAAGCAAGCATGGAATAGGTATTTCACAACAAGACAAGTTGAACATTATGAGATATTTAAAGGTATAAGAAAAGGGCTCAAAGATATAGTAAAAAGCTAAACTAAATGGATGGGGAGAGTTTAAACAAAAGATGGCAAAGGCGTACGGACGGAATAAAAAATTATTTTACGGAATGATAAAACAAAAGAGAAATAAAAATCCAACTGTGCCAAAGAATATAAAAGACGAAAATGGAGGTATTGTAATACAAGAAGGAAGAATAAAGAACACATGGAAAGAATATTTCAAAGATTTATTGGAGGAACAATAACATCAAGCAGACCAACATGAGCTACAGATAGATACAAAAGATCGATCAGCAGTAGAATAACAGAAAAATGAGGAAAATATCAGAAGATGAAGTAGAAAAAGCAATACAAAAAAGGAGCTCCAGGACACGATGAGATAACTGGGGAAATGAAGTTCCTAACAAAGAAAACTAAACGAGAATTACTGGGCTTACTAAACCAAGTTAAATGAGAGAAGAGAACACCGGAAGACTGTAGAATAGTCATCATAACACCGATGTATGAGAATTGGAACAGTAAGGATTGCAGTAACTATATGGGAATTACTTTAACAAATACAGTATGAAGCTAGGAAAATATTGGAAACAAGATTAGGCGAAATAGTACAAGAAAGGCTAAAGAAAAGTCAGACGGGCTTCAGAAAAAAGTGCCAATTTCGTTTATTAGACTACGAGTATCATAATAAAATAAAATGTAGAGGACTCTCTATAAACGACCTAATAATAAAATTAGGTTCGTTAATGAGCAGTTAACAAATAACCGTGCAGAAGCTTACAAAGTAAGCACAATTTGCATATGCCAATAATACAAGCAAATTATGCTTACTTTGTAAGCTCTTGCACGGTTATTTGTTAACTGCTCATTAACGAACCTAATTTTATTATTAGGTCGTTTATAGAGAGTCCAGTAAACCAAATCTTCTTCCTGCTTGAGAACTGAGCAAACTGTTGATCTCTTTGATCTATATTGGTAAATAGATGTTCCAGACGCCAATAAGTGTTTTTTTTTCAGCCTAGAATCAAGCAATTCTGCTTTTTCCTTAGTCAAATCCAAATATCTCGCAAAATCATTTAACTCAGCCTGTGTAAACAACTGTTGTTTTACATTTTCTAGAAAACATTGGAAGTAATTATCACCTGTTCCACTTGCATCAGATTCGGGACTGCAAAACGTCATCAATAGACTGAGGTGGCTCAGGGGCAGGAAATCCCGGTACATGTCCTATTGGTCAAATAGCTGAAGGGAGGTTAGGGTAGACAATTACTTTCCCCACTAACCCACTAACATCAACGCTACAAAAATAACAATCATTTGAATGTTTCTTTTACTCTCTCAATACCATAGGTACTGTAGATCTAAAAGTTATCTTTTCTTTTTAGACCATTTCCTAAGATTTTCGACACAAACATAACACACTTTGTGAGGACCCCAACATTTTTCTAGATCATTGATCTTTGATGGTTTTTAACTGCAAACCGCATATACATATAACAAAAAGTGTTAGGACACTTTTTGCAATCACGGTTAGCTATACTTAGTGCATATGTGGCATACACTGAAAAGTAAGCTTATGTTGACTGGAAGAAAACAAACAGCATCTAATTTACCAAAACTGCCAACCTAATAACATTTGATTTTACTGTAAATTTCAATGTAATAAAATCCACACATATTAGATAAAAAAATAACTTTATATATTGAATATTAGAATGTGAAAAATTAATTTTACCTTCACAATGATGAAACAGTAAACAATACTATACAACCTAGTTTTTATCGGAGCAATAAGGACATTTTGTAAAAAATATCGATGCGTTCTCTCACTCTAAACTAGTTAAATGTTGCATAAACAAAAAAAATACTATTTTAAGATCATTTATTTTCATGGTATAAGAATACGAGCCTAGACCAAACGTAAAGAATCAGATGGCTAGGATACGTAGAAGGAGAATGCCCAAGCTGGTTCTTCAAAAGAAACCAATAGGTACAAGAAGAAGATGCAGACCAAGGAAAAGAAGGGTTGACAATTTGCAGGAAGATTTGAGGTATATCATGAATACGGAAACTGGAGAAAAAAGACACAAAACAAAATTGAGTGCAATTGTACTTATTGCCCCAGGCCTACATAACCTGTTGAGTGTTATAATAGTAATAATAATAATAATAATAATAATAACCTTTATTGTCGTGGCTCATCAGAGCATGGACATTGTCAATAATAGATATATGTGTATATTATAATAAGGAGGAATATTCTCGTAAAGATGCTTTTTAAATTTAATATATATATATATATATATATATATATATAATTTCCTTATTTGTGTGTTTCTCTCTTTTTGTGTATCCCGAGCTTTTTGAAGCCCACTGATGGACTAGAAAGCTGAAAATTGGCATGCATATAATAAAACGCCTAGACCAAATGCTAACTTAGCCGGATTTTTGATTTTTGGCCTGTGGGCGGACAATTAAGACGAAAAATGGGCGTTGCAAAATTAAATTTTTTAACATTTTAGCTTATATTTTCCTTTTCATCCTGCCTGGCAGGGACAGGCTTAACAGCTAGTTTATAATATACTCCCTTAAAAATTGGTTGTACTCAAAACTTTAAATATCTCTATAATGGACTAGGATTTCCGGGTAAAAGTGGGATTAATGGGACGTTCTAAGTAGTTTGGCCGGAGACTGTACATAATTCTTCGTCTTTTACTTAAAGATGTAGTGTTTTGGGTTGAGATGCTGTTGTTGAACTAATGGAGATAGATGAAGCAGGTCCAGACATTAAGATATGTGAAGTGGAAGACATTTGGAATGACATTGAACCTGTTTCTTCTACCTCCTTTCTTCAACAGTTTTTTTTGTGTATTCAGACCATCTTTCTTTAATTTGCGATGTTATACATGTTGAAATTTTCGTATTTTTGTCACATTTTTCAATCCCAAACTAACATAGTATACAGTTGATGTTTAATTTGTAACAAACGATGAAGTATATAGTTATATTGAGCGGAAATTACCTCCGAACTTAGTTCGCTAACACACCCACCGGAACAAATTAAGAGAATGTAATAACTTGACCTTATACATGATATACGATTGATAACTATCGAAAACGTAAATTCATTCTCTAAATATTTTTTAATCGGCACGGGTTTATATCAAACATTCTAAACTAAATTGTACGATCAAGGTCGTTTTACATATCGTGGGAGGTATTATGCAAATTATCATTTAAATTTACGCGTTGGCTTTTATTTTAAGGATAGAGTTACGTTCCTCGACAATAGGCATCGTGTTACAACGACGTCATTTTCTCAGTTTATTTAGACTCTGGTTATTTTATAAAGGTGACTCAGGTGACTGCTTAATTATAAACAATCGTTAAAGTTGTAGGAGATGTTTGTAATACATATGTATATCAATTAGATGGATATGTATGTATATGATTCCAATTAAGTCATAATTATTCCATTCACTATACAGCAATTCGTGATACTTTAAGTATAATCTTTTCATCTGGAATTACACATATTTTATCGCGTTAACTATTGAGACGAATAGTGCACTTTTTTTTAATACGCTGACAAATTAGACACTTGTCTTATTACTTTATCATGCATTAGGAAAGCGGTTTTGTCTGAATTGTGCCCATATGCGCCATTCCGTAACTTCACATTGCTCTATGAGAAGAATGAAATCGAACTCAGCACTAGTTCTTTGATGATTTGTTTGGATTCATGTCCGCAAGATGCGCAGCCTTTTTAATGGCTCGTGGTGACCACAGATATGAAGTTTGTTGTTTTTCACCTTTTTATAATTATGGCTTACTACATT
The DNA here is from genome assembly GCA_038088585.1 of Chrysina gloriosa. Lineage (NCBI taxonomy): Eukaryota > Metazoa > Arthropoda > Insecta > Coleoptera > Scarabaeidae > Chrysina > Chrysina gloriosa. Next base: position 10,812,179 of record CM076095.1, read on the forward strand.
GGAATAAATTCTTAAAATGCTTGTTCACCGGTTTTTGTACACCAAATTGTGAATTATGTGTGTTCGTAAAACAGACACCCAAATGTTGACCTTTAAATTGGAATTTATGTCGCCAGCTTAGCAAACGAATAACAAAAACGCACAATATCCGTAAATTTTTTTGAGTATCCTACTTCAAAGGTGTATCCATTAGTGATAGCGTTATGGTCACGGCCGTCACGCATTGGTTTTTAATATGTCCTTGTAGTTTTTTTAGATATGGTGGCAGTTCTCGCTTCTCAACTTCCATAGCTTATATTCCTACTTACTTTTCCTAGACTTCCTTAACCTCATTTCTTGTTTTTCGTTTGTTTTCTAGCTTTTGGCTTGTCGACCCCTTTTGTCTTTTCTTTTGGGATTCAAGTACATATTTTCTTCGGCCACCTGCTGTTATCTATGCATTTTGAATGTCTGTCACATAACAATCTCTTCTGCTGTTGTTTCTATATTTCCTTCTTGTTTTAAATATACAGATTGGAAACAGCGGATAAGGTCAAAATCGCTATTAGCCAAGGGGATCAACCCGTCGCGTCGTGCGTACGCTTAATTCGACTTGAATACATCGAAACATATGTATACTTATTTTATACCCGGTACTTAATTACATGGAAATTGCATTTTGACCTTACCAGCTGTTTCCACACGGCATACCGCATGATCCAATTTCTAGACACAACATTGATATTTTCGTAAGGTGGAAGTATAGCTGTACCAGTTACGTTTAGTTTGAGAAAAAGAGAATAACGGGAAAAGTGGCCTACACGAATTCAGTTAACTTCTTTCGATGTTGCTCGAGCTTTTGCAATAATTAATTGCTTCTTCGCGAGTACACGATAATACAATGAAATTTATTTATACTTTGTAACTACTAAAAGAATAGCACAATATTCACTCTGAAGTTTGCCCAGACAAAAACGACGATATAAAACACTATGTAATCGTAAAAATTGTAAAGTTAAACGTGAATATTACCGATGTTAAAATATTCTAAACTATTTGAAACTGTAATGTGACTAACTAGAGCATTTCCATTCAGAACAAGGCTTGAGAATGTAATGATGAACGACGAACATAAGCAACTGAAGAAGTCCGTAACTAGGTCCATGTTAGTACTAAAAGATACATAAAAATAACGCAAATTTTAAATGTGCTTATAAATAGTATAGTGGTAACATATCCTATATGTGCTACCAGTTTTCTTAAAACTAAAACGATATTTCATTTTTAAATTGTAATATTCTAATATGTATTATTATGTAACTTATGTGAAAAACTTAGAACTTGTAAGAAGTCAATGTACTCTATTTCTGATGTATGGATCATGAGGGTGATCCTTTATTTGTTACATTTTGTTTTGTTTTTATCAATCTGCAAGACTCGGCAGTAGATGTTATTTAGTTCTGAACGTCTAGCCTATTATGTAAATAACTCTTCCTACTGATTATGTACTTCTTTCACTGGATGCAGTATCTCGTTTTCGCCAACATCCACCTACCTTTGGTCGTTGATATTATCACGTATCAATGGAACGCACTTTTGCCGGACACCACCATACCGGTTGAGGAGTTTATTAACATTATAACTTGTTCATTTAATTCTTACAATTTCTCGTAAGATAACAAAATATATCAACAATTTTTCCGTACACCGATAGGGAAGTTCTCTTAGCTCCATCATAGCACTGCTGGTCTTGAATCGCCTGCATTGCAAAATTATTTAATTTTTTTTTTATTTTTAATTAAGGAATATGTGCTTTATTCCTTTTAATCAGATAAATACAATTAAAAATATTTTTTAATAGCTTCAACACAAGATTAAAATTTACAACTAAGGAAGAAAAAGCACTGTTATGTTCTCTTCTTAGATATTAGGATCATCCGCACCACGCAGCGAGTTTTACTGGATTGGTACACTAAGCCTACGTTTTCTATTATTTTATTATATTGTGCGTTATTTAAATTACTTCTCAAATCAACCTTTGTTACTAAAGATAAATCTAATTACAGCCACTAGAGATGAGGTAACTAAGATCTCTCATCAGCGATTCCATTCTAAAAATCTTAATATTTTGTACGATATCTTCACAAACAATTGATTTCCTCCAATGTTGGTAAAAAGGTCCTATACTATTCACTATCCTATTACCAGGATAGTAGCCACGCTATCAATAGCTTTACACAACCTACGCCTAACATTAAAACTAGTATTTCGAATGTGTATTGTAAACGTCCAGTTATTTAAATATTGACATACTGGCTTACGGATGTTTTCAAGAATTTTCTTATTCGTATTGCTGCTTACAGTACTTGTATAAGGAGAGAAGATTACTTGAGGTGGCAATTAATCTTCTCTTCTTGTATACTCAGGAGATTGTTCTCAAAAATGAAGGACCCGGTTCGAAAACACCTAAAATCCAATGTCATCTGCAATACTTGTGCTGATTGTTCGGCTGTTTATGTGGGTCAAACCTCTCAACTACTTAAGACTAGGATACAACATCACTCGCGTGATTGTATGTAAAAGAATGACAAAGCTGCTCTGACGGATCATCATTTGTCAACTGGCCATTCCTTTCAATTCGAGTTCAAAAACATAAATTCTGGAAACTGAACCAAACTATTTTAGACGGATATTTCTATTTTTCATTAAATTAAGAAATGCTGGGAGAGAAATAAAGTGCATATCAATAGAATGAAACAGCAACACTGCAGATCCTATACAAGGGGGTATTAAGCATTAGATTAGTACTAGCTGGGGGACAGTAAAAGGTGTTGGTATGACATGCCGAATATTGTAGCACATTGAAACACAAAGCATTCGAAAGCATCGGTGCGTTGATTGTATTATTAGATAGATAAAATAGAGATTTTATATCGGCTTGAACACGACGATGCTGAAGGGATTGGAGTTGTAGTCCAGAAAGAAGTAGGTTGTCATTAATACCACGCCACGAGTAGACACCATGCTGTTTAAAGTATCTGTACTTTAAAAAGCGACGTTGAACTCTTTCGAGTGCCTCAGAGTGGTTGTTATAAAAGGGAGACCATATCACGGAACAATATGTCAATCTAGAGCGCACGTACGCAAAGTAGAGGGTAGTAGTCACTCTTAAACATGAAAATTCTTTGGTGTTACAAATGAAAAATCCCAATGATTTTAACGATGAGGACACTATAGTTTTTATTGATTAGAGAAAGAACTGTACGCCGATGATCTGGCACTAATAGCTGACAGTTATGTGAAAATGAAAAAACTAACAAAAATATGGACAAATTGTATCGAAGAATGGAAAAATTGATCTAGACATAGCAAAAAGAGGACGGAAAGCCACAAACATATACTACGCTCTCAATCAAACCAACTTTGGAAAAAAGAAATAGAATCCAAGATCAAACAGATAGTATACAATGCAGTACAATGCCCCCACAATAATGTACGCAAGTGAGTACTGGACAATACAGCAAAAACACGAAAGCAAAATAACAGCTATGGAAATGAAATTTTTGAGAAAGATCGTGGGGAAAACAAAATGGACAGAATAGAAAATGAACAGATAAGGAATATGATAAATCAAGAAGATATACTAAAAAGAATTGAAAAATGTCAACTGAATTGGTACGGTCACATAATTAGAATGGAACAAAAGAGTTTAACAAAGAAAATAATAGAAGCCAAAAATAACAGGAGAAGAACAAAGGGAAAACCAAGGAAAAAATGGATTGATAGAGTAAACGAATTAGGACGAAAGCGAGGGAAGACCATAGAAGTAATGAGGAAAATGAGTACAGACCGGACACGATGGAAAGAATGGATTAAATCGTCGTAAGATCCAGAAATAATCCGACGCTGAAAGGCATAAGGATTGACGAGAAGAAGAAGAAGATTAGAGAAAGTATGATTACTATCAAACATAACTCCTAGATCTTTAATAATATCACATCGATTCAATTCGATGTTATTTATATTGTACTTGTATTCAATAACAACTGTGTGTCTAAATGCATGTTACCATATTGCATTTATAAATATTTAATTCAAGGCAATTATCAGTGTACCATAACCGGAAATTCTTGATCTGGTTTTGTAGATTGACACAATCAAAAATTGTCATGATTCTTTAATACAGTTTCAAGTCATCTGCAAGCATTAGCCTCCCACAGTTCAGATTCAAAGGCAAGTCATTAATAAAGACAAGCAAGAGAAGAGGGCCCAAATTACTTCCCTGTGGTATTTCAATGAAGGGAGTGAAGTTGGTAGATTATTGCAGAAGCTCGAGCAGCATCAAAAGAAGTTAACTTATTTCGTCCGAACTGCTTTCTCCGTTATTTCCTGTTCTTAAAACTAAATTGATATTTTCGTTCGTAGTAAAGACGGAATGAAGCTTAAACTAGAGAAGTTTTGTTTAATTTTATGTTGATTACAGATATCTTTTCTATTTTATTCTATCTTCAAATAAGAATAAGAATAACTGCGGTTAAAATAATCTAACTATATAAAAAATAAAATTAACCTTACCCCACCTTTCAAAAATTATTCCAGATTCGTTTTCGGCAATTAAGTTGCCATCCTCGGTGGTATTATTTCCAGAAGATCTTATATTCCCAGGGTCTACATCTGTTCTATGCTTTTCTTTTTCTCTGCGTCTGCAATAGCCTAGCATTGGCCAGCAATCTGTCTTTTTTCTGATTTCCTTTACTTTTGATTGATACATATTCTACTATGTATTACTGTATGTTCTCTCCAATTTTCAGCGAGGATACGTTCCAAATGTCTGGCTGACTCTGTATTTGACGTTCAATAAATCTTATCACCTGCTCAAAATACAAACGTTTACGCTGGTGTAATTCCTAATCTTATAAACAGCACTCTTTTAAGTTCTGCCTTCAACCAATATATTTAAAATCAATATGCAAGCAATAGATAACACAGATCTTTAACAAATTTGATGTTTCGAAATTAATACGTTTCCTTTTAGACCTACTAATCTTGATAATAGCATCCATCTTTTCCATCACCTACAGTTTCTTTTTACAAAGCAAATGCTTGTTAAAATCGATTCAATTCAAGAAATTCAAATCAATATAAGAAACATTCGTGCCCAAATTAGGTAATGATGTTTGTAGCAACACGGTATCCTAAAACGTTAAATTGGCAAACAGTGGTCTCTTCGAAAATATCGCATCCCAGGTGCAAAAACATACAACGTAAGAAACTGGTGGATCCTACAAAAGTCCTTTTACCCCTTCTACATATTAAATTAGAATTAATGAAACGATTCGTTAAATCTCTTGATAAAGATGGGGACTGTTTCAAATATAATTGCACCAAATCTCCGACTTTATCTGAAGTAAAGTTAAAAGGAGTTTTGATAGAGCCTCAAATAATATGGTTTTGTAGAAATTAGGATTTTCTCAAATTTATGAATCCTATTGAAAAAGATGCGTGGACTTCGTTTGATGAGGTTGTTCAAAAGTTTTTGGGGAATTATATGTACCCTGATTACGAGAATGTTGTATACAACAGTTTCAGTATTTGGGCTGCAATATAGGTTCAAAATAACATTTCCTATTTTCACATTTGGATCAGTTCCCAGAAAATGTCGGTGCAGTGAGCAAGGAACAGGGTGAAAAGTTTCACAAGGATATATGCGAAATTGAAGAACATTATCAAGGTAGGTGGAGTTTATCAATGATAGCTAGATGTTACAACACGATAATCCAGGAAAAAATATAGAGGGGAAAAGTTACTGAACGCAGTTTTTAGACAAAACGTGCAAGATATTAAGTTGGACAGAAAACAAAATCGCATATTTTATATTTTTGGAAATATATGTTCACTTTTATTTTATGCAATAAATGTGCATTATGTGTACAGTGGTAAATATTCGTTTATACGCAAAGCATTTTTCCAAAAGAACAGAGAATATATTGTTTTGAACAACGATGCGTCTGCAGCTCGACGGTTACTATGATGTGAATCGTGTATAGCGGTATCGATATGCAAGTCCATTCATGTTTTGTTGCCTGAATGCGAACGTTATCATTATTCTAGCAAAACAGATGAAATATTCGTTTATACGCAGAAGACAGTAATAATATTTTTTAATTACGATTTTGACGTAGTGTGAAGAACTTGGTTACGATGAGCTTTTATGTTATTTTGAAAATGACTTTTCGTAAACCATTCGTTACTGTAGATTGTACATTCGGTATGGCAAGAAAAAAGTATCTCACCAATGAAGAAATAGCCCAAACTAAAGTACTTAAAACAATGGAATTGTCAGATAGAGAGATAGCACGGAAAATTGGGAGATCCGAAGGTGTGATTAGGAATCTTCTTAACCTTCCTATACTCATGCATACGGTCTGTGAGACCGATTTATATAGTATAGTATACGTCTTTCATTTTGACGTGAGTATAGGAAGGTTAAAAAGGTGAAAATTATGGGAAGAAACTGCCAACAGAGGGAAACTGTAAACTTTCGGCAAGACAGACACGCCAAATACGCCATGAAGCAATAAAGGCTCGTCTAACGGTGAGTCAAATAAAGGACAAATCGGAACTACCCGTTACCAAGCAACATATAGCACACCTTTTACGTCACTCCAGTGGTATAAAATTGAGGAAAATCCAAGGAAAGCCACGTTTAACAGCAGCTCATAAAGCAGCACGTCTAAATTTTGCGCAGAAATATCTGAGTTGGGAAGATGAATGGAAGAAAATCATCCTCTCCGATGAAAAGAAGTTCAATTTAGATGGACTTGATTGCTATAGCTGCTACTGGCACGACCTCAATGATAAAAGGTAATAAGATCAAGAAGAAACTTTGGGGGGCGGTACTGTTATGGTCTGGGGTGCATTCAGTTAACGCGGAAAATTGCTTATATGTTTCATTACCACTCGAATGAACTCTATAAAGTATCTAGAAGTACTTGATGACGTGTTGATACCGTACAGTGAAGACGTGATGGAAAACGAATTCATGTTTCAACAAGATAATGCGGCAATTCACGTTTCCAAATTGTCAAAAGAGTAGTTCAACCACCGAGATATCACCCTATTAGAATGGCCAGCATGCAGTCCTCACTGTAACCCTGTCGAAAACATTTGGAGTGTCTTAGCTTCAAGAGTTTACTCGAATGGACGACAATTTAACACGGTAACTGAGCTTCGAAACTGTATCGAAGAATGTTGGCAAAACATTGAGCCCCGCATTATTCAAAATTTGGTAATGTCGATGCCAAAACACATATTTGAAGTCATTAAAAGTCAAGGAAGCCATAGAAAGTATTAATTAATTTAAAAACAGTTGAATTTGTTAATTTATAGCATTAAAATTTAGTTGCGTTTAAACGAGTATTTATAGTTGTTTTATTATTAGTTAGACTTACAATCACCGTACCTTTAGCTTATTAGCTTTCATATTGTGAAATAGAATGTCTTGTATCAATAAATGCATAAAATATTGTCTGCGTATAAACGAATATTTACCACTGTATAATGTATTTCTTTTTCCGCAATTTGTAAAAGTCTTACGTATATATATATATATATAATCAAAAACCCTTCTTGTTTATCACCTTGTCCCAGGTCTCTTTAAGTTTTCCCCGCTTCATCTTTCTCGTTGTTTTTGCTTCCCATATTTTTTTACTTGTCTTTGGCTGTTCATTCTCTCGAGGTGTCCCCACCAGCTCAGTTGTCTTCTTTCAATAAATTCCAGGATGGGTTCAACTTCAAGGTCTTCCCTAATTTTCACGCTTCTTAGTCGGTCTCTTTTGGTCACCCCTAGGACTCTTCTCAGATATTTCATTTCCGCGGCTTGTATCTTGTCTTTTGGTCTTTGTGACAATATCCATGTTTCGCATCCATAGGTAATTGTTGGTCGGTAGATAGCTTTGTAAACATTCATCTTTGTTTTTTTGATACTTCTTTTTTCCTATAAAGTTGTTGTTCATTGCATAATAGAGTTTTATTGAGTTTCCAATTCTCTCATTTATTTCCGGTTCTTGATCGCCTTTTCGGTCTATCAGCACTCCCAGGTATTTGAACTGACTAACTTGTTCTATTTTTGTGTTCTCAACTGTTATATCTATTGTTTCTTCTTCCTGTCCCAATACCATCACTTTTGTTTTCGTCTTATTTAATTTCAACCCATAATTTAGCAGTTCTTCGTTCCATACTTGTAGGTTCTCCTGCAAGTTATGCTTATTCTTAGCCACTAGCATATGTCATCTGCGAATGCGCATTCAGTGTGTTAAGTGATACTTGTTGCAGTTTTCTGTATCCTACGTATAGTCTCTTTGTTCTGCCATTACACCTTCTGGCTATTTCATCCATATAGATATTAAACAGTGTGAGGCTCAGTCCTCCTCCATTGTATGTTTTAAATGTTTCGGATTTATAATTTCTCCTAATTACATAGTTGGTAGTATTTTTATAAAGACTTTTAATGGCTCCGATCAATTTATTATCAACTCCTATTTCCTGTAAGCTATTCCATAGTCTAGATCTTGTTACCGTGTCGAATGCCTTCTCCACATCTATGAATGCTAGATAGACTTTTCCACCACGATGTACCATCTTCTCAGTTATCTGTTTTATTGTAAATATATGATCTTGTATGCTCCTTCCTTTACGGAAGCCGCTTTGTTATCAGACACCGAAGCTTCTGCGTAATGTTGCAATTTCGTATTTAGGATTTGTTCATATATTTTAGCTCCTGTTCTTAGTAGGGTCATTCCTCGGTAGTTATTACAGCCGTTTTGGTCCCCCTTTTTAAAGATTGGTAGTATCACCCCTATTTCCCAGTCTTTTGGCATCTTTTTCTCATTCCATGCTTTGTTGCATATTTGTAAGAGCATTTCCTCTCCCATATTACCCATATATTTAAACATTTCGCCAGCGACCTTATCATGACCTGGTGTCTTGCCGTTTTTTATTTTCTTTAGTACGCCTCTCAGGACGGTCTTTGATATATTATCAAGCTCTAGCATTACCTTCTACATTCTCTTCTAGTGATGCTTGTTGTTCGGTGTTGTTAGTTTCTTCTGCACTTTCGTTTCAGGTATCCAGGAGGTTCTGAAAATATTCTTTCCATCTTCTCATTACTGCCCACTCCTCCTTTAGTAAACCACCTTCTCTGTCCCTAACCGTCAATGTGTCACTAGTTTTGGTTTCCCTCAATGACTTAAGCACCTTATAAAACAGTTTTTGATTCTCCTTGCTGTTATTTTCTAGCTTTTGTCCAAAGTCATTCCATGTTTGTTCTTTAGCTTTTGGACTTTCATCTTCACTAGTTTTCTCTGAGTTTTGTAATTTTCATAGGTTGTTCTAGTTCTATTTGTTAGATATGCTTGCCACCTGTTCTTCTTAATTTTTATTTCTTGTTTAATTTCTTGTGTCCACCAAGCGGTTTGTTTTCTTTTGCTAGTTACTTTACTAGTGCCACACACCTCTCTAGCTGAGTCAATAAGGATGATTTTTAGTGTTTCCCACATTTGTTCTTGCGTTTTGTTATTATTGTCATTCATCATCCCTGCGATTCGCTGTTCTACTTTTTTTCATATGTCTTAGCCAGTTCGTTGTCTTTAAGTTTATAAACTCTAATAGTCTCAAATTCAATATTTTTGCTTTTGTTTCGTTTGATTCTTTGTCGACATTCCTTCTTTTTATCTTCGCAACCAACAGGTAATGATCACTACCTATTTCCAGCCCTCTTCTAATTTTCGCATCTAGTACTTTATTTTTACTTCCACTTCGTGTCAGAATATAATCTACAATTGATTTTTCTCCTCTGCCTGGTTCTTCTCTAGTGTATAGATGTATTTCCTTGTGATTGTACATAGTATTCGTTACGATAAGGTTATGCATAAGGCAGAATTCTAATAGTCTTCTTCCATTGTCATTTCGTACCGTTTCTCCGTATTTGCCAATCACAGTTGGAAATGTTGCGTCTTTCTTTCCTACCCGCCCATTGAAATCTCCAAGTACGTATGTATATTTTCTCATACTCTTCAATTACTTCTGTTAGTTTTTCCGAAACATATCTTTTCCTGTATTCTTGCATCTTCGTTAACACTTCGTTAAACCACTAGTACTGCCCATTGTTCACCATTATCTTCTTTCATATGTATTAATAGAATTCTCTCCGTAATAGGTACCCATTTATACAAATTGCTCTTAATTTTGTTATTTATTATACAGCCTACTCCGGCTGCTGCTCGTTCTTCCATTCTCACACCACTATAGGCCAGCATATGTCCATTATCCATCTCGGTCATCCCCTGGTCCTCCTTTTTTGTTTCCGTTATTGCTAGTATATCCAGATTTGTATTTTCAAATTCTGTCATTAGTTCATTTTCTTTTCCATTGATACTTCGGATATTCCATGTTCCCAATTTCCATGTGTTCACATTATTTTTATAATTCTCATTAGTATTTCGCGTTGGTTCCTCTTTCTGATTTTGGTTTTTATCCGTATTCATTCGCCTTTTCGTCGCCTGGTCATATATCGTGTTTGTTTGGAGGTTTACTAGTTTTTTGAAGTTGGATTATTTTGTTTCTTTAGTCTTCCCTCCTCCCTACTCCATCTCCATTCTTCATTTCCTATAAGAATTTTCCTATATCCAATCTTAATTATTGCTCCATCGTTCTTCTCTTCCCTAGCCCTAGTTCGGATTTGTTTTTGGATATCTCTATCGTGTTTTGAAAGGTCGTGCTGTATAAATACTTTATCACCCGGTCTAGTCCTAAGCTTATTTTTACTTTGCATAATCTTCCTCTTTTCTACTGGGTTAGGCAGTTTTATTAGACATGTTTTTCGCCCAATTTTATTGCGTTCTCAATTTTCACTCCAATTTGTAGTTCATTTTTCAGAAAATTTTCCATTACATTCGTTAGGGCTTCTTGTTTGTTTGTATCTATTTTTAGTCCTTGTATTACTACATTATTCGACCTGTTTGCATTTTCCATGCGTTCCATTCTGCCCTCAAAGTCCATTATCTTCTCTTTTAGTTTTAAATTTTCCTGTTCTAGTTTTTATTATCGATTCTTAGTTTGTTGATTTCTTCTCGGAACTCCTTTTGCTCCTCTCTCGTTTGTTTGATTTCAGTGGACATATCGTTTATTTTGTCATTCATGTTGCGCATCATATTCATCATCATTTCTATATTTTCTTCGATTTTTGTGTTATATTTTTGTGGAGTTCTATTCATTTTTTGCTCCTCTTGAAGACGGTTTCGTCATTATCATCTTCTTCTCTATCGGTTCTCCTTTTCTTAGAGTCGTCCTCTTCACTCCACATTATTCTTGTTAATTTTTATTTGGGTTCCTATTTCCATTACTAAAGTACGACTCTGCTCTTTTTTTCCCCAAACATGAGCTGTTTCTATATCACCCGCGTAAAAGCCTTCGACCGGTCGACCCGTCGGACCTTGGGCTCTTATCGGTAAGATATTTATGCGTGCGCCTATTTATGTATTGCAGGTTACCTGATTTCTTTATGTAATTTCACTCAGTTATACTCTTAGAAGACCTATAATCCTTTTGAATTCACTAAACACCTTTATGTACATGCCAAACACTTTATTTGCTTTTTTAATTTGCTCGTAATTCCGCGGTAATTTGTGGTTTATTACCGAACGACAATAACACGTCTCTACTGATACTTGTCAGGACCGCACTACCTTACGTAATCTTACGTAATATATAGAAATGAAAAATAAATTAGTGGTCAGGGGCCCAAAATTGTATAAAATTAGTGGTTGAAATCAAAATGTCTTTCTTGTAGACTTGTGTTATTGAACAATTCAAGTGATTGTTACCACATTATTCTATTTGCTTACGGCAGAATGAAATGAACCATTTTCTAAAAAATTCGTAATACTTACCGAAATTAGCAAATAAATTAAACCTTAAAATAAACATATTCTTTTTATACGCTCTCATAAATACGCGCGAATATAAATAGCGTAAACCAAGAATAGCTTTATAAGTAACGATTCCATCAAATATACTTCTGTAAACACTATAAAAACCGTATCCATTAACGCGATCGATTTGTTATGGTTTCATTTTCAGAAAGGAACTTCGATTTTATTCTGCACACATTGATTCAACCGTCAGTTCAGGTTCTCTGCCCATTTAGCGTGACGCTACCCATAACGGTTAGGTATGCCGATGTGATTAGTTATTGCGTTGTGCTTGATTACACATACAGATACAAACGTTTTTAACACTGATATGCATGCCTAACAGTTATTTTCACATTAAAACAGTGGCAAAGCAGTTCAAATTCGTAAACATTCATCAATGATAGGTTACTCCAGCTGATAGGGCTATGCTGGGACGACACGATTATCTTACCCTACTCATACATCAACTTACCTTGAAAAAGCACATGACGACCATTTTCGCTTTTTCACGCGTTTGAATATCAGGTACCTTGAAATCAGAACTCGGAAACTTCAAAATTGCTATGCCTTACAAATTTTCAGGTATAATGAATGATTTTGTGGGATACAATCTTTTGCGCATGTTTTCAAGTTTACAGGTTAGGACTTGTTTACTCTGTACTATTCTGTACTGATCTACGACATCAGCACACAGTGTGGGATTGCTGTATAAATTCCTTAATAAGGACCTTATATGATAGAGATCTACCACTAATAGGTCAATAAAACAAGGCTGGTTTGAACGATAGTTATATTTTCAGAACGTTTACAAACGTTTTCGGAACACCTTCGTTTTCGTTCGAAGGTGTTCCGAAAACGTTTGTAAACGTTCTGAAAATATAACTATCGTTCAAACCAGCCTTGTTTTATTGACCTATTAGTGGTAGATCTCTATCATATAAGATAAGTATAAAAGGTCACGAAATATATATATATATATATATACACTTAATAAGGACATAAAATATTACAATTAGAAGAAATTATGTAGCTACTGATGTATAGAGAAAGAAAAATGAGATTGTAAGTTGTAAGAGGTAATTGCAAATTTCATTAACCCTTTCATGCCCGAATTATTTATTATATGTGTACAATGTTGCCTGTAGGCAACTGTGTGCATGAAAGGGTTAAGAACTGAATCCCAAACGAACTACTCTTTTATTGAACAATCAAAATTTTTAGCAAGAAAGAGTTCTTGGGAAAGGATTGCATCAGAACTGGGATTAAATCTGGAGAAGTTACTCGTATTTATGGCTTTTCAAAGTTTTACACATCGGCAATTGCGGCAACTTCAATACTATAAGTATATAATAATTGCTCATGATTAAGGTGATTTCAAAGAAAACTTTTTATATGACGTAAGGAAATTATCTATTATGCAACATAGTTAAAACAACGGATGAATAAAGTAAGAGCTATGAATTCTGTACTTTATTTAATTTTGTATTTCAATAATTCCTATTTATAAATACTACTAGCGATTTGTAGAATTTTATGGTGAACAGTACAAAACCAAACAAAACCAATCTTCAAGAAAGTTATTAAAAAACTGTTAGCCTCTACGTATGTAAAATAATAATAAACAAACCGCCGCACACTGGGTAATTTGAGCTACTTTTTAGGCCAAAATTAATTTCAGCCAAAGTTTTGGACCGATATGGCTGAAACTTGGAATTTAAGGGTTTTTCATGACGACGCACAGCTGGGTTTTTTGATTTTTGTAATAGTGGAAATTTTTAGAGTTGCAACCATATGAGAAAGAGTTAAGAAACTAAATATCTCGAAAACGAACGGATACATTTTTTGAAATTCGGCAGGATGAAAATACGCACGAGAGCTAACAAAATGGTGTGTAAGCCATATAGACAAAATCTTAAATAAATAAAATTATTTATTTCAAGTTCATTGTTCAAATTTATTTGATGTGGTTTAAAAATTAAATAGTAATGAAAACTGTATTGATTAAAACTAAAAAATAATAATTGATAAAAAGTGTTTTAATTTATATCAAAATTACATTTTTTATGCTGCACTGAGCACGTTGCTTGCAAATGTCAACTTCGACTGCCCATAAATCAGCTGATATTTGTTTTTTACAGAAACCAAATATGCAGTTATTTGCTTTGATATATTCTTAATCGAACGTCATTAACAAAAACATTATTATTGTTAGTGCAAAAATTACTTTTGGCCAAGATTTCGGGTCAAATTATCTACTGTGCGCCGGTACATAGAGATGGCCGTCGTTGAGAGAACCTTGATAAATTTGTATAATCAAAAAACAATACTTGCTTATCACATACGTTTGTATATAGGTACTTGTTGAAGGAGGAAACACATTATCCTCACAACAATTTATCATTAGATGAATCGATGCTGTTGTGGAGAGAGTGACTGTCGTTCAGTCAGTACATAAGAAATAAACTATGTAAGTAAGTATGGAGCGAAGCTATACATTCTTAGGGAGCTAAACGGTACCATACTGAAATTTGCAGTATATACCGGAAAATTAGATGACTTTGTTACTAAGGGTCATGCGGCCAACGTGGTCCTTCATTTGATGGAGGAGAAATTAGATGTTGGCCACTTTTTATACATGTATAACATATAAAATACTAATGACCTTGCCATCAAATTGCTAGAAAGGAAAACTCTTTGGACTGGTTCTTTAGGGATCGACCGCAAAAATAATCTAGTTGACGTGAAAGCCAAGAAATTAAAAAATGGGGAAACCATCGTTACAGTAATGGAGTGATGATCGCTAAGTGGCACGATCGTAGAGACGTTTCATACATATCTACGGAATTTGACAATAATATGGTGGTTCTTACAAGCAAAAGAGGATCACAGAAAGAAAAGCGAAGCCAAGCCAAAGCGATCTTTGACTACAATAAATACATACACGGGCGGAGTCGACCGACATGACTAAATGCTACCCCTGCGAGAGGAAGACACTAAGGCGGTACAAGAAAATTACTGTCCACATTCTTTAGTTATTGCTGCTAAACTCATGTTTCTTATATAGAAAATTTAGAAAATCAAAAATACCCTATTATAATTTTAGAATGCAGTTGCTCGATGCGCTTGTTGAAAAGCCAAAATTGCGAGTTTCTCCTTCAAGTTACAAAATATGTGCCGATCAAAGACATGCAATAGCATAGCCGTCTTGCAAGAAAAAGTAAGGAAGGAGACAGCTTAGCATTTCCTGGCATGCGAAAACCAACCCG
Organism: Chrysina gloriosa; assembly: GCA_038088585.1. Classification (NCBI taxonomy): domain Eukaryota; kingdom Metazoa; phylum Arthropoda; class Insecta; order Coleoptera; family Scarabaeidae; genus Chrysina; species Chrysina gloriosa. Next base: position 10,827,396 of record CM076095.1, read on the forward strand.
CTCTGTGTGTTACTCCATGTTACGGGGAATTTCACAAAAACTTATAATTGTATATCCATAATTTTGTTTTTTTAATTAATTTTTTTCTAAAGTATGATATCATACTTCATTGCAAAAATAAAGAAAATGTATGACGTGCGTAAACTTCATCAGCTATTTGGTGAGAATTATACGCTCATCAGTGCGTATGACGTGTATACACGTCAAAACCTATCAGGTCCTGACTTATGTCTAAAAAAGCTTATTTACAAATGGTTTAGTAGGATTTGACTATGATTTCGCAAAAATTATTCGTAGTGTGAGGACAAAGTAGCATAAATATGATTTGCATCTAAGGTGCTAAACCCTGTATCCCGGTATCTCGTTATATAGTCCGGATCTGGCACCTTAACCCTCTACCGCATATACAACGCCATATATGGCTTTTATGTTTTATTGTAGTGTATTTTCATAACAACGGTACTTAATCAATAGAGAACAACATTAGTCATCTTCTATGCTTTGTTTACTTTTCAAATGTTAAGCTTAATAGTTTCAAAGTGTGTTTAAGCTACTGTTCCCGTTAGTTTTTCTTAAGTGCTTCACGTGTAAGAACAAAAGAATACTTTTCGTGATTTGTGTGCAATTTTGCAAAAAATATAAAAAGGAAAAAATAAAACAAAATATATATTCATATAGAAAACGAAGCTCCTCTTCAAATAAAAGTATAATTTATCTGAGAAGTAAGTATTTTATATATGACTTTTTGTAAAAACTGAAGAAGCTATATATGGCCTTCAATGTACTAATAGTAAATAATTAATTTACATACTTGTATACATGTGTGCATATAATTCTCTACATAAAATAAAAACAAATCTTCTAGAAATGGATGTACGATCATTTTACGGTAATTTAAAATATGTGAATCAAATTGATAATGGTAATCATAGTGATGATGACTACATATCTGATACTGACGAAGAAGAATTTGTAAGTCAACCCCCAGGCGAGGAACACATTTATGTACCGGAGACTGATGACACCGATGACTCGGATGACTATGGAAAGCCTTCTTCGTCAAAGGCAAAGTCTACGAAGCCATGACCTCCAATTTGGAAAGAAGGTAGTTTGCCTACATATTCAGGAGAAAATTTTCCGTTTCAAGGTGATACGAACCTTCCTGATCTTTTTGAGGAATTGAAGATACCCGCAGATATGTTTAATTTTATTTTAGACGACGATTTGATGAACTTTATTGTCGAACAATCAAATTTATATGCATTGCAAAATGATATAAATAAACCTGCTAGTCGGAGCGAAATAAATCAGTTTATAGGCGAGTTCACCTAGCAAGGATTATAAAAAAGCTAATCAATTCTTTTTTCAGGCATAACGATCTATATGTCCTTGTTAAAACTGACAGCATCCAGACACTATTGGAATACATTTATTGGCCTAGAATTTGTACGTATTACGATGACTTGCAACAGATGGGAAACCATCAAAAGATTTTTGCATTTTAATAACAATGAAAAAATAGAGCACCAGGCCAACTCGGATTTGATAAACTCTTCAAGATTCGGCCATTGCTGGAAAGAATCCGTGCAAAATTGTTACTTGTGCCCAAAGAAGAACATTTAGTGGTTGACGAACAAATAATTCCCACAAAGTGCCGGCATCGCCTCAAACAATATAATCCAGCTAAGCCACACAAACGGGGCTTCAAAAATTTTGTATTGAGTGGAGTTTCGGGTTTTTGTTACGATTTTGACATATTTGCCGGAGCTCAAAGTGATATATTTTCGGAGGGATCGCCTAATATTGGAGTCAGTGGAAACGTTGTGACAAGATTAGCACCTACAATACGAAAAGGACAAAACTATCAATTATTGTTTGATAATTGGTTTAACAGTCCAAAGCTTCAAGTATATCTAATGAAGAATGGTATATTGTCGTTAGGCACAGTAAGGCTAAATCGCAAATTGCAAGATGCCAACCGACAAGGAAATGAAAAAGTTAGGACGGGGAAGCATGGTTGACAAAGTATCTAATACAGATGGAGTTGAACTTGGTCTCCTCGCTTGGTTTGACAATAAGGCTGTAAATATTCTTTCAACCTACATACGTTGGATGTCATCCTATATCCACAAAAACGCTACAGTAAAAAAGAGAAAAAGCATATCGCAATTAATTCTCTTAAGGCAATTGACGTGTATAATTATTATATGGGTGGCGTTGATCTATTGGATTCTATGCTAGGCCTTTATAGAATACAACTAAGAACAAGAAAATGGTATAAAAAGATTTTTTTCATATGATTGACATGTGCGTTGTCAATGCTTGGATCCTGTGGCGTCGTAAGTCAAAACAATATATGCCGTTGTTTAACTTCAAGCTCGCAATATCCGAGCATCTTTGTAAGATTGGTACATGTAAGAAACGAGGTCGACCTAGCTCCACACCATCAAACTCTCCATCAACAAATAGACAAAACACACCCACTAGCAGTAAAAAAGTAAGCGACAGGATTTCCCCTTGGATTCTGTGCGGGCTGACGCAATAGGCCACTTCCCCAAATGGATGAAAAACCGACAACTTTGTCAAAATGATTGCTCTTTTCGCTCATACACTTTTCGCGAAAAATGCGTAACGTATTTTTGTGTTACAACGACTAAAGAAACTGTTTTACAAGTTTCCACACTGAATAATTTTTTTTTTCCGAAAATAAGTCTAAATGCATAGAAGGCCATATATGGCTTCATTTTTTTCTTCTAAAATGTCCAATGAATTTTTAAATTTTTGTAACATACCTATTAAATTGTCGCTAATAAACATATATTTACTGCGTTTTAATTTTTTTCTTTATTTTAAACATGTTCATGCAGTAAAGGGTTAAGATTTATTTTAATTTCAACCTATAAAGGATGCGACGTTTACGTTTTATATTGGCAGAAGAAACGGTGGGTGTACTTAAAAATGAACTATATAGTTTATTTTTAAGTGCACCCACCGTTTCTTAACCTAGCACGAGAAGATCGTCAAAACTTTTTGGAAATTGGTTTTGATGAGCGCACAAATGTTTTGAATATCGTAAAAAATATATATATAAATCTGTTTCGTACTTTACTAGGCTCAGAAGAAAGTACAAAGCTGTCATATAATAATAACAGTTTCATATTACATTTCCCTTTCCGTTAAAGTATTGCTTTTTTACATTTTGTTATGTGAATCTTGAACTGCGTGTACTTCAAGTTATTTTCTATAATCCTTCCTAACTATTGTTCTCATTTCCAAAATAGTTTTAGAAGGTTGCAATATAACATGCGATAAGGAAAACTTTGAATATTACATATTATCATTACAGGAGAAAAAGGGATTCTGAAAACACTGAGAATCGCCTTTTTCTTCTATTTAAAATTAATGCCTATTCCTATTCTTAAGAAACTGTTTTAATCTTAATTTGATGTTGTTGTTCCTCATCTAGTACGCAGTTTATGTAAATGAAGATCGTTAAAAATCGCTATTATATATTACTATATTACTTATAGATTCCTAATTATATCCATAAATGCAAATGTTGTTTATTTAAAAAGGTATGGGTGCGAATTCGTTCGCAAAGAATAATAAGGTGTATTTAAAAAAATACATTTCGAAATACTAATATAATTGTTGGAAACATAACAAACAATACAATATACACCATTTTATTATATGTTATTTGTAGTTAATGATTAATTAGGAGGCAGAGGAAAATCATAAAATAAAACTAACTATAATTAATGGAATTTTAAGTATGACGAATACGGAGTTGCTTAATATGAAGAAGATATCAAGCGTGACAGTAAACTTCCTTAAAATTATATACGCGAAGCACAATTGTTTAATGAGTTATCGGTGTCAATCATTAACTCAAGAATTCTTTACAAGTAAGTTAATATAGTGTAACAAAATACCATTCAAATACCAATTTCGGTTCAGTTATCCTATTATAAATTACAAAATTTTGATCTTCTCTTGCCATCCGTAGACGTACGTTTCGCGGTTATAGCGCTCGTCAGTACGACTTTGCAAGAGCTGTAATTTCGTATACAAATTTTATGTATATATCGTCTGAACATTGATGTTTGTACATGTGAGAGGGATTCGATATGAATTCTCTCACTATGCACGTATTACGCATTTTTGCAGTTATTTTTTCTACAGGAGTGGACAACTTGCGCTGCCACAGCCTCCTGCAGTAACTGCAGTCGCGCTCTTCGGCTACCCGCCGTGGGAAAATTGTAAATTACAAAATTTTGTACTCCTGTTGAAAAAATAACTGCAAAAAATGCGTAATACGTGCATAGTGAGAGAATTCATATCGAATCCCCTTTAAGTCAAAGCTTAAATTTTTGAAGCGTTTTACAGTTAATACTCGGGTACTTAAGCCGACCGAAAAAGGTCGACAGCTTAAGCGTCAGAAATGGGGTAGTTTAAGCCTTAAACCATGCTAGTACAATAAGGATTTGACTGCATATTTGTAGGTTAGGCATTCAACCGAGTCTTTCTCTTTAATAAGAATGTTTTCCGATCAAGAGGATAGTGACGAGGAATTGCAGCATTTTAAAGGCGACCGAAAACTGTGTGTCTGTAGCCCAATCATTTTAATATCTGGGGATGTACTAAATTCTACAATCGTTGTAGGTTAGGCTGTCCCTCGTTAGTTGCATTTTTCATCTGTAAACTTTTTTTCGTTACTTCTTTTAAATTCTCACTTTTTAAGTATAAACTTCTTTAGCACCGTTGTGAGTGAATTTAAACTCGATGAAACGAAAAAGCGACACTAAAAAGAAACAAACATATACATCTATAGAATTTATTCTGCGAGGGAATGAGAGAATAGCCTCCTCACTCTTGTCTACCAAGAGCGTGTGTGCGCCTGCGTATTGCCCAGTCGAACCGAGAGAAAAGGCGTCGTATAGTGAGTATAATAGCTATATTTCAATGCCTAATGCTAGTTTAAGTTACAACTGTCTCACCGATACCACAGTTACAACTTCCGTAGAAAAATAACTTTCGGACGGTAATTATGGCGCTACTTAACATCGAATCGGACGTATATTATAGAAATATTTTCTAAATAATTGTATGCATTGAAATTATCAAATGTAATATAAAATAAAAGAACAATGTTGTATAAAAAAATTAGAAAAAACCGTTACATAATCTGGAACAAAATAATTATAATAATTTTAATATAAATAAATAAAAATAAAACTCCTCCGCCTATAATATGAATTAATCAGAAACGACAATGTTGTTATCGTGTACAACTGTTGAATACGAAATAACAATAACCTGTTATTTTACAACCGTTATTTCAAAATAACAATAACGGTCGAAACTGTTATTTTAAATAAATAAAATTCATTTCAAATAACGATTCTTCCGATTACTACTTGCTTTCGTCAAAGCGTTCTGTATATGTGTTTGTATGTGTGTTCGTACGTGCGTGTGTAATAAACCCTAAAATTATCCCACTCCTAATACTGCATTTGTCTCATTTTCTCGCAGTTTACTTTTCTGAAGGTTTCACTTCCACCGCGTGTGAACTGCACATATACATTTTTTAACGTTCGCTTTCCTGTATGCTTTCCTACTATTTGTATTGAATTTATCTGCTACTGTCCCAATTTTTTTATGTCCTTTGCCAAAGGATTCTATCCGACTATTTATACTTTATTATACATTTATATTTCTGACCAACTTCATCAATTGAAACGTTTCTTCTGTGTTAAAGTTTTTTGTACGTTTTCATTCACTCTCGCTCATAGTTTTGTGATATTTCTTTAAAATAAAACTTAACATAGAAAAAATCACGTGGATAATTGCCACACGCGAAAATGAATATAACCTGTAAACTTTGAATGCAACACTACCAACACAAAACTTTTCTCGTATCTTCTAGCTTTATTAAACGACGCACTGGAAGGTTACTGTAAAACACATGTTAGCTTAAGCGAGAGTTTGAACTGCGGGGAAGGCGTTATTAAGCATTGGTTTAAATTGCAACTGCAAAACTGGCCCTAATTCGGTGTCTTTAATGAAACCTACTACCTGTTAATGGGAGAGTTTCTTACCTCCTCTAGTTGCAGGAATCGGCATCAAAAGTATTGTAGTCTACCAGTTTTCGATTCTGGTTGAATATTTGCTCTGAATCCAAATTTGAAATCAGGAATTTTTACGAGAGGATTGAGTCTCCCTAACAATAATTTCTCAAACAGTTTAGATATCGAGGGTAATAACGAAATGGGCCGTTATGATGTAACCTGCTTCGCTGACTTATCAGTTTCTTCAACATAATTATCTGCGCCGTTTTGAAGCAGTTTGGCATTAACCTCCGTCTAAAACAGGCGTTGAAAAGATATGTGATAATGATAACTGCTTTACTCGATAGTTCCTTAAAGAGGCCAGGCGATAATCCGTCGATTCAGGGGCTTTTTAGGATTGAAATTTTTGTCAATTTCGTGAATTTGGCATTTTGAATACGTAAATATAAAGGTGATTGCAAGGACTGTGTTGTAATTTACTGACACAAATATCACATCGGTAAACTCCTCACCACACAATTGTTTATAATAAAATCGGTGACATGTGTTTCGCTAGCTCAAGGCAAGCATCTTCAACAACCGTATAAACCGAAGTGACAAATTTCTAACATTAAGAATTCTACAACATGCATTTTTACCCCACTTTTACTGTGACCATGTGCATGCACAAATATTTTCCCTCTCGGTGACGGCTCCTTTCACCCCCGCAAATTCCCATATTAAGTCAAGTGGACGGCCAAGGGTAAGTACCTGCTACACCCGAAGTTTGAACGTTAAAGATTTACAAGTACATTGTGTGAATTGGTTAATGCCCGAAGAAATTAAATTTTAGTTAAAATTCATTCATTTGATCATAATAATCGGAATAAACTAGATTGAGTCGGCCCGGCGTCCCGATTTAGAAGATTTATATTTTTCTGTATGTGTATGGCTTCAAATGCATCGAGTTCTCGCGGTGAATCGACCTGTCTTATCAATTTTAAATTTTCCATTTTTATGTCGTGCCCCGTGTCATGCATATGTTTCGCCATACTTAATGAGTCTATCCTGCCGTAGCGATAATGTGCCAAATGTTCTTTGAATCGTGTAGCTATTGCGCGTCTCGACCGTCCTATATATGCCTTATCGCATTCACTACAATTAATTTTATAGATACCCGACCGTTGTTCCGGAGCTGTTTTGTCTTTCGGATTACCTAAAAGATTCTTTAAGGTGTTTTTAGATGTCGAGCACACCTTCATGGTTTGTTGTTGTAGCAGGTACTTATCCTTGGCCGTCCACTTGACTTAATATGGGAATTTGCGGGGGTGAAAGGAGCCGTCACCGAGAGGAAAAATATTTGTGCATGCACATGGTCACAGTAAAAGTGGGGTAAAAAATGCATGTTGTAGAATTTTTAATGTTAGAAATTTGTCGCTTCGGTTTATACGGTTGTTGAGGATGCTTGCCTTGAGCTAGCGAAACACGTGTCACCGATTTTATTATAAACAATTGTGTGGTGAGGAGTTTACCGATGTGATATTTGTGTCACGTAAACATACTTAAAAATTTTACTAAAGTCGTACCTAACTAAGAGGTAGGACGGTCAGTTTCAAATAAATTAACAAAAGTGTGAATCGATTTGAACGTCTCTCTGTGTAACAGGCTGTCGAATTTGTTGCCCATTGTTTGTCCATTAATTATGAGATAGGATGTGTACATACCATTCTCTTTTGTTTGATTAAAGCGTAATGAAAGTTTGTTTTTTCGGCGTTCATTTTTGTAAGGAAATAACTTGTTCATGCGTATTACCGAGACAACGTTGGTTTACACAGATATATTACAAATACAGCGGGTCGACATTTTTAAAGGTATTCGGGAAGTATTAAAGAAAAAATTACATTGTAACTGTGCAGTTATACAATAATAATAAATAACAATTTGGTAATATGTAGTGTTTAAGTGAGCAATATTAGCATTTCCCTGATTTTCACGCTAATTAACACCATAATTGTATATAAATACATTTACAAACGTTCCAAATAAAGCATACCTATGTTATTTAATTGCTCGTTGCGAAACAAAACATATTGTTTTCGTTACATTGCATTTTCTTTCAATCTGGAAATTTTTTAAAGTTGTCGGTAATTATTATATGTACCTAAGCAAAAAATTACTATTCACCTGTGCCGTGATATTTCAGTTTATTAGTTGCACGTGCTAAACATACAATAATGAATAATAATTAAAGGTCGGATTTTATGCACTAAGGAAAGGAAAAAATATTAACATACCGTGTGTCCGCGGATGGGGGTACCCATTAGGGAAAAATCTGTATTTATTTTACGACCACAAGTAATTCTTTATAAAAAGTTCTGCTTGTTGAGAAAATGAATTAACGATAAGAAAATTTTAGATGACATGTACAGGGTGTTAATAAATTAGGAAAGTATGAAAATGTTTGTTGTTTATAAACTAACGTAAAGTCTAAATACAAATTTTGAAATAAAAATTATTCCTTCTTCTTCTTCTTCTCGTTAATCCTTATGCCTTTCAGCGTCGGATTATTTTTGGATCTTACACGACGATTTAATTCATTCTTTCCATCGTGTCCGGTCTGTAGAAGAATGAGTACAGTTTCTGCTATGGTCTTCCCTCGCTTTCGTCCTAATTCGTTGATTCTGTCAATCCATTTTTTCCTTGGTCTACCCTTTTTTCTTTTCCCGTTATATTTGGCTTCTATTATTTTCTTTGTTAAACTCTTTTATCCCATTCTAATTATGTGGCCGTACCAAATTCAGTTGACATTTTTCAATTCTTTTTAGTATATCTTCTTGATTTATCATATTCCTTATCTGTTCGTTTTCTATTCTGTCCATTTTTGTTTTCCCCACGATCTTTCTCAAAAATTTCATTTCCATAGCTGTTATTTTGCTTTCGTGTTTTTGCTGTATTGTCCAGGACTCACTTGCGTACATTATTGTGGGGGCTACTACTGCATTGTATACTATCTATTTGATCTTGGGTTCTATTTCTTTTTTTTCCACAGATGGTTGGTTTGATTCAGAGCGTAGTATATGTTTGTGACTTTCCGTCTTCTTTTTGCTATGTCTAGATCAATTTTTCCATCCTTCGATATAATAGTACCTAAATATTCGTATGCGTCGAAATAAAAATTCGAATTTAAAAAATAAACAACTGTGGTTTTTATTTATTTGCATTTCACAAAAAAATCAAGATAGCCAATTTTGTATACGTTCATGTTACGTCAGAATTTTATTTACATGTGTCAGTATTTTGTTTTCGTGAAGGCATTTTCGAAAATGTTAACCAAAGAAGGGCGTATTTATTTAATACAATGTTATGGTATTGGAAATGTGTGTTGTCAATACACTATTGATGTTTTTTATGAAAAATTTCCTAATACGCCGGTGTCAAAAAAGCATTGCGAAAATTATTAAAAATTCAATGAAACTGGGTCGGTGATGACTGCGTAGAAATCAAAGAAAAATACGATCAAAATGAAGCAGCTAAATTGTTAGCAATAGGGTCAGTTTTAGATAACCGGAAATTACCTTTGAGGAAGCGTGCAAAAACACTGGATTTAAGCAAAAGTGTATTACACACAATTTTCAAGAAAAAAAAAAAATTAAACCGTTTAAGCCAAAGATGCGGCATACACTTGAACCTGGTGATGAAGAGAGACGTTTAGAGTTTTGTTTATGGATAGATGAAAATTTCCTTGAAAACCAAAGATTTCATAGATTTATTTTTTTATCGATGAATGTACATTTTGCACAAACGGGCACGTATCTTCACAAAACAATCGTCATTGGACTTACGAGAATCCTAATTACATAATAAACAAACGAAGTCAACGTTATTAAAAAGTTAATGTATGGTGTGGAATTTTTTATGATCGGATCATTGGTCCATATTTTATAGAGGGAAATTTAAACCAGCACGTGTATTTGAACATTTTGGAGCATTTTGTCTTATCATTTTATAATGCATTAGAGCCAGACGTACGTAATAATTTATTTTGGCAGCAAGACGGCTGCCCTGCTCATTGCATAGCCTTGGTCAGACAATGGTCACATGATCATTTTGGCGCAAGGTGGATAGGGAGGTTTGGCTTAAACCATTACCCAGCTGGGTCGTCTGACCTTCCATTATTAGATTTCTTTTTGTGGGGTGCCTTAAAACAAAAGGTTTATTCAGATGATCTTCCACGTGATAGGGAAATATTAAAACAACGCATAGAAGAAGCAATCCATGATCTGAATGTGCCGCCAACCATTCGTAAAGTGTATGGTATATTTATTAAGTTAGCGGAAAAGTGTGTCGAGTTGGGAGGTAGCTATGTAGAATAATGCATTCATATATGCAAAATATAAAAATAATTTTTTGTATGAGCATATTTAATGCAAAATAAGCATAAAATAAATGGATAAAATTAATACTCTATTTATTTATTGCGATTACGAACGAAAAACAGATTGCTATAGTCTTAGGTAATTACCTAATCCGCATATTGCACCAACCAATTATCAAATTTTGTGTCAAACTACAAATTTGGAACAACAGCCGCTTATGGCCTAGAATTTAAACATTGAAAAAGATATTTCAATGTCAATGTACGTCATGGCCGCGAATTTTAAATTTTGATAGTATGGAGTTATAACTCTGTATGTAGAAACTCACCGCATAAAACTTTGGATGCAAGTGATAATGTTTAAAGCCATCATTTTTATCTGAGATCTGTTTCCATTCACCACAAAGAATTTTTGTTTTATGCAAGTAGAAGGAACATTTACTTAATTATAAACTTAAATGGCAAATCAGACCATATAAATATTGATTAAGATTGATTATACCAAAACATTTTAGCCAATTTTCCTTTCAACCAAATAAAATTATTAATGTAATGAAAAAATATTGAGCAAAAAATTTTTATTTCATTTTTTTGTTAAGAAGATAGAACTTGCTTGTTTAACTGACAATGAGTTCTTGTTCTCTGTTGATTATCATTTATTAAAATTAACTTACGTTTTGATTCCAAAGTCGTGAATTACTTTAAGAAAAACCTGAATCTACATATATAAAAATGGATCGTGGTTTGTTCGGATGCTTAAAACTTGAAAACGACTGGACCAAATTGGATACTTCCTTCTGTGGATTTGTTCGTAAGAAAAAAAAATTGACGTTTGGTGTGTGCGTCCATTGCGGTGCATTGAAACGCCTGGATTGTGCTCTCAGTGGAAAGATTAAATAAAATTAGAAGGCAGAAATATAAATAAAGTATGGTAATCAAGCTACATATATGTAGAAGATATTTATAAAGCATATCTATTGCAGTGTTCGTTTATGATATGCTTAAATGAATGTAACAAGTTGAAATGAATATCTGCATAGGAAGATATCTGATTGTCGTTGCAGGATATCACATAAGTATGTGATTTTATCATTTAATTGGTTCTGGGAAAAGGAAGATAGAAAGTTGAAGAGGGACGAGTGAAGAATTGTGGCACCAGGAAGCTAAATAAAGATAAAATCTCCGAATAGTCGACTTCATTGTGAAGAAGTTTGTAAAGGAAGTTGAGGCTGAAGAAGAAGCGTCTGAAGGAGAGCGATGATACTAGGAAACGGGAAAGCAGCACGGAATGATCACAGCCCCTCGATGGGTACACACCATCTACTTTGTACCACAGGAATTTGACAAATCTCCGCTGCACAAGCTCCAAGATATATTTTTGAGTTCAATAATGGGGATACCAGATCAATCCAGCATATTCCAACTTCGTCTTCACCAACGAAAAGTATAGCGTATTCAATAGGTACTGTAATATTTGTAAAGAATCGACAGTTCCGAATGACGAATCCTAAAGTCTGCTTAGCCTGCTTTACCACGTTGTTAACATGAATATTGAAATTTAGCTCAGCATCAAATATTACCCTCAAATCTCTAACGGTCTGAAGTCTAGAAACAGTAACATCATCAAGCATATATGTGTAGTTAGTGGGAGTGAGACTTTTGGTATAAGTGAGTACTTTGCATTTACTAGGGTTCAGAGGTAGGCTGTTAATTATACACCATTGTTCTATATTGTCCAAGTCCATTTGCAACAATACACAATCGCTAGAATTGGTGATCGTACGATACAACTTCATGTCATCTGCAAAAAGAAGCTTGTCTGATGCAATCTTGTCAACCAGATCATTAATGAAGATGATGAAAAGAAATGGTCCCATGTTTGAGCCCTTCGGAACTCCAGAAGCGGCTATATAAGGCGAAGAAATGTATCCATTACAAAATACACGTTGAGGTCTATTGCACAGATAAGAGGTCAAAAGAGCCCTTAAAGGTTGGCCAAGTCCAAAGCTTTTCAACTTAATTAGCAAAGTACCATGATCTACTCTGTCAAATGCCTTGACAAAGTCTGTATATAAGCGTCAACTTGAAGCCCAGCATCCAAAGCATTAGCGACACTCTGTGTAAAGACAGTTAGGTTAGAAATAGTAGTACCTCTTTTCCATAAAACCATGTTGATATGGAGAAACTGAGGGTCTGATTAGTGGATAGATTTTAGTATATATAGCTGTTTCAAAAATTTTTGCAATGTTATATAGGATAGCAATGGGTCTATAATTACTTATGTCTGAAGTGTGCCCCGACTTCAAAACAGGAACAATACTGGTAGCCTTCCAGGCAGTAGGAAATGTGGACGTTGTAGGAGCTAAATTAAATATATTTGCTAGTGGTGCATCTGGAACACTCCCACAGTCTCTCACCAAAAAGGCAGGAATCTGATCATCTCCAGAAGTAAATCTACGCATACGAATGCTACGCCCAATGACGTCCTCGGACAAATGCTGGAGATAAATGGGTAGGGAGTAAGCAGATGTATCTTCAACGTCACCGGATGCAGATGACGTAGTGTAGACGTTTTTGAAATAGTCAGCAAAGGCGTCAACAATAGCCTGGGGATCACCAAAATCAGCACCCGACAACTGCATCCTACCAGGAATGCGACCACTCCTCCTCTTCTCCCAAATGTAAGTCCAAAATTGCCGAGGATCATCCAAAAGTTGCTTTTCCGTTGATTATGTTTATTACTGTTCTTGTTAAGTTTAATATTGAAGGAAATACCAGGGCGATTCGTAAAGTAAGTGCCATTTCCGCCTAGTGAGCAGAGTAGTTACGATATCGGCGCGATCGTAGCACTACGGTGTAATCTCGAGTCCGGCAGTGCTAGTGAGATTTTTCCGTGCTATTTTGGTAGTTTAAAATGGCTGCTTTAATTGGAAACAATGCCGACTGTGAATTGCCTGCTGTTATCCGATTTATGTGTGCGAAGAACATGAAGGCTGCTGAGATTAATCGTAAACTTTCTTCCGTTTATGGTGAAAATCTCATGAGCGACAGTGTGGTTAGAACATTGCGCGGTATGTTTTGAGAAGGACGAACTAATCCTCATGATGTAGAACGAAGTGACAAACCAACTGTTGTCTGTTGTGATGGACGAACTTTTGGGTAATATCGAAGAGAAAATTCGTGAAAATTGGCGATTCACAAGCACAAAACTGAGTGCTTTTTTCACTCAAATTTGCAGGATAGTGTTACAGCATGGCTTAACTCACAGGCGGCAAAGTTCTATGAGGAGGGCATTAAACCACTAGTTCATCGCTATGACAAATGTCTCAATCAATGGCAAGTAGGTAGAAAAATAGCTGAAAGTAGTAGCTTTAAATTGTATATAATGGAAACCTCTTCATGTCCTGATAGGTATTTTAGTAACCAAACGGAACTTACTTTACGAATCGCCCTCGTATAAGTTTGTGTTTATTTTCTGTATACATATATCGGTGTATATCTGAGTGATTATTCTACGTTTATTTACCAGCAAAATTGTCAAATAGCTTAAAAAAGAAAAAGATGCACATACATGCAAATTTCGACAAAACGAGTTTTTTTACTGGCAAATGTGTAACCTGGTTTATATCATAAATATTGTTTTTACCCAGTATACATTGTTTTACAAAATCTGCATTTTCCATAAATCTCATGTTTAATAATAATAATAAGTATCAATATTATATTCATAAATTCCTAAGATAAACATTTTTTACTTTCAAAATGGGACTCCTTTGAACGCATGAAATAATCCTCCGCGTCGTCTAGAAATACTCGTGCTCCGTTAATAACAAATTGAAAGTATTGTAATATTTCCAGTTTTCCTTCATTTTTCATACTAACTAATGGTATCATTTTGCATAAATATTTGCAAATAATATAAGTAAAGCATGTGTATGTTAGTTGCGTATTGCGAAACAAAACACACATTGGTTTTGTCACGGTGTATTTTCTTTCCACCTGGACTATAGCCAAAGGCTGTTAGATCGTAATCGTTCGAAATTGCTAGTAAATTGCGCTTGGCAAATACAATGCAGGTTTCGCAGTATCTGCAGATACGTTGATTTTTGAAATAGCGCCCGGTCTCTCACAAAACGTAATTATACGTATCTTAAAATGGTTTATATCGCATGTATTGAAGTCGTCTGCTATGATTCGTATCAGACAACGAGGAAATGTGCTCAGACGGAAACGGGAAAATAGTGGAGCTTAATATATGTGAACTTGGAAAGTCGTTCCATTTATTGGTGTTTGCAATGTAAAAAGACAAAGGTGCACAAAGGAATAAGTCAAGCACAGCTACAACACATAACGCTTAAATAGAAATATTAATGGAGATACTTGTTGAGAATATCTTTCTATATGAAATCAGATTACAGTGCAATTTGTAAGTTGAGTAAGTTGTATTAAATGCTGGAAATTTGTACTTTCAAGTAAAAGAGGAAGCGACTGGGTAACTGAAAGGGTGAACATGTTACGTTTTATCGATGACAAATTGCAGAGACCGGATTATGTTTTTTGCATACCGATAACTATCAACGGTACAATTGAATGCTTTAAGATCTACACGAATTAGGGTAAATAAAAGCGTTTAACACTAATTTAATTTTACATATTTAGAATATTCTGACTTTTGTCCACATATTTTGAATATTTTAACATATTTGAAATTATTCGACATATTTTTCCGTTTGAAAATCGCGTTATTCTTATAAAATTAGATTTATTAATGAAACTTTCTTGATTTTTTTCTCCCCGACATTGTTTCAATTAATAAAATTGTGCTCATGTTTTCCGATGCTGCCTCATACATGATGTGGTCAACAACCTAGTTTTGTATTCCAATTGAATTCATATTACTTTTCAGTACACGGTTTATATAGAGTGACGGAAAATATTAGAAACTAATTGCCTGTAGTTAATAGTTTAATTAGTAAGGTAAAGAAAATATTTTTAAAATCTCCTCTGAGGATTCAGTGTTACAGAGAAAAATTACCTAATACTCCTTTGCCACCGGAACCAATAATCACAAGATGGGGAACATGGTTGAAAGCTGCCGCTTTTATGCAAAAAAATTGTCCCTATTATTTTAAGTTTTGAAGGGGAACATATTGGTGCAATTTCAAAGTGCAAATCAATTTAAGAAAATAATTCCCTGCACCATGAACTTCATTAAATCAAATTATGATATTGTTCATGAAACTATTGTTATTCTTGAAACTGAATCACTCCCGTTACAAAAGCTTCTTCATCTGACTGATGAATTTAAGGAAAAACTTCAGAAAGTTCCTGGATGAATAGGACAAAAAATAAATAAAAGATTTAATGATATTTTAAATCTATTGCAATAAGCAAACCAAATTTTCCGTGGCGATTTTGATGTTGAAACCAATTTAAATCTGGAAGTATATTTTGAAATATGTACCAATCACATCAGTTGACGTTGAACGAAGTTTATCAACGTACAAATCGCTACTAACGGATAGGAGACATAATTTAACTATTCAAAATATTGAAAAGCATTTGATTGTGAATTGTTTCTACAGCAAGGAATGTAATGTTTAATGTAGAAATGTAAGTGATAGGTATCTGTTTAACAAAACAGTTTCTTTTCCTTCTTACTTCAAAATATATTCGACATTGTGAAAATATTTTTGAAACATACTTTACATATTCTAGATGTTTTAGGAATACTTTCAGCATATTTTGCTCATATTTAAGACATATACACTCCCAGTCACGGAAGTTGGGACAGTTAATATTTTTTCAATAGAAGTATTTAACTTGCACAAAAATAAAAATAAAACACAAAATCAGTTATAGATAACAAAATATTGGTTTATTAGGACAAAATGATAGCAAATAATAATATTTATCAAATACAATCATAAAACTTTCTTCTCGTGGAAGAATCCTCCTTTTGCATTCAATACGGCTCGAACACCTCTTGGCATTCTTTCGATAAGTTTTGTAAGTGTGTTGGGTGGTAAACTGTTCCATTGTTCTTGTAAAACTTCCCAAAGGTGTTGTTTCGAAGTTGGAGCCACTTTTCGTACCTGTCTATCCAGGTCATCCCACAAGAATTCGATCGGGTTAAGATCGGGACTCTGTGGAGGCCATGACATTATTTGCAAGGTATTTTGTGTTTGTTGTGTATTCAAGTAATCCCTACATACTAACGCCGTATGTTTAGGATCATTATCTTGCATGAAGGTGAAATTCTCCCCTATCAATCGCTGGCCAGAAGGTACAGCATTATGCTCTAGAATATTTCTGTACTGTTCTTTTCTCATAATACCTTCTATCCGAACGAGAACTCCTGCGTACGAAAAACAACCCCACACAATAACTGAGCCACCATGTTTTACAGTGGGTGCTAGACATTCGCGAAGCATTTTTCTGTCTTTGATCTCCGAACATAAACTCTTCTATTTTGTCCAAACACTTCAAACTTGGATTCGTCGGTCCAAAGCACATTTTTCCACTCCTCCACCGTCCAATCTCGATGTCGTTGAGCCCACTGTAATCGTTTTAAACGATTAGTTCGCCTTAGTAGCGGTTTCCGTACAGCAATTCGTCCGAATAGGTTTGCCTCTCGCAAGCGACGTTGAATAGTGCTCACTGACACCGCGTTTTGACGATCGCGATTGAATTCTGCTGCTATTTGTGGTGCTGTCAGTCTTCTATTTCGTTTACTAATTAAAACGATTCGCCGATCATCAACGTTGGTCGCAATACGAGACGGACCTGGTCGATCACGGTCATTTAAACTTTCCGTTGTACGGTACAGTTTTATAATATGGGCTACACTAGATTTTGCCAGATGCACTTTTTCGCCAATTTGTTGAACACAATACCCTTCTCTATCGAGTGTGATCACGGACGATCGTTTTTCCACGTGGCATTTTCACTGTTAATACTTTCAAAATTCGCCCACTTGCACTTCGCGCGTACACGGAGACGTTTAGAAGTAAACTGTATGGCCCGAGGTACTAGAGGGATAGGATAATACCTTGATGACCATAAAATCGTTCTTGGAAATACCCTTGTAAATGTTTAAGACACATAAAGCATTGTAATACTACTTGAATATTTCTCTCGGTAATACTATGAAATCATTATATTGCGATTATTAGGGATTATTGTAATTAAGATTAAGTTCTATTGTAAATTCCATTAGTGCAGCATTCCTAATAATGCTGTATGATCCACTAACCAGTAATAATTACTACGCAGTAGAATTCTCAGTATTGTGTAAGATTTTGAAATTTTTATTGCACAGTATCCTAAATTTAACGAGGTGTCCCAACTACCGTGACTGGGAGTGTATATGTACATATTTTAATCAAATCTAGAAACATATAATCCGGCCTCTAGTCACTAATTTAACGTCATGGATACTCATTCGATTCGAGCTTGGGATTTACCATTTTAAATGTTTGAAAGACTTCGATTTCTTGATTCTTTACTCCGAATTTTAACGAAAACGTGCGTGGGACGTTTTTCGATTCGCCGATCCACTGGCAATAGACTGGCAAAGAACGTCTTAAGTTAATTGGCGTTGAGAACTATTACCCAAGGTCTTACGTTTTCTTATTTCAAGTGACATTTTGCGATTTTTCTCAAACAAACGTTAAAGCAAGTGTTTTTTTACGGGAAACCAGATTATCAGTATAACTGGTTACGTCCACAAAGATGAAATAATTTTGTATGATATGTATTATCCTTTTTACGAAAGATTGTCGATTGACGCTTCTTTTGATACAGAGCTACCATTCATTAA
The DNA here is from genome assembly GCA_038088585.1 of Chrysina gloriosa. Taxonomy (NCBI): domain Eukaryota; kingdom Metazoa; phylum Arthropoda; class Insecta; order Coleoptera; family Scarabaeidae; genus Chrysina; species Chrysina gloriosa. The sequence continues at coordinate 10,845,643 of CM076095.1, forward strand.
TTCGTGAACATTTGTCTTTTGGATTTTTCTACTACAATTATTTTAGGTCAATTACAAGACAACAAACTCTTTCAACAGAATATACAGTAAAGTTCCACTAATCCGAACCGCTCTTAATCCGGATACGTTTGTAATCTGGACAAAATTAGAAATTGCAAAATTTGTATTATATATCTTGCAATCCGGACTGACCATAGATTCGCTAATCGGGATTGTATGTTTTATAATGCCATTATATATTTCTCAGCGTCCTACGTACATACGTACGTAATCTCCGAATAAGTGTGAAATGTAAAGAAAAAGATTTTTAATTAGTTGTATATCAAAACGGTACAAAACGTTAACTTTCGCGGAAAAAGGAGATACATTACTAAAATTGAATTGCCGTAAAAAATACGGTGTTACTACATCCCCAATTTCCGATATGAAAGAAAATAAGAAGAAGATAAGGGGGTATGTACTATTTTCTCATAAATCGGTAATATTTTAACGCGGCGATTTTATTAAAAGTTACATTGCAAGTTCTATCGCAATATCAATGAGTAGAAAAAGATGACGTTTCAAAAGTTCTTAACCCTGCTACTATGTTAGAAGAAAAATACACATGTTATGTTCGAGTCATATTTTGACCCCACTTATTTTTATTGAGAAAATTCAAATTTGTACATTTCAAAAATATTTTTAAGGCTTGTGATCAATGCAATATGTCGTCGTTAGAGTGATTGTGTGTCGGTGTGACGGACAAACAGGTTTTTTGCAAGTTATGCACTCAGTGAAGGTCTTTTTTCCTTTTTCGACGGGCAAAATTTGCACTTCTTCCGTTCACTAGCGCGTTGTCGTTTTGGAGAAGGCGAATTCGTAGATGGTGATACACTGTCTTCTTCTCGAATTCTTCGTACCAATGATGCAGAGGCTTCTGCGCGAGGAAGCCGACTACGCCTCTTGATATGTTCTTGAGCTAAAACTTCACCGAGTTGCTCCAAAAATAGGCGCCTTTTGTGCAGTTTATTTTTTGCCATTCAGGATATATTTCGGTCCATATTATAAAAGCGTTGAGAGCAGAAATATCTAATAAATTAGAGAACAGGGCAACTGGCCACCGATTGGCTTTTCTTTTGCACGAATATGTACGAACCATTTGGTCCAATGTGTCGACTCCGCCTTTTGTCGGGTTGTAGTATTATTATTATTATTATTTCCGGAATTTTTTTGGATGATCTTCCAAAATGTTGCTGTTATGGTGTAGAGTGCTAAGTAAATAAACCATTCTGTATTTTTTAGGCACATACAAAACTACAGTTTCTTTTTCATGAAAAAAAGATTTACTTGAGTGTATTGGAAGCTTACGCAATTCTTGTGTTGTTGCATGAACCGGCAAAAAACGTTTGTTTTTCCTCACTGTGCCAACAATAGTAATTTTTTGCTTTAGCAGTTCTAGTGCAAGATTATGACTCGTAAAAAATTATCGGTAGTCACATTTCGTCCACGGTATGAAAACACTAAGTCTAGAACAACCCGTTCGCCTTGGTTCCTTTCAGCATTGTCTCCCACTTTGCCCAAGTATATTTGGGACTGTAAGCAAAACGCGGTGTCAGAATCCGCTGCTATCCACGCTTTCATGCCATATTTCCCAGGTTTACTTGGAATGTATACTTTGAAAGGACATCTACCTCGGAACGGAATAAGCTGCTCGTCAATCGTTATATTAGCACTTGGAACGTAAAGCAGTTGCAAGTTTTGAGTCCATTGCTCATAAAATGTGCGAATAGGAGCAACTTTATCTCCTCTTTGTTCTGACCTTCTTCTTTGCCTATCGTCAAATGCTAGTACACGAGAAATATTGCTAAGTCGCTCCAAAGACATGATTGCTCTCAAAAAAGGACGTCCATGAAACTCGTCCCACAGGGAGTTAAGACTTTCACCATATGACCGGTAGACTCCTAAAAGAATAATATGTCCGTTATACAATTATAATAGAAAAAATATATTGTAAATAAATACCAATAAGTATAAGAAGTCCCAGGTAAGCATCGAACTCAATAGCATCTATAGCATGAAAATTTTCGAAAACAGCACTTCCTTGCAAATTGCTGTAGTGAATTATATCCCTTTTCATAGCTTCTGTAAGGCATACATCAAAAGTATCACGAATTTTCGAAATACGATGTATAGCATAAGAAGTCACTCCAGGTTTTGCGTGAAGAATATTTTCACTTGCTGCACGACTTAGACATTGGAAAGAAGGTATTGTTGTCCACTTTATCTTCCGATCTTTATCAAAAAATTCTGTGCCATTAGTTACGGTCAATGAACTGAAGGCTTCTGTGCCACTGGAAATGGATTGTTCTGAAGATAAACATTCGTCTTCCTCAAGTACAAAATTTGCATCACCATCATCACTTGCATCGTCTTCAAGGTCACTCAAGAATGCACCAATGTCATGCTCAGTCATTTGCCCACGCTGACATTATGGCCAAGTAAATGCAAAAAGAATTTTATCGTATAAATACTAGTATGAATTTAGAAAACAATTAAGATTATATATACTTACAGTATGTCTAGATTCCATGTTTTATCAAAATCTATCGTCTATAAACTTAGATTTGCAATAGCAACTGATCACTATGAAATTTAGCACAGAACTAGAAGTATTTGGCTTCGTTGTTATTGAATACAAAAATTATAACTGTAAACGCATTCCAGTGCATTCGCAACAGAGAGGTGTTCCAGACGATGACTCTCCACTAAGGGTTTTTGTTGACTTTCTTTATACAACCATGCGTTATTTTTTGGGCGTTTTGTCGGTCATTCTTATTTTGTTTGTTTTGTAAAACATGTCATGTAAAACACCAAAGAGGTGAAAGACAAATGCAAAAAACATATAATATAGACATATTATATTATATATTTATTATTCGTTTTACAAAAATGATAGAGGGTCATAAAATGACCCGAACATGATATGTGTAAACACTTGCAATAAAAAATTGTCTAAGCCTAAAATGGTAATAAAACTAATTGAATTCAATATATATTTCAACAATTGATGCACTGAGTAGTAAGAACTTTCAAATATATTCCACCAGTTAGAAATACGATAATGTTAAATACGATTTGGGTCATCAAAAGACCCTAACGTAGTAACAGGGTTAAGAACGTTACTATTAACCCATTAATGCCCACTGTACTCAATTGAGTACAGCATAATTACAAGGGTACAATGCATCTATATTGGAGTAGATACATTATTAAATGCACTGTATAGTTTTATTATCTATCTATAAAGAAGTCTGTAACAAAAAGTTTCCATGTTCCGCACAAATGGGACAGTAATGAACCTCTACATAGAATGACGTTTAACCATTTTTGCTATGTAGTGACTACAAGGAAGTGTTCTCAAGTTTGTGCTTCAAATATTACACATTTTCTAAATTGTGTGTAGCATTTGTATTGAAAATACAATAAGCCAAGATATGTTTATAATTATTACATTTGAATTTGTTTGTAATAAATTGTTAATTTGATATAAACATTGGTGTACTCAGATGAGTACACTGGGCATTGCCATTTGCTTTACACATGACTTATATTTTAGGTATTTTTGGTAATATGGATTATAAATTTGTAGAGATCGCTCCGCGAAACTTCTATGTAAGAAGAAAAATTGATAAGTTGTCTGTAGCAATTGATTTTACGAAGTCCTGCACTAATAACAGCAGGTGGAATATAATAATAACACCCCCTTATATCGACCCATTGACAGACGAGGAAGAGATTGATGAAGACACCTTAGATATTCCAGACATTCCCAGTGATGTACCTTGTTCATTTGAGGTATTTGGAGCCCTGTCTGATGTAAACACTGAAGAGGAATCAGATTTAGAATGCGACAAGAGTGATACCGATACGCTTGGTGCTAAAAGAGAAAACTTTGCGCCACAGCAAACAATCCCTTGGCACAGCAGTTGTGTTATCTTTACTAAAATGTGTATCTGAACCTCAAGACCATATTGTCTTCTTCGATAATTACTTTACCAGTTTATCATTACTAAGGAGCTTGAAACTACTATGTTTCAGAGCTACAGGCATCTTTAAACAAAACCGAATTGAAAGATGTCTATTGCAACCAGTAAATGAAATGGAGAAAAGAGGGAGAGCCATCGATGACCACATGTTTGACATGAATAGTGAATACTATAGCAACCAATTACGATACCGTCGAGCCGATGCAAAAAGTAAAAAGATGGAGTAAAGTAGATAAATCAAAGGTCGACATGAAGCAGCCAAACGTATTCAGAACATATATACAATAAAGGAATGGGAGGTGTAGATTCTAATGAGCAAGCTGTCGATAATTATCGGATTGCAGTTCATGGCAAAAAGTGGTATTGGATTCTCATTACCCATATGTTCAACTTAACTATGGTCAATGCTTGGAAGTTACACTTGCTAGCATCCGAAGGAAAAATGGATCTACTCCATTTTACAAGGAGTGTAACTCGTCATTATTTTCGTTTTTCAACTAAAGAAAATAGAATGTCACAAAGTAATGCAACAGTTCCTCTAAGTCTTTTACAAGATAACATCGGTCACTTTCCTGGAAAAATTTCAAAGAATTAAGACGTTGTCTATGCCATTCTCGCATAAGATGACAATGCAAGAAATTTAAGGTGACTCTCTGCATCGAAAAAGACTGTTTTGAAGAATTTCCTAAGAACTCATAAGTGGCCAGTGTACTCGTGTCAGTATATATGTGTTTTTCCGAAGTCTGAGTTTTTTAATTTATTTACACATCAGTTTTGTTAAAATATAGTATTGTTTGCAAATATAGTTGTTATAAACTAAATTATTGCCTACTTACGTTTTGGGCGTTAATGGGTTAAGGATGCCGTGTTTTTATTTGCCAATTCTTGGGACAAACTGTCGTCTGATGCAATAGCAAAATGTTGGAAAGCCATACTTTGCCATTCAGTGAATAACGATCCTGTCGATGCCGCAAGAAGAAATCAAACGCTGAAGAGGATTGAAATGGCGATATTTCACTGTCGATTGTCAAAGAGAGGAGGATGTCAGTGCATGAAGATATACAAGAATTGACAAAAATCCGATATACACCCTCTGTCCCAAAAGTAACCGCAATAGTTCGAAATAAAGCACGCTATGTATGTTATGTCCACAAAAATCATTGTATTTATTCGAAATATTCTCCATGTGCTACAATATCGTTGCTCGATGACACGGTGCGTTATCGTGCAGTAATCTCCAGCTGCCTGGCCCGCGATATTCGGGCCGAACACGACGAATGCGACCCAGCAAACGCCTCATAACATCGAGGTAATATGCACCATTAACCGTTGAGCCGTATGGAACGAACTCCTTATGGATAATTCCCTTCGAATCGTAGAATGAAATCAGCATTGACTTGATTTTCGACTTCTCCATTCGTGATTTTTTCGGATTTCCTTCTTCTGGTGACCTCCACTCTGCGCTTTGACGTTTGCTTTCTGGTTCGTATTGAAAGCACCACGTCTCGTCACCAGTCACAATCGTTTTCAAGAAGTTTTCATCTGCACGGGCTCGTGCAATAATGTCTTTGGAGTGTTCGATTCGAAGCGTTTTTTGGTCGTCGGTCAATTTGTGCGGAACAAACTTCGAATTGACTTTCTTCAAACCAAGGGTTTCAGTCAAAATGCGCTGAATAGTTGTTTTAGGGATGCCAAGCTCCATTTCCATAAATCTCACTGACGATTTCTTCGAAATTTTCACAAATTCGCGCACTTTTTCCACATTTGCCTCGGCCAAAGTTGTCGAAGGACGACCGGCTCTTTCGTCATCGTTAACATCTTCTCTGCCTTTACGAAATCGTCGATGCCACTCGAACACTTGCCTCTTCGACAAACAATCGTCGCCATAAACAATTTGCAGCATTTCATACGTCTCGGTTGCAGTTTTTCCAAGTTTAAAACAAAACTTAATATTGACTCGTTGTTCGTGACTCATTTTCTGACCGTTTACGAAAAACACTCTCACAGGATGCGTGATGTATCAGCTGACTATGCACCAAATGTCATGAAAATTTGTCAGGTTGGTAACGAAGAGTCCCACTACAATAATCAATCAACTATCAAGAGATGACGCCACTGGTTTCTGATTTATAGACGCATTGCGGTTACTTTTGGGACAGAGGGTGTATGCTGCAGAAAATTAATACTAACAATCATCAACCCTCAAAATCTGAAATTAGCGAATGACCCGTTGGAGATGATAACTATTTATCACTAGGTAGTGATGACAATTCCTCCGATGAGGAAGTTGAAAGAGATGAGTCAAAAGCAAAACTGAAGAGGCTATTACAAATATCAGTACTTTTATACCATGGGCGCAGAAGAACAAAGAACTGTTTGAAGATCTTTATAATGCTACGGCAGCGCTCCATGGAGGCTTAACAAGGGTGCATTCGCCAAACACAATTATTCGAATTTTTAAAGTAAATTTTGAATTTGTATGCTATTATTTCAATAAGCATTTATAAGGCTTTTCCGTAATGATCTTAATATGACTCCAGTAATTCCGATGCTTCAATAATCCGAATTAAGCCAGTTTTAATTGATCCAAATTAGCGGAACCTTACAGCGTATCATAATACATCGATGTACACCGTAAGGTATCATATCATAACGTACATATCATAATGTACAGGGTTTTTCAAAACAAATTATTTGTCAATATGTCGCGTATGTGGAAGCATTAAAATAACCAGGTTATAAATATTTGTAATTTATAATTCACATATTACACTATGGGCAACTGCGGTCTTATGTCATATATTTATTGTCCACGATTCAGTTCGGGATTCTAGAAGAACATTACACGTCACGTATTTTAAGCAACTACAAGTATATCAGAGGAAACGAGTGCAATAATAATTGTGGGAGATTTTACCCGATGACAGAGGATGTAAGGAGGTTTGGAGACATGTTAAGAATTGGAATGGAAAAAGAATACCTGCATTTTGCAAACAAAATACAGTAGTAACAGAGAATTCATTTTTCAGCATAAAAATTACCATAAATCCACCCGAGAAGAACCTGGAAAAAATGGAAAATCGATTGCATTATAAGAGAAAGAATAGATAGGAAAATGATACGAGGCGTGAGCGTCTATAGTAGTGTTGAATTGGTATAAAGTAATTACTTACAATGATAAAACAAAATTAAGCTATACACAATAATGAAATAAACTAAAAGGAAGTACAAGAATAGAAATAAAAATTATAGCATAGCAAGGTCATTGAAAGAAGAGGAAAGTGTCGATCCCATTTTTTCGATTATCTTGCACAATTTGGCCCGATATTCCTCTGTAGTCTGACTGAAGCGTTTATCAATTGTCTTAGACTCTGGATATAATGGCATTTTTCTGGTCTTACCTACCTTAAGTAGTTTACAAACTTCCTCATACACTATTAATTCTAAGTCTCTGCCTTGGTCCAAATGACGTTCTATCGAAACCCGAAACCAACTGTTCAGTTATTTACCAGAGGTTCGTACTATTGTTGTAGTTTTCCAGTTAGGAATAGGATACACTCTTGGTTATTAACTGAAGTAGTCTATCACTACCATCTCATACTTAATTTCAGGTTTTGGTGTAGGTGATGATCCAACTATATCGAACACAATTCTTTCGAGCTGTATTGTATTGCTTCCGTTCATTTCTGGAATCCTTTACATACCAGTTTCCGACCTATTCTTAAGGTTTTAGAGTTTGTCCATTAATAATCTTCTCTAATCTTCGCTAGAGTTTTGTTCATTTGTTGTGCTTCTATGCGTCTCTGCCAACACTTTAATTTTACTCTTCGGGACGACAAGTCTTAAGAAGTGCAGTGAAGACATTGAAGAGGGCAGTCCCACAAGGGTCAATATTGGGACCAATTCTGTTCTTGGACTTCGTGAATGATTTGCCAAAAAATGTAAATTGTTCCGGAACACTGCTGTATGCCGACGATACAACCTTCTTAGTCGACTCACTCAGTGTTCTGAAGGAAGGTGTGCTGGCGGAAGAGGTGGAATGGTTCAGTGCCAACGGCTTGAGTGTTAATGAACGGAAGATCCAATTGATGCTCTTCACTACAAGGACCAGCGTTTCGACTCCTCCTTGTGTTGGAGAAGCCACGTAGATGTCTTACAACCCCAACTAGCGAGGAACATCTATGCGATCCGTAGAATCAGAAAAATTGCTGGAATGGAGGTTGCCCGTCTGCCCTACTTTGGTGCTTTTCACAGCAGAGCGACGTATGGTATCTTGTTGTGGGGTGGCTCGGCTCATGCCCGTAGAATCTTCTTACAACAAAAAGAAGCGGTGAGAGCAGTAGTTGGAGTGGGACGGAGAACCAGCTGTAAGGAAATATTTACACACTTAAGAATCCTTACGATACCATCCCTACGTCGTATCTTACCATCGCACAGGACGTGCCCAAACTAGTACCAACTACATAGCAATTAAAGTTTATAACCATTTACCGAGCAATGTGAGGGCCATAGGTATTCGACGTTTTAAGGCGACAGTCACCGACCTCTCAATGAACAACTGCCTCTACGAAGTTGGAGATTTCTTCAAAATCAACCTCTTGATGACCGCTTTGGATTTACTCTAAAATCTCTAAAATCATTTTTTATTCAGTTTTATAAATATTTTCTCCTATTTTATCTTTGTGTTTTGTTTATATTGACTACTACATGTAGGTGTAATATTTGTTATTTTATTCTTAATATTGAATATAGACGCTTCCTTATACGTATAGCAACGTATATGTATGTGTATGTGTATGTGTATTGTATTTTATGTATCTTGATCTATTTTATATCTATCACAAGTCAAGTACTGTACATTTTAGTCTAATTGTACACTATTTTAACAAATAAATCGTATCGTAAACGAAAGCGCTTATCGTCAGCTGATATCCATTTACCACACCAGTGATAAATTTCAGGCATTCCCATTGAGTACAGTAATTTTTAATCTTATATGATAGATCTCTACCACTAATAGGTCAATAAAACCAGCCTTGTTTTATTGACCTATTAGTGGTAGAGATCTATCATATAAGATAAGTATAAAAGGTCACGAAATATATATATATATATATACATTTAGTAATTTTTAATGAAACTATATGTAGCTCGCATGTAACAAGGGGACAACGCGTAATGTCCATCACCGATTTCGATCCTATTACGTACGAGTGTTCTTTGAGACCTCAAGAAAAAAAAATCCTCCTAGCGTTTATCCGATTGGGGCTTCGTTTTCGGGATATTAAATTCCAAGGCATGAAGTGCGCGCGCCACACGAATCAGTACCGAATCGCGTAAATAGAGTTGCACAGGCCGCAATAGCCGAACGGATAAGGTGATCGACTGGTATGTTGGAGGTTCCGGTTTCGATTCTTATTGACTTAATTTTTCTTCTCATTGCAAACATTAGTAGTATTGAATTCAATAATTACAAACAATCGAAAACAATTTTTGCTTCGTTTTATAAACTTTCATTCCAGGATAGAAAGGCAACAAAAGAATGTTTAGCTCAACCCAAATATCAGTAGTTCGAAAACAATTTAAGTAATCTTAAGTAATGTTAAGATACGCATGGTTTACGTCGAAACTCATTCCCGAAAAAGCGATTTTTCGAAATGTGGATGAAACTTTCTTTCCGTCGTGTCCTTGGAAACGAAAATGTCAATGCAGCGCAGTCTCTTTCATAAAATATTCGTGGTGCGAAATTGATTTATGTTTCAAATGATTTACGATGATTATCATCCAAAATCATACTCATCAAGTATTAGCAGTAGCGACGAAAACTGACTCGCAATGAGATGACGAACGAATTTCTACCTTTCCGCAAATTTGCTTTACATTCTCCAGATTTCCTTCCACTCAAAATCGCCCTTTCATCCTCGAATGGAAGTTTATTAAACAATGTAAAGATTACTTAAATTGTTTTTGACCATTGAATTCGAACCACTGATGTTTGTGATGAGGGAAACATTCCTTCTTTGCCTTTCTATCCTTGAATGAAAGTTTATGAACCGGAGCAAAAATTATGTTCGATTGTTTTTAATTATTGAATTCAACACCACTTATGTTTGCAATGAGAAAGAGGAAAGAAAAAGAAATTAAGTCAATAAGGATCGAAACCAGCAGAACCTCCACCGTTCCAGTACGTCACCTTATCCGTTCGGCCATCGCGGTCTGTGCAACTCTATTCACGCGATTCGGTACTTACTCGTGTGGTTTGCCCACTTCATTCTTCATTCTTCATTCTTCCATTAATTTGACAGGCTTTTTCATGTTGAAAGGGCTTTACTTTCTCGTAAAGGTAGATTTAAAACGACTAATCAAACCGTTACGAACGTTAATCGAATTTAGTATGTTCATTCGCATAATGTAGTCAATTGGCATCAAACATTTTCATACAAATTTTATCGGTATGAAAAGATCTAAAATATTATCAACTGTTTATAACACAAATACTTACACTTCTTAAGTAACAACAAAAAGTGCACATAAAACTTTTCTTTATCTCAAAAAATTACTAGTCAATGTTTACACTTTAGGCGTTCTAGAGAATGCGAGTGCTACCACTAAAAATGCTCAAAGACGTTTTGTAACTAATTGTAAATCTTATAATCAGTGGCAACGTGATGAGTCTCAGAAATTATTTCTTGGCACAGCAGTAATTTATCATCATGTTCTAGTGAAGATAATAGGGAAATTCTAGATGAAACTAGAAATAAAACCGCAACATATACTTCTAAAGATGGGAAATATATATGGTCAGAAACATCAACAGCAAAAGAAGTTGGAAGGTTTGCTAAGCAAAACATCAGGTTTGGCCTGATTTTATCCAGGTCAAATTGCCAAAAGGTTCTTACATTACTGATAAAGTCACGTTATTTTCTAAACAAAAATGGTTGGATTTGGAAATCAAAAATCTTTACAGTAAGAGAAGTATGCTTAGTTTTATAATTCACATTTGATCATCTCCTGATGATGCTAACTTGGTTAGCGAAACGCGCGTCGAGAGACATGCAATATTTGTTTGGTGATAGTGGAAATTTGTACATTGACTTTGTCAGTGTGTTTGCTTTGTTACACCAAAGGTTCCAAACCAATTTTCTGAAGCAAAACATTATAAATCTTCCTCCTGGCCCAACGCGTTATGCTATTTCTAGAACAGACAGCATAAAATCATCATTTTTGCTATTTATGGCTGATGATGTAATGAAATTAGTTATTGATACGACTAACTTACAAGGTAACTAAACGTTATTGTGCATGCTTCAGAGTTTATATTATTCATAAATGAGTATCAATCAGTATTCGGATATGATTGGATTTTTGTAGACAATATCACCATCGAAGCATACTTTGGACTTCTTTTGCTGGCTGGTGTATACCGGTCTTATGGTGAAGCCTTGGAGTCTTTATGGGATGACCGCAAAGGGAGACCTCTATTGAAATCAACAATAAGCTTACGTAGATTTCAAAATATATCGCGAGTAGTGCCATTTGACAAGAAGTCGGATAGAAATGAAAGACGAGTTTGCGATAAACTTATTCCAACAGAGACTTTTGGAAGCGTTGGGAAACAAATTTACGCAAAATGTTTAATCCTGGTGAATGTGTGACAGTGGATGAGCAATTAGTTACATATCGCGGGCGCTGCCCATTTAAACAATACATACCAACAAAACCAGGAAAAGCATGGTATCAAAATTTGGGCATTGTGGGATACAGAAACCAGCTATGCATGGTCGTTACAAGAATATATCCACAAAGATAGAAACTGTAAGCCAGAAAAGAATCAGGGGCACCGTCTCGTTTTGGATCTGATCAAAGATTTGAAAGGGCATAATGTTATCTGTGATAATCTTTTTACTTCCCACGAATTAGCCATTGAGTTGTTGAAAAGAAATGTTACTATGATTGGTACTGTCTGAAAAAACAAAACTTTTTTGCCTCCAAAAATTTTGCAACAAAAAAAAAACCGGAAAACTATGCAGACTTTCTATTTGACAATGAAAACAAAACTACCATAGTAGGATATGTACCTAAAAAGAATCGATCTGTATTTTTGCTTAGCACATTACACCAGAGCAAAGAAATTAGAGCTAACACCAAAATGCCTGAAATCATTCACTTCTACAATGAGACGAAATCCGGAGTCGACACATTAGATCAACTAATAAGAACGTACACCTGTAAAAGCAGATGGCCTCAGGTGCTATTATACAACATTTTGGATATATCTGCCTACAATGCATACGTAATTTTTCTAAAGATTAATCGAGACTAGAATCAGAATAAAAAGTATAAGCGACGCATTTATTTCAAAGACCTGGGTATGAATCTAATAAGGGAGGAAATTATCTCATAGATCGAATATGCCACAAAGCAGGCATGCTAAAGCATACGTCAAAAGTCTTCAAACTGGCTTAGCTGTAAATTCAAAAGTAAGCAATTTGAAAAGGGGACGTTGCTTCTTTTGTCCAAACCGATCCAATAGCACAAAGTATGCTAACAAATGTTCCGCCTGTCAGAAATTATAGAATATCATGAGTGTAAAGAAAAACAATAAATATAACAATATTTTGTATTGTGCAAAATTGACCCACTAATGTCATACGCGTTTTATTTTTGAAGTACAGGATAAGGGTTAGAGGTTAATACCCAAATGTCTACATTATAAATCGATAAATATTTCAATGCTTTGCTACAGAAAACTGTTTTATTTCAAATTCAAATCCTGCGCTCTTATTGTAACCCCTTTTAACTGAACTAGCCGTTCAAAATCAGTTGACAGCTTTTGCAATGACTTACTGCTTTGTTTTTCATGCAAATGAAATAAGTTTTTTTTGTAAGTTATATTTTAATTGAAAGCTATTTATATTACATACACATCCTATAAACTTTCAAACGTTCCGATCTATATGAACGCATAATTCATTTTAATCACTCTTCAGATTGTCTCATTTCTTATGAACACTTTACAATATATACAATGTTAAACATTATTTTGACCATACCACTATGCTTTTCATTGCTAACTGTATATCTTGATACATAAAAGAAATTTCAGCGACGTAATGCCATAATGGAATTGCAAATAAATGGTACACATAAAAGCGACAGCCATGGACAATACGGGAATTGAATTGTGTAGGCGAGACGTTTAAGGCTAGGTCGGTGTGATAAAAGTTTTTTACGGATGTATGTATGAAAGTGACTGGTATTTTTCGCAGCGCAATTGATCTATATTCTACCAAGGTGGTTGTGCTCTGTTTCCTATTAGAAAATTACGTTGACCGGTTGACTACGTGAGTCTATTTGGACGCGACCTGCGTACATGTTACAAATAGAATTACAATTATCTTTTAATTGTTACGACATCCAAGTGCGCGTAAAATGTAGGTAGCACGCAATGAGAACAATCTTCTGTAATGTACTTGTAGTAGTTTCTTGCACATATGGTGTAACAATATTTTGTACGATAAGTTGCTATGAAACTAGCTTCACATCATATAGCATATGCTTGTTGTATTAATCCTTATCTCAGTGATTTACTTGGAGTGAAAATCAAATTTTTTACGAACTCGAAATAGGTAATGTTGAAGGTGATTCAAATGAACGTAAGATCTCAAGAACGGGCTTGCAAAGACGCAAATATAGTGTGTTTATAGCAATATTTTCTGAAGCTGTTGGAAATTGTAAGAAGACTGGGGAGGAACATGATATTAATTGATGAAATATAGCTGATCCAGAATAAGATATTGATATAAAACTTGTGATTCAGATAATAGGATTGAAATGGAAGTAGGCCGCCCAAGTAGTAAGGAACATGCTGGAAACATTCAAAACAATCTAAAACAGGCAACAGGCTGTAATATTATTATATTTATTTATTTATTATTATATATATATTAATATTATTATATATTCACGAACAACGTGGTCGATCACAATACTTTGATAAATCAAAGTCTATAAATCGTGAAATCAATAATCCATTAACCAAGCCTTATTCAGATATGAACGCTAATCAAAGAAGGCATGATGTGGATTATACAATGCTGAAGAGAAGTCTGGAAATTTTCTGAAAAATAGGTTCTCAGAATTAAACAATGTTGAATGTGGGGGTATACGAACATGCACTGTTGCCCGATTAACTGGCATGTTATTTCATTACTTGTTTCTATTTTTTAATCTCAGTTCAATAAGATACTACGCTTGGGATTTGAAGTAGTTAGAGACGTATTGTAAATAAATGAAAATAACGTGTTTTAAAATTTGAACAACCGTGGCATGCTTTCATTTTGACATTAATTGGCTTTTTAAAAAATTGTTAACTGAAATTGGCAGTAGTTCGAAGTATTTCGGCGTTCACCGGGTCTCATCTTAAAACTGATTTCTTTGGAGACACCTAAAAAGTAAAGATTATAAAACTAAACCTGCAAGTCTTGCAGAGGTGAGGCAACGAATTATTGTTGAATCCCAATTAATTCTAAGAGAAATGTAGTTGCATTCTACCATCGATTAGTGCACTGTCAAATTACAAACGGTGCACAGTTGAAATATTTAATTAATTAAATATTATTTGTGAGTTTGAGCGTGAGAGTGCGAGCGTGCGGACGTTTGATTTGTGCTCCGTAGTGAATCTCGATTCGATGGGAAATTACGAGTATATAGGTCAAACAGTGATCGTGAAGAGGAATACTGGTGTAAATAGAGAGAATAGTGATAACAAGATAACAGCGAATAAACCGATAAAACCCAAGGTCCGACGGGACGACCGGCCGACAGCTTTTTACGCGGTGCCACACAGAACCTGAGCAAAAAGCGGCGACAAGAGAAGAGATAACGAGGAATTTGCGGGTATAAATATATATATACAGGGGCTAAACAAAAGTTAACAAAGAAATAAAGATATGGAGAGTGACACATCGGAGAATATAGGAATAAAAGAGGTAGAGAGCATGATGAGACTTACGAAATATTCAAGAAAAGCAAGAAATTAGTAAGAACACCAAAAAGAGAAAAGATGGGAAAGGGGAGCTAGTGAGTATGATGAGAGAACTGATGAGAGACGTGAAGGAAATAGAGATCAGCAAGAGTACCAGGAGCACAGAAAATGAGATAATGAGGAAACAAATGAGAGATATGGAGAAGAGAATGCACAAAATGGAGAAGACAATATCAAAGAATAATGTGGTGATGATAGGAATGAATCTAACGACGGAGGATAAGCATAAAGATCGGATTAGAGAATTTTATGAAAAACCCAATGCAGGTAAACGTAAACATAAAGAAAGTGATAAAGATGGGAGAGGCAGTATACAAGATGGAGTTGGAAAGTGCTATGGATAAAGACGCAGTGATGAAAAATAAGAGTAAATTTAGACAAACAAAGGAGAGAATATATATAGACAACGAGTTAACAAAAGGCGAACAAGAAATACAGAGGAAGCTCAAACAAATGGGAGATAAAGAGAGAAAAGACGGGAAAAAGTAAGGATGGGAAGACAAAGGGGCACTGCTTGAGAGCGGCCAGGAAAACGAGGTCAGAAATTCAAAAAACTAAAAAGAAGACGAAAGAGCGGAAGAACGGAGACGACCGTGGCAAACCAAAGGGAAACGGAAAAGGAAAGGAATTTGAAAAACGTTAATCCAAGGAAAAAATGTGGAAAGGATAAGGAGAAAAAGTACTTAGATTAGGAACATGGAATATTTGAAGTTTGAACGGTGAAGAAATAGAAATTGTAGAGGAATTTGAAAAACCAGTACTGGATGTATTGACAATATCAGAAACAAAGAGGAAAACCAGGGAATAATAGAATTAAAGAATGAGCATATTCTAATATGGAGTGGAGTTGAGAACAGGTCAGAGCTTCTGCGGGAGTAGGATGTATACTGAAAACGATAATTAGAAACTTAGTAACTAGGTGGGGTGTAATTAGTTAGAGAATACTGTTAATAGAATGGCAATGTAAGACAATTGGAAAACAATTGTAGCCATATACGGTCCCGATGAAAACGAAAAAGCTGAGAAAAAAGATAAATTTTGGGAAGATCTGGCATACGCAATAGAAATGGCAAAAAGACAAATATAAGTAGCAGTTGATTTTAACGAATGAATGGGAGTAAAAGATGATACTTATACAGCAGTAATTGGAAGTATGGTGAATAACTAGAAATAATAATGGGAAAAGGCTGTTAGAGTTTTGTATTGATAATGACTTAATAATTACAAACACGTGTTATGAACATAAGGAAATTAACAAATTTACAAGAGTGTAACAATGGAGAGAGGAAAAGTCCATAATAGATTACATATTAGTGGAAAGAAGCAATAGGAGAAGAGTACTGGATGTATGAGTTAAGAGAAATTATGAAATAAACAGTGATCATTATTTACTGATTGCAAAAATTAAAGAAAACGAGGAAGAAATAAAATGTAATAATAAAGGAAAGGTAAATAAAATATATGAAAGTATAAAAACATATAAGTTAAAGAATACAGAGATAGCAAAAAATATGAAAGTTTAATATCTAGCGAAATAGACAAAATACAGGAAAAAATAGGAGAAAGTATATTAGAATAAAATTGGAAAATTTTAAAAATATAGTAGTTAATGCAGCAAGAACGACGTGTGGAGTTTGTACGTAAAGTAGAAACAAACAGTATGGTGGACAAAGAAAATGAAAGATGAGATTAAAATCAAAAAAGAATCGAAGAAACATTTATGTAACAGAAATACAGCAAATTACGAAGAATATAAAAAACAAAGAAGTAAAGTTAAACAAATGGTATTACAAGAAAAGCAAAAGAAGTGGACAGAGTTCAGAGAAAAGGTGGAAAAGGACAGCAAGGCAAAGCAGAAACTGAAATAACAGAACAGAAGTAACAGAAATATAAGCACAGTGTTAATTAGAAACAAAGACGGAGTGATACTAACAGAAGAGAAAGATATCATGAACAGATGGAAAGAATATTACCAACAACTGCTAAGTGTGAAAAAGGAAACAACAGTATACCAAGAACAACAAGAAGAGGATAGAAATGAAGAAAAAAAGAAATAGAAGAAATAGATAAAGAAGTAATAGAGAGTGAAATAACAAGTGAAGAATTTAACGAGGCAATTAATAGTTTAAAGAAAACAAGCATGGAGGGAAGAAAAAATGACAGAAGAATGGAGAATAGGATACAATATTACCGATACATAAGAAAGGAGATAGTAAAGACTGCAATAACTATAGAGGAATAACGCTCTTAACTACAGCAACTAAAATTTATGAAAAAATTATAGAGAGAAAAACTAAGGAGAATAGTTGGGAAGAAGTTAGATGGGCCACAAAGTGGATTCAGAAGATGCCGTAGTATACAGGACCATATTTTTACAATTAAATGAATAATAAATAGGAAGTGGAATACAGAAAAGACAGTTTATCTTGCATTTATGGATATGCAAAAAGCTTTTGATAAGGTACCTAGAGCGAAAATTTGGGAAGCGTTAAAAAGGAAAAACGTAAAAAAATACAAAAAGTTATACAAAGTGTATATGATGGAACTGTGAATCGTGTGATAAGGAATGATATGGTATCAGAAAGCTTTACTACGGTAGAAGGGGTTAGACAGGGTGGAGCACTGAGCCCTCTATTGTTCATAATATATATGGGTGAAATAGTAAAAGAAGCAGAAATAAGAAGTAAGCCGATAAATATAGGATATAGAAAACTCGAAAGAATAGAGTTATCAGAATGTTTATTTGCGGATGATGTAGCCATTATAGCAGGAAGTGCGAAAGAATTGGAGGAAAACCTGGTAACGTAGAATGAAATTTTCAAAAAACACGGAATGAAACTGAATAAGAATAGAACGAAAATAATAGTGGTCAGTAAGAACAAGGAGAAAGTGAAGATAAAGATAGAGGGAGTAGAAATAGAACAAGTAAGAAAGTATAAATACCTGGGCGTAATATTGGAGGAAAGTGGCAAACAGGAAATGGACATAAACCATAGAATAGAAAAAACTAATAAACTGTATTATGCAATAAACAAAGTTCTTGTAAATAACAAAGAAATAAGACAAACAAAATTAAGTGTATGTAAAACAGTGTACAGACCGGTACTAGTATATGAGAGTGAATCGTGGAATCTGACGAAAAGAAAAAAGTAGAATGTAGGCATTGGAGATGAAATTCTTAAGAAGAGTTAAAGGGGTAACAAGAAAAGACCGCACAAGAAATACAACGATAAGAGAAGAGCTGGGAATGGAATCATTTGAAAACTATGAAGTAACTATTGAAGAAAGACAGCTGTGTTGGTGGGGACACTTACAGAGAATGAGTGAAGAAGTGCCAGTTAAGATAATCTTACAAAAAGTAACGACAAAAAAAGAAGAGGTAGACCAAGAACGTAGGGGCCAGAAATGATGGCGTATACAGTACTAGAGCGAAGAGGGTGAACATGGAAGGACCCCAAGCAATTAGCAATGAATAGGAAAGAATGGAAGAAATTTAGTGGAGGAGAAACAGAAGCCTGAAAAGGCAAAATCCCTATATTATCTGTAGATCTTTTGTTGTTAATGAGAATCTTTTCAACACTGTGCTTTCTTTTCAATTTTATTTGCTTATAATACGTCTCTAACTACATACCCGAAATCTCAAATGTGGGATGAAAAGGTAGAAACAACAAATGAAACAGTATACAGTGTGTCTAAAGTATGGAGTAAATTTACTAAAAGCAAAATTTGTTTGAAGAAATCTTTAAACAGGCCGATTTTATTTGATAAAAATATACATTTTTGCATGATAATCGATTTTCAACCATCTCTCATCTCATTTCTGAGTAGCAGCTCCCAATTTTTCTTCTTGATTTCGATTTCTTTATTGTCGAATTGGCAGTATAAAAATGTTACCATCTTACATAAGAAATTCTTCGTGTAAATGACAGTTGAATGCTAGAAAACGTAAATTTTATTGTTAACAAAGAATTTAAAAAATTCCTTGCTAAGCAAATACAATTTTAAAAAGTTTCCGAATTGTCATCAACCGACTTCCTGACAATACGCAAACCTATATAGAAATTCTTGTATGTACATTTTCAATCGTTTCCGGACTAATTCTCCGTATTTCATCTCTAATGCGATGTTCTACAATAATTCAGCTAAATTTTCTAGTCTGATGACGTAGGCCTTGGACTTTAAATAACCCCATAAAAAGTGATCCACCTCCTCGGGAAGTAACTCTCTAGAAAATCGCGAGCAAGCTTAACCAAGTTATCGAAATTTAAACTCAATCTTACTGACTATAGATTGGCTAAAGGGTGATGTGGATATTTTGCATTAAACAAATCGCAAAATTCCTTGTGAGTTCTTGTATTATGTCTGCATCCGATGAGAATTAAAATCTCAGTCCTGTGTGTAACAGTAAGTGCGCCATTAGGTTTTCTAACATGCAATTGTCATTTCCTCGAAGAATTTCTTATCTAAAATAGCCATACTGTTACTTCAGCAATGAAAGCATCTCTCAAAATCGAGGAAAAGAAATGGGGGTTGCTGTTTGCAAATAAGATGCCATGACTTAAAAACAACTGATGCTTGAAAATCGATTGATATGTGAGAAAATATATTTTTATCAAATAAAATCGACGTGTTCAAAGTTTTATTCTAACATAATTTTAATTAACCTTTGCTGCATTTACTCCATACTTTAGGCGCGCATTACAGCTTCTTGCATCTAAAAAGCAAAGTGATCTACATTATCACAAAAAAACGGAAAATCTGACAAAGATGCAAAGAAAAAACATTAGAAATCAAGATGTTCTTATACTTCCACCTTCAAAATTTTAAATATTTCTGAAAACTTATTATTGGGGAAGTAGGCGCGTGCAGTTTCCTATTTTTAACTAGTAACTTGGTCTATTACATCCCAAGTAATTTGTATTTCATGTCGCAGAGTTGCCAGAGTCAGTGGTAGTTTAGGTCAATTCCCGCTTCCTACCCACAACGCCCTCCCCCACAAGTTATATGGGGAAGAGATTCCGAGATCTTATAATTAGTGGTCAAAGCAAAGGGTTGAAGCAGTTCTCTTCAAAAAATTAAAACATCCTCGTTGCGATGTTCTTCAACGTTTGAAGAAATGGAAGAACACGAGGCTGCACTACTTCCTACTTGTATCGTTGGGTGATATATCGCCTCAAATAACAACTAAAGTAAATCTACTGCCATAGGCATTGGAGCATTGGGCATGCGATGCCAAACAGAATCTCGATTCATCACTGAATACATGAAACATCTCCACATTGCACTCAAGTCACTCTCTACATCGGACTAAACATGTCATTGTAAAGCTGTGAGGAAAAGCAGTAAATGTAGTTGCTAGGAGCTGAAACAAGACATTGAAGTCGACGATAAACAGTACGAAGACATGGATGCTGAAGATATAAGGTTTGGAAACCAGTCGTCAGTAATGGGCCTGGTTAGTAGTAGTTACTAAGTTTAATCTATTGTACTGGTTGAACGTTCTTAGAGGCAGTTACCATTTTTTACAATATTTTATTTTCTAAATTAAAATGATACTATTGCACCAAAGTGATACGCTTGTATGTACACGTAACACTTCACATTATTAATTTACGTACCCATGGAAAAGTTTTTTTCCCAAAATGTAACGTAACTAAAACTAATGGATACTGCCATATCATTATTCCACTTTACCCTTTCATCTAACAAGGGGAACACCAGACGACGCCGTTTTTGATTTTCATGGGCCTTATATATGTTATAGGAGGACCTTTCCTGAGTATCTGGTTAACGGCTTAAATCGCACTTCGCCCTGGTTCGGCTGGTTCTCGAGAAGATATATCTGTGACTTCCCTGCGTTCTTCATATACTAGTAACGTTAGTTATAACCCAAGCGTAGCAGCGTAGGAGTATATTTGTAAACATCGTGTGAAATGAAATTCAAAAAAGGGAATGGGTGAAAATCTAACACTAGACTTCTGGCGCAGTAGCCGTGTACTAGATCCGTTGCGCTACACTGCTATATTTGGGCTACAACTAACGTTACTGGTATATAAACAACGCAGGGTATATCTTCTTGAGAACCAGCCGAAGCAGGGCGAAGTGCGATTTAAGCCGTTAACCAGATACTCAGAAGAGGTCCTCCTATAACATATCTAAGACCCGTCAAAATCGACAGCGGAGTCGTCTGGTGCTCCCCTTCCAAGTTAGCATCTATTAAAAGTTAACACAATACTTTCTCCGGATTAGAGCCAAATTATCGTTTTCATACCACAGATCTTTTATGTTCGTTTACTATTAAAAAGTTGTTCCTTCTATCCAAATATTTATTACGGTCGTACCTGTATACTATCGACATCTCCGTCGTCTTGACAAAGGTACACACGAGGTACGCACGATCGATGTAATTAATTAGACCAGCGTATTGTAATTACAGCATAGCCACCTTGACACATGATTGGCAGGGTCGGCAGTAAAGTTTTGCCACCGTGCGATGATTAACGAATAACTAACGCGTTTCAAATTGTGATTGTTTCCTTTTTCTTCGGGTCGTAATTTTCAAGTTCAGCGCGCGTTGTCGAGGTCGACGTTTGAGACGTGATAATTGCGGTAATAGAAATAAAGCTATTACAATAATAAAATGCGTTACGACCATAGCTAATGAGTTGTTAATGCAACAATTCTACGCTATAAATTGATTAATTTCTTTAACTTTAAAAAGATTGAAGAATTTGGTATTGAAGAAATCTTTTACGTATAAAACTGTCTCCGTCAGTTTCAATTCCAAGGTGGCAAAGAAGAAACAAACTACTACTAAGGATTGCGTACGCCTATATTTTTAAATAATACTTGTTCTTTGTGGGTTACCATTAATTTCACTTTGTTAAGCAATGTGAATACATGTAATGTAATGTAATGTAATGTAATGTAATGTAATTTCGTATTTCCGCTTCCCTGTTATTTGAGGATGGATAAATGTTGTGGTTTCTTTAGTCTAAGGAGACTCGAGTCATGCGCCATTATTTATTTAGGTCTGTTTACCTTCCCTAGAGAATTACTTGAATTCATTGAACTTTGATAAATAATGAATCTAGAATTATTAATTGGGGTTTGCCTTTGTACCAACATTTCGTTTAATGTATGTGAATAGTTTAACAGTTGCACAAAAGTAAAAGAAGATACATATGTATATATCTCTGTTGTATTTAACATTACACTATCGAAATTTGAATATTTAAATAAAAATACATAAAAGTCATACATTGTAACATCTTTAAACAATTTCCCGAAATTACTTTTTGAAGTGACTCAAGAATAATATGGTATATCCTTAGTATAACGATATTGGTCGTAAAAAGATTTCTACATCAAAATATAAACAAGAGCCTCAAAATCAGATAATGTTGCATGCAAAATTCTTGAAACAACTCAAAATACAAAAATAATACCAAAAATTAAGAAGTATGCATCCTCAAATAAACTGTTAAAAGATCAATAATCATGTAACAAGTATAAGCCTACAAGGCAGGGAGAGCAATGTAACATAAGAAGACTTGTCTAAATTTTGTAAATTTAGCTGAATTTCATGCGATTATCCGTTTTTGAATTTTTAAAAATAGAGTCAGTAACGAGGGAATTTCACATAGAACTCGTATATTGGCTATATAGAATTGTGTGTGAAATGTTGTGTGAAAAGCAGTAGAAGACTATCATGACCTATCATCCTGCATGCTACATAGCCTAACCGCCTGCAGAATGTAGATTAAAAAGACATTTCAGAATTATTAACAAACCCGTTCCAATTCATATTTAGAGTATTTTTTCGAAATTTCTTGTACCAGATTTGTTATTACTATAATTCAATTTATATTAAAATTACTATAAAGACAATAAAACGCACTAAACATAACCCTGCAATCCAATTTTATATTTAAAATCGAAATTATGAAGTATATCCGAAATTATAAATCTAAATAGCCATGGGCCCTACTATATTTTGCTCGTCACGGTCCAAAAATCAAAATGAATGAAAATCCTAAATTAATTTAATTGTTGTCCAGATTTACTTAACACCTACATATATCAAAACTCAAAACAATGTGAGTTATTGAGACAGATACCCGACTTATGCCCTACACTTATGTATTCGAAAAGTATCGCAAACTATATTTTAATTTAGAGTACCACAAGTATTATTTTAATTAATTGTTCATAAATATCACAATAATATGTATATTGTACACTATAGAATGATGATATAAAAGTGCTAATATAACCTTCTTTAGTTCAAGAAGTACTACGTTGGTTTTTCTAGATCGTATACGTGTATGAGAGAAATAAACGTGTGTCAGATACCTCTGTCTCTTCTATATATATTGAGTGAGTTACTTACGCTATTATTTATAGTGTTTTATATGTATGTGCAGATTATTTAACCATCTATGTAATGATATAAATATTACTCGGGAGTAGCATTTCATTACTAGTTAAATTGCAATTTTACTTTAAATTTCATGTTTGCATTCCATAATCTGGATAAGGAAACCTGTTTTTGCTATTGATTTTTATTATCGTCTCTTTTTTCGTATTTCCTTTTTGTTGACCGTACCAACTTTGCTATTTCGTTTCTTGTACGCTATCCGTGGCCCTCATTGTTTGTCTTTGTAATAGTCACCAAGACCGGCCCCTTGGTGTGAAACGAGTATCCCTGTATTTACTTCTCCTTCCTCTGTTATTATCATTAATCTTTTAAGCTTTATTAGCAATAATCATGGTTTGTTGCGCTTGTTGCGGCCGCAATACCGAACTTCACCTGGCCGTTAATTGTTGTATCTGTAAACGTCATTACAAAATAGAGTGCATTGATATTACTAGGTCTGAAGCTCGTAAAATAAATAGTAACTCTGGACTAACATGGACCTGTAAAACTTGTTCTCAGACTGGAAATGATTTGAACAGTTTAAGAAGTATTGTCATTGCCTTACAGGATCAAATAAAACAGCTTCAAATTAATAAGACTGCGCCGATCGTATCGGAATATGATGCTATGTGTAATGTTGAGCAGATAATTAGTGAGGTTTCAGAGCGAGAGAAACGGAAACTTAATGTTGTTGTCTATGGGCTCAATGAAATTAAATGCGATTCTAGGGAACAGCAAGAGGTTAGTGATAAAGTAGCTATTGGCGAGATCCTTTCTGTTGTGGGAGTGAATCAGACGGATGTAAAACCTATCAGACTAGGAAAGCATGATCCAACAAGAGAATTAAGCTGTCGTCCCATAAAATTTCGACTCGCTTCTGAAGCCCTCATCTCAACTGCTTTTCGCAACAGCAGGAAACTTAAGGGTCATGATAAGTATAATAGAGTGTTTATTTCTAGAGATAAGACTCCTCAGCAAAATAAATTATATAAAGCTGCCAAAGCTGAATTAAATCGTCGCCTTGACAACGGCGAAACAAATATAAAAATTGGATATAGAGATGGGTTACCATTGATCATATCATCCGTAAAAAACTAGAGTGTGCCAACAGTAAATACAATCTAAACATCTACTATCAGAATTCTCGTGGCTTACGTACAAAAACCAATGCTGTTTACACTGGCTCCGCTGCTGATGATTATGACATAATAATATTCACTGAGACCTGGTTATGTGATTCGATCTATAACAATGAACTATTTACGTCTAAATATACTGTATTTCGTAAAGACCGAAACTTTGCGAGAGCTGGCCTGATCACTGGGGGAGGTGTCTTGATTGCTATAGATAATAATATAAAATCGGAAATGGTGGATGTTTCGGTGTTGGGTAGTGTTGTTCCACTAATTGATGTTCTTGTTGTTAAATGTGTGTTTCGAGGTTTTCGGTTTGTTGTTGTTTCGGTATACATACCTCCTAATATAAGTACACAGGAATTTGAATATTTCTTTGAGGCACTTGAATTATTATTGCTTGACTTTCCTGTTCTAATGGTTGGTGATTTTAATATTACAAATTATGCAGAGGGACTATCTAATGACCATAAATATAATGCAGTTCAGAATTTTTCAACAATTTTAAGCCTTACACAATTTAATTTTATTTACAATAAGAATCAACGGCTCCTTGATTTGGTGTATAGCAATATTGATTCCGACATCACTGTGCACCGGGAGGTTGAACCCATTGTCTTTGAAGATGATCACCATCCGGCATTATGCGTTGTGGCTGGGATCCCTATAGCAACGTCACCTCAAAAACTACATATTGGTGACAATAAACGGTATAACTTCCATAGAGCTGATTTTGTGTCGTTATATAGTGTTGTATTGGATACTGACTGGTCGAAGATCGAAGAAGCTACTGATGTAGATTATGCGGTGGATGAGTTTTACAAAATTCTCTATGAGCTCTTAGATAAACATGTACCGCTAGCCAAGTATAAATGCAGCAACTCGATGCCATGATTTAATCAGTCCATTAAATACTGTCTGAAACTAAAAAAATATTACCACAAGAGATGGAAAAAAACGGGAGATGATCGACATTATGAGGATTTTAGTCGATTGCGTAGACATGTTAAACACGAAATTGAAATGGCTTACACCTCCTATATTCACAGACTGCAATCCAATCTGAAAAGTAAGCCTAACTTATTTTGGCAATTTGTTAATGCGAGGAAGAATACTTCTCAGGTACCATCTACTATGGTGCATAACGATGTTGAGTTTACCAATGGTCAAGATATTGTTGATGCTTTCGCACGGATGTTTTCCGAAGTTTATCTACCCAAGGAGAGTATGATTTCATCAGCTGTACATTCATTGTATGACTCGTTTGATATCTCAAAAGTGAGAGTGGAGGATGTTCTGTGTGGTATTGATAAGCTGAAGAGTGGGCATACTGCTGGTGATGACCAAATTCCCTCGTTTTTGGTAAAGGATTGCCGAATAGTTTTAGCTTCCTCATTAACATCCATTTTTAACTTATGCATTTCAGCACAAGGGTTTCCTGCATTGTGGAAAATTGCAAGAGTCACTCCAATTTTTAAAAGTGGTATACGTAAAAATATTCAAAACTACAGACCCATTTCCATAGTGTCAAATTTTTCTAAGGTTTTTGACCACATTATATATGAGGCAATCTATACCAACATTAGATGTAGGATTTCATTAAATCAGCATGGTTTCATGTCAGGTCGATCTGCAGTCACTAACCTTGCCTGTATTACCCAGAATATATGTGAAGCTATTGACTCTCGTTCTCAGCTAGATGTTATATACACAGATCTCTCTAAGGCCTTTCACACTATTGACCATAGTTTATTAATGACTAAATTGAGTGGTTTTGGCACTAATGGAAGTCTATTAAACCTTATGAGATGCTATCTTAAGGGAAGAACAAACTATGTTAGTTGGAATGGATATGTGTCACATAAATATGAATCAACGTCAGGTGTCCCGCAAGACTCCAACTTGGGTCCGCTACTTTTCGTCATATTTATAAACGATCTACTAGAAAACTTATCATGTCAGCACTTAGCTTATGCAGATGATCTCAAAATTTTTTGCCGTGTTGATGACTTGCATGACGCACTTACTCTGCAGGACAACATCGAACGTATCAGCGCCTGGTGTGTAGTTAACAAACTAAAATTAAATATTGCTAAGTGTAATGTAGTTTCGTTCTCGCGTAAGCTGCATAAGACGAATTTTAATTATAATATTTCTGGCCGTGTGTTGGGATGTGTGGACATAATCAGGGACCTTGGAGTAATGTTTGATAATAAGCTCACCTTTGAGACGCAAGTATCGGAAGTGTGTTGTGGTGCGATTAGGGTTCTTGGTTTTATTATCCGGAGTTGCAGGGAATTTAGTGACGTTAATGTAATGAAATCTCTTTACTTTGCACACGTTCGCAGTCGATTGGAATACGCGTCTCTTGTCTGGTATCCTCATTATACTTGCCATCAACTGAAGTTGGAACGGGTACAACGTCGCTTCCTGAAATATCTTACATTTAGAAGAACGAGTAACTATCTTGTGAGAAATTTTGATCACAATGTTCTTCTGCAACCGCATAATTTTACCTCTTTGCAGGCACGAAACATGAACTCGTGTTCAACTTTTCTTTATAACCTTATTAATAATAAGATTGATTTCCCGTACTTGTTATCATGTGTGCCTTTTCATGTCCCTATGAGACAATCAAGATACACATCTAGTTTCTATATCTCTCCGTTTAGGACAAATGTAATGCACTTTTCTCCTATTACTAAGATGTCTACATGCGCAGAAACAGTTTATATTGATATCTTTTTCAATAAATTATGCTGATTGTAATTAATTAATATGTAATCATACACGTTTTCTTTTCTTTTGTTAGTTAGTGTCCTTGGAATTTTCTGTTGGCACAAATAAATATTATTATTATTATTATTATTATTATTATTAGATCCTCTTTCCCGTGGATAATATTCAATAGTTAATGGTTTTATAACACTTCGAAAGAGATAGACCAAAGGTTGGAAGTTATCTTCCATAAGAGCATTCTTGTGATGCCCGTGTAACTACCCGCGCTATTAGTTTGTCTTTATGTTTAATTTTTTGTTGAATTACCTCCAAGTTCTTAAATTCCCGGGTAATGTTCAGTTCCGTATTCTATCTAGAGTAACTTCAGTAAGTAACAGTTATTGCGTTTCTCTTGAGTCTACGTGGTCTCTTGTATTTTATTCTTCTTGGTTTAGCAGTCAAGTAATTACAGATTGTTTTAAGAGAATAAAAGACATGTTTTTGTGGAACAATCTACATGTAATCAGAAACGTACAAACTAATAAAAGTTGTTGAAAACTAATAAAAGTTATAAAACCCACTCAACAAGACTCACATGCATGGGGAGAAATCCGACATAAGACAGTTCCAAGTCGGTATAAAGCAGATCCCACTTTGTTCCTAATAGGCATGGACAGACTAATGAAAAATATTAGGATGCAATAGTGGGATATAATAAACCTACTTCAACTATAATGGACAGACTGCTAAACGCCATCGATATCGTTCTTATAGCAGACAATCTGCCAAAGATGCAAAAACTAGTATATAGATTGGCAAAGAAGAAAAGCTAAAAATAGGCATTAACATAAAAAACATTAAATAATGACGCTAAATGCTGCCTCCGTGGGTGATGATAACGTCTCCATAACACATAAAGGACTTCTCATAAAGGATGTATACACCTTCGTCTACCACCATTACATGAACTTTATAGAAACTGAAATAGCCAACAGAATGCAAAAAAGGGTTAAGGAAGAATCTTAAACTAACAGTATATAAGACCATAGCAGACTCATATGAAGTTGGCGCCGAAGTTTTCAAAAAGGAATCTAATTCTTAGAGTTTTGAGACAAATAAGTACCGTTCTAGAGTTCTTGCATAAAATGTTCAATAATTCTGTAAAATTGACCAAAAAAACAACCATCATGTTTCAGGGCTAGCACCGTAATTTGTTCGTTCAAGAGTTGTGATCGTTTCTTTCAGCCTACCGGAAAGAGTTCTGGGGTTCCTTATTTCTTTCGGGAATGGTTCAGCATTTTTCTGCAGAAGTTGCAATTTTTGCTTTCGCAAGAATAATTCTGACTAGAGTTCTGGATAGCACTCGTTTTTTCCAGAAGTTATTTGCAAAATTCGAACTAGTGTGCTATGTGTCGAAAAGAAAAAATGCACAGAAGTTCTGATTAGTGGGTATTTCTCGGAGAGTTGTATCGAACATTCCCTGAACTTCTGAATTTACAACTTTATAGAAAAACGAGGATTTTTGATAGAACTCTTCGAGCGCTACCCAGACCTCTACTCAGAACTCTATTCAGAACTATTCTTGCGAAATAAGAAAATTGCAACTTTTGCAAAAGAAATTTTTGCTGAACCATTCCCGAAAACAATAAAGAACTCTAGAACTGAAGCTGAAAGAAAAGCGATCAGAACACTACAACAAACAAATTACGGCGCTAGCCCTGAAACATGATGGTTGGTATTTTTGGGGTAATTTTGCAGAACTATTGAAAATTTTCATGTAAGAACTCCTGAAATATATACTATATATATTTTTTTGAAAATTCGGGCGCCAACTTCAGAGGAGTATCAACGATCTCATACGTAAGTAATGCGTAAGAGTTTAAACAAGAAAATAAACTAATAGCAACATAAATTACAATGAGAATAGTAATGACAATCGTTCCTACCAATTGTCACAGTAAGATTATTAATTTAGTGCAACCTCTCGACAACATAAAATGGAAGATAGCAAAATATTTGACCTCACTTACTCCGGGGGATGATGTCGTAGAAGTCGTTCTTTGCTTCTTACTTGAGTTTTGAGCTGGTTTCCAAAAGTGTTACAGCAATATTTCAATCGAACCTCACTTAAAGGGCGTAGTGGTCTTCATCTCATGAATATCGTCTTTAGAGGGTAGATCCTAGCTTATCAGTTGTGTCTCCGAACTACGAAAATAAAATGCACAGGGTACCGAGAACTAGGTTTTTGTATCTAAAATTCACCTTCGCGGTGGCGATGTACTTCGCTTTCCCGTGCAATATTTCCTTAACGTTTGAGGACGCTACTTACTTTGTTAATGCTGCTTTCGTGCTTAGTCTCTTTGTTGTTGGGGCGTACGCAACGAAATTCAGGTGCCAAAATCACAGCTCAGCTGGCAAATGTGACTGCATTTCCTGCAAACCACGTCCCTTGCAATAAAGGGAAAATGCTTCCGTTGGGAACAAAACTAATCGAATTTCTGAACTGGAGGTAATTATTGGAGAGCTGCTAAAAGAGATCCATGGTTTAGACCAGATGTTTATAATGAGACAACTTCAGATTAATGCTTATCAACAAAACTTAAGTCTATATGCGTTGTTTATTGATTATAAGCAAACATACGACTTCATAAAAGGGGTATATTTTGCATGGAAAAACTAAAGGTGCCCTGCAAATTAAAAAAGCTAGTGACAGTAACATTCTAAAACACATATAATAGAGTCTTGTTGGAAGGGAAGTTGCTTAAGGAATTTGGTATTCAGCAAGGCTCCAGGTAAGCAGGTCCATTGTCCGCAACTCTGTTTAACTTAGTATTGGAGATGATTTTATCGAAAAGTGAAATAAGGACTGAGATTTGATATACAACAGCAGATATCTATGTATGGCTTATACGGATGATTTAATTTGGTTAAAAAGAAAATTGATCGAAACCAAAATTATATAGCATAATATGCAGTATATACCATTAAAAAAGGTTGACAAAGTGGAATATTTAGGAGAAATGAAACGAGTAAAGGATATGGGGCGCAGGAGATAGGACAAAGAATAGTCGAGAGAAGTGGGACTGCAGGAATACCAACAGGAATACTTCAAACTAAAAACATCTAGGGCTGTTGAATACAGAATATATTAAACAATAATACGACCAACAGTTACGTACGCGTACGAAACGTGGATCATGAACCAGATGGAGGAAGACGGTCATAAAGTATAGGAAAGATGGATCCCAAGGAAAAATGTTTTGTGGGGTGACGGTAGGAGAGAAGAATAAAGAAGGCGGACACACACGGAAATAATGGAAATATACAGCAGACAATCGATAATCTAGATAGTCAGAGTTCAAAGTGCTAAAAGGTCGAGACACCTTGTAAGAATGATAAAGGATAGATGGGCAAAGAGAGCTTTAATGGGAGGAGAAAGAACAATCAAAAGAAAAGGACGACTCAAGGAAATGGTCACATATGGTTAACGGGGATGTCAGGATTGTTGGAGCCCAGTACAGAGGTAATTGAAGGAGGGCAACAAAGCTTGTGGCGCTGACAAACTACTATACTACATGCTTGGAAATTGCAACACCAAGTAGGCGTGCGAATTTTTGACTTATCCAAGGAGGAACATTTACCTATTCAAATGTAATAATTGATTAATATTTCAAAGAAAAAGGACCAAGACTAACACGTTTCACGTTTTCTTTATTAATAATATGTTGGGCTTCCCTAATAAGTTTCTAGATGTCTGCTAGGGGTATGGTGTTCTAAGCAACATGCAATTTATGTCGGTGGGCTTCCAGTGCGGAGGATTTGCTGAGTCGTGTTCAATTAGTAAGAGGTCGGGGGATTTGGGTGGTCATAGTAAGATATTGACAGGTTCTAAAACAAGTTAAACAGAATGAAAACAATAGCAAACGATGAAAATTGAATAGAAATCGCAAGAAATACAACTGACAATAATGCAAGAAAAAATTGCATGCGGTTTCAGATATGCCATGACCACTTGATCCACCGCAACAAAATTTTTAATCAATTACCACTTGTGAATAAGTAAACGTTTCTGCCAAGTTTGGTCAACAAATTCGCAACCCTTGTTGTATTTCAATTTCCATTTCATGGAGTATATATGTATATATACTGTGTGTCTAGCTAAGTTCGCGACAAATGGAAAACTTTTTATTCTTGGGTTTATGAAAAAAGTTATTCTTTATAAAAAGTCCTGCTTCATCTTCTTCTTCTTAATCTTTTACCCTTTCTACCTTTCGGTGTAAGGGTTCGGAGCCACCGAGCCGTATATGTACACGCATATACCGTACCGCTCCTGGCCCACCCAGTGGCATTTCCTTCATTTTCGCAGCTTATTAGAGGTCCAGATCCCTTTTTAGGATTTTAAACTGCTACGCTCTGCCGCTACCGGGTCTCGAACGCCGGCCCTTCGCACTGTGAAGCGCGAGTTTTACCACTCAGCCACTGAGGGGTTTAAAAAGTCCTGCTTCATCCAAAACTTAAATGGCCTACATCCGTAAACGGCGCTTGAATATAAACATGTTCTTTTAAATAACCCCACAAGAAAAAATCAAGTGGGGTCAGATCTGGGACCGAGGTGGCTTTCGGAAATGTCGAAAACAGATTTAACAACAAACGCCAAAACCATGTTGCTGATAACGAAATGGAACTAGAAGTGATGCTATCAGCAATAGAACAGCCGAGGTGTTCGTTGCGGAAAAGAGCATTGTTGATGTCAAACACTATAAGCAAAGATTCGGTAGCTAAAATTTTCTAAAAAAAAACAAATTTCATCCCTACAAGCCTACATTTGTACACACTCTAAGACCAGATGATAATAACAGACGATTGGAGTTTTGTGCCGACATTCAAGCAATATTAGCAGATAATCCTTTTGTGTCGAGACAAATTTTATTTTCCGATGAAGCAACATTTACATCGAACGGAACTGTATCGAGTCAAAACTGCCGTTGGTGGACAGATGCCAACCCACATTTTACAATAAAAACTCAAAGTCAATATGCGTTCAAGACAAATGTATGGTGCGGAATCTACAAAAGTTATGTAATTGGACCTTTCTTTTTCACTAATCTTTGAATGCCGACCGGTATCTAAATTTTTTGCAAAGTGAAATTAGTAATTTTATCGACAATCTTCCATTGCTGGAACGCCAACATATTTGGTTTCAACAGGATGGTGCACCTTGTCATAGCAGGTTGGACGTAAGGCAATATGTTGAAGATTGTTTTAACGAAAGGGTTATACACCGCTTTTCCACAATACGTTGGCCACCTCGGTCTCCAGATCTGACCCCACTTGATTTTTTCTTGTGGGGTTATTTAAAAGAACATGTTTATATTCAAGCGCCGTGTACGGATGTAGGCCATCTAGAACGTGTTATTAGAGAAGAAATCCGTAAAATAACTCCACAAACAATTAGAAGGGTTTTAAGGCATTTTTGTGATAGAACCGTTGCATGTATGGAACCAGAAGGCGGATATGTTGAAACATTTGTGTAACATTTTCAATGCTTTCTTTTGTGTAAATGCTGTATTTAAATTGTATAATTTCCAATTCTGAACGACTATTCCTTATAACATTTTAAGTATTATTGAAAATAAAGGTACTTTACTCTTATACTAATTTCATATGTTTTGTCATATCTCGTATATGACTAACAAATATTAAAATCTGACAATCTGAATTTAAGTTTTGGATGAAGCAGGACTTTTTATAAAGAATAACTTTTTTCATAAACCCAAGAATAAAAAAGTTTTCCATTTGTCGCGAACTTAGCTAGACACACAGTATATATATATTTATATGTATATATATATATATATATATATATATATATATACATTTTCGGTAATGAATATAATGCAATAATATGAAAATTCTTGGTCAGAATCGGAATGATGAGAGGCAGAGAAATCAAAAAAGTAAGAGTAATACAAAGAGGTGAAAATGAGCGGTTGCAAGATCTTTAAGCGTGCCTATCGAGATGCTTCTATTTAATTAATTTAATTAATTTTAATTAAGGAAGCGCTGGACGTTAATTTGGATCGGTCAATTCACCATCTTTTCAATAACTCATTATTTTGTTTTCAATTTCAACGTGCAAGGTCTCCTGAAACGTTTTGCTTTTCGTTTCATAAGAATCTTATTAATTAAAATAATATGACATGCTGGAATGGATAAACTAATATGCATACGTCTGCAAATTCTGACTAAATTGTGGAACAAACTACGCTGTTATGTGCATAATTGATATTAAGTGATCACAATTAATAGTGGTAGAAGTCTAACCTTGTTTCGTTCCTAATAAGAATATTTTTTACTGTCGCCGCTGATAAGTTGTTATGATTATAAGATGCAAATTACCAGAAGTGAAAGAAGTAGTGTTTAATTATGTGTTATAAAGATTGCGGATAAGGGGTAAGAATTTTTAATGAGATTGGCGTGATCTTGCATATTTATTTACAGGCAAGTGCTTATCGGTACAATAGTGTGATTGCATTTCTAAGAAAAGTAACTAAAAAATTAAACCCTTTTCGATACAGTTTCTTATCGTTTAATTTTAGTAACGATGACAAACTCGAAGTGTTTACAAACTTACATGTGAGGGCAAGTTCATGTCTTTCTAAAATTTTCATGATGAGCTTTATACATTTGCTATAACAACCAATAAAGTTAATCATATTTATCTGTTCTTTCTGGATGGACTTACTACTTTCGATTGAATCAAATTTTCAACGATTATAAAATGATCATTCGCCTCGGGTAAACAGTTCCGTATTTATCCGCAATGGCACATTTTACATGAAAATATTGATTGTGGAAGCCGTTACTTCGTGATAGTTAATCATATTCATACAAAGAAAAACTAGTACTTTGTTTTATATCATTTATTGAGACATAACGTGACTCTACTTTCAGCATAGATCATGTCATTATCATGATATTTGTGTATCAATATTTTATATGGTTACACTTTTAGCCAAAATATATCGTATATACGAGGCAAGTTTCGAATTTTCTTCGATCTTGGAATTATAGAAGACGCGGCTAAATCACGAAAACTTATCATTTTCGTTTCATTTAAAGAAGGTGTGAAACCTTTAGAAATCATTCAACGTCTGCAAGGCCTACTTGAGACAGGCTGCAGAATCTACACGCAGAGTCTATCGATGAGTTTTAAACCTGACGGAACGCCACTAGAAGAGATCCGCGCGGTGGACGGCCGAGCACCTCTGTAAATGAAAGAAACGTTGTTGTCGTAGGGAAACTACTGAAAGATAATTTACGAATAATTATTAGGAAAAGTAATAATTGTGTCATTTTTATTGATTATACTTCAGTTAACGCCGAATATTATTCTGATCCTTTATCTGACCCATGGCAGTAGGCACTTTGCAAGAAACGGTCTGGGAATTTGCATAAGCGTCCATTATTACTACAAGAGAATGCAATATGCCATGCAGCACCAAGAACGAAGAATGTTTTAAACCAGGGTTTCCCAACAATTTTTGCGCCAAGCCTCCCCGGATTATAAAAAATATTTTCATACCCCCTTTGAATTTTTTTATAATGTCGTGATAAAAAGAAAAGCACATCTTTTAACGACACTTACTTGTAAATTACCAGTATCTATAATCTAATAAAATAAGTGATATAAATAAACTTTGGTCCTATTTGAAACTTTGGTGCTCACCCCTAAAAATAATTAAGTATTATTAAATAGGAGTGTGGCACCGGCGTGCGGTGAACGTGATAGAAGTGTTTGACTTTTCATCAGCATTTAACCTGAGAATTCGAGGGGTGTTGTGTGAGTTAAACACAAATAACCTTAAGGACTGTGTTCAAGTTGAAAAATAGCGAGTGAACAAAAAATTCCCGAAGAACAAACAACAGGGAACGCGGTTGGACGGTGACAGCAAAAATTGAAAAAGGATATGTTATAAAGATAACGACAACAAGCGGATAAGTCACCGACCTCTGCAGAAAGAAGAAGTCCGCCGAATCCGAAAACAAAATTTGTAAATACAGGAAATCTGAAGATTAGATACAAAACGTTAACTGTACGAAGAGGAGTTGATACTTACGAAGGGTCGACCTTGATATCAATTTCTATCGCGGTGTAAAAGATGACTTAAGTGAAATGAAGGACAGCGATGATGAAGGAAAAACAAAAGCCGAAAATTGAGACGATAAGAAACCAGACAGGAGATGGATCAGGTACAATAAGAATTAAAAGAAGCTAATGAGAGAATAGAAAAACTAGAAAGCGATAAACGAAGAAAGAACATTGGTATTCAGGGCTTGCCGACAGACATAAGTAATCCGGGTGGATTAAGAGAGGCAATAGGAAATTTTATCGAGAAAGGGGTGAGGCTAGCGGTGAAAGTCAATGAAGCAAGAAAACTGGGAGGGAAAGTTTGTTTAGTAGAGCTAGATAGCAACACGAAAAAATCAGAGTCATGAAAAACAAAAAAGGCTAGGTCAGTTATAAGAAAAAATATATATAAACGATGATTTAACTACGGATGAAAGCGAAATACAGGCAAAAATTAGAACCCTAGCTAAAGAAAAAAGCTTAAGGGAAAAAGCGCTAATATCGGGGATCAAAAGTTGATCTTAGAAGTATGGAAATGGAATAATGAGAAAGGACTGTTGGAAAAAGCAAAAGGGCAACAAGCCAAAAAAACTAACAAAATGCGCAAATCAGAACAGTGTGCAGATGGCGACTTGGTAAAAACGAAGGATACGAGAAAAAGTACTAGTAGTATCGTAAAAGTAGCAACATAGAACACTAGAGGATTATACCAGGACGGCAAATTAAGGCAATTGAACTGGTGGCGCTACAGGAAACAAAGCAGTTGAGGCAAGCTAGTCAAGAAGACTATATATTCTTTAATAATAGGAGGTTGGGCACCGCAGTTATAATACACACGAATCTAAGGTCTTGAATTGTCGATTTTAAGGCAATATCAGATAAACTATGCATACTGAGATTAAAAGGAAGGTATAAAAAAGTCTCATTTATTAATATCCACAGGCCCACCGGGGAAAAAGACATTGATGTAAAAGAAAATTTCTACCATGAGCTATATCACGCTTCTGAAAGCATACCAAGGTATGATTTAAAAATCATCGTTGGTGATGCCAATGCAAAATTAGCCACCGAGGAAGTACATATGCCCACGGTAGGTAAACACAGCTTACATGAGACAACAAATGAGAATGGGAATATACTAATAGACTTTGCAAAAGAGAAAAACCTTATCATAAAAAGTACCTATTTTCAACAAAAGGACTTATACAAGGGCACATGGAGATCTCCAGATGGTAAGACAATAAATCAAATCAGATCATGTCCTGATAGAAAAAGACCGGGAAAAATGTATTACACATAGAACATATAGACTCAAACCCTCTTTTGGTTGGAATAAAGTGGACACAGCTAATAGCTGAGAAGCCAAATAATCAAAAATCAACAAGGGGTCCGATAATTAAGCTAGAAACAATGGAGGAACAATTGGAATACGCAAATATAATTAGCCAAGAACTGGAGGATGTTACAGAAGATAATGTAGAACAAATGTGGACCGTAATTAAGGACACTATGGAAAGGGCAGGGATGAACAGCAACAAAAGCACAAACAAAAAGCATAATGGATGGTTTGATGATAAATGCAAGGCGGAGTTGGAGAAACGCAGTAAACTAAGACTAAAAATGTTAACGCAACCAGGCCAAACATTAAAGAAGAATTACGCAATAGAATAATGACAGGGAACTGTTGCGTATATGCGCTTAATAAATTGCTCAGAAGCAAACACATATCCAGTGATAAGACCCATTGTTACGTATGCATCTGAGACCTGGGTAGTAACGAAAATGGAAGAAACAATGTTGCTACTGTGGGAACGAAAAGTACTGTGAAAGATCTTCGGTGGAAAAATCGAAAATAATCGGTGTGTAAGGCGTACAAACAAAGAACTGGAAGCGTTATACGGAGAACGCAATATAGTAACAATAGCTAAGGCACAAAGACTCAGATGGTTGGGGCACATAACAACAGAATGACCCACTCTAGAATATCAAAAATAATCTTGTCAAGCACAATAGGAGGAAGAAGGAGAAGGGGAAGATCCAAGACGAGATGGTTCAGCGAGGTAGTAAAAAATGTGTAGGACTTAGACATTTACAACTGGGAACGGAAAAAAAGAACAAGAGAGAATGGTGAGCAATAGTCAACCAAGCCATGAGCCTACTAGATCGCGGTGCTGATTTATTATTATTATTATTATTATTATTATTAAAATAGTTATATAAGTGCGAGGCTTGCGCTTGCATACCTGAACCAGCTGGTCGAGTCTAAGTTCAGGTTTCCCAGAACTATCGTCAAATCGCTATCGATGGCAAGACAATTTCACTGCTTAGCTTTGATTTGAACCAAAGGTGAAAAACCTGTCTTACATAAGTAAGTCAAGGAAAACGGCACAAGTATTCACAAAGCAAGAGAGGTAAGTTTTGGATTAACATGAAAACGTTTTATCCAACATTTCTCCAATGTCAAGAGATGGAAATCATATTGCCCTAAAGCTTCGAGTTTAGCTGATTAAAAGGCTTCAGTCAAATAGGCCAACCTCCATTGAAATTGTCGATTATTGAACATTTGCAGAAAATCGTTTTCTTTTAACTCAAGAAAGAGGTTGGCCTCTTCTTTGAACTCATAAAGAGGAGCCAACATATCACCCTTAAAAAACCAGCGTATTTCTGTGTGGAAAGAAATCTGGAAGAAGTATGTGATCAGAATTGAGATCTTCGCGATGTAATGTAAACTATCGACTGTTCAAAGGGCCGCCCTTAATGCAGTTCGCCCCCTTCATAGCAGAATCTAAAGTTTGGCATAAATTCTATGGCAATGTGTTTGAAACCAAAGTTTATAGATAAATGTATAACACTAACCAGGGACTCTTTTCCTTTACTTTTTGAGCTAAGTCTGGTTGTGTACCCATCATTGCAGGTCCACCATCTGAGGCCAAGTCAAATGAGTTTATCGCAATTCAAATAATTGTTTTTATGAAGTCAGATTTCGCATCAAATATATTGTCAGATCTAGTGACTATCGTCAAAGATTGGGAATACAAAAAGTAAGAAATTGAATTTAATCTTTCCTGACGTATCGAACATAAACCATACCAATTTTGTGAATAGGCATCATTACAGAGGCAAGTAATCATTCTAAAGTCTTAGAGACTAACAGGTTAGCACTATGAAGTAAATAATTCTTGACCACTAACGGGAAATGCAGCAATAGTAGTAAAGTAAGCAATGCTCGAGCAATACCAAATAAACTATAGTGTCCTTTCTTCGTGGTAATTTCATTTCTTCCTGTTTTATAAAAACTCCAAATGTGTCATCAAAAACGAATAGCAAGTTTTGTCGACCTAATATCTGGAGGTTCAAGATAAACCTGCTTCTAGAAAAGAATTGAGCGAGACAGAAACGAACATGTACTAATTGAGTGATTATGTGGTAAGTTCCTGACCATTACGGATAAGTACCAACGTTGAAACTAAAATTTATACTTACCCATTCCCATCTCTGATATTCGCAAATGAGAACGGAATCATTCAAAAGAAACACGAAGTGAATAGAAATATAATTGACGTGTAACATTTATTAAGACAAACAACGGGATAATGTAAAAGAAATAGAATCAACAACAAGAGAATAAAGGAAGTGATGGATGAGAATTTTAATATGAAGGGAACACAGTAAAAAAGACATGAGGAGGAAGGAATTTAATGTAAATGTAATTTAAAAAAGCGAAAGAAAGAACCGGGAAGCCTGGGCCAAAAAAAAATATGCAATTAAGAAAGGAACTAAATCATCAAAAGAAGTCGGAAAACTGACAAGTAGAAATAATTTGAGAAGGTGAATTTATGAGTATACTTATACACCCACCTCTTTTTTTACACGGTCTTTTTTTACACGATTTTGAAATAACGCGGTTCACCAATAAGAATAAATACACTTTTTTACACGAATTTTTTGTTCTAGCACGAATCCCTAAAAATTTTTTTGATTCTAATTTTAACAGTGTCTTACAGAAACTTATCTATACAGCAACAAAATACAATTTGGGGGAATACCGTAACCCGCCGGTATACATAACTAAAGAAACCGTCGGTCGGTTTATGCCCATAGATGTGTTAGTGACTTGGTCTACTTCATGGCTTTTTTACTTTACGGGAACTACCCGATTTTTATGATCGCTTTTGTCTTTATCTCATTGTACTTCAACTTGAACACACCATTTCGTCGTTATTCAGTATTGTGTTAAAGTTTCTAGATCGTAGGACGTAATAAATAATTTAAATAAAGTTCTAAAAGTTAATGTTCAAATTAAAGTTCTTTTAATCAGGTGATGAAATTTTCAGTTTAATTTATATTGATGACAACTTTTTACTACTAAAACAGGTAATATTGTGTTAAATAAAAGTTCTATAAGCAATATTATTTTACATCGTTTTTACAGTACTAACCCTTATTAATAAAATGCTTATCTTATATGATAGATCTCTACCACTAATAGGTCAATAAAACAAGGCTGGTTTGAACGATAGTTATATTTTCAGAACGTTTACAAACGTTTTCGGAATACCTTCTTCAGTGAAAATATAACTAGATAAATATATAAACAAACATTTGTTTTTTATTTGGGAACTATCAACAAAATGACTAATGACTAGGATTTCTTGATATAGAGGATGTGTAACCAACTTTTTATATATATATAGATTATAAAAACTAAATTAATGTGTAAACATACATGCAAATTAAGTAAAACCTTATATCAAAAATCTTTGTCGAAACCTTAACAATTCTGTTCAAGGACTAGGAAAACCCAAATTTAAAAACCTAGCCAAAGGTTTCCTTCTTAAGAAATGCAAATGTCATTTTAACAAATTGCTATATACATTACTTAAATTTTGAATATCGTTCAAACCAGCCTTGTTTTATTGACCTATTAGTGGTAGAGATCTATCATATAAGATAAGTATAAAAGGTCACGAAATATATATATATATATATACATTTACTTAATAAAATGCCTAAACAACAACAAAATATTCCGAAGAGACAAGCAATTTCGTTAGGAACCAACATAAACATCTTAGACTGTCTAAAGAGAGGCGAAGGTCCCACATCTATTGGCAGAGCTTTTGGTTTAAGCGAAGCGACTATAAGAACAATTAGAAAAATGAGAATTCCATTCGACAGTCAATTATTTCTGGATCGGAACTTAGTTCTAAAACATCTTCTTATAGTCGAAATCCTATCTTGGAGAAAACGGAAAAACACATGGTGTTTTGGATGGAAGATTTGCAGAAAAAATACCTATTGATGGGAAAATTATAAAAGAGCAAGCATTTCGAATGTACAACCAACTTCAGGAATTGGAACCATCAACAAGTCTTCAGTCAACGAAAGAAACTGGCATGTAATGCAAGTGAGGGATGGCTGACAGGTTTTCTGAAAAGACACGCATTTCACAATGTAAAAATAAAAGGATAAGTGGCATCAGCAGACGAAAATGCTGCAAAAAGCTTTCCGGATAAACTAGCAAAAATAATTGAACAGGACGGTTATACTCCAGATCAAATATTTAATGCCGACGAAACGGGATTGTTCTGGAAGAAAATGCCTAAAAGAACGTACATAGCAAAATCTGAAAAATCTGCTAGTGGTTTTAAAGCGGTCAAAGATCGGGTGACGTTCTTGTTATGCAGTAACGCATCTGGTGATAAAATGTTAAAGCCTCTGTTAATCAACAAATCCCTTATGCCACGAGCTTTAAGAGGTAAGAACATTAAAAAACTTCCAGTTCACTTGATGGCGAATAAAAAGGCATGGATGACAGCTGATCTGTTTACAAATTGATTCAACAACTGCTTTGTTCCTGAAGTCCAGAAATATATGAAACAAAAAGGTTTGGAATTCAAAATACTTTTGCTCGTTGATAATGCGCCCAGCCATCCAGTGCTGGATCATCCATATATTCAACTGCTGTTTTTGCCGCCTAATACCACCTCGCTGATTCAGCCACTCGATCAGGGTATTATAGCAGCATTTAAAATGTACTACATCAAGCAAACGTTTAAATATATTTTAGATTCAATGGAAGAAAGAAATTTTAATGTTATGGAAGCATGGAGAAAGTTTACGATTATGGATTGTATTACACATGCTTCTTTTGCAGCAGTTGCGCCAATCGATCTTAAATGCTTGTTGGAAAAAATTTTGCCAGCATACGTCAAAAGTGGAAGTTTCGTAGTACAAAAATCAGCTGTGTGTTCTGAAATTATAAATCTATCGAATGCAATTGGTGGCGAACATGCAAACGGCTGATATCGATGAATTAATGCGAGAAAGCCCTTTGGATGAGGACGATTTGATCGAATTTATGACAGTTTGTGATAATAAAGAAGTCGATAATGACGAAGACGAGGATGAAGTTCAGTTATTAACGGCTGATTTAATTCGTGAGGGCTTGAAATTTGCTACAAGTATGGAACAACATTTTCTTACTCATGATCCTGACATGGAGCGTGCATTAAAATTTCAACGTAATCTTAAGTTTTGTGTAGCTGGATATCAAGAATTATATAAGCAACTGCAGAAACCAAAGAAACAGCCGCTAATAACAGACTTTATAACCACAAAAACCAACAGAGGCCGTTAATAACGAACCAAATTGTTCATTTGAATCAAACCCGACAGTTGAGCTAGACATATCTGACATTTCTACTGATGATAGCATTTTTAGCCCAGTCCGTAATAAACGTGCACGCTTGTTATCAAGTAGCGATGAATAGTGGCAATTGATTTTTTTTTCCTAATTTCAATTTGAATTTTTATATGTTTTGTACTTATGGATTGAATTTTCACTATACACTAATTTTAATTTTTTGCAATAAAAATGAATTGTTTTTCTTTTATAAATACTTATGTAATATGGATTTCATTATTACTTCTTTTGCACGGTTTTTGGGGAAAATAGTTAAGAGTTTTTTCATCTTACACGATATTTTAAAGTTGTGGAACATATCCACAAATGTACCATATGCCGCATATATTTTTTACACGATTTTTTTGCACGCTTTTCTAAGGAACGTATCTACCGTGTAAAAAGGAGTTGGGTGTATCTAAACCCAACATCAAGAAAGGTCAGAGGAATTAGGGAAAACGAAGAAATACACTTTTGGTCTGTAAAATTTGATTCTTCTACGACTCTGATGACAGAGTTGATGTTAAGAAAGGTATATCCATCGTATCCTTTGGGTAAATATTGATAAATAAAAACATGGCGAGAAAGGACGCCAACAACTAATCTGCAGTCATAAAAGAATGAGGTAATAAATAATTGGACGATGTATCTGAACAGATAAGCAATGAAGATAATGGAAGTACTTACTAAAACGTGGTACGTAAAAGTATCATGCGTGTAAAGAAGTCATGACAAAAGAACTTATTTCTGTAAGCATTGCGCTCTATAACAATAATTCATTTTTAACGGAATTTTGTGTATCGCTTAGTTAGAATAAAGTTCTATACATCGTTGTTAAGTACATAGTAAGACATCAAACGAGGAACTACATATGTATATACATACATATGTATGTATGAAATATTAATAAATAATAATAAACTATGTAAAAATGTAGGAGGGAAAAAGCGCTGCGCAATATACCATTTGCATGTAACGATTTCGCAATTAAAGTTATAATGATTAAATTAAATTGAATGCAAATTATGCACACATACAGTCTCTGAACAAATTAATTGGAATATCTCATTAATCACCCTTTTTCCTAGAAACGCCAGCTATTGTTAAGGGGTTATATTATTGCACCAAGAAAATAAATTACACCCAAAATAGTATTTATAAGGGTACAAGAATACTCA
This sequence comes from Chrysina gloriosa, assembly GCA_038088585.1. Lineage (NCBI taxonomy): Eukaryota > Metazoa > Arthropoda > Insecta > Coleoptera > Scarabaeidae > Chrysina > Chrysina gloriosa. The sequence continues at coordinate 10,888,979 of CM076095.1, forward strand.
CTTTTTCTTCTTGTTTGTGCAACATTTACTTTAGGTACAGCTTAAAGGAGAGATCGATATTAAAGAATTCGTTATAATCCTATGAAAACTAGGTTTTGCACTATTGTTTTTTGTTTTGTGTTAGTACTTAGTGGTTGTGCAGGTAAAATGATTATTCTATTTCCCTCTTTTTTGATGTAGTTACTTAGCGTTAGCACAAATTTAAAGTATTTGGGTGTCTTAATAAGTAGAAAATATTCGATAAAGATTCAACGCCACAACGAAAAGCTTGCTATACAGGCCATTGTATGTAAAGTTGGGCGAACACATAACGGGGAATTACAAAATTACAGAAAGTAGCTTCAAGTGCTACACGCCGTTTAACGAAAACATTAATTAAGGGGACTTGGCACCTCTACACAAAGACAGGGAAAATACGGTCGTAAAAGGTAAACCCCACAGAAATCTTCAGGGTACAAGTAGCAGATTTGCTATGAGAAAACCAATGAAAACGACTTCAGAAGAAAGGGTGTGTGTCATTTATACCAAAATTGCTTAATATCCTGCAGATTTTCCAACGGAATATCAACATTTCATAGGCGAGGATTGGAAAAAGGTGCATAACTTAATAGGACGATATTTGTTTAATGTTTGCATCATTCAAACGGTTTTTTTAGCGACAAACCGATAATTTCGGCATCCCGGATACCGGGATTCCGATCGCCCATTTCCGGTATTAGAAAATTTGTATTTAGGCAAAAATTCGAGTTTTACCTATATATCTAGCAATTATTTATTTCATGTTGTTACACTTAGCGCAGATCTTCTTTCTTTTCGCCGGACTCTCCAAAAAGTTTGTAGATTTTTAGATTTATTTTAGGTAATATCGACTTGTTGCAATCGACTGTTAGTGATAATAGCAGATATAATAAAGTTAAAGAAGCTTTCATTTCCAGTAAACAAGGTAGTATTTCTGACTGCTTATAGATTCTAGAGCAACTAGACATGTGGTTACTTATCGTGATTCTTTTAGTAATCTCGAACCAATAAACAGCCCTTGCTCAATTGAAACAGGTAGTACAATGCTTCAAAGTACGGGGACTGGTTCAGTTGTATCAAATATTAATAGCATGCATGAAACTATAGAATTAACTATTAATGACGTTCTATATGTCCCAGGTCTTACAGCTAATTTGATCTCTATTCGTTATTTAACAAGTTATCATGATATCGAAGTTGAATTTGACAACAATGTTTGTACATTTATTCGCAAAACAACAGGCAAAATTGTTGCAACTTTTGGCTTTGCTGATTTATATGTTCTTGATGTGGTTAATGATTTAGCACTTTTAGTTTTAACTCTGATAATGATCAAGTATGACATCAGCGCCTAGACCACATGAATTACCCTGCTTTAAAATGTCTTGAAAATATGGTTACTGCTTTAAAAATGTCTAATAATCCTACTATTAATTACTAATTATGTATTAAAGGGAAAGCACATCGTAACCCATTCCCAAAAGAACTGAAGTTAAGCATGCCAATGACGTTCTGGAATTAAAGCATACTGATATATGCGGGCCAATGCATATACCCTCTTCTTAGTGGTACCCGATATCTCCTTACTCTCATAGATGATAAAACTCTAATGAAATTTATCTCTTTAAAAAAATAAAATGTAACTTTACTACGACTTATATTCGCAATGAAAAAAGGGCATATTTTAAGTTTATTGAAAGATCTCGTGATGATTCGTTGCTGTGGAGGGATATTAACCGTTTGGGCTTCATTGAAAAGAAGAGTTCGTCAATACCCGTGCAATTAAACGATGTTAATCTTATTAACAACTTCTTCGTCAATAATTGTAATTACAAACCTGGAACTATTGATACAACCTCTTATTTGGAGGTGCGATTCGACAATAATTTTGAATTTCAAACAATTAGTACTAGTGAGATGATTAGGCATGTACAAAATATTAAATCCAATTCAGTTGGAGGAGATGGTGTGAGTATTTATATGATTAAGCTTTCTTGTCCATATATAATACCATATGTCACTCACATCATTAACTCTTGTATTGTTGAATGCGTGTTCCCATCTACTTGGAAAAAAGCTAGAGTGCTTCCGCTGCCGAAAAAGGTAGATATTAAGACTCTCGGTGATCTGAGGCCTATCAGCATATTACCTGCTATGTCGAAGATTCTGGAGAGGGTTCTACATAGTCAATTATATGTGCAATTATATAAATATTAATAATATTTTACCGGAAGTACAGTCTGGATTTCGCCCCGGATATAGCTGTACGACTGTCCTGGCGGCGGTTACTGATGATTTAATTGCAGCAGTTGATGCGGGTCGGATCGCCTTGCTGGTGCTTTTGGATTTCAGCAAGGCATTCGATACGGTTGATCATGGTCTCCTGGGACGCATTTTGAGGTATATTGGGTTTGGTCCGGGTGCACTTGGCTTATTCAGGGACTACCTTGGTGGTTTTTGTGGGAGATACTATTTCGAGTGAGTTACTGGTCCCTGCTGGTGTTCCGCAGGGATCCATCCTGGGGCCCATTTTGTTTTCAATCTATTCAGCCTTCTTACTTAATGCTATAAAATTCTATAATGTTTATTTCTATGCGGATGATACTCAGGTATATAAGTGTTTTGCCCCTGTTGACTGGCAGGATGCCGTAAACGAAGTTAATGAGGACTTAAATAATATTTATGTCTAATCAAGAGAACATTTTCTTAAACTTAATCCTGAAAAGTCTGTGGTTGTTTTATTTGGTAAAACGAAAATCTGTGAAAATCTGAAAAATGTAGTTGAAATGAAAATCAATAATCGAAGCATCCCTATTGCTGAGAGTGCTAAGAGTCTGGGCGTAACCTTGGACAGTACCTTTAGGTACAGGAAGCAAATAATTATACAAAGAGGGCATACGCTAATTTTAAAAAATCTACCCACATAGATACTACCTTAGTCTGAAACTAAAAAAGCGCCTTTGTGAACACTTTGTACTCTCACAGTTCTCCTACTGCTCTCCAATTTACCATTCAGCGATAGACTCTATAACAGCTCAGCGGATTCAAAGGGTTCAGAACTCTTGTTTACGTTTGATTTATGGTATCAGAAAATATCAAAGAATATCTCATAAACTCAAAGATATAGGGTGGTTGAATATGACCAACAGACGTAGGTTACAGACTATGAATTTCTATCACAATATTATTGTTACTCTAACGCCACCATATCTTTACCGACGTGTATATTTTCGACATGAATGTCATAGTCGCCGCATGCGCTTTGGATATATAATCTTTCCGCCTAGGCACAGGACTGCGTTTTATGAAAGAAGCTTCTGGTACCACATCTACAAGTCGTACAATGATTTGCATAATAGCTTTAAGACTTTAGGCCCGACTACTTTTAAAAGAATATACCGTAAGCACCTATTTGCGAATCAATCATAATTATATACATTTCGTTGAACTTCTTGCTTACATGTCATTTGTGGCGGGCGCATCGTGGATTCTTTCTCCGTTTTTCTTTCATTCTTTCTTTCGATTATTCTTGCTTTTTATTACTTTCCTTCTTTTCCCCTTTTTTCCTTTTGTCCTCTTTATCTCCTAGATTGTAAGGTACTAGATTAGGCATTTGCTGCATTAGTTTGTATTTATTTGCCAAGGTTTAGATGGTAGAGCAGTGGTGGGACTTGAATTCACGCACTGAATCTCGCCTTGCGATTGTGGCATATTAATTTACTTTATTAATTTAATTTGATTTAATTGAGCTCTACATATTTTATTAATTTTGTGCATTACATATTTATTTTTATTTCCATATCCAGAATATATTTTTCTTTTTTCCTTTCTGTTTATGCCGCAATAAAGACATTTATTATTATTATTATTAAAAAAACTGAAGTTCTGGACAAATTTAAAGTTAACATCGAAAATCAAACTGGTAAAAATATTGAAACATTATGCACTGATCGTGGCACAGAAGCTATGAATAGATCTTTTAATAAATACCTCTGTGAAAAAGGGATATATCAATAAATATCAATGTATGACACCCCTGAGCAAAATGGAGTAGTCGAAAGGTGCAATCACACTTTAATTGAGAAAGCATAATCAATCTTGATACATGCCCAAGTCGACAAGAAATATTGGGCAGAAGACGTTTACACCGCTAATTATTGCCAAAATCGCTCTACTATAATCGCAATTAATGGTATGACATCGTTTAAGGCTTGAACTGGCGAAAAGCCAGTCAGATGCGCGTTTTTGCCTATCATGCATTTTCTCCTATTCCAAAAAGCAATCGCAAAAAGTGGCATGACAAAATTAATGAACTTGTAAATATAGACTCATTAGTTTTCTATAAAATAAATAAAATTACCCTTACCACACTTTTCTGAAAAATCCAGATACGACACTGTCACTGACAACGGTGTTTTGGTGTGTTTCGAGCGTCTATTGTGTGATGTTCGTTGTGCAGTGCTTTGGTTTTGTACGTGTTCGTTGTGTGGTGTACTTGGGCATTAGTCGGATCCGCTAGTGATACTGTATTCCTCAGTTTTCCACTGAGGATGGTAACTTAGTTGCCGAGATACGTACCTGGATTTTTCAAAAGATGTAGTAAGGGTAATTTTTTATTTTATATATTATTTTAGCCACAGTCTCCTTATTCTTATATGTAAATTACGTATAACGTGATAAAACAAAATAGGCTTCGGGAAAATACAGTTTCGTCCGGTAATCCTCTCTTAGTCCTTTTGACCCTCCAGAGCCTTGTCTGCAATTACACATTTTCGTTCAATCTCGCCTTAATAAATAAATTGGGCAAATGTAGGGTACAATAAGTCAACTGTCCTTTATTCTGTGCAATATAATATTACATTGTCAAAAGGACAGATGACTCATCATAAAAAACTGGGGAGGGCATCGGATAACATTTCTTTTATTGATTATTATTGTATTGAATTGTTCTAATTTGATTTTCCTTTTTCAAAATGGTGCCGAGCATCAATGTTTTGTTTTAGGCTTGTGGTTTCCAGTATTCGCCAAAGAAATTGCACCTTTATTGTTGCAACAAATTATTATGGATTTTGTCTTAGATTCACGTAATAGTCATTTAACAAATCCAGTAAATAAGTTGATTCTTGGGTAGTTGCCATATATCCGCCCGCCAGCTAGACAAGCTAATCATTGGCTACTTACGATTATTTCAGTTGATTAAACCATTCTCAAATACGCATTCATAGCCAGTAATTGAACTTGTGTCATCGTAATCCTTTGCCCAGTCAGCATCATTGTAATCAATCAAATATTAATTTTCATCATATATATATAATAATAATAATAATAAAATTTATTTAAATTCACAAACAAAATTATAAAATAAATAATATCTATATATATATATATATAACTCGCCAATAACCTTCGTTTCACCTTTGTTCTCAACGGTAAAACTCCTGGTCTGCATTTATATATGTGAAACGAAAGTATATATATGTATATAAAAGTAGATTCAGAAATTCCGATCTAGAGGATGCTATTGGATGCTTCCAGATATATTGAGTAAGGAAAATATAGAGAGGTTAGCGGTTTTAATTACTTGTGGCGATGAAGAATAGTTGATAGGGGTTCCTGTCCTTGAAAATATATAGTAAGGGGGATTACTCAGGCGAAAGCTGTTTTATCAGCAGTTGAGTAGTGGGGAGGAGCTGAAAAATTCAGGCAATGTGTTCTGATACCACGGCAGTACATACTGGTCGCCATAAGGGAACCTGCATTATACTAGAGCAATTATTAGAGAAAATTTTTCTATATTTAGCATGTTGTCACCATATTTTGGAAGTTGTGTTAAAAGAAGTTTTCAATTGCAAAATGGGCACATCCACTGCACCTCGACCAGATATTTTTCGAAAATTCCAGACTAGGTGGTCTAAACTAGACAAAAGAAATACAAAACAGTTATAGAAGATGAAAATTTAAGAAATAAAATAAGTAATCCAGACCAATTTTTTTTTTTTCAATTAAAATATCGCCAGCCCAAGGATGATTATAAAGAATTCATCTAACTTTGCTAAATAATACTCAAATCAGTTTCCTGGAACAAATGGTTTCGATTTTAAGGACGAAAAACTAGGATTTTTGTGAAAAATCTCTGTTTCCTTGTTTCCTAACATTATCAGATTGAGCTGAATCTTTGTCAATTACATTTTCTAGCCTATTAACACGTTTTAGGTGGGTGCCCCTATGGAAAATCCAAAATTAATTGTAACCACCCTAATGTATATCCGGTGGAAATAAATTTGTATTTCTATTTGATCTAGTAATTTTAGAGTTTAAAAGTACTATTGCGGCAACAAAAAATGGGACACTTAAAATAATGTAGTTTAAATCTGGCTTTTGCTTTGTCAAATGTTATATCATTTTAAAATCATTATTGACATATGTCATTAATTATTATTATTATAATCAAAATTCTGCCTGCTGCATACATACAGATTTATTTCGACTGCTAAATTCTTGCTTATTTTGTGGTTATTAGTTAGTTTTAAATATAGTAATTTGTATCATTACAAAGTGCAAATCTTTGTCTTTCTTGTGCTATATTTTTCATTCCATTTGGTTATTGTGTTGATTAGTAATTTGTTTGGTAAGTTATTTTCTATCACGTTAGTAACTTTTTCTCCCCTTTTGCAAGTGAGTTCTTCTGTCTTTGTCGATATACACTATTGGTTATAGGTATTGTAACGATATTTTTCCTTTTTGACCGTTGTTTCTGTCGGAGTTCCTTACCGCTGCCTATCTTTTCCTGTGTGCTGTCTTTTAAAAAGAAAGTCGCCTCGACGGGCACCGTTGGCGTGAAGTGTGTGTCCCTGTCTTATCCTGTTTAATCTAATAACGTATACTAATATATTTGGCTGTTCAGAATGCCTAAGTGTACTTGTTGCAAGGTTGCTGATGAATCGCATAAATTTGTGAATTGCTGTATTTGTAACAAGCCATTTAAAATTGATTGTGTTGACGTCTCCACTTCGGAAGCGCGCAAAATTCATTTGAATTCTGGCATTACATGGACATGTAAAAGCTGTTTGAAATACGGTAATGACTTGAATAGTCTGAAATCTATCTTAGCTGCGCTTCAGGACGATGTTAGGGTTCTCAGGGAGTCAATTCTTGAGTCGTCTTCATCCGGATCTCTTATTGATACTGAACGTATCATTCAAGAAGTTCAGGACCGCGATCAACGTAAGAATAACATTGTTATCTTTGGGTCTACTGAGATTGCGTGCAAGAATAATAACGACCAGATTGCTGTTGACGTTGGCATGATAAGTGAAATTTGTTCCTCGTTAGAAATTAATGACACTAATCTAAAGGTTTCCAGACTCGGTAGATTCGCTGCCTCCCTTACTAATCGCTCTCGTCCAATCAGAGTTTCGTTTTCTTCTAGTTCTTCTGTCTCCATCGTAATGCGAAATATTTCCAAATTAAGAACTATGCCGAAGTTTTCGAAATTATCTATATATCGTGATCGCACACCATTGCAGCTACAAATCCATAAAAATGCTAAAGCTGAATTGAACAATCGTTTGAAGAATGGTGAATCAAATTTAAAAATTAGGTATATTAAAGGTATACCTACAATTGCAAGTTCTTTAAACTAAGTAGCTCCAACGGTACTCCTATTACACTTGATGTTTACTACCAGAATGCCCGTGGTCTGAGAACAAAAACTCATTCATTTTTTAAGGCTGTTTATGAGTCTCATTATGATATAATTGTTATTACCGAAAGTTGGCTTGATCATTCGATTTCCAATTCTGAATTGTTACCTCCTTCTTATACTGTTGTCCGATGTGACAGACAATTTAATGTAATTAATCGATCTACGGGTGGTGGTGTTTTTGTTGCCCTCTCAGATGAAGTATCATTTGAAATTATTGATACTAGTTTAATTTCTTCTCTTGTTCCTTTAATTGATTTAGTTATTTGTAATTGTAAATTTAATTCAATTTCCTTTTATCTTGTAGCTGTGTATATTCCACCTAATATTCCCCACCAGGATTTCGATCTATTTTTTGATATTTTGGAAACTATTTTGCTTGATAAACGAGTGCTTTTAATTGGCGATTTCAATTTGCCAAAGTTTGAAATCAATCCCTTGTCCTGCACTAAATGTTGCACCTTTAAATATTTTTGTGGTCTTCTTAATTTAATACAATTTAATAATATTACTAATTGTAACAATCGAGTTCTTGACCTTGTTACTGGAAATTTCAATTCTGATATTGTTGTTTCACTTGAAAATTTTCCACTTGTTCCTGCTGATATGTATCATCCTCCATTATCTATTTCCTTGCCGTTTTCTGTGTCTTTTAACAATCCAACTGTGTTTCCTTCTAACATAAACATTCGGTATAATTTTCGCAAAGCAAATTTTCATCAGCTCTATAATGATCTTTTAAATGCTGATTGGTCTTTCTTGGAAACTTTTACTGATGTCAATTGTGCTCTTGAGAAGTTTTATAATTTTCTTTATAATATTTTGGATAAATCCGTTCCTAAATTTTCATCCAGAAAGTCTAAATATACAGTGTGGTTTTCTAATAATATAATTACCAACTTGAAATTGAAGGAATACTATAGGCGTAAATGGAAATCTACACATAATAATTACTTTTATAATGAATTTAGAAGAGTTAGAAGTATTTGCAAAACTGATATTGCTTTGGCCTACTCCACTTATCTCGCACAGGTTGAGGAATCTATAAAAATCGACCCAAAAATGTATTTCAATATATTCATGCCAAGCAAGGGACTACACGCATTCCTAAAGTTTTATTTCGTAATGGTACCCGTCTGGAATCACCCCAAGGCATTGTTGATGCATTTGCCAATGTGTTCTCGTCTATACATATTATCAGCACTGATTCTTGTTTTAATAATGAACATTCCAATCATGTTCCTTTTACATTATTACCTGTTACGGAGGAGGAGGTGGTCAAGTTAATGGCCGGGTTTCCACAGAGATATATTTCCGGCGATGATTTAATTCCGAGCTTTCTTTTGCACGATGCAAGGATTGCATTTGGAAGACCATTGACTTTCATTATAAACTTAGCAATTAAAACTTCTACTTTTCCGACCGCTTGGAAGCGTGCAAGAGTAAGCCCCGTATTTAAAAAGGCGATAATACACATGTGGATAATTATAGACCTATATCTATATTGTCTAACTTTGCTAAAATTTTTGAAAGTATCATATACTCATGTGTATGTTACAACACTAAATCATACATCTCACATTATCAGCACGGCTTTGTTCCCGGGAGATCTACAGTTACGAACCTTGTGTCGATTTGTCAACATATTGGCGAGGTACTTGATACTCGTGGCCAAGTCGACGTCATTTACACGGACTTTAGTAGTGCCTTTGATATTATCGACCACGGAATTCTACTTGCCAAATTATCGTCTTTAGGCTTGAGCACTTCCTTATTATTGCTTATAAAATGTTATTTAAGCAACAGATCTCAGTATGTTTTTTATAATGGATTTAAATCATTCGAATTTCTGCCCACATCAGGAGTTCCGCAGGGATCACATTTGGGACCTCTCTTTTTCATATTATTTATTAACGATTTGCTAACATCTATAACTTGTCCGGTACTGGCTTATGCGGATGACCTGAAAATATATCTGCCTATTGCAACTTGGGATGATGTCAATCGCCTGCAACATGATTTGGATTTGATTGCTCGGTGGTGTTCTACACATAAATTAAAATTGAATGTCAATAAGTGCTGCTTTGTTTCGTTTACAAGAAAAATAATTTCATTAATTCTACTTATAATATTAATAACTCCATTCTTAAAAAAGTTGATATTGTTAAAGATCTTGGCGTCTTCTTTGATTCCCGCTTAACCTTTGCTACTCATATTAATAACATTTGCATTTCTGCGTCAAAGGCTTTGGGATTTGTTTTACGCACCTGCAAGTTTCTTCGTAATACATCTTTACTTAAGACTATGTTCTTCGCTTTTGTTGTAACAAAGTTGGAATATGCTTCGCCTGTCTGGTCGCCACACTATATTTACCTGCAATTATCCTTAGAGAAGATACAAAGGCGATTCTTGAAACACTTATCCTTTAAAATGGATGGGATTTACCCGGAGCGTGGTATGGATTATGGACTGCTTTTGCAAAGACATGGTGTCCGGTCCTTGGGACAGCGCAGAGAAATTCATAGTGCCAGATTTATGTGGAGACTTGTTCACGGCTTAATTGACTCCCCGATTTACTTTCCCGTATTAATTTCCTTGTACCTCGTATTTCCTCTCGTTCCTCGCTTACATTTGCATTACCCTTCCCTAGAACGAATTTGTTACTCCATTCATCTCCTATCACATCAATGGGTCGTATTGCAGATTTGTTATATTCTGATATTTTCTACAACACAATTAATCAATTTTATTAGTTTTACTTTTTCTTTTTGAATTATATTTCATTTCATTTCTACGCACATAGTAATATTTGTAATTATGAATCTTTAATAATGTATGTATGTTGTTCTATATATAATTTGTCCTGTATATGGTTAGCCGTTGGACAATAAAGCTATTATTATTATTATTATTATTATATTATTATTATGCCGCATTTAAGTGCTACCGAAAAATGCAAATAATTACATTATTTGGGGAAGGATGGTCTGTAAGAAGACTAAGTAATAGATTTGTAGTGCCCAAAAGCACCATTCACACCATTAAAAAGAAATGGCAACATCATCGGGGAACTGTAGAAAGGCAAAGTGGTTCTGGTCGTAAATTGGTATCGAATCCTATGGAAAACGAAAATGTTATTCAGTTTTTAAGGAATAATCCATTTCATACAGTGGTAAATGCTCGAAACGTAACGCATTTTCTAGGTTGTCTGCGCACTGCAAGAAATAGAATTAGAAAAAACTCAGAATTAAGAAATCGAGCGGCTGTTAACAAGCCATTTCTCAACGACTGGAATAAGCAACAAAGGATTGGCTTTGCATTGGAATTTCTACCCAACAATTATAATTTTTGGAAAAATTTTTGGGATGAAAAAATATTTCAGTCTCTAATAATGGTCGCATTCGCATACATAGACCACCAAATTCTCGATTTGATGAAACTTAAATACGAAATTTCATATTTCAACAGGATAATTCTCCAGTGCATACATCTAGGATTACTAACCAATGGTTTGGGAGAAACAACATAACACGTTTACCATGGTGTTCGAGAAGTCCAAATCTTAATCCCATAGAAAATGTCTGTGGATTTATCGTAAAAAGAATGAACCATAGTAATTTCAAGCCTGAAAACGTCGACGAATTAAAAGATGAGATAAATGAAATTTGGAATGATCTAACAATAGAATTTATTTATTCCCTTATATCTTCCATGTCCAGGAGTTTGCAAAAGGTGTTAGTTAGATAATAATGGCGCCATTACAAAATATTAACTAAGAAACTAGATTAATTTATTATTTACAAGATTTTTATTGCAAATAAATACATTTAACAGAATCTTTTTGCGTTCATGGATAAATTATTTTTGACATTAGATAAGATATGGTTGACGTGAACATGACAAACCACTGGTTTATACTCCTAAAAACACAGTCAAAATAGCCTATAAGACTTGTCCCGATCTTTGTTGCCACAATAGTACATGTAATGCATAAAAATCAAGAAAGAAGTACATAATTAAAGCTTTAAATTACTTTATTCGTTTTAAACTTAATATGTATTTCTTTAATTCTGCGAAGATTTAATTTTTTTCTATAATTGGAAAGCTGTTTCTTTTTGCTCTATTTTATTATTACTCCTATATGACGCATTTAAGTAGTTCAATTTCACAAATTGGAGAACTTGATAAAATTCTGATTTGCATCTATCTCGACTATACAATAAAAACGAATCCAACTATTGCTGTATAAGAGCACAATTGTATACAAACTCTGCGGGCTGTTGGATATTTCAATAGCTTTACAATAAACGCAATTTAATCTGTTTAAGTTTATCTTATGGTTTTTCCTCGTGCATATCTGCATTTCTTTCCTATAGAGATTCTTTCATAATGTCTAATAATAAAGGACCTGTCACGCTACCAAGGTAAGTTGATCTGTACATTCCAAATTCAGTCCATCTATCATTCCACTCTCTATGTGTGTATTTTGCCATATCCGTCATTACCTATTACAATATCGCTAATTTACGGGTTTGAAAATTCCTGCTACGTTTTATTATGTATGTATGTAAGTTACGCGCGCATTTATTAATTATTGAATATTAATATAACCTTCAGAATTGTAGTAGAAAAAATGAAAGTCAATCTCAACGAGATTCTTACAGCTTAAATTAATATCGATTACCAATACGACTTAGATGTTGAGATACGAAAAAAACTTACGAACCGGAAATGACCAATATTACGTTTCTAATCGGACTATTTATACGGTATTGGAGTATTACTCATATCTGTAAATTCCTAAGATACCTATATCAGGAAAGATTAGTAATAGATTACGATCGAAATGAGTTTTCAAGAAACCAATGTCCTGGAGTGTATTTAAAACATACACTACTTTTAAAACCTGCTACTTGACATACAAATTCCAGCACCTACCGCGTCGGAATTCCTTGATTAAACTTGGCGGAAACCTTTAACTATTCAAAAGTATTTACTTATTTTCTCCATTAATGTTGAGTCCTCTTACCTTTCGGTGTCGGACTATAAATTTGAGTTGTTTTTCGTTTACATTTTTGTTTGCTTCTTCCATATCTTCTTATGTTGTGCAGTCCTCCTGGTCCCACTTAACGTAACTCCCGCTTTCTCCACAACACCACATACAAACCTGCTCGTTCCACCTTTTCCGCGGTCGGTCCACATTTTTATTTTTCCTCTGTATTCTCACTTCATATATTTTCTTCGTTATTCTGCTGTCCTTCATCCTGAACATTTCACCCAACCACCCAATCTGCCTCTCTTCAACTATTTCACCTATTGGTGCAACTTTTAGGAGTGCTGTTATTTTTGTATTTTTAACCTTATCCTTTCTGGTTTCAAAAACGTTATCGGAAAATCTTCGCTACTGTATTCCTAAGTGCGGTTCAGCATCGGCTTGTTCAAGATGCCCTGCCTGGTTAACTAGTCACATAATCTCCAACCTAAAGTCAAAAAACTATTACCATCGTAAATGGCAGTCTACAAATAATCACTTCTTCTGTAACAAGTTTAAAAGAGTTCGAATGATCTGCAAAGCTGATATTGCTGCTGCTTACCCACAGTATTCAAAACAAGTGGAAAAGACTGTGCGGGATAATCCGAGCCATATTTTTAGATATATCCATTCCAAACAGGGTTCCAGTCGTATACCTAAAACTTTATTTTATAATGGATCTTGTCTGCATTGTCCTCAAAGTATAATTAATGCTTTTGCCAATAAATTTTCTTCTACATACTGTTCCACAACTTATTTTACTTTAAACAATGAATACTCAAACCATTTACCATTCACATCATTGCCTGTTATGGAGGAAGAAATAATACGTGTGCTGGCAACATTTCCACAAAGGAATACTGCTGGTGATGAATCTATTCCCAGTTTTTTGTTGCACAATGCGAGATTTGCTTTGGGAAAACCTCTTGCCTTGATTATCAATATGGCTATTCGAGCCGGTTCTTTTCCCACAGTTTGGAAGAGAACTAGATTAAGTTCTGTCTTTGAACGTGATGATGCTTCATGTGTGGATAATTATAGACCAAATAACAATTTGTCAAATGTTGCTAAGTTTTTGAAAGCATTATTTATAGTTGTTTATATACCAATATAAAATCCTACATCTCACCCTACCAACATGGCTTTGTTCGTGGTAGATCCACCGTTAGCAACCTCGTAACAAATTGTCAGTTTCTTAGTGAAAAGCTGGATACTCGTGGATAGGTGGATGTATACACGGATTTCAGCAGATTCTGTCCTGACCTAGGCGTTTTATTTGACTACCGCCTCAGTTTTGCACGTCACATTAACCATATTTGTGTTTATGTATCTAGGGCATTCGGCTTTGTGTTAGGAACCTGTAAATTTTTCAATAGTACCTCGTTGTTCAACACCTTGTTCTCCAGCTTTGTTGTCAGCAAATTAGAATACGCTTCACCAGTTCGGTCTCCCTACTTTCTTTGTCTCCAATTATCTATTGAAAAGGTGCTGCGACGGTTTTAAAATATTTATCTTTTAGAAAGGGATGGCGTATACCCTGAACGCGGCATTGACTATGGAGTTCTACTCAGAAGACATGATGTGAAGTCCTTGGCAAGTCGTCGTAAATCCCAGTAAGCTCGATGTTTGTGGAAAATCGTACATGGCCTCATTGATTCTTCTGATTTATTTAGACTTATTTTCCTCTATCAATTTCCTTGTTCTCCGGATATCCGCTCGTTCCTCTCCTACTTTTATTTCACTTTTTCCAGGACCAACTTGCTGCTGCATGGCTCTCCGTTCGCATCTATGTACCACTCTGCTGATGCGCTATACCATGTCATTTTTTTCAATGGTATTAATGAATGTACTTAATGGTTTTTTTCCTTTTTTTTGATTTTGTAATTTAGCCAGTTTAACTTGTTTGTTGTATGTGTGTATTTATTGCTAATTTGTCCTGTTATTGGTTTAACCGTTGGACAATACACACTATTATTATTATTATTATTATTATTATTATTACTATATATGTAGTTATATTTTCACTGACAAACGTCTTCCGAAAACGTTTTTAACGTTTTGAAAATATAACTATTACCTAAATTATTGTCGTTTGATCTTTGACCTATTAGTGGTAAAAAGACTATCTATAAGATGCTTATTATGATTATGAAGTGATAGGATAATAAGAACAATGGCTCAACTTACATTAGTGAATAGAACCACGGACTGGAAAAGTTTTAAAATTGATCTACAAAACAAAATTACTCTAGAAATTCATTTAAAGACCGTTGCTCAACTGGAACAAGAAACTGAAAACTTTACAAAGAGTGGCTTATGCTAATCCAAAGAAATTGTACACTGAAATAAAGGGGCGAACTATCTTATTGAAATTAGGAACCTGGTAGCAGAGAAACGTAGAGCTAGGAAAAGATGGCAACAATCAAGATACCCAGCCGTTAAAACTATACTTAATAACAAAACTCAGAAACTTAGGCGAGAAATGCAGAAGATATCTACATAATTTATCTGCGCACCACGCAATTCGCCACATCTAGATACGTATGAAGCAACAAATCTTCTAAAGCGTGATTGCTGGCCAATTCAATAGTCCGGTTTATTCAGTCTAGTATAATTAAATAATTAAGTAACATCAACCTTTGCTAGGTATATTTATCATTTTAATTTTCTGTAGGAAATTAGCTAAATTAGTCACATACCCGTAACATTTATGACGTTTAAATATTTAGTGTTTAGAACTTATTCGCTTAATCGGTTTGAGGGTTTTGATAATGCTTGTGCTAGCGAAACACGGGTCACCGAATTTATTATTAACCCTTAACCACCTAACGCCGGTCACAGTGACTCCCCGTTTTTTATTTGTCAAATATTTCAGTTATTACGCGAACTGTGCAGTTGTTCGTCTATGTACTTCTTCTTTCCTCTCATAAGTGCGCTTCGTTCAATTAGGCAGTCAACACATGTAGCAATACGAAAATTTGAGGTAAAACTATTTTGCTTGCGGTCACTGTGACCGACGTTAGGTGTTTAATGAATTTTAGTGTCGTTTATATGTTAATACAAAAATGCAAAAGAAGTTTGCTCAATTGGTAGTTATGCTTGCATAGACGAATTGTTAATGGTTTTTCGTGAAAACTGCAGGTTCAAAATGTTTATGCCAAAGAAACCTTCCAAATATGGTCTTCATATTATATGTATTACTGACGCCAGAACAGGGTACCTTTTGGATGCCTACCTATACTTGGGAAAAGACTTTGACGACCGAGGCTTACCTGTTGAGTATCATAAACTACGCAGGCTGTTTTGAGATTGATAGCTGAGATTGAAGGCACCAATAGAAGTATAACAACCGATAATTGGTTTACTTCAGTTGAGCTTATGAAGGTTTTGAAGAAAAACAGCTGACACTTGTGGGTACCATTAAGAAGAATAAACTAGAAATTCCTCCTAACTTTCTTCCTAACCGTAATTGAAAAGTTGCTTCGTCCATTTTTGGATTCACGTCGGGTGCAACATTGGCATCTTTCGTGCCAAAGTCTAACAAATCCGTACTTGTTCTGTCCAGCATGCATCATACTTCAAGCATTGATCCTAATACTAAGAAAACAGAAGTAGTGATGTTTTATAATAGTACAAAAGGTGGAATAGACATGTTGGATCACAAATGTGCCATTTAGTCCATTTCTCGGCGAACGCAGAAATGGCCAATGGCGATCTTCTATAGAATGCTAGATGTTTCTGCTGTAAATTCATATATCATAGGCAAGACGAATGAGACACAGGAAAAGGTGTCTCGATTAAATTTTATGAAGAAATTAGCTGAACGCCTCATAAAACCACACTTAGAGCGGCGTGCAAACCAGATTGGATTGCACAGAGAGCGTCAGGGCGCAATTCGGCGTATGTTGAAAATGGATCAACTGTGCAGTACATCGTCCTCCCAAAAGTGTAAAAAAATTTGAGAAACGTAAAACCTATCCATTACGTGATCCAAATAAGAAACGCAAAACATTCCACAAATGTGTATATCATGTCACCAAAAATTTTGATTATTGTCAAGTTGCAATTTTGTTTTAAATGCGATTTAATCGTACCATAAATAATTTAATATTGAAGTCTATGTTTTTAACTTATAAAAAAATGAAGAAATAGCAGGTTAAATAATTTATTCCTATTCAGATCTCACTTTAAAAAAGTATCTACGTTTTCTTACAAAGTTCGTATACTAATAAATAAAATATTTTATAAAAATATAAAACTAGTGATAAGTTAATTTTTTCTTATCATAAGTTAAATAAAAGGTACAAAAAGATATGTGGTGGGGGTTTTTCCGTGTTATGTTGTTATTTTATGCTTAAAGGAGTAAAATTAAGTAAGGGGTCACTATGACCGACGTTAGGTAGTAGTGTGACTGAAAAATACGTTAGGTGGCTAAGGGTTAAGCAATTGTGTGGTGAGGAGTTTACCGATGTGATGTAGTGTCAACTGAAAATTAACCAATTCTAAATATAAAATATACGTATGTAGCAAAATGTTCATGGTATAAAAATATGTATTAAAAAAGGCATTGCATTTAAAATAACGTCTTCAATTATTTTTGTGGTAGTTTACATGTTACGAAAAGAAAATGGAAATGAGGAGGGAATTGAGTCGGCCATAAAATAGATTCCACTAGGTTACAGGAGATTAAAATATTTTTGCTATTAACGTCCTTATTTCAAGCTCTACTGAAGGTTAATGAATAAATAATCGTTACATATTTCAAAACTATGGTCAGTTTGATTTTTCAAGACGTGTATAGACAACCATATTAGCACTCCTACAATACTAACTGTATATCTAATAATCTCTTCTTTTTCGCTTGTGGGCAAACAGCGGTAATTACGAAATAAGTCACTACAACCTACATATACACAGAACACCTCGCACACAGCGTACTGACTAGAGTGAGAAGTCAGCGATGCTGTGGGAACTTATTTCGTAATGGTACGCTGTTATCGCTGTTTGCCCAGAGTAGTTATTAATACTGACTTACTGTAGCACAAAAGTTTTCGCTAACATAAGCGGAATGCAGAACTATGATCTATTTTCTGTTACTTTGCAATTTCCCGTTGTGATCATTTATCCATTTTGTTCTTTTAAATAAATGGGTGCTCTACCTAAATAAATTTCATGTATCAAAATCAGTGTCCTACATATTAGAGTCTGTTTCACATGCATAATATTTAAAGTACTTAACGTTAATTTAATTGGTGTATACTTATTACATTTTAAGATCACTCGGATAGCTCTGTTTTGCACCCTCTGTAACTGTTCAAGTTCAGTTTCGTTTAAACCTAGCAGTACAGATGAGCAAAATTGTACATAAGGAACAATCAGAGATTTATACAATCGTTACGTAAACGAATAACCCTTTCCTTAATCTATACAGAAAACATCTTTTTATTCATTTTTTGTTATATATTTTACATGTTCCTTAAACTCAAGATGTTTATCTATAACTACTCCCAAATATTTTATATTGTCTACTTGCTCTATTTCTGCCCCATTTATTTTTATTTTACAATCATTGATGCTCCCTAACTTATATCTACTTCCAATACACATAAACTTCGTTTTCATTAAGTTAATACTAAGACTATTTCTACAAAGCCATTCAAACAATTTTTGTAATTCTTCATTTAATATTTTCACCACATCTTCAACGTTATTACCACTGATGTATATCATTGTATCATCCGCAAACATTTTTATGTCACACTTATTTATAATAGGTACTATATATGTATATCCTTAATATACATATTAAATAACATTGGTCCCAATCAATGGTCGGATCTGGAGTACCGCTCTCCTTTACCCACTTTTCCATTCTTTCCTATTTTGCGTTAGTTGCATACTCATTTCTCTGCCCCTTTCCTCTTCTATCCTGCGGATCTGGTCCATCCATATCTTCCCCGGTCTTCCCCTTCTTCTGTTTCTTTCCAATCCCGCCTCGTTAATCTTCTTTAGCATTCTGTCCTGGTCTAGTGGCGCTGTGTCCATACCAGCTTAGTTGTTTACTTTAAATTTTTCTCTATACTGACTCCTGTCTGAGTTTTGCTGTCTTTAATGTCTTCACTTCTACACCTGTCGATTTTAGTTACCCCAGTTATCCTCCTTAAATATCTCATTTCTGCTACATTTATCAACGATTTGTGTTTCGTTTGTACCGTCCACGTTTCCGCTCCATACAGCACTATTGGACTTGCAATTAAATTATACACCCTGGTTTTCGTCTCCTGGCTGATTTCCTTTTTCCCGAATATGGTTTTATTCAGTGCGTAGTAGACTTGAGTTGCTCTCTTCATTTTATTACTTATCTCCAGATCCATTTTGCCATTCGCCGATATTACGTATCCAAGGTATTCGAATGATCTTCTAGCTTCGTCTCTATCCTTTTTCTCACTCTCTTTTGGATGATTCTTGTATATATTTTGAAACTAGTTGATGACAAGCATATTGCTCTGTAATTTCATATACAAATTTCATGAAATTAGTTTCTCTGGTGTGTCACCGGCCTAGTGAGAACGCGCCCCTTTTGTGAAGCATATAGATTTTACTGTTCCACTATCATGATGCACAGTTTTGGGGCAAAAAATAACAGTAAGTAAACAAAAAGCATTGCAAGCAGCTTGATATTTTACACTATTATCTAAAATATCTTCAAAATATTTTGTTCTGAAACTCTACTGTTGGCGAGTTTTGATCCGGCGATGGTTCTAGTGAGTGATTTGTGATTTTCTTTGTGGCGTTAAAGCCTAGGTTGGCCCAGGTTGATATCTCATTTAATCCAACGAGACTATTTTTGAACAAATTTCCGGTGATTCTTCAATGTGGATTTGAAGTCAGAAATAGTCGACTGCTATGGCTTTCCTCTTTTATCTTGGAGTTTTAGAAACAGTCTGATTGGACAAAAGTTGGTATCTGAATCATTCTTTACAAACCATTTTGTATCAGCTAATTTTCGTTTACCTTCTTGCGTAGTTTTCGAAAAAGACGGTTATATTGAATTCGACTTCTTTGTTTCATCGATGTTGTTAGTTTTTCTTTAAAGAATGTGATTCCTGCTCTTTCGCCTTCATAGCTTCTCCAAGCAAGCTCATAAGACAGTATAAAAAAATGTTTTTCTGTAGACCCTCTGGGGTTTGCGCATGACACGCTTTGACAAGTTCTTTTGAATTCATTGTAGATCAAGAAAAGTTGCAGATTCTTTACATTTGTTTTCCATGGCTTGTAAAATCTTCCCATTGGCATTTCTTGCACTTCGAGCACATTTAAATTCAATTTGTTCGAAAGGATTTATTTTAATTCCATATTTCTTTAGTAATTTGGCAGGAACATTCCAAAGGACTTTTACTGTATGTTCCTTATATTTCTCACCATTTTGCTTTTTCGTATTAAATGCAAGTTCGGATATTGGAGTTTCGCCATCGAATGTGTACTTCTTTTCGGCGTAAAATAACATATACTTTCCTCCAGATACTGTCCTTGTCCTTTGTCGTGTATTGGGTGTACTTCTAATAACATTATCGTCAACTTGTCGTTATGGGATATCGCCAAATTGATTCATGGCGTTTGAAAAAATGTCTTTTTGACTTTTACGTCCCGGTTGCAATAATGTCATCGCGACGTAGAATTCCCACTGTAATTTTTTTTTTCCATTTAATAATTCAGTATCTGTTACGTTGCTACAACAATGTGTGAGTGAAATATTTACTTAAATTCAATCAATGTTACCACGGCAACCAATGCACCACTATCTACACTATTGGTGGCCTATCTTGGAAGGATATATGAGAGTATATAATTGGAGCAAAGTTAGGGAAACAATAAAAAAGTGTATGCAACTACGGACAAGGGAATTACGTAGAGAAATAGAAAATAATTTAAGAAACAAATGAGAGGTGTCGTGGGCACCCGACAAGAGCAAAGTTCTTTACGCATTGATGCTTACTTGAATAAATTTCTATAATTTAATGAACAATGTATAAAGAAAAAGTATTTCATTTCGAAACCGATGGTAAATAAGTTGAAGTTAAATTTGAAGTAAATTCAAGTCCAAATAATAAGAGCCCCATCTGATGGGGGAGACGCAAACGTGTGTGTGTGTGTGCGAGCCAGAAAGAACTAATGAAAGAGGAAAGATAGAAGAACATCGTCTATCTGACGATTTCAAGCGTCTCACTTTTTCTCAGTCAACTCTCGCCGCAGAACCTCCCTTAAAGAGCTTCGCTCTAAAAAGTGCTGTTACTAGTCTAACATGGATAGTTAATAATGCACCCTAGTGAGATTACATAAATCTATAAAAAATTGCCCGGTGGAACAAACCTACAGTTAGTAGGTGCACTCAAATTTTAAGTCAATATCATTGTTTTCATATTTTTCTCTAACAAAGTTGTAGCGCACATCGGTATGCATTGTGCGCTTGTGATATACAGATCTTTTAACCCATTTCGCTCCGCTATTCGATTTTTCGAAGAGTAAAAATCACTTTTTTCAAAAAAATTTTATGTATGAAAAGATGGAATTTCAGGTAAATTTTGGTATGAATGTTAAGTCTCATCATATAGATAAAGTTGTTGAAGATACTTGCCTCGAGCTCGCGAAACACGTGTTACCGATTTTATTATAAACAATTGAGTGGTGAGGAGTTTACCGATATGATATTTGTGTCAACTTATAGTTACTGACTGACGATGACACTAATATTTTTCATTCTTTGTGTTGGACTCTTCTTTAATATATTTTTCTTTTATCGAGTGTTTTTAGATTTTGTAATCAATTTTTTAAAGAAAAGGTGAATATTTCATATATAACGTACAAGTTAATAATTAATTCCGAGTTTTTTGTGTTTTATATTGTTTTCTTGTTATTGATTTGTGTGTAAGTATGAGTACACGTAAGAAGGTTTTGTCTATGAAGGAGTTGGATGAAATAATAGCCAATTGTAGTGATAATGACGGGGATATCAATTATGTAAATATACTTCCTCTTGATCGAGTCGATGATTGTTCAGATGAAGAGACAATTATTAATGAAGATGAAATAGCCTTAACCGTAGATCCAAATCCGTTGAACGAGGTTTTGTTGAAATTGAAACTGAAAGAAATGAAATTGGAGACAGTGGCTATCCTGAATTTAAAGAAAGGGCGCGACCTTCAACATCGAAGATGCCTCGATTTGAATACAAGCCTCTCAGTTTTTTGGAAAATTGAAATGGTCAAAAAGAAACCAAAAGGAATATAATTTTGACATTGATCCAAATCCAGCACCATTGACTGAACTGAAAGAAAATATTTGCTCAAGATTGATCAACAATTCTCCATTGCAACTGTTTCAATCATTTTACGATGACGTAGTCTTTGACCACATTATTCAAGAAACAAAGAGATATGCGGGACAAAATAATAGCGAAGTTCATTTGGATAAGGTGATGCTTAAACGGTGCATTGGCATTTTATTATTATCAGGATATCACACTCTGCCATCTGTTTCTGATTATTGGTCTTCAAAACCATTACTGGGGATCTAAATGGTAAAACAGACCATGAATCGGTCAATATTTTTACATATAAAATTATTTATACATTTTGCCAACAATAATGATTTAGACAAAGCTGATAAAATGGCTAAGGTATGTATAACAATTACAAGTATTAAAACATACAAAAATTCATTATATGATAATCAATATATTATTCAATTTATTTAGATTCGTATTTTTTTAGCTGTGTTCTTTGTTCGATATTTTAAATCGGAAATTTCTTCAGTCTGGTGTTTGGAACGAAATGTTATCCATAGATGAACAAATGGTTCCATATTTTGGGAGACACAGCTGTAAAACGTTCATTAGAGGCAAACCAATTCGTTTTGGTTATAAATTATGGTGTCTATGCTCTTCTTCAGGTAATATCTTTCATGTCCTACCATACTGTGCAACTGCTGACCAATATAACAATGTTGTTGGATTGGGAACTGATGTGGTTATGCGTTTGCTTTCGAATGTTGAACATCTAAGGCGACATGAAGTTTATTTTGACAACTTCTTCACATCATAACATTTGCTTTGTTTGTTGTCTGATAAAGGGTTTTGCGCTTCGGGAACCGTTCGTTCCATTCGACTGGCTAATGCACCTGCTGAATTAAAAACCGGTAAAAAATTAACAAGGGGTGATTATGATTATATATTTGACGCCACACAAAAATATTGCTAGATGGCAGGACAACAAACAGGTCACTATGGCAACAAATTTCGATCAAGTGTTGTCTTTGCACAATGTCTAACGTTGGAGAAAAGCATCGACATCAAAAAAGAACCCGGAAGCTGGTAAATACCCCGCCACGTTAGATAATTAACAAGAGCATGGGGGCGGAGCGGGGAGGAGGAGGGGGGGATTTGCACGACAATGCAATCCAGAACTAGCGAATCAATATACGTCGAAAGAAATGGTACTGGCTTTTATGGTGCACTATTTTGAATTCAGCAGTTGTGAATGTTTGGAAATTGAGAAACCTATGAGTTAAAAAGAATTCAAAATCTTTTTGACAGAAGCTCTTCTTTTGGCTGACAAGAACGAAACTACCGGTGATGATGATGTTAACGATAAGGAATATGACCACCAAATCCTCCAAAAATTGTGGGAAAATACGTTATAATCAGAAATCCGAAGGAAAAACATCGTCGTTGTCAATTGAAGGCTTGTGGTGAGCCCACAATTTATATGTGCGAGAAATGCAATGTTCATCTGCACACAAAATGTTTCAAGCAAATACATGAATAAAAGCATTTTTTCGCAACTTCTCTTTCGGCTATTTCTTTTTATTTTACGATTTATCTCATATAATAACAATATAAATTTAATTAAATATATTTTTTACAAAATTTAATAACTTTTGTGCCATTTGATTTGAAAATAATAAAATAAATGAATAAAACAGCAAATAAAGCCAAATATTTTACTTGCATACAAAGCTGACATATAGGATAAATGCTAGTGTTCGAAAGTTCGAACGGGCTTTTCTCGGAAAAATCGGACATTTTTTTGACCAGATTTTTGCAATCAGTGGGTCCTAATTACCCTAAAAAGTATTTTTTTCAAAAAGAAAAACAAAAATTTAATCTCGGAGCGAAATGGGTTAATGAGTTTTATTGCGCTTTGATTATCATATCACAGATATTAATTGTCGCAGTTTTCGTTTAGTTCGCTCAAAAGTTGCTTCAATCACATGGCTTCTTCAGTTAATTCTGATGCAGCTACAATTCGGCTTCAGCGGTTGACAACGCCACAGATTGTTGACGTCGACTGTTCCACGTGATGGCACGGTTGCACATTTTAAATATATATTCAGTTGTCGATCTTCTAGTGTCAGGATCATTTCATTCATAGTCTGATTCAGAGGAGCTAATTAAAGTATCTCCGTTGTTACAGTAAGGTATTCCGAGGCTTGGAGTTGATTCCAGATACTTCATTACGCGTTTCACAGCATTCCAATGACACATACTCGGGTCATTTTGAAATCTGTTCATAAAGTTTGTAGCGTATGCTGTCAGGACGCGCTGTGATTGCTGCGAAGATTAACGAATCTATAGCTGCTTTATATGCTTTTATATGGAACATTATCTTTGCATTTTTGTGAATCGGTAGAGGATATTGTCGTTTGATAATCCGCTGGCGTACTGGATGGTTTAGCATCTTCAAGTTTGAAACGTTAAATAATTCTGTTTATAAAGCTATTTACATGAATGAACATGGATTTCTCTTCTTCAATTCTTTGAATTGCAAATCCTGTAAACTGGTTAGGTTCAGTGATTTTTATTCTTAGAAGCCATAACAAAATAATCTTTGCTCTTCGGTATTGAACATGATGGAAATTTAAAAGCAATTCGTAATTTCCAAGAAAAATGTAGAAACCTAAGATTCTTAGAAAAAGCATTAATGCCTATTTAAGTAATATTTATTGTATTATATTTAACGAAACATCGGTAATCCTACAATGTAAATGTCCCAGAAAATCGTCTACTATATTTTTTATAAAAATAATGCGATTTTCAAACGGAAATTATGTAGAATAATTTCAAATGTGTTAAAATTTTCGAAATGTGTGGAAAAAGACCAAAGTATTCAAAATATGCAAAACTAAATTAGTGCTAAACGCTTTTATTTACCCTAATTCGTATAGATCTTAAAGCGTTCAATTTTACGGTTGATAGTTGATCGATATGCAAGAAACATGTAATACGGTCTCTGTTTATGACCAAGGTTATTGTATGTATACATATTGTACATAGGTACACTTTGTTTTATGTCTTATATTCTTCATGATCCACGATAGCATTTTGGTATAAAGCTTCTTAAATTTTAATAAAACAATGATTTGCAAGTGAATTCTAGTTTTATATGTAACATATATGCATTTGTATTCAGTATTAGTTATTTTCGCATTTCTATTTCAGATTAATAACTTCTACAATTAACAAATGGGCCCAATAAATTCAATACTACATCACGTTCAAGTCAAATCAACTATCACCAAACGATTCGCCCATTAGACCATGGGCAGCTTACCGAATTTAAGCGACTTGGGCAAAGAAGACCATTACAATTCCGCTTACAAGCTCGGTTCGGTAATCGGCCCGACGAATCATGTAGGCCAAGGAATTCTCTCGCAAGAGGAGAAAAATAAAATTCTCCATCGACATTCAGGTTATTGCAAGAATACGAAGCTTAAGAGAAATGTGCAGCCTTCGAATATAGACGATCTGATCTTGGAGGTGGGTATATAACGATCATTTTCGACCTGAACTTTTCGAATCCCTTCGGGTTCGCCGCTTTCTCCTCGGGATTAAATTGGACGAGGGAGAAAATCAAACACGTCAAGCTGTTAAGGGGATAACGATTTCACCTTGACTTTTACGGACGTGTTAGCGTTTTAACGTCTCGCTTTTTGGCGAGTTTGCATTTTACGATGTTATAAACTACATGACTTTGAATAGCTGTCGATAATTTGAACTTAGTTGTTATGTAGAATATATAAACTGTTTATTTTCATAGTGTTAAAACACTTTTAGGTTAAGATACAAACTATTTCATACGACAAATCCGACTGAAAAGTTTCAAAGTGGAAGAAGTACTAAAAATAGTTTACAGATATTTTCTGTTGAAAATTAGTTTGGTTTCTTATATTGACACAATTCAAAACAATAAAAAGACCGGCTCTGACCTTTGCTTGTTCCCTTTATTATTTCAGATAAATCAAATTATATTGCTTTCGTTGTCATGATAACGTAATTTTTACCCGTATCATATAAGCTGTGTGATTATCATCACGTAGCCATTTAAGTCTACTGCCTGAATGATCGTGGTTATTCTATTGGATCTTACGGTCTATAGCAGCATGCATCCGTTTATATCATCTGATCACTGAGCACTTTGAGGGCAGAATTGCAAACAGATATAACTTGTCTCACAAACGAAAGTCTATCATAAAAAACAACACCCAAATGTTTTACAGTATCGCTGGATGCGAGGATATGATCATTTGTGTTGTAATAGAAGGTTGGCCCATACACCCTAAGGGTATACCTCACACAGCATTTTTGTGCACATTTCAATTCATTATATTCATAAAGCAGCAAGTTTTCACTTTTTTGAGGCAAGTGGATAGCATCATTGATCAAATTAGTTCTGTAATAAATCTTCAGATCGTTAGCATAAGCTAAGTGTCCGAATTCAAATAAATTATCAATAAATATCAGGAATAGTAATGGGACTAGGTTTGTGTCCTGAGGTGCGCCAGATCTACAGAGATATTCTACCGATGAAAACCAATTACAACTAAAGTAAGTTTGCTCTACGTGTCAACCATGATTGCATCAGTTGCAAGAGAGAAAGCAAATCTTTTAAGTTTCTGTAACAATAAACCATGATCAATACTGCCTAATAGTTTAGATAAATCGGTGTAAACAACCTCAAGTTCTAAACGATCACCAATTGCTTCACATACATATGTGCTGTGTGATACATAGAATACTGGTAACAGTTGACCTAGATGCCATGGATCCATGCTGATTCGTTGACAGTCCCATCCGGATATTCCTATAAATCACATTGTGGACTATCTGCTCAAACAGTTTGGATAAACTACGAAGATTCGGTCGATAATTTTTGATCATTTTAGGTTTACCCTTTTTGTAAATGGGAACACTGTTTGCCACCCCCAAGTAGTAGAAAAATTCCTGTCTGTAATGATATATTAAATAAGACTGCGAAATGGTGATGCCAGAATCGTGGAATTTGATCATCTCCACAAGTGCTAATGTTTGTAAGTTTGGCCAGGCTGCGAATAACGTCCTCTTCAGTAATCGCTGCAATGAAAGGGGATTTATAGCTGGCAGAGGAGTTAGTTGTACTTAATCTACTATTGGGGACAGTGTCACCACTAAAATTTCTGACAAAAGCATCAATAGCAACTTCAGATTAATCAAGCTTAGCACCACCATCAAACAGCACAGAAGTAATACGCGATTTTGCTTTTCTAGAGTTAACATATTGCCATAGGGATTTCGGATCAGACCTAACATTTCATTGAACTTTAGTAATACTATAAGCAATGTAGGGATCCTATATATATGGTCTTTAACTAGTTTTCGTGTCAAAAATCATTGTAGAAGTCCACGCAAGGTGCGTTCTTCCATTTCTTATGGTAATGTTGTTTAGTTTTCAATTCTTTTTCATAATAAATAAATTACGATTAATGAAGGCTTTGCTTAAAATCGAAAAATTTTTGAAGTGAATACTTCTTAACGGACACCCGGCCAGCTTGAGCATAAGCATAAGCGTAAGAGCGTTAAAATTGGTCGGAGCCAGACGCTCGCTTCGTGTGACAGACAAAGAAAACAAGAGATAGGGTATGATGTACGAGCGAAAGGCGATGAGCGAGAGAAAGGATACATGCGGGCTTGCTTCGTCGGAAACAGAAGGAGAGACAGCGAGAGTATGATGTACGCTTCAGACGTGCGTAAACCACACACCATGTTTTTTTGTTTCTGGAGTATAATGGTGTGTCCAAGTTTCATCTACTGTGACATATCGACGGAAAAATTCCTTTGGATTACATTTAAAGATAGCAAACGTTCTTCTGCATTTCTTATGCGAGCACGCAATTGATCAGCATTGAGCAAACTCGGCACCCATCTCGCGGATAGCTTTTCACATTTAAACGTTTATGCTAAATATTGTATACCTGTTCGGTTGAAATATTTACTTCATTTGCTATCCCATGTACTTTCAATCGACGATCGCTAATTACAAAGACATAGATTTTATTAACCATTTCTGGAGTAGTTATAGTAACTGACGCTCTGCGTCATCCGTGCTCATATGGCCACTTTTTAAAATAGAAAACCACTTACAAATTACTCAATGGGATGGAATGCATTCACGTTACTATTTACGTAACTTTTTCTGCGTTTATTTAATTGTTTTTCTACAAAAGTAATTAACACTCGAACTCCTTTCTTTTTCATATTTATCCAACGAAAACAGTTTTCTTTAAATGAGTATAAAACATAACCGACTGTTAGATTTGTGGGAAATTTTGACGGTAGACATCAGTGGACGGTAGCCAACAGCATAATTACAGCAGCGAAAGTGTTGCCAACCTCTGTAAAGTTTCTCATCCGTCAAACCGCCCTTGTACACCGTGATTAAGTGCAACTGTCACGAAATTTTGTTCTAGCAGCACTGAATTATGGGTGAATCTATTTAAAATTGAACAAAAATTCAGTGCCATTCCAACGGGAAATTACTCTCTCAATATCATACATATCGAAGGCAGTTAGCAAATCGCAATTACTTTTAAATTTAAGCACATACTGAAACTAAATAGCATAAGATATAATATAATAATAATAATAATAATAATAATAATAATAATATTTTATTTCGTGCCCAACAGTACAAAACCACAACGGTCACATACAATCAAGCTAAATACACTAAACAAAGAACAATATGCAACAATTGAACGAAGAGATACATACGTCTTCATATTAAAGTATTTCTATAACTATACATAGGTACATATATGTATGTGCTACCTTATATATGCGCAATATTAAACTAACTCCCCACACAAAATGTCTTTATATAACATCACCACAACGACACAGACGTGTTATTGGCGCTAGGTACATGACGTTTGTCCTTATAGGATCCAAGTAAAATGAACATATATTTCGCGATTTTTTGGCAGGCACATAAAAAGGTACACAAGAAAGCAACTCAGGACAGTCAATCCTGTTGTTAACGAATCTGTAAAGAAACACCGCACTAGCGCGTTGATAGCGGATATGGAGTGATGACAATTCGTGTGACAGAAGCAGTTATGCATGATCGTAGTTCCTCCTTGGATAGTCACCAATCTCCTTGAATGTTAAAAATTCTAAGAAACGTCGCTGCACTCGCTCAAGTCCAAGTTGGTGAGATGCATAGTGAGGATACCATATGATCGCTGCATATTCTAATTTACTCCGAATCAATCCATAATAAAGTGTTTTAATAGCAGCGCAGTCAGTAAATGTTCGTGTGTTACGAAGAATGAAACCGAGAACTTTGTACGCACTATTGCACACTGATGTAACTTGTTGACCAAAAACAAAGTTTATCATCAAACAATACTCCAAGATCTCTTACAGTATCCGGTGAGGACAGGAGTTGGCAATGGAGACTGTATTCAAAGATAATCTTCGATACCTTCCGGGTATACCTGACGACGCAGCCTTTATCAACATTAAGGTGAAGTTTATTGTGGATACATCTACTTCTAATAATTGCTAGATTCTCTTGTAAAAGCCTGGCATCATGAAGGGATTCAATTTTATGAAATATTTTTAAATCATCTGCAAACGCTACATAACGGCACGTCAATGTTTGCAAGAGGTCATCCATAAATACCAAAAACAGCAGCGGCCCTAAATTGGAGTCCTGCGGGACGCCAGATGTTGTTAAATATTGCTTGGAGGAGAAGCCGTTATAAGTTACATAGTCGATTCGCCAGTAAGGTAAGATGCCATTAATTGCAGCAATGAAGCAGAAAAGCCGATAGCACTCAACTTCTGAATCAATAAGGAAAAATCAATAGAATCAAAGGCTCTCGTGCAGTCGGTATAGATGACGTCCAACTTTGAGCGCTGATCAATAGTCTCGCAAATCGTTTGTGTTACGCAAGCTAGATTAGTAACCGTTGACCTACCCTTCATATAACCATGTTGGTGCCAAGATAATTTGATTTTGATACTACTGTAAATGGAATCATATAAAATTTGTTCAAAAACCTTTAAGAAATTACTCCGTACAGAAATAGGTCGATAGTTGGTGATCATCTCTGGTTTGCCTTTTTTGAGGACTGGCGTAATTCTAGCAATCTTCCAAACCATTGGAAAGACACCGGATTTTATACATAAGTTATAGATAGCGTATAGTGGGGTAGCTAGTACCATACGACAGTCTCTTAGGAAGAATGAAAGAATTTGATCCTCACCGGCAACAAAACCACTTTTAAGCTTAACGATGCTGTTAACAACCTCTGTCTCAGTAATAGTTTGTATACGAAAAGAATCGTGAGGGGAGCAAGTATCAGAAATACGGATCTCGTTGCTAGGTATAAAATTTTTAGCAAATGCATCGGCAAATGCATCAACTATAGTTTGTGGTTCGTTGAACCTTGTGTCACCACGAAACAACTGCCCTGGAATGCGTGACTGACTCTTTTTGTATTGATATATTGCCAAAATGCTTTAGGGTCAGACCTCAGATTAGTTTGAATTTTATTGAGGTAGACTGCGTGAGAGATGCTTATTCCTTGTTTAGTAAACTTACGTAATCGCGCAAAATCATCATAAAACCTAGGACTGCCAGTAGTTACCCACTTTCGGTGATAGTAACTCTTCATTTTAAGTTAATTAATTAGAGGCTTGCTGAACCAAGGAGGATAAGAAGTAAGCCTATACTGAGAGGTCGGAACAGATTTACTCACTACTCTGTACAATGTTTGATAAAACCGATGGACAGCTGTATTCACATCCTCCGCGCTCAAAACAGAGTTCCAGTCGGCATCGAACATGTCACTGTAGAGAGTACTAAAATTAGCACGAGAAAAGTTGAAGCGCAGATTGGTATTCGTCGGAAAACATTTCATTGAAGATGCACATGGTACGCTTAAGAAAATATGCAACGCTGGATGGTATGAGTCCTCAGGAACAATAGGACCAGTAAAGTGATTGACTAACATGTGAGAATCAATGTTGCAAAACACGAGGTCAAGAGGGCGTGAGTTAATATTGAGAATGCTATTAAATTAGTTAAGACCCATGGATAAAGTAAAATTGTTTATAGATATATATTTAGGATCGGTAACGTTTGGAGGAAAGTAACTTCTTATATTGAAATCGCCGACCAACATCAGTGGAACATCTGAAATTACCAGCTCAAGAGCCTCAAGGAAGAGAGTAATGTCGTCTGCCGACAAATATGGTGGTACATACACTGCCACAACCATAAAGCGGAAATTCCTGTAAGTGCACTTAGTGATAATAACATCAATTACGAAAAACAGTATAAGATGGAGGTATGAATTCACTATTCTCAACATCAGCGGATAACCAGGTCTCAGTGAAAATTATGATATTGAAATCAGAAACAAAACAATATTCATATATTAAATTAAGTTGAGTTCTAATCCCACGTACATTTTGGTAATATATGCCTAATTGCGTGTCAATGTTACTGTTGGGGCCAACTAGTTTCCCTGTGTCAAGTTGCTAGAAGTAACAACTGGTATGCCGTTTTTATATTTCACCACCAAATCTGTCTCTCCACTCTCTAAACGTCGTTCAGACTTAACTAGCTGGTATAATTTACGCTACATCAGTGTTTTGTCGTTAGACACTGAAATATTACGATATTTTTCGAAGTTTTTAAGCTTTTTGCAATTTCGGAAAGCTGTTGACACAAAATCAGCAGATGGCAGACGAACCTTCCTTAGGACGTTTCATAATCGGCTTGGTAATATCAAACTTACCTAAGCGGAGTGGTGCAACATCATCAATGGGTATACTTAAGTGATTCAATATTTCATTAATTCACAGTTTATCATCTATTTCCTGATCTCGCTTGGAACCACGCTTTGTTTCGATAGGCCGTAAATAATTAAATTAGTACTATGACGTTGCCGTTCGGATAATTCAGATACAATCTTTTCATTATTGTAGAGAACATCTAACTCAGAACCAAGACCGGAAGATATTTTAGATTCAAGCTGCTTGATTTGATTTTGCAAACCGACGATTACAGTTTTCAAGCTATTAAGGTCATTACCCATACCTGCGCAGTCAGAACACGACCAAGCAAGACGAGTTTTGTTGTGAATTTTCCGCGCCTCAGCTTTTGAAATATCTATAGCAATTCATTTTATAACAGTGGTCACAAATCACACAATTAACAATTAAATGTGGCTCGGCGTTAGTGCCGCAGCAGGTACACTTTTTGTTCATTTTACAGCAAGTATTGCAAAGAAACTATAAGGATCTAACGGGGACACACACTTCACCCTAGAGCTGCCCATCTCAGGGACTTCAAAACAAACTTACACAGGAAAGAATGGGCAACGGAGAGGATCAGCAACAGAGACAGATGGAAAAAGGAGATCGAAAATATTGTACGCCAGATACTATATTGGAAAACAAATAAAACAAAAATGCAAGTGCAAGAAACAAATACGTGTACCGAATTCAAGTAAAATTGCTTAAAGCAGGAACGTTATTAAGAATTTTGAATTTTACTTAATACTCACGAGTAGAAAATAACGCAAACTTCAAAATGGTGTAAAACACAAGTTTTTAACAAACCAATTAACTTAACATCAACCATAAACTCACAGAGCTACGGAAACATATGTATCTCACATGCACGTACAGAGAAAACTGATACGACGATACGACGATTAGCTTTTTTTTTTGGAACTATAGCCGTTTTGAAATAGAAATAAATAATGCAAAATGTCAAATTTATTTTGGAGTTAAAAGTAATAACAAAACCATTCAAATAACATTTTATTCACACTAGCTGCTCTAGGTGATTACCATTTTGTATGAAAATGTTACATCTTCGTTCCATATTATCGAACGCATTCTGCAAAGTTTCAATACATATTTCTAACTTCTTCAATGACTGCCAATTTAAATATATATATATATATATATTATTCTTTTAGTATCCAAATAAAAATAAATCAAGTGGTGTCAGATCTGGTGAACGAGCTGGTCAAAGATTACGGCTAATTACTCTGTTCGGAAAGTATTCTTCTAAGAACCTTAAATTTTCATAACTTATGTGTGCAGTTGCCCAGTCTTGCTGAAAATAGCCTCTTTGCAATTCATCACCATGCAATTGGCCAATAAATGGTTGCAATATTAAATTCTGATAGTTCTGCCCATTAATATCATTAGTATCATTAAAAAGATTGGACCGATTATCTTTCTCCGACTCAGGCAATCCATATCCCTAACTTCAGTGGATGTAGTGACACTTTGATTAGAGTATGTGGATACTCTGTTGCACATGTTCTATAATTTTCGTCGGAAAAAATGTGACATATAAAACATCATCATTATTAATGGTTGCATTAAATCATTGGCAGCATTGAATGCGCTGTATCGAATCATGAGGCTGCAATTGACAGACAACTGAGACTTTATATGGATGCATTTGCAATTTCTTCTTTAGAATTTTTCACAGCTTCCACAAGAAATGCCTAATGAATATTACAAATTACATTATGTTATATAACTTGAATTAAACCTTTTAACTTGTTTGTAGTGATAATTGACGCATAGACTTTTTGGACTTTGAAGTAAACGCCGTCGAACATCTTCTACTACTTCCTTTGTTAACGTGCTCTCTCTGCCTGTGTGATTTGCTTTATTTACATCACCAATATTCAGAAATCGGTTAACAACTCTGTTTAGGAGTTGTGAAAATATGTTGTTGTTCACATCTATTTTGGAATACATTTCCCTAAACTGGTCATAACTATTCTGACGTGAAAACTCCTAATTTCCTGTATTATATTGTCTTCCTGTGTGAAAGTAAGACAGTGAAATAAAAATATCGTGTTCTTGTGAGAACGCCATGATCTACATATTAAAAAACAATTTACAATTCATATTGCAATACACAAATATAACCTACAAACCACAACTGAATCTCTCAACAAATTAGCTCTGAAAGGTGCTGTTTTCTTTCTTCAAATAAAATAAGTAAAAATAACGGGATTAAATAAATCGAAAGGCGAGACTAGCAAAGGCAAGAAATTAGAATAACAACAAACAGCACTGGTATAGGTAATGAAGGTAGGTATATTTTTGCGGTACCACTACAAATTCTTTGTTAATTCCCGCCGGAATTTAAATCGTAACAGTTTCACTTGATCACCCGGTGTAAATTTGCTAGTCGACTTATACACTTCCAAAACTATATGTCGACAACTAACTTTTGATCCTTAGCGGTGAAAGAAATTGTGGTTAAAGGCGTTCTTTCCATCGGGTTTTGTCCGCTGAGGATGATAACTTAGTTATAAAGGTAACCGGAGTGGTAAGAACTATTTTATGTAAATTCGCTCTAAACTTTTAGTTTCTTAGTTAATATTATTTTCATTTTTATTTTGTTTTTAGCAAATGGCGGCGTATTCGCCAATCTCCAGTAGATCGACAAGAAATCTGAGCCATGGCATTAGAAGACGCGATTCCATCAATAGCTCGATAGGAGCGACATCCGTCAGAAGACTAATAGCGGTCGTAAGAAACACGAGTAGCAGCAGATCCGGTCCCATCTACAGCAAAAAGATCCTTATGAAGAACTTGATGGCGCTGTATCTTTCGCATTCTTTCTTAACGTCCACGTTTCTACCATTTTTGGCCTTACAAGGTAGCGTGTCGGTGTGGATAATGCCGCTGCCGAACGAAAAAGTTTCCGATCACGATAAATATCGGATCCATTCTTCTGATGATATTACATCTCACCGCAGCCATATCTGTGATTTTCGGCCCTCCTCTGATGCAAAAAATTGGGTCCAGCGGAATTTTCGCTCTCACCTACATCGTTTTCGCGGTCTTTTATGCCATGCACATATACCCGATTTTGTATTTTCTAGTTCCTGGGTATGTGCTGTTGGGAACGATTCTAGGTCCTGCCTCAGTAGCAAGACTTTCCTTCCTAATGACCTTATCGACGAAATTAAGTTACATATTCTCTGAGGACGACGAAGATGTGAAATTACTACGAAAAACTTGTATCGTACGAAGAGTTTCCAGAGCGTTTCAAGCAGCACACGATTTCGGATTTATATTCGGCTCCATATTATCAGCCATTGTTATCACGTATAGTTTTAACATGGGTTTAACTACAAACAGCACCGTTTTAATGGAAAACTTAAATAGTTCTAAGGTAGTAATGGATTTCGACAGGTTCCAGATAGAAAACGACACGAATTGTTCATTAGTGTTAGAAAAGTTGAATTGCACCGAGTGTCTTTGTTCGAAAAAGGTAGAAGACACTAGAAAGATAACTGTAGAAGAGTACAATAATTATCTAGACGATATATTCGATGTAGACGAAGTTGGTGATCGATTATGCGGAGCGCAAGCTTGTCCATCGAGTTACCAATTCCAATCGAACACAACTAAAGAAATGAATTTCTTCATACTGCCTAGAAGTACTGCCATAATACTGGTTAGCCTATACGTATTTTTCTCCTTGTTAGCTCTAGTCGTTACGATAGTAGGAATGGATAAAATAAAAATGTTCGTGCATCAAGATCCTTTAGAAAGATCGGAGGGTTCTGCGGCATTAAGAGCTGTTCGGGAATCTTTCAAAGATGTGAAACTTCAGTTGGCCGCACCTTTAGCGTTTTTCATCGGACTGGAACAGAGTTTCATGTATTCTGATTTTAGTAAGGTATGTATTACGCAAAATACGAGGGCTGTTTTCTTTCCGGGGAGTAAAGCAATACACAATATATTGTCAAAACACATTTATTTGTGACTGTATAGTCTTCTGATTTACAGTCAATGCCTTTTTGGGTCCTAAAAATCCAATCCCCAAAACCATTTCCTCGCATCTTCCCGCTTTAGGTTGTCTATTTCATTCCTAACGCCTCCATCAAGTTTTCGGCCGATGTAAAACGTAGACCATATAACTCATCCATTACAAAATAGAAGACTAGTTTCAAAAAGATGCTTGAGAGAGTTAAAATTGCAAATAAATAAAAAAGTAGAACATCTATATAACTTTCCACTGAACGATCACTGAGGTTCGTTTGTTAGGCAACTCTCACAGAAAGTAGTGCAACTGCAGAGTACATTGCAAATGCCAGTGATTGTCACAGAGGGAATCCTGCTTTGGTAATCGCAGACTGAAACCGTAGACTAATTCCGTCCTTATTAGGAGAGTAGTGCGAACCCGAAGGTTATCAAACTGTAAGGTATTTCTTAGGTGGTTTTCGCGAAAATTCTGGAGAATTTAAGACAAACAAACTGTAGTGAGTCATTCAAAATTAATAATACAGCGATCCCCCAGTGCTACAGTAGGAACATGCCTTGTAATTCCAAAAACTTTACTCACCAAAATTTACAGGTAAACTTTTTTAATTCCACATAGCATACCATCTATTCTTTTTAGGATAATATACATTTTGTTAGATAGATCCTGACATGATCGAAGTTGGTCCACTGGGAAATTTCGCTTATTAAAATATAAATTTACAAATTTTCAATCTACAGTATAAATACATCTATTAGGTCAATACGCGGGTTTGTAACGTTTCAGCCGCCTGGTCTCTGTGTTCTCGTCCATTAATATAACAGATAGTTGGTTGGGGTATGTGTTCCCTCTGGCTCTATAATTTTCACTAAATTTTGGATTTCTTCCTTAATTGAAGGTACCTTAAGATTGTTATGCAGCACATAATGCGGTGCGTTGAATATCGGGACCTTGTTTTGAAATTGAGAATTTCGATGTTTGAGTTGCTGGTAGTACCCCATAATTGGATTCCGTACGTCCATATTGGTTTCAAGATAGTTTTATACAAAAAGAGTTTGTTGTTTAAGGATAGTTAAGAGCTTCCTCCTAGCATCCAATACAGTTTACTAAACTGTAGTCCTAATTGTTTTCTTTTTGTAAAGACGTGCTTTCTCCAATTGAGCTTTCTATCTAGATGTAGCTCTAAATATTTGACACACTCTTCAGTTCGACACTTTTCTTTTCTATTGGCGAGTATGATGTGTACCGAACGTGACTGTGATAGTCAATCTTATTGTTGGAATTCGGCTGTGTATAGAAGAAATAACATGGGGTCCAGAGCATTACCGCGAGGCACTCCGGCTAATATTGGTCTGAAGTCTGCGAATTCGTCATGTTTTTCGACAAAGAAATATCTATCCAATATATAAGATTTAATTATTTCATGCATTTGATGTGGCAGATATTTTTTGCGTGATACCCAGAAATACCGGAGAGCAGTATCTCTCGTTTTATAAATCTCTATTTATTTTATTCACTATGCTGTGGATTTTCTCGACAGTTCCGTGCTTGTTCCTAAAGCTGAATTGGTAGTCTGGAATTATCTTACTGTTTTCAAGTATCACCGGTATTTTCTTGATTAAGACTTTTTCAAAGACCTTAGATTATCGGGATTAGGCTAATGGGCCTGGAAGATGTAAGTTCATCGGTTAGTTTACCTGGTTTGGCAAGCATAATAATTTTAGCTATTTTCTAATCACTAGGATAGTATCCAGTTTTGATGATGGCATTGTATATTTGAGTAATAGCCTTGATTGCTATTTGAGGTAACTTCTGTAATACTTTGCCAATGATTAGATCGTATCCGGGTGCTTTATTATGCTTTATTTCATTATTAATAACATGCTTTACTTCTTGCTGTGTTAGATTGGCTATGGGTAGAGTCATTTGGTAGGGAGTTCCTAGCCCATTGTATATTTAATCAATTAATTCGTGCGTGATTTTGCTTGTGAATGGTTTAAGTACATTTTCTATGCGTTCGGCAACGCACTTGCTTTTTCTCGATTCGTTTAGCCCAGCATCTATTGGTATCTCTTATTAGCAGGGAGATCATTTGTGGTCTTTTCAGATATTTTGTTGTTTTTAAGGAATATTGGGTTTTATCAGTTGCATCTATGTAGGTCTTTTAAATGAATTTGAATACCTTCGTTCTTCACTTCTATCAGCTTTTTGAGATCCCTGTTTGCTTTATTGAGTTCCGTTTTATTTCCCGGAGTACGGTTGTATTGTCAACGTTTTCGCAATCTTCTTTTTTCTGCTATTTTTCTTTCAGAGATGATGGACAATTTATTTGCGTTTTAATCTGTTTTATCTCAGGCGTTGAATCCCTGGCTGCCTGTTGAATCTGTTGGATTAATGTCAGTACAGAAATTTCCATCTGAGCAGAGGTTTTTAATCGTAATTTTAGGTTAATACGATTTTCTAGATTTTCTCTGAAGATCTCCCAGTTTGTTCTTTTGTTATGTAAAGTTGGTCATGTTTCTCTATGAGTAAATTGAGATGAAACAGTTATTATAAATGAGGAAGAGTCAGTCGCCAGTACGTGCCACGACGTGGCCTTGCAACGTTTTAGGTCTATATAGTTTTATACAGCTCTCGCAATATAAGTTGGCGAGCGGTGGAGATACGCCGTAAACGTATTTAGGACACGTACCTCCCACCTGTCTGATTCAGATAGTGCACAGGAATTACCATTACGTTACAGGACGAATGATAGGCAATCTATCCCTCCTCTATCTGCGCAAACTCACTCCCACCCTTCGCCAACTTATATTGCGAGAGCAGTACCTTTAAGCAAACAGAAATCAATTAGTTCTGGTAATTTATTCTTGTCGGTAAGCCAATATGTTGGCTCATCTGCGCATAGCTACAAGCATGCGCCTGCCGTCAGGTCTAGTGATTCTTGAGCCCCATTGTTGATGTTTTGCTTTGAAGTTTCCTGCAACTAGAAACCTGTTGCCTAATGTTGACAAGTAATCATAGTATACCGCTGGGTTATTATACCGCGGATACACTTGTTGTGATTGTTTTTTCCTCTATTGCTATAGTAGTCGCTTGTAGGTACTCCTTGTTGAAATTTCCTACTAAGTGATGTTGGATGTGGTCTTGCTGTTCCACCATGCACTTTGCCACCTGGATGGTTAGTTTGGTATAATTGATACTCCGAGAACTTAACGCGACTTTTTTGTGTAAAATGTGTTTCAGGTAAAAGAAGTATATCGATGTTATTGTTATGTAAAAAGTATTTTATTTCTTGTGCGTATGCCTGTACAATCCGTGTGCGTTCCATGCACAGATCTTTAAAATTTGCAATATTATTGGATTTTATTAACTAGCGTGGTGATGAGATTCATTATTGTTCCCATTTGAGTAATAAGCTGTATAAACCGGTTGTTGAAGATGCTTGCCTCGAGCTAGCGAAATACGTATCACCCATTTTATTATAAACAATTGTGTGGTGATGGGTTTACCGATGTGATCTAGTGTCAGTAAATTACACCCACATCTTTTCTTATTGTTAAGCAGCCATTGCTTTCATTTATCGCGTGTAGCGTCTGTGTTTGTGCCAGAAACCTGTTGGTATACTGATTGAATAATAATCTGGAAAGGTTACGTGATGTTAGGAAGTTGACTTTGGTGTAATTGAAGCTGGTTGTGCGATGGAGAGTAATAAGTAGGCTGTTCGTATCGTTCATGATACTTACTGGCTTATCCCGGTGTTTCCCCTTTTATAATGAATTAGTCTTCAAAATGGTATTAAATTATTATGTAATAGTATTTAGAGAAATTGTAGTGTTAAATTTAATTCAAATTAGTATTTAATTCTGTTCAATTTAAATTCTTTAATAGTCCGGCTCTGTTGGCAGTGATAGGACTCTGGCCCTGTCGACCCGTCGGTAGGTTAAAGTTCTTCAATTGTTGGAAAGTCTTGTATAGTAGTGTTGAATATGTACACAAAATCACTTCAATAGCTAGTTTATTTGATGGAAAATACCTTGGTGCTGTACTTCCTTGTGTTTCCTTCATCAACTTAACGTATTATGGCTTTCCACGCAGAGTAAAAATCACATGTATGGTTAGGACCGTATCACAGGTAAACTTAACTGTTTATATATCAGCATGGTAAAAATAAATGTACGTTACATCCCCTCCTTCTGGAGCTGAGAACGTCCCGATGAAGCAGCAGGTTTGGCTTTTCTTGGTCTTCCTCGTCTTCGTAAAGGCACCACGGGTAAATGCCGTGCGTCTCTCTAGTAGTAGTAGTTTGCTAGGACTGAGACGTGATACGTGTCCAACG
The DNA here is from genome assembly GCA_038088585.1 of Chrysina gloriosa. Classification (NCBI taxonomy): domain Eukaryota; kingdom Metazoa; phylum Arthropoda; class Insecta; order Coleoptera; family Scarabaeidae; genus Chrysina; species Chrysina gloriosa. The sequence continues at coordinate 10,929,205 of CM076095.1, forward strand.
GTTCGGGCGTGTTGTTTGCTTCGCCCACTTTATAGGTAGCAGCAGATACTTGCCTTAATATGATGTAGGGGCCATTTCGGCGAGGGACGAACTTGGAAGTAAATTTTGGTGCGGCATTACTGCGTGGGTGTAGGCTTACAAGAACTCAAAAGTCACCAACGTTGTACGGAGTGGCATCCTTCCATGTGGCTATGGTATGCTTAACACTCTGCCACCACGACGCTGCAAACCCATCTAGTAATATTGGTAGACCACAAAGAATCGGGAATGCTACTACATCTTTTGTCGTTTCTAGAACCGTCATATCTGGTTTGACAGTTTGTTAAATTACCAGTTCTAACTACAGATCTACTTGAACAGTCTGTATGCTCTTGATTAGCTGTTACAGCTGTTTATTCGCATTTACTACAGCGTTTTGAGCGGTATTCATTATATTGTTGTTGGGAGTACAACTACGCAACCAATATCTATAGTTATTCGTCAGGATCTACAAATTGGGTACCTACTAGCCATTACAACAGCAGCAGATATACAATACGTGCGATTTTAATGTTTCTAATGTGTTTCTTTATTCTAAACTCATACAACTAGCTTCTTGTCGTATCCTTTTCTTGTGGATGTGGTGCACAATTTTGCTATGATTGAATTGGGATACTGTAAATTACGGACCACGTGGAACACTAACACACTACCAACGGCTGTTTTCCTTTGTATTGCTGCACGGATACCAGTAAATATATCGAGACATAAATTGGGTGCCACTCAAGGCGATCTATTGTAAATCGGCATTATTTCACACCGTCTTATTTTTGAATCAAACGGGAACAAAACTTATGTACCTCCAAATGTTTGTGTGAAATGGTGCAAATTGCTTTCACACCAGTCTTTAAAGATACTTGAAGATACCTTATAGCAACATGGCAGTCCTCTTCAATCATGTTTCGAATAAGACCAATATTTTCGTCGGGAATGGCCGTTTCTGGCATAGAAAGTCGACAGCGTTAAAATTCATTGTACGACCGCCTTATGGCAGCTGAGGAACACGAATTGTCATCAAACTCTCAATTTACTTCCTCAAAACATTGCTTGTGGCTTAAGCCATGTTTGAAATTGTAAAATAATACAGTTCCAAAATGTTCTTTATCCAGTTCCGTGATTTACTTTGCAAATAATCACTCCAAACTTCTTGTTCTCGTAAATCCTTATGCCTCTCAGGGTCGCATTATCTCGGAATCTTATGACGATTTAATCCATTTTTTAGTGCCCAGTCTGTACTCATTTCTATTCCTTTCTTCTATTACCTTCCATGGCCATTGCTTCTGTCCCAATTCGTCTATTTTATCAATCCATTTCTTTCTTGGTCTTCCTTTTTTCCCTCAATTGTTGCTTTTGGCTTCTATTACTTTCTTTGTTACACTCCTCTGTTTCATTCTTATCATACAAATAACCATAGCAATTCATTTGACTTCTTTCAATTTTGTTTAATACATTTTCTTTGTTTGTCATATTTCTAATCTGTTCGTCCCTTATTTTATCCATTAGTTTTCCCTGCCATCTTTCTCAAAAATTTAATTCTCATAACCGTTATTTTACTTTCGTGCTTATGCTGTATTGTCCAGGACTCACTTGAGTACATTATTGTGGGTGCTACTACTGAATTGTATACTTATTGTTTTATCGTTGTTTCTATTTTTGCCTTAACGCAGATGGTTTGATTTAGAGCGTAGTATATGGTTGTAGCTTCCCGTTATTTTTTTGCTATATCTAGATCAATCTTTCCGTCCTTCAATATTAATAATGGTACCTAGATCTTCGTATGTGTCAACAATTTTTTCTAGCTTGTCATTTATTTTAATTATATGATTATTTGTTGGCTCTTTGTTGTTTATCACCATCAATTTACTTCTTCTACGTTTATTATCATCTCATCTTCTCTATCTCTTGTGCCCATATTTTTGTTAATTTTTCCACTTTCACATAACTGTCAGCTATTAGTGCCAAATCGTCGGCGTACTGTAATGAATCAACAGCTATAGGTTCCATTTTGTTATATCCTATCAGTCTATTCAGGTTTTCAGAGCGTTTTCTCGTATGTTGCAGGATTCTATCCATTAGTACAATGAATATTAATGGATTTAAGCTATCTTCTTGTTCTATTTCTACGTGCATTTCAAAACCTGCTGATCTACTTCCATTTATTTGTACTATATCTCTAACCTGACAGTATAAACTTTCGATTGTTTTACGCATCTTTCTTGGCACCTCTAGTTTCTTAAGGCGAATATCTACACTTCTTCTATATACTGTATCGAAGCTGCTCGCAAGTCTATGCAGTTGAAATAGAATTTCTTCGCTGTTTCAATTTTTCGTTCTATAATATTTGTAGTGATATGGATGTTATCATTCGTTTGTTTCCCTTTTCTAAAAACTGCCTCTTCTGCCACCAATTTGTCTCCTATTAAATGTAAGAGTCGTTTTTCTGTTATTTAAGCATAATGTTGATAGACATATTGTGGTATTTAGGGTTTTGTTGGGTTTCTTCCTATTCAACCATTCGCCATTATTAATATATCAGTATTCTCCTCTCTTACTGTATATATTGTTGCTTGTAGCTTTGTGTAGAACTTTGTGATTTTCTCTTCGTACGGAACCTTCCACTGGTGCGCATACCTTTATAATGTTTATTTTTTCATCCAGTTGTATCTCAATATTTATCATTCTTGCGTTTATTGATTCAACTTTTGTTAGCCTCCAGTTAATTTCTTCTATCAGCACTGAACCCACTTCGTCTTTCGCTCTCTGTGACGCTGGTCCCCCCAAAAGTATAGGGTGTATTTATTTGCAAGCTTTATTTCTCCCTTATCCTTTCTTATGATTTTGTTTAAGTCCAGGATTTGAATGTTGTTGTTTTCCATTTCCTCGGTTATGTCTACTTCTTTATTATTTAGAGATGTTATATTCCAAGTACTTCAAACTTATGTATTTTATAGACATTCAGGTATATTTGTGAACTGTCACAGTAATGAAACATGTTAACAATTACCTTTAAATATCAAACAAAACTTGTTGAGAAATATCATAATCTACCAGAGGCGCTTACCGGAAAGGAAACGTCCCTCGTATATGCACATCTCGCACAAAATCTGTTGCATCTAATTTTCTATTTTTCCTAATCTGTTTCAGTCTTATGTGGTTTGTACGCTAGGAATACACCGACTCAATTTGGTATTTCTATGCATGGGCCTATTACAATCCATAGCGGCATGCACTTTAAGTATGCTTATGAGAAGCATAAGGCGATATTATCTTATTGGTAAGTAAGCTATTTGTTACCGTAAAAGCGCTGAAACTTATTACCTCGCTTACTTACCTTACTTTATTTTATTTCAGCGGTTGGCTTTACATTTCACATTTGTCTTTTAATGGTACAAATGATATGGAAGCCAATGAACGACGACCCAGCCTTATTTTATGTGATCTCGGCCGCTTGGGGTGTATGCAACGCTATTTGGGAAATGCTCAATTATAGTAAGCGACGCTTTTGTGCTCAATATTCTGCGAATTTCCAATTAAATCTTGAATTTTTAGCTTTATTAACCGGTCTATACGTGGACAACTGGGAGCCGGCTTTCGCTAACAGTATCTTCTTCAAATTCTTAGGATTAGCAGTTGCATTTGGATCTCACGGACTACTTTGCAACTGGTGCAAGGTGTATCTACTTGGTTTCTTCATGGTTGTAGCGATAATTCCGTACGGTTGGTTGGAAATCAAATTGGAAAATATAAGAAAGATCAAGAATATCAGCAAATTATGACCAAAATTTAACGTCTGGTGATCAAACATATCAGAAACTTTTACTTTCGACAAGGAATGTAGAAGCTAAGATTGTAACATTGCAGTAACTGGCGGAATATGTGCAAGGTATAATACGTACGTTGAATACGTACATACGTCATTAGTTAACACTTACTAGAAGAAACGCCTACGTATCTGACATAAAATCTGTGTTCTATTGAACGTAATATTTCTTTAAATTAAGATAAATTGATGCCTAGATATTTCTTATCAATCACGTGTTGTATTCGACGCAATTGCTTTATATAACAGAAAGGATTTTTCTTAGACGATATTTTCGTTTTTAAGTTGTTTGAATGAAAGGTAACTAGTGAAAGTTGTATTTTGTAACACATTTGTTTAGCAATTCGATAAAGTAAGTAAGTAAGGGTGTGATGACAATTGGTCAACTTCCTAATTGAAAGCTGCCCATAATCAATTTTATTTGTCGTCATCGTTGGTTGAAAATTTAATGCATATGTTTATCAAAAATTTTGTAATGGCTTAAATCTGGGATGAATGAGCGTAAGTTTTCTACTAACGACTTGAATATTCCAGAAAACAAAGTGACTTGGAGACATTCACTTGGTCAAATTAAAAGTCAAATTTATTATATCCGTAAGCATAGTTGTAGACAGTAAAACTGTTTGTACGAGAAACAAAACAAGCAGAAATAAGAAATTTAGGGACACCAAAACATCACAAGAGGAATACTATAACAGAATGATACATGAGGGTACTGAACAAAGAGAAAACCAGGCATACATAAATACGTGATTGTCAGTCGATTGAGACAGATTTTATGATGCGTCAAGAAAACTTTTAAAAGTGACAGAAATTACTTTGTTATGCATATTGAGAAAAGTAGAGGTGTATATTTTATGTTTACTTGTAGTATATTAATATTCACATCGTTTATTGCCATTAAATAGTATATCATCAATTACAATTCAATATATTTAAATTCACAGTAAATGTTGGGATTTTGGATGTTCATGTTCAAACAACATTTGGTTTAGGGTTGGGTTTTATTTATACTTTCTCGATACCACGCACGCCACCTTTTAAGCACACATTGCGGGTGTTAGCTTCTTTTTTAAGTCCAGCCAGAGACGTTTAATGAGAGAAAAAATTGTAACTAGAAATAAAATTATCAATCATTATAAAAAGGATCGATAAAAGATAGAAAGCAATGTAACCATTTAAACACATACTTTCAACACTTTCACATCACAAGAATTCGTGATAACCACTGGATATAAAGAAACCAAGGATACGTGGGTAGCAACAATATAGACCGCTGTAATAACGTCACGCCATGAGGAAGTGTTTTCCATGGTTATCAGAACAACGAAGAAATGTAGTGTAGTCCTGGTTTGCGAAAAGAAATGAGGGAATGTTTGATTAACGACCGGGAATGAGAAGATAGAAAAGTCATCGCAGTACGTTTTTACTGCGTTGAAGGTGAATTAGTTATATATTTGGGCTAAAAAGATTTTAAAGGAAGCCACATTAAATAAAAGAACCTCACCACAGCGAAGAAGAAAGAATTTAAGAGAGAGAATTCATGAAAAATAGAGCTACACTGAAGAAAGAATTTAAGGGAGGGAATCCATAGAAAATAGAGCTGCACTGAAAAAGAATTTAAGACGGCATCCAATTACATACTGACACACACATAACACAATAGTTATAACATAATTTATGTCGAATATTTCTAAAATTTTGTAAATGTAATTTGTTAAATTAAATAATTCATGCTTTTTATGATATCGTTAATTAAGGGCTACGCCAGTGCAATCTTGGTAATATAATTATCTAAATTCTCAGTATATTACACAAAGAAATGTGAACAACAGTAAAAGCATATTATTTATAAAATATGGCACAAAACGCTGAGGGTGTATAAGCAAATCTCTGGTGGTTAATTATTCGGCGGTGCGGTACTGAAATAATTTGGTTTTTAAACTTTAAGACTTCGTGGGCTTATCTCAAACTTACCTCAATAAGTTCATCGACGAGCAGTGATGGTGGCTAACCCCGTAAACAATTTCGAACATTCTGGACAAGTGATGATAAATGACCTAAAAGAATAGGAAAAGAGGAACAAGAAGAATAACAGGTTGTGGTTGACACAGATAGGTTTAAGGGAAGAATGCAGTTAAACTGGTCAAAAATACGGAAAAGAACGAGCTCCGGTTCAAATCTACTTGTGGTCAAAAATCTATACGTCTCTCAGAATGGTAGTATTCCACCTTAAGAAAAAGTAATTTGTAAGACTTTCTTCGAAGAAACCTAAAAGTTTCGAAACCACCCAAAACCACTTAATTAAAAGAGATGAAAGACGCATACGAAGATAAATATATACCCTGACTAATGCAAAAAGAAGCCAACAGAAGAAAAATTAGTACATAGTCCAATCAGTTGGCGCTCAAGAAAGGGGTTGCCTGTGAAGTTTTAGGGGAGTTTTGAAAATTGGTATATTTATAGATTTTGACGTGCTCTTTTCGAATTTTTACTTTGCCACCTCGTTCTGTTTCCGGAAATATCCGCCATATTGAAAAAATGGCGCTCCGAAACAGTTTCTCGACGATATTTCCTTTCCAACTCACTTTACGGTGGAAATAGTTATGGAATAAATTAAACTAGGAAATATTTCCTATAATTTATGTATAAACTCTTTTTTGTGAAATGAATAGTTTCGGCGTACGAGCGCTGCAAAGTCTACTCCATCATGCGCTTTTTTAATGGTATCCCCAGTAGGCCTAATCCACATGTGATGCACTGTTGACTTTAGCGCATTCTCTTTCGCTTCGCTATCCCTAATGGACCAGTTTTTGCGAGTTCTTCGTCTTCAGAACTGAGCAAAATCTCACGGATAGGAAGTTTTTCCACTTCACCACCTTCGTCCTCTAAAAATGCTGCCTTATTTTCATGCCAGTGTCCAGTGTTCTTATATGCAGAGTCTTGCCACGTATATTTGCAAGATATGCTTAATTTGAAGGAAAGAATGACAGCCGAAGAATACGACTTTTTCACGAATAAAGGATACTTTACCATTAGACGTTCCGACAAATTTTGGTGTGGTACGTGGTTAGATATGACGATTGAGCAATCGTTGATGAGGCCGATGAAAGGGCCTGGCGCCCTTACTCATGGTCGAGGAGTCAAGTACAGCGTGCTTTCTAAGTGGACTTTAGGAATGGTGTTCCTACATAATGTTTGCGACGAGGTTGAGCAATTTTGTAACGTAGCTTGTTCCACTTCCCAACAGCAGATTCAACTAGACGTTCGCCAGGCCGTCTACGCACAAACTGTGGCCGTTCCCCCAATGCATGCAGAGAACACTCGTCGCTAAAGAAAACCTGTAAATTTTATATTTTCGGTCTACAAAAGAAACTAATACTTAATCAAATTATTAACCTTTTTCTAATTTTCTATTGTCAAATGTCGATGTTCTTTTGCAAACCGGAGTCGAGCAATTCTCATTTTCCAGAAGTAAAGGAACTCATGTCAATAAGCGCTGGAATTAGCGGAGATGTCATATGTCTCAAGAAGTGGGTACCGATAGCATTTCAAAAATCGTCGGTGAGAATTTGTATAACGTAAAATTCAAACGGAATGATAGAGTGAAATCACTTGGCCTTATGAATGCAGGCGTCCGGATAAATGGCGACATTATCCAGATTAATTCTTTATTAATTTTTAAAAGAATGTGCATCGCAAAGGAATCTGATAAAGAACTTGAAACGTTCCTTGCTTATGAACTTGCTCCGCTTTCGTACAATATTTCCTGGTAATTCTGAAGCAAGATCATAAAATTTAATCCGCAGACAATAAATCTTCTTTATACAAGGCATTGTGAGACATATTCTGGAGATATCAAGTACTTTGGCCAGGGACGTGTATGTCATCAACGGAGGATACTTATTACACCGAGTCGTTTGGAATTGGGGTGAGTCGTTTTCATCCATTTGCAATAACTACGTCGCATTCGTTAAATCGAAATATACATCCAATGCCATCATCATATTCGACGGGTATCCGGAACATGTAGCAGACCGTAGTACCAAATATGCGGAGCGATCCCGACGATCACGGAAACATTCTTCAGTGGATATACTTTGTGACCAGACAATGATCCCAACTGTGTCGCAGGACAAATTTCTGGCCAATGATGCAAACAAGAACCGCTTCATTGGAATGCTGAAAACAAAATTTGAAACTGTGAACTTCATGGTCAAGCAAGCCACGGAAGATGCAGATTCATTAATAATCAATACGGCAATCAGCATTTCATCTACATTTGATTTCGTTATAGTTGTCGGCGAAGATGTAGATCTTCTTATTCCTTTGACGGCTCTATCTACGCGTTCAAACATATATGTTCTGAAACCAGGAAAACGAACGATTTTGCAAGTATATTCAACAGAAAGTATCATAGAGAAAACAGCCGCAGATAACATCCTATTTTTGCACGCTTTCAGTAGCTGTGATACAACATCGGCACTCTTCAATCAAGGGGAACATGAAATGGGTCAATGTACTCCGGAAGAATCCAGATTTAAACGAGCTCGTTCGGGTATTTAAAAACCCAAACGCTGACCCGGAAAGCATTACTGAAACTGGAGAACGGTTCCTCCTTGTGTTGTACGGTTACGGTGACGTTAAAAGTATGTCGTTAAACACCTACAGACGTACATGTTTCACGAAGTCAGCATTTAAAAATAAATTTAATATTGCGTCGCTGCCACCAACAGAAGCAGCAGCACGTTAGCATTCGTTCCGAATCTATCACTAGGTTTATCAGTGGTATGGAGTTGGAAAAATGCAGAGCTGTGGGGATGGAAAAACAAGCAAGAATGGGCTAATTCCTGTCACCACACTCGAGCCCCTAGCTTCAGCAAACTTGCTAAAACTCATTTCTTGCAAATGCAAAAAAGATGTCGTTGGGTTTGTGGATGCAGAAAGGCTGGACTAAAGTGCTTCGTTATTTGCGCGAATTGCATTGGTACTTGCGGTAATTCGGTTGTCGATCTGCAAGACAGTGATGAAGAGCAAGATACGGAGACAGTTCTTCAGCAAACCTTCGACGAAATCAAGGGAGAAGGTGATGAAGTCGGAAAACTTCCTATCTGTGAGATTTTGCTCAGTTCTGAAGACGAAGAACTCGCAAAAACTGGTCCATCAGAGATAGAATGCGCTGAAGTCAATAGTGCATCACATGTGGATTAGGCCTACTGGGGATACCACTAAAAAGAAACGCGCCAGGAACTCTACCTCATGGTGGCGTGGAAATGAGTTTGTTGGCCAATACGCGTACTGGAGTGAACTTTGCAGCGCTCGTACGTCGAAACTATTCATTTCACACAAAAAGGGTTGATACATAAATTGTAGGAAATATTTTCTAGTTTAATTTATTATATAACTGTTTTCACCGTAAAGTGAGTTGGAAAGAAAATATCGTCGAGAAAATGTTTCGGAGCACCATTTTTCCAATATGGCCGCTATTTCCGGAAACAAAACGAGGTGGCAAAGTAAATTTCGGAAAGAGCACGTCAAAATCTATAAATATACCAATTTTCAAAACTCCCCTAAAATTTCACAGGTAAAACTTCCAGCTGGTTGGACTAACAGAAGAGATGTAGAAACTGTTTAAAACAACGACCATAAAATCGGCCAAGGAAGCATGCGGCTCAAGCAAGATAACAGATAAGAAGAAACAAACTCCATGGTGGAATTATAACTTAAAAGAGCAAATTAGAATCAAGAAACTGAAGTAGCAGCAATATTTAAGAAATAGGACAGACACTAGTTACGAACAATATTGGCATGACCGAGATTTAACGAAGGAAAAGGTTACAAAAGCCAAAGAAAAATCTTGTTAAAGCTTTGGCAAAGCGATGGAAAAGAATAGTAAGGACAATATTAAATTATCAACTTAAACATATGAAAAGAAAGATGGAACTATAGCAGCTGACGACAAAGGCATTTCCTTGAATAGCCCCCAACTAATTGTAGGGCACAAACAAGGGAACACCAGCAACCTGCACATTTAGATTTCGATGAAACTGTACAGACTGAAAGAGTACAAGAAGAACAGAATTGTTTCTAGCGGCTGTATCCCCCGATTTCGGGCTACAACCCCCTCCAAAGATTTGCACGATCCTTACTTTTTCTAAATATCTCGAAAACGATAACAGATCTCCTTTTGGGATTATAATTGGAAGTACATTACATGGTCACTCGTACCCGTATGGCTTACCTCCATTTCTTACATTTTTTCATTTATCAGAAATAAAGTCGATTTTATATAGAAAACGGTGTTTTATTAATCGTAAACTGAAACCGTGGACTAGTTTCGCCCTTCTTAAGACTTTTCGGTGCGATAGAGCATTCTACGGTTAACAAAGCGATTTTCCATAGCTAGGCGTTACAAAAGTTCACTATATTAATAGGTTTCAAACATTGGTTCCATCTGATGAACAAAAGTAATATTGGCACTGTCGGAGTACATACATCGTAGTAATGACCGCACTGAAGAGTCCTAAGAAAGACGAAACTAGTGTACGATTGCAGTCTACCATTAGTATATGTAATATACTTCAAATTATATTCTAATGGAAAAGATATGTGTTATAGTTTCCGAAAAAATTACAAAAATGGTAAATTCGTGTAAATCTTTGGAAGTGGCTGTACCACAAAATCAGGGAATTCAGCGAGCTAAAAGAAATGTGTTGCTCTTGTACCAAGGTAATTGTTCAGTCTGTATAGTTTCATCAAAATCTAAACGTGCGTGTTGCTTGTGTTCACTTAACAGGGGAGCAGTGCAATGTGATGATGAAAATAAAAAAATTAATAATTGAAAAACACTTATCTTATTTTAATACTGATCTCACGATAACTACATACAGTACGTATAGCACAGGTACTTTTCAATCAAAGTCTGTGTCGTGTTTAAGTAATTTATTAATCGAACAATAATCCTCACTACAAACTTGAATACAATCGACAGCCTTGGAATTTTGATTTGATTTTGATTATGCATATTGTAGTATAGTAATACTCGAATGGTTAATTACCATTAGAAAATTTATCATTTATTACAATTCAATATATCAAAATTCACAGTAAATGTTGGGGTTATGGATGTTTATGTTCAAATGACCTTCGGTTTATTTTTGGCTTCTATTTATACTTTTTCGATACCACGCACACCACCTTTTAAGCATTTTATTACCCTACGGGTGTTAACTTCTTATTTTAACTCCAGCCAGAGACCTTTAATGTGAGAAAAAAATGTAACTAGAAATAAAATTAATTAATTATTATAAAAGGCATCGATTAAAAGATAGAAAACCATTGTAAACATTCAGACACATACATTCAACACTTTCACATCACAAGAATTCCTAATAACCACTGGATATAAATAACCAAGGATACATAGACATTAACAATACAGGTTTCTATAACAACGTTATATCTCGGATGAACTGAAGTCACGGTGAATTAAAGTTTTCGTTTCGTGGACAACGGAGAAATAATGTAGTGTAGTCCTGGTTTCCGGAAAAATAAAAAGCCTATTTGGTTGATGACGAGGAAAATTGACAAGATAAATAAGTCAATAAAAAAGTTTAAAATATATTTTGGACCAAAAGGATTTTAAAAGAGGTACTAGTGAATAAAAGAACCTCACCGCACCGGAGAAGAAAGAATTTACAAAAGGAAAGAATCCATTGAAAATAGAGCCACACCTGAAAAAGAAATTAAGGAAGGGAAGAATCCATAGAAAGTAGAGCTGCATCGAAGAAGGAATTCAAGAGAGGAGACATAGGAAGAACCATCATCAAAGAAGAAAAGAAATTACACTCACACACACACACAATACTAGGTAATTATCTTGACTTTATGTTAAATATTGCTCAAAAATTCTCAAATAACCATAATTTGTTATAATTTATGCTTTTTATCATTAATTAAGAGCTAGGTCGGTGCAATTTTGTTTAAGAAATGAACTAAATTCTCGGTACAATATACAATTCTTGGAATTATACTACGCGCATAAATCACATAACTTTCTTGGTTATCTGATACTTTTAAATTATAGAACTAATGTACCAAGTGATGCGTTTCTTTTATTGTGCCCGGAAAACCTTACATACATTAACATCTATTTACTAGTGACCGGTACATTTTCACACGCCTTGCATAAATTCCGCAAGTTTAAAGAATTTCAATGAACAATCACACGATTGAGCAGAAAAACTATAAAGAAAACAATAAAATACGGCAGAAAATATTCATTCTATTGAATCTAATCGTGAAGTCTTTAATCTTTAACAAAAAGAAAATCAGTATTACGTAAATGTGATAAAAGAAAAATGTAGATAAAGTAAACATCCATTTTATATTTGTTACTTAATAAAATCGAAAGAGAAACAAACACAATCGGAAAAATCGTATCGATTGCTTTTATAGCTTTATTGTATGTATCATGTAGTTGATTTCGTATTTGAGAAACTGTTAACTCTAGATAAGAGTGTACTTGTAATTCTTATAAAGAATATCTATAAATATATATTTTAAAAAGTAATGAATACCAATTTCAAGAACCATTCACGATGTTATAAATAAATGTTGACCCATCTAAAAAGAATGCTGTTTTATTTCCCCATACCCCAATTTATTTGATCTTCATTTTCCGATTAATCATGTGCCTTTTACCCTTTTTTGGGTGTAAGGTCGATGGTGTTGAGTTTAACGTTGCTGCTTCCTCCATAACTTTCTATCTTGTGCGGTCTGCATAATTCCTTCCCATTTTATTCCTCTTCTTCCTGCTTCCACTTGCACATCATCACGTCCACGTTCTTCTGGGTCTTCCTCTTTTACTTTTTCTCGACACTCGCATTTCATACACCTCTTTCGGTAGTTTGTCATTCCGCATCCGGCACACACGACCATACCACCTCAACTGTCCCTCTTGTATTTCTTGATCTATAAGTACTATATGTAATTCCTCTCTGAATATGTCCCTTATCATGTCTCTTATGGTTTTATTTTCTATACAGTTCAAAAACCTGATCTCCACCGCATTCAAGCGTGTTCTATATTTCTCTGTCAAAGTTCATGTCCAAGTCACTACCATACATAATTCTGTCGTTAATTTCTTTTTCAAATCTTGCATCATTTTCAATTTTGGATCCTAAATAACTCTTCACTTATTCCATTTGATCGCTAATCTAATCATCCTAATTTTGATATTATGCTGTTTTACAAACTACAGTCTGTATAATAAGAGCGTATGCTGCGTTATACATAAAGTACAATACGCCAAACAATTGTAAAACGTAAAAGAAATTTAAAACAAATCGAACTATATCATTTTTACACTCAGGAAAAATCAAACATCGGAAGAATGTGTAACTTACATTGAGGTACCTTTAAAAGGCGAAGTCAGAGACTTAGCGATGGCCATAGATGTAAACTAACTGGAAACCAGCACATTAGCCAAGTAAAGGAAGAAAACTAATTTAATCACAAAACAATCAAGCTGGTTAATAGGTAAAATATCGAATCTAACGTTGGACAACAAAACTCTTGTATACGAAGGGTGCTTTTTAAGTTGCTACAAACACAAGGAAAGAAAAGCATTTTTTGAAACATACTATTTTATTGCTTTTCAAAATATCCGTCTTCAAGATTTATACACTTTTGCATGCGATTAAAATAATTCTCGAAACATTCTTTCTACTCTAAGGTTGGTATCGCAAAAGCATGGTTCTTGAAACCTTCGACAGCTTCTCGGGGTGCTGACAACCGCTAGAAAAGAAATCTGTAAGCTATATACAGTGAGATCCAAAATGACTGTCTGTACCGCTTTCGTTAAAAAATATAATTTTCTCAAAATGCCGCCATACTTATATTGTGGTTAGAATTATTTCAGTGGCGTGTACATAGATATTACATATGGGCGCGTACTAATAACAAGATATGACAGCGCGATCATAACCGTTTGCCATACAAATCTTTTCGTTTTTGACATTTCATTCAATTATTACAAGTTACATATAAGTGTTATGTAGCATAAACTAATATACACATTAAGTAAAATGTAATTTTATTTTTATTTGTTTCACACATTATTTAGTCAAAAATAAACATCATATTTTCTTTAAAAATTGTGTTCAAAGAGTCTACCATTATTGTTTATGCAAGCGTCTACCCTTGTTTTGAAATTTTCAAAAACACTATGCTGCTCATGTGTGATGCTTTGGACGGCATCTATAATTGCAGCTCTCAATTCCTCAATGGTGTGCATCCGATTTCTAAACACTCTGGATTTCAAATATCCAAAGAGGAAAAAATCCAAAGGTGTAAGATCAGGTGATCTTGGGGGCCAACGTTGTGTACCTACGACCCTATCACCATAAATGTTTTGAAGATATTCGCGTGTTGTTTGAGCTGTGTGTGCTGTTGCGTTATCGTGTTGAAAATATCCTCTTTTTAATTCATTAGCTTGCAGTTTTTGTATAAATAAAGCCAACATTTGTTGATAGCGATCTGCATTGACGGTTTCTTAAAAAAATTGGACCTATTAGTCGTCTTCTCGAAATAGCGACCCAAATGCCAACTTTTAAAGGATGTAATGGTGTTTCATGAAATATGTGAGGGTTTTCAGCAGACCAAACCCGATAATTCTGGGAATTAATGTAACCTGTTAAATGAAACCAAGCTTCATCTGAGAAGAAACTACTGTCCAATATGTCATTATCTCTCAGATTATCATTAAACCAATGACAAAATTGTAATCTTTTATCAAAATCTAGTGGCAATAATTCTTGTATAACAGAAATTTTATAGGCATGCAGATGCAACTTCCTTTTACAGCTCTTTGACAAGATCCGTAGCTTAATCCTGTAATAAAATCCAATTTTAATAAAATAAATGTGCTTAGATTGTAAAAATATACCTGTTTGTTGTGCCAGCTGTCGCAATGGTTTGGTAGGACTCAACTCAAGGCTTCTTCGTACATTTTCCACGTTATCTTCAGTAAGAACTGGCGACTTGCCTTTTGTAACACTTCCTGTGTCTCGAAAACGAGTTACTATTCTGTTAATATGACGTCTTAAATTTTCGTAATCATATTCTTCATTTGAAAACTGTTCCCCAAACTCTTCGATACTTATGTTAACAGAATATATCCATTCACCATCCTCATTGCGGTGTCCATTTCTAAAATAACTCTCTAAGAGAAATTTGTCCTGTTCCAGAGTGTACGGCATTGTGCTAACAGTCTGAAATGAATGTTGAAACACTTGATATCGATCACTAAAAGAATAAATTAATTTTCTCGAAGCAAACAACAACAAAGTAACAAAAATGAAAAGGTAATAGTAACACGAAAAATAATAACACAAAAGAGTAATCAGCAAGCGTACGCCAATGACAAATAATAATGAGAAATGTCAAAAGACTTGGTGATATTACAAAAATATAATCAGTTGCTATGTTCACTCAGAACACTCAGAACGGAAATAAATATTGATATCACCCTCTGCGGAAAACAGTATTTTTCGGACAATCATTTTGGATCTCTCTGTATTAGTTATGTATAAATCAATTATCCCACTAAAAGGAGAATCTTAAATCAAAGAAAAAGACTAAACATTCTTAACACAATCGTTCGCACAAGTACACATCTGGTATATAGGTGATAGGTAGATTACCTTAGTATGACATCCAGCAATTAATTCTTTAGGAACGACTGCTTCTTCAAGACATCTATCCATTGCATTGGCCCGTGGCTCAGTAACACTAGGACCAATTGCGTTCATCAGCTTCGTAGAAACACTGTAATGATAAAGGGTGTTCTTGGGCGTAATTTTCATAATTATCTTCTTCAGTTCATAATGATTTACTGGTATGAAGAAACATGATTTTTCGGGTGTTGTATTTGTTTTTTCTAGCAATTTATGTATATCAATAGAAGGCTAATTACAAATGCCTGATTTACACGGTTTATGAAAGACAGTTTCACTGTCTCATGAGCCAATTGCGTGCTATATTTTTTCTTGACATTCTTTTCTGTGAATTCATTAATTATATTTCAAATTATTTTCAGATCGTTTGATTTGGTTCTTATCCTTTATTTCATTATACAATTGTTCTATTTACTGCCAATGTGTCTAAATTATTTTTCAGTTTATTAACAGATTCAGAGATTCTTCGCACTTTCGTTCCGTAACTTTCGAGAAAAAATTCACAGTTGTTAATCGAAGATCTTCAGAGCATCAGAGCATCTGGTATCCACCTAACGAAACACTCCATACCGAATTGTAAACTTTGTTAAACACGTAATTCAACAAAGAAGCAATCAACACCATCCCAAAATAGGACCCCACGAAAAGTCACTCCTAGAATTATTACTGGCAAGGGAAGATAATAAACTACCCAAGAGAAATTGGCCCATTTACCTGATCCATCATTCCTTAGGTTTCGTCATTGAACGACGTCTCATCATGTTAAGTTTAATTGTTCAGAAAATGAGGTTACGCATATAGGGTATTTTGATAACATATTTTTTCTCTATAGGTTGATTTAAATGAGAGGTACGTCATTCAGTTTGTGGTTATAATTACAGTAGAAGGTCTACAACTTAATAAAATGAATGCAATTTCGCTCGAAAATCGCGTAAAAATAACTCAATTTCATCATGAATGGTCGATCCGTAAAAATTAGATGTAAAATCGCGGATATTTTCGGTCGTTATAATCGCCCATCAGAATTAAATGAAAATTTGAGTGAACTGGGCAAGTACACAACGTAGCAACACCAAAATCTACCCGTACCGGTCATTTGCAAGAAAAATGCTGTTGCTGTGAGTGATAGTATTGAGAAGCATCCAAATTTATCAATTCCACAGCGTTCTCAGCAATAATGCTTGACAGCGAGCACAAAATGGCGTATATTACTCTAAAGCCTTATAAAGTCCAGTTGGTGCAAGAATTGGGGCCACAAGATCATGATCAACGTCGACAATTTGTAGATTTCATTATTGGACAAGGTGCCGAATTTTCAGATAAAATCATCTTTTCTAAGCTTATTTTGAATTGAAATGTTACGTTAACAATCGCCGCAAATGGGCTTCTGAAAATCTAAGGGCAGTTATTGAACAACCATTACATTCATCTCGTGTTCCTGTAGGGTGTGCTTTCTGGGCTGGCGGTGTCATTTGCCCGTATTTTTTCGAAAATGTAACTGTTGCTGCCGCTACGGTGCATTGAGTGCACTACAGAAGCATGATAACTAATATTTTATGGCCCTTTTTAAATGATGGTCGATGACTAGTGGCTTCAACAGGACGGGGCAACTTGCCACACTGCTCAAGAAACATGATGAACGTTTGATTTCGCGTAGAGGTAATGTCAATTGGCCATCAAGATCATGCCATCTAATACCGTTCGATTTTTCTTCTAGGTCTACGTGGAAGATGAAGTCTATACGCATAATCCAACAACAATTGCAGAGCTCAAAACCAACATCGAGAGCGTAATTCGTGAGATTGCGTCACAATTATGCATAAATGTAATGTGAAATTTTGTCAAAAGAATCGATCTTAACATAGTCGTAGTGGACATCTATCGAATATTGTTTTTCATTCATACATTATAGTCTCTACTGCATATTTCAATTAAAATTTCCGAGCTTTCATCCAAAATTAAAATTAGAGTTCTTATTGAAAAGTGCTTTAGGAATAAATAGTACATAATTTTTTGTATATAAATAAAAGTCATGTGTAAATGGGACAAGACAAACGCAAGAAAATAAAAAAATAACAGGCACATATACGAGGGTGGGTCAATAAATCCGTGACTTTTTGAATTTCCCACCTTTTAACTGAAAGGGAAACTTCCTGTCAACAGACAACTGTCAGTTGACTCCTGTCAAAATTTGAACAAGCTGCATCAGTTAGTGCACAGCAGACTACCGCGTGAAATGGAAAAAAGTGAATTTCGTGTGCTCATTAAGCATTATTTTTTGCGGAAAAAGACCATCACTCAAACCAAGGCTAAGCATGATAAATACTATGGAGACTCTGCACCATCAATTTCGTAACCGTGGACAAAAGAATGTCAGCCAATAAAGCCATGGCGACCGTTTCTTGGGATGCACGCGGTATAATTCACTTTGAATACCTTCAAAAGGGTAAAACAATCAATGGAGAATATTATTCCAACTTATTGGGTCGATTTAATGAGGATTTGAAAAAGACGGCCGCATTTGGCCAAGAAAAAGTTTTTTCCACCAGATCCATTGATCCCTTGCATTCAAGGGTGCACACATGTGCAGTTTTCATGGCAAAAATCAATGAATTGCGCTACGAATTGCTCCTTCATCCGCCCTATCATCCGGATTTCGCCCCGAGTGACTATTTCTTGTTTCCAAATCTGAAGAAATAGCTCGACGGAAAGAGATTTGACTCCAACGATGAAATCGTCTCACAAACAAATACCTATTTTGACGACCTCGACAAATTTTTTGGAAGGGATAAAAATTGGAGAAATGTTGGACAAAGTGTATAGAGCTCAAACGAGATTACGTTTAAAAATAAAATAAAATGATTTTTTATCCATTCATTCAAAAAGTCACGGACGTATTAACATGCTCTCGTAGATTGTATTACTCGCGTTGTCTTTATTTATTCTATTGTTTAGGTACTCCTTAACCCTTAATAGATTGCTTCAGGAACCCCTTCAATCACTTGAGGAATGTCATATTCCCCATCTCAATTATTAGTAAAATTTGTTTTAAATTATATTACAAAACTGAACAATGTAAAAATAAGTAGGTACTAGTAATATGATAACTATTCATGGGTAACAGATCTATAATATTATCACAAATCGTGCACTCTTTTATTATGGTTCAGATGGATTTTACAGTTACAATTATTGTAAATTCCAGTTGCTGCTTATATTTTCTGTTTGTGGTGATTGATTTCATACTTGCTTCAACAGTAACAGTAATTAAATATGGCTATTCAAATTTGGTGCCATTACACTATTCTCTTAATATTTTACACAAAGGTTTCTGTATCAGTTTATGCCGTTTCAGAGTACACACAATAGAAAAAAAAAAACAAAAGAACATTATTGTTGTTGAAACATATTTATTTTTCCTAAAAGTCTACGTAAATCTTAGCGAATTGGAGTTTGTTCTTACTTCAGTTTATTATGGTTGTCTGCGCTGGTGGACAAAGTTTTGGAGGCATAGACGTACAAACGAGACAGGACAGAACAAATGCAGAGAACATGCCAAGCATCGAGTGCTGTTTGTACAATTTGCAGCAATAGGCTACATGTGATTTAGGCGTGGCAGAAGAGCCCCACACTAGTATGCCATAAGTTGTGCGTGAGTGGGAGCAAAGCAAGAAGTTCTAACAGACTAGGTCTGGTAGTCCAATATTTGTTTTATTCACTTTGAGACGTGCGTCTGCTTCAATATTATTTGGAAGATTGTTGACATATATTATAAAAATATTGGCTTGAGGACTAATCCTTGTGGTACTCCATCAACGACTTCTTTGATTTCTAATCTTCCACCATTCCCCTCTAGCACTTATAATCACATCTAATAGAAAGATAGGATTCCATCGACCACGAGTACTCAAATGGTGAAGTTTGCGCAAGAGCGTTATGTGTGATATAGTATTAAACGGTTCGATTAAATCGCATAATGAGATTTTCATGCCTTTGTTTAGGATGTGGGCTATTTTATCTAATATCTTAACTAACGCGGCGATGGTTGACTTTCTTGATAGAATATGTTCGCATATTCACACATGTTCATGCACTGATAGAATATGTACATTTTGATTGCTGATAAACAACAATACAAATAGCAATAATTCAATCTTTCAGTAAACGACTCCAAGCAGATATTGGACCATCAACAAAGAAAATATAATTGGGAATTATTTTGCTATTTTAAGATCTCGTTTTTGAGTAATTACGGAATAAATAAAACAAAAATACCAAACAATACTTACATACGTTTATTCTATAAGAATATAAATTATGGATAAAATTACAGTAATTTTGATGCATATCTAAAGTTTAATATATGTATATTAGGGTGTCCCTTATTTTTCAAAGTATTTATTTTGTAACGCATAGGCCTTAGTTTTGTTCATTTGCCCCTAAAATATTTACAAACTAAATTTTAGCATATTTCGAGCACTGCAACACGTGCCGACTAGCGCCGAAACGTGTACATACAAGCTGAGCACGAAGTGTGGCGCGCACGTTCTCTATCTGTCAGTTGTACTTAGTTTGTCTAGTAATTAGCACGTATTGTTTTATCATTCGAAGATGTCAGTGGAATTACGAAGTGCTAAAAATAATATTTTCTTAGTGGGAAACGTAAATCACCAAATAACGGGTGCAAAATTACCGTCGAATTGACAAGTTCTTGCAGTTTTATTTTTTAACATTCGCGAAGTAAAATTGACTGTTAGTGAAAGCGCAAATCTTGTGATTCGGGAGTGTATTATATTTTGGGAAAAGGCAAGAATACCTACAAAAGCACTACCTAACTGTGTAAAGAAACTTGTCGATCTCTATAAAGTTTGGAGAGAGCTGCAAAAAATTGTAAGAAACCTCAGGATGTTTATAAACGCCGCGAGGATTTCCAAATGGATTTGGATAACTTGTTTGATATCGCGCACGCCGATGCCCTCGAAAGAATGAAAATAGGGGAAGATAAGATATTCTTACAGAAACAAAGAGAGCCAGGGCGTGTGGGTTGTTTAGGGGTGTAGACAAAAAGTTAGCTGAAAGAGAAGAAAGAGCAAGGCAAACAAAATCAGTAGAACAGAACAAAAGACTGAGGCAAATGTCTTTAGAGATTGCATCAATATCTTCAGTTTCACACGACTTATTACCGTCGCAAGAACTAGATTATCAATCTTCAAGCTCTGACGAAAGCCTGAAAGAAATTTTGCCTACAACATCTCAGTCTGTAACTACAACAAAACGAGGAAGAAAGGATTTCATTTCACCAAAGTTAGTTGCAGCGTTAGATAGATGCCAGCTGAGCATAAGAGATTCTGTTTATATTCTTCAAGCGGCACTAGAAGCACTAGGTCTTAGTTGTGACGAATATCCTATTAATAAATCTTCCATTCAACGCATACGAACACGAACGAGAAAGAAAAGAGCAGAATCTATAAAATCGGATTTTAAGAATAACGTGCCCGAAGTAGTCACGGTTCATTGGGATGGTAAATTATTACCTAACTTAGATGTAAGGAGTTCCAAGGAAGAGCGTCTGCCGATCCTCATTTCATTCGGAGATAAGGAACAACTTCTTGCTGTGCCAAAACTTGAGAGTTCTTCTGGTAAAGCTCAAGCCAAGGCTGTTTCAAACGCGCTTTACGATTGGAGCCTTAATGACAAGGTACAAATAATGTGTTGTGACACGACAGCGTCGAATACAGGTCGATTGAATGGAGCTTGTGTTTTTCTGGAACAAAAACTAGAAAAAGAGTTGCTATTCTTTCCTTGTCGCCACCATGTTTACGAACTGGTCCTCAAAATTGTATTTGAGACAAAATATTCCCAAGTAACTAGCAGTCCCGATGTTCCCCTGTTTAAAAAATTTAGAGACAACTGGAAAAGTTTTAATTGTAGTATCATCGAAACGTACCCTGATTTTATCAAACAGCATTTTGGTGACGCGTTTATTAGCGAACTGCTGGCGTTTTATGTAAATGAACTCCAAAAATCTATTGTACGAGATGATTATCGAGAACTGATTGAATTATCTATCATTTTTTTGGGAGATGAAGAGAAACAATTTAAAATCAGATCTCCTGGTGCAATGCATCAAGCAAGATGGATGGCAAGGGCTATTTACTCTTTAAAAATATGTTTGCTGCAGTCTCAGTTCAAAATGAGCGTTGAAGACAAACTAGCACTGCAACACGTTTGCTTATTTATTGTGACAGCTTACGTAAAGCCCTGGCTTGGATGCAGTTCAGCAGTGAAGGCACCGAACCAAGATTTGCGCTTTTTGAAGACGTTAAAAGACTATGAAAGAGTCGACAAATTAATTTCCAAAGCAGCTCTGAGCAAGTTCTGCCGACACTTATGGTATTTATCTGAGGAAATTGCCGTTTTATCACTTTTTGATAATGAAGTCGATGACCAAACTAAGATGAATATTGTAGCAAACTTACAAAGAGAGAGGTTATCCGACTTTGGGAAGAGATTTGTTCCATCAAAGGAAGAGATATCTGTCTCATTGTACGGTAAGTCGTTATATATTTTTGTCTAAAATTTAATTTATCTTCTATTATTTTTCTTTTAAATTAATTTTATTTCTTTTGTGCTGTGTTCAAGAACATAGAAAATTATATCCAGATTGTAAAAGGAACATTGAAAAGAAAATTTCCAAAATAATTGTGTCATTCCATCTCTTCAACAAATATAAAGTTATTTTATAGTTGTCTTTACTTAATTATTTACCTAGGATGTACATAATTGCGATGATCTGAGTACATATCAAGAGATGCTCAAAAACGACTATTTACAAAAACTTTGTGGCCCTGTCGGCACGGGTTAACATCATCGTAGGTGAATAAAATTTCATATGTAAGTAAGGCTTAGCAGTTTAAAAATAATTAGGGGGTATACATTCCGATATCAAAAAAAAAAAATTGCCCATATAAGGGACACCCTAATGTATATACAAAAATTCTAGCTACTTAATTAGATTAACACAATCATGATTTGCCATAAACGGCTAAACATGGTAACTTAAATTCTTTGGCGTTCAAAACTAGCCAAATTAACATGTACACTGCTGCCCATAAGTATTTGGACATCCGTGGATTTTAGATTTTTGTATACAAAGAATGTATTTAGGAAATACATTTCAGCATTATTGAATAATATGCTAATAATCAGTAGAATTTATTAAATAATATCGATCTGTTTACTTCTTTTATTTGTATGAGAGGAAATACCATCATAAAAGTGCAAGTAGTAGCGAAAACAAAGAGTGTATTCCTTCAAATTCCAGGAGAAATATAACCGTTCGTAATTTTACTATAAATCATGAAGTTATAATAAAGACAATCGAACTAAATTTTTAAATTACGGTCGGTTATCGTTCCATATTAGTAACAACATCTCCTAACGAATAGTACTTATAATTTCGTTTAAAATTTTAAAACATGTCGAAAAAGAAAGAAATTAGTATTGAAGCATAAGCAATCGTCAAATTGCTTGAAAATTACATTTAAATCCATTTACTGTTGATGTACTGTTACTGTACATCAAAGAATACCGTGACACTGGCAGTTTTCTATATAAAATGCGAAGTGGTAGGCCAAGGGCTACAACACCAACTCAAAATATTGCAATCGTAGTGTCTAGCAAGCAAAATAAAAGAAAAACAGCTTCAGAAATCGCCACAGTAATCAATACTGTCCTTCCGAAGCCGATTAGTGTGTTATAACATTTAGCTGCGAATGCTGTTTGCAGAAAGCCGACCATTGCGGACGAATTGCGATGCGACAGCCCTTGCTTAGCTAAATTAATAAGAAAAAGAGGTTATATGAACATCCAAATTTAGCGGTAGAATATTGGAGCAACGTATTGTGGACCGACGAATCCAAATTCGAGATTTTTTATTCGCGAAGACGAGTGTTTGTCAGAAAATCTGTAGGTGAACGTGCACTAGAGCAATTCTCAGCCTCTACCGTCAAACACGGTGGCAGCTCGGTAATGATTTGGGGTTGTTTTGCTGGTATATCTGCAGGTAATTTCGGAAAAATTCAAGCCATAATGAGAAAAGAGCAATAAAAACGGGAACGTCAAGGTTGTGAATAACGGATTCTGATGGGTCTCGAATATGTTATTGAGGGACCTATCCTGAGTACGTTGCTACCAGCTTTTGTAGCTATTCGCCCTAGCTATCGAGGAAATTACAAAAGTTTTCCTGACGTACTTTATATACCGTTAGTGTTAATAATTTTCTAAAGAGGTGGATATAGTGCAGTGGGCAAGTTCTAGGCCTACTACGCTGGTGATTCGAGTTCAAGTCCTGCTCTTGTAGTTTTTCTCAATCTCATTGCATATGATATTAACAAATATATTTAATTTCATGCAAAATTGTTCAAAAATAATATTTTTCGCCAAGGTAATTTTATTAATAAAATTAATGGGAAGCAAAAGTGCATCATGGTGCATATTTTAAATTATTATCACTAATGATTATAAGATTTGATTGTGAAATTTAAAATGCACACCACGATGCACATTTGCTTCCGATTAATTTTATTAATAAAGTTAGTTTGGCGAAAAATATTTTTGAACAATTTTGCATGAAATTAAATATATTTGTTAATATAGTGTGTAATAAGATTGACAAAAAAATTCACAAGAGTAGGAGGATTTGAATACGAATCGTCAGCGTAGTAGGCCTAGCACTTACCCACTGCACTATACTCACTTCTTTAGAAAATTATTATTAATTATATATTATGGCTACAAAAGCTAGTAGCAACGTACTCGAGGAAGGTCCCTCTATAACATTTTCGAGAACCATTAAAATCCGTTATTCACAACCTTGACGTTCCCCTTGTTAGAGAAAAATGCAATACCCTCTGGTGTAAGAATTATGAGGCAGAATTTTATATTCCAACAAGACCCAAGACACACTTTAAAATTATGCAAGCAATATTTAGAACAGTTGCAAGAGGAAGGGACACTAACAATCACGAAATGGCTATCCCCAAAGCCTGGACTTAAACCTCATTGAGTTATTATGGGAAGAATTCGATCGGAAAGCAAGAAAAACTGCTCCAACTTCCGAAGATGACATGTGGAATAAATTAGAGGCAGCATGGGCTCAAATAATTCCGGAAACATTGTTAAAATTAATTGCAAGGATTCTCCGATTGCGCGACGCAATCATTAAAAGTAAGGGAGGCGACAGACGAATCTAAATTTTGGGTCAAATAAATGATTTTAATTCTTAAAGTTGTATATTTGTGTATACTTAAATACCTAATATATACTTTAATATTTCTATTTCAATATTTGATGATTTATACTGAAATTTAAGTTGCCCAAATATTTATGAGTGGTAGTGTATGTATGTACGTATACAGGTATGGATGCAATGGCACTTAGATTTTTAAATTGTCAAATCCATTAATCAGTTAAATTTAAAATTCTAAGTTACTTCGACTAATGATTAATATTTATAAAAATATCTGTTGGCGTTGAAATTTGTAAACAAACGATAAGTATAAGCATGCCAGTAACTTCATTCATCCTTTATGTTACAACTGATAGTTGCAGTTTTTTCTTAAATATACTAAAATCAAATTCTTACAGGTTTAGTGCCACGTTGCTACAGGCACATAATCATTCACTTACGTTCACATAAAACATTTAATTATTTGAGGAAACCAACATTAATAAATACAAAAATAAATTATGATCTACTAGGATAGCTCTATAAATTAAAATCTTAACTTATCCTAACGTATAACTGTGACTGAAAAAAAAGCAATTAATCTTAAACACGAATCTTTTAGTGCTGGCAATGAAGCTTTGAAACACTTGTTCTCATTTTTACAGCATAAATTATAATACATTTGATGCGTGTGCACAAAGAGGAGAGCATCATTTCTATCACGTTGGCTCGTTGCTCTCTGCCTTCTTGTGATTCGATATGTTTTGGACGATCATGTTGAGGCAATCAAGACTGGACGTTGCTGTATGTCCCTCGAAACCTGCAATGAAAAGAGAAAAATATTATCGTCTAGTGTTCAATTAACAAAAGTAGTCATTACAACAGAAGGAAAATGATTCTTGTATCAAATAGGAAAGTAGTTACAAAAAGATACTTGAGATAGTCAAAACTACAAATCAATATAAGAAAGTGCAGCCATTGCACAACTTCTGTGAGAATTGCGTAGCAAACGAACTTCAGTTAATAGGTAGTTCATTGGAGAGTTATGCAGATGTGATACTTTCTTATTCGTTTGTGATTTTTGTATCGTTATTACTTATGTTTGAACCGGTTCATATCAGTCACATCAATAGAAAAATAAATTAAACAAATTATGTAATGATAGAAAAGGCACTAGTAAACCAACAAATTTTGATTCAGTTAAAATAAATTAATTATATCAGTCGCAATTCAAATTTTCAGGACGGAATATATAAACTAAACCGAGGATAAGAATATATTTAAAATAAGTAAGGTTCAACAAACAAGTGCATGATTAGTTATCATTTAAGGTTCGATAAAAGAGTAGATGACGTGTTATCATGAAGTAGTGTAAAGTGATTAGTTATCATTGAATAATAAAGTTCGAAGGAGTGACAACATGAGTGCGGTTTACACTAATTAATGATAATACGTCATCCACTCTTTTATCAAACCTTAGTTTGATTTTATTTACGAGAGCGTGTAAACCAGATAACGAACTAGTTTAATTTATTTTATCAGAAATACCTCAAGTGACAATCAAGTTCCGCTAAACGGCAATCTCTCGCCTAAATTCATTTTATTTTTATTTCGTTTATGCTATTTTTAAATAGTTTTCGAGTACTTCTGCTGGTCGCGTCACGACAGGATAAGGATCGAAACATAGACGGTTCGTATAACCTACTACGGAAGCTGGAGGGCCCCTCTGGCTCCAGATACTTAGATGTGATCCAGTTCTATAATTGGAGAGTGGCGTCTTGTTACTAAATTCTAGACTAGGCTAGCACGGCCTGGATCTCTATCTTTATCACCAACGAGGTGGGTTATTCGCACTGTGACTCTATCGATCACGTTTCTTACTTTCCTTTTATTATTTTCATTTTTAACAAATCTGTTAAAAAACAGTAACAGTACTACGTACGACCGTATTTCTTTCCATAGCGAAACATCTACGTCTGCGGCAATTATCGTTTGTAATCTCATATTTGCTATGCTTTTCTGCTGTATCCTCATACCTATTCTCTCTTCCCACTTTTACATTGGGATCGCCCATTATCACTGGAAAAGTATATAATGCGTTTCCTAATAATAACACAAATATTGATCAGCAGATAGAAATATAATACAGAATAACATCTTAATTGAAGAACAAAAAGGATGTCAGAAAGCATAACACCGAACTCTTTGCTATTTTGACTATACAAAGGGTTTCAACTTTATACCACGATGCTGACTACTTAAAGTACTAGACGTACGTATATAGAGTGAATAAATACATACAAAGTTATTAGCCAAAGCCAGAGAGAAATGGAAAATAACAATACATCTCGAAGCATCTAGAGACATGAGATACCGATCAACAAAGGAATATTTTAGGTTGAAGTCTTTAACGCTTTATGGTTCTGCTTTGTCCAACACCCGAAACGGTACAGCTTATTGTAGTATGAATTTAGTTAAAATTTTATAGAAAGCAAAATTATTACAAATAATATTTATAAAATTTTAGTATTATTAACAAAATAATGAAAAATATAATCAAAATATATTACCTAATGTGTATCAGTGTAATTTGTTTTCTAATTCTTAACTTCTCCCTCCCTCTTGAATTCTTTCTTCACTTCTTTTCTTTGGTCTTTTCCTTTTATTGTACTTCTTTTTCTTTGGTCTGTTCGTCGTTTGTAAATAACAACTTCTTTTTTGATGTGGTCTGCTTCTTTTCAACCCTGGTATTTTATATAACTTTTTATCTGACTTTTTCGTCGACCATCCCATTCCGTCGCTTAAAAACAAACTTCATTTTTTCGGCACGTCGTTATAGCAATTTGGAATTCTAGATTTTTAATGTTTCAAGTGTATGTGTGTGGTATGTTTACAACGCTTTTCTATTTCTTCAAAAATGCTTTCTATAAAATTTAGATCTTTTTATTGGTAATTTTACTAATGGAATATTACCATACTACAATTATACTACCGCCCCCTTTAACAAATTTTTTGTTACTTGTAACAGAAAATTTTACTATCATTTAAGAAATCCAGGTTTTATTTATGTAAATGAAACTAGAAGATAATCATTAAAAGAAATTAGTGTCTTATTGTAGATTAACAATTGTTAAGTATAAAGTGGTACTGAAGAAGAGAACAGTTTTAAATAAACAAGATAAGTAGTTAACAACAACAGACTTCAATCTCTAAAATGTACTATTCTATTTATTTATTGTTTTATTTAACTAATACATTTAATTTTAAATCGTTTTAATAGGAAACGTATTTAATTAACTTTATATGAATAAATATTCTCTACATTGTAAATGCCTTTTACGATATCAGTTCTTGGTAAATTTGATGTACATTGAGGATGCACAACAATTTGGCATTCGTTGCAGAGACTGGATATCGGCCTAGCGGAAACTGAGGTTTGCAATTAGCCCACCTTAATGGTTTGGTACATATCCCGGGATCGAACTTGTACGGTATATTGTAATGTATTCTTTGAATGAAACTCTGCCGAAATAAATCGTTCTTCTCAGGAGATTGTGTGATTTGTTCTAACACCCTCATATGATCCTTGATATTTCCTGTGGTATTAGTTCTTTCCAAATTATCTGAACAGAATTGCGATTTCAAATTTACTATCTCTTGTCTTAAACTCTTTCTAAGTTCCCTTTCTTTATTCAATTGGTACTCTAAATCTTTATAGTTAAGCACAACAGATAAGGGTGGGTGATTCTCCTTTTCCGAATTCCCAAATATTTTATCTGTTATGGTTTTTATCTTTTCTTCTTCCATTTGGAGTTTTATTTGAGGAAAATCAATTAATTTAGTTTGATGTTGAATTGTTGATTCGGTTTCAAGTTCCCTTTCCTTCTGGTACGCGTCTTTTGCAATAACCGGTCATTACGTTGATTAACTTGTTCAAACAAAGCTATATTTAAACTCGTAGATTCATTTAAATTTTGACATAACTTAAAGTTCGATTCATTGACACCTTTCAAATATGTTAATTGCAACGAATTCTCTTCCTTTAATGCCCTATTTTCAGATAAATCAGTGTCAATAGTTACCAATTCCTTTAATTCAGATATATTTCTCTTTGTACATTCCTTTTTCTTCTATTTTCATTTTCATATGTAATCTCGATATTTTCTAACCTTACATTTAACTCATTAGATCTACTTGTACTCTCTAGTTGTTTGTTCAGACTGTGCCTCCGACCATTAATAGCACACGATAACTTAATTAACTAACTAAATTTTCTAACGCCCTTTCTATTTCACCCATCTCTGTGTCATCTTGACGTTTGTTTGACATTTTTAAATTCTAAATTTGTGTATAATACAATAAAATGAAATTAAATCAATTTAAAAACTAACTTTAGGTTCGCCAATCAAATGAATGAATTTAGGTTCGCCCCACGTTTTGTGCGCCAAAAATTGTAGTATGAATTTAGTTAAAATTTTATAGAAAGCAAAAATTATTACAAATAATATTTATAAAATTTTAGTATTATTAACAAAATAATGAACAATATAATCAAAATATATTACCTAATGTGTATCAGTGTAATTTGTTTTCTAATTCTTAACTTCTCCCTCCCTCTTGAATTCTTTCTTCACTTCTTTTGTTTGGTCTTTTCCTTTTATTGTACTTCTTTTTCTTTGGTCTGTTCGTCGTTTGTAAATAACAACTTCTTTTTTGATGTGGTCTGCTTCTTTTCAACCCTGGTATTTTATATAACTTTTTATCTGACTTTTTTCGTCGACCATCCCATTCCGTCGCTTAAAAACAAACTTCATTTTTTCGGCACGTCGTTATAGCAATTTGGAATTCTAGATTTTTAATGTTTCAAGTGTATGTGTGTGGTATGTTTACAACGCTTTTCTATTTCTTCAAAAATGCTTTCTATAAAATTTACATCTTTTTATTGGTAATTTTACTAATGGAGTATTACCATACTACATTATGGACTTAAAATCAGATATGAAAATATAGAACGACATGAAATAAATCATTCCCTCTGTATAGATATTAAAATATTTGCATCAAATAAAACATATATGCCAGTCTTCCTAAACTTCATTGCAGAATTTATTAAGGGCACCTTTATCTAATTCGGCGTAGATAAATGGAAGATACTCAATATACAGAAGGGTAAATGCAGTAGTCAACAGGAATCACAGATATATCATAACAAAATACTTCAAAATAAAGAACCAGAGGAAAAAATAATATCTGATTGTGAGATACGAACAAAATACTAGTTCACAGTGAGACACAAAAGCAACTACGGCACCAATATAAGTACAGACTCAATCCTCCAATCTAAATTTAATTTGAAGAATATGTCTACGGTCATTGATACGTACACCATACCTATCCGAACATATTCGTTTGAAATAATTAAACGATTAGAGGAAGTGTTTGATGAATTAAATAACACGAAAGAATTAAACTTACAGAGTGTTGTAAACAGCATCCGAATACATTACTGATAAAATAATGATTAGAAGAAAAGGAGGAAGGAAAAGATTCAGACATTACACAACATACAGCTTGAGAATTTAAGAAAACATTTTCCATATAAAGGAGACAAACAATACACATCGCTTATTACATTTTAGAACTCGCGTGGAAAGAATTATTTTAATTCTACAACAATTTGCAGTTTGCGTTTTAAGAAAAGTTGCACTTTATAAACTACATGTTGACTCTATGTCAGAGGGCATTTTTCTTGTAAAGCATTAATTTATACTAACATTAAGAGTAGAGACTAAGATAACTGAAGTTGGAAAAGTGTAGTGGGGTAATAAATGTCTAAACTTATCTTTACATATTTTGGAACGAAAGCTGCTAAACAAAACACACAAGGAGTTGTTACATCAAAAGGAGGCACTTTTATAAAGTGGTTCAATACAGATTATCTGATAAATATATTATGTATTTCAGCAACATTATTTAATTTTGGGTTATTGAAGGCTCTAATGTGGCTGAAAAGGGTATAGTAAGTTAGTAACCACTCTGAATTCCGTCCATCGGAATACTTCAACCATGTTGTAAGCTCTTTGCAAATACTCATGTTATCAATCACTTCGGAATTTCTTCTTTTTTAGTTTTTTCAATTAGCTCACTAATGGTTGTTTCCAATTTTTACTTGGAATTTAGCCAAGTTACGCCTTTGAATTAATGATTTGAAATAAAAGAAAAGCGAACAGAGGCATTTCGATCGAAGGTTCCCCGTTCCAATTTATTTTCCAAATATATTTCCATCCTGTCACAATATTGAAACACGATATATTTCGTTCATTGTTGGTCGTTGTTACCTCAACACCCCAGTTACTAATTTGTCGGATCTGGAATCATAAAGAGAGGACAGGATGATCCCCATTTAACTGCCGCATAACCCTCGACGTGACATTCTCCCTCGAATACCGCTCGAACAGACAAAACAAAAAAGGTGAGGCCGCCGTAAAGTGGATACAAGTAGGTATGTTAGTGCGTTGACGAGCATCGCGGTAATTTGTCTATTTTTACACACCGGGAACGAGGCGTGTGCCTTCTGCAGTGGCGGAAACCTTAAAAACGACACGATTCAGGCATTAAGAGACATCTGGATTTCGACTCGGATTGACGTCTCGTTTCCACCCACAATAAATTAAAGGCATTCCACGACCAACCAGTATATTTTCTGTGTAAATATAGAATTAGCGGCGATACAGTAAGAGTGTGAATATTAATGATTAAATCTAAAGAAAATTGTGGAAACTCAAATAAGCAGTGGTTAACATGATCTTGATCTCCGCGCACAGCCAAATTAACTGACTGACTATATTTCTCATCAAAAGAAGCGGAGTGTTAACCCTTTGAATCCTAAGCTACTGATCTTATTAGTATCGTGACCTGGCACTGTGACCCTAAACTCTTAAGCAATATTTGACAAATTACACAGGCCAACGATAAAAATACTTTTTTAATAATGTTACCCAATTCTTATGTTTTCTGGTGTGCTACGTCAGAAAATACTAATAAAATAGTTGTATCACTCACAAATTTTGCACATTTTACTGTTAAATATGTGAAGTATTAATTTTTCAACTTATATGTGTCCATTTTATTTATTTATTTATTTATTTGCCCAACAGAACATTACATTCCAATTACAGGACAACACGTTTGAATACCAAGTAAATTTAATCATGGGTTATGCACCAGCAAATACAAAATTAAATTAAATTAAATCATGTATAAAAAATAATAAAAATAGAAGGCAGACATATAAATAATGCATGGTAATCAAGCAACATATATTTAGAAGATATTTATAAAGCATATCTATTGCAGTGTTCGTTTATGATATGCCTAAAGAAGGTAACGAGTTGAAGTGCATAGGAAGATACCCGATTGTAATTGCAGGACATCACATAGATAGGGACGAGTGAAGAATTGTAGCACCAGGAATCTAAATAAAGATAGAATCTCCGAACAGTCGACTTCATTGTGAAGAAGTTTGTAAAGGAAATTGAGGCTGAAGAAGAAGCGTCTGAAGGAGAGGGATGGTACTAGAAAACGGGAAAGCGGTACGGAATGATCACGATCCCTCGAAGGGTACACACCATCTACTCTGTACCACAGAAATTTGACAAATCTCCGCTGCACAAGCTCCAAGATATATTTTTGAGTTCTATAATGGGGATACCAGATCAATCCATCATATTCCAACTTCGTCCTCACCAACATAAAGTATACCGTGTTCAATACTGTCATATTTTTAAAGGGTCGACAGTTCCGAATCACGAATCCTAAAGTCTGCCTAGCCTGCTTTACCACGTTGTTAACATGAATATTGAAATTTAGCTCTGCATCGAATGTTACTCCCAAATTTCTAACGGCCTCAATTCTAGACACAGTTCCATCCCCAAGCATATATTTGTAGTTAGTGGGAATGAGTCTTTTGGTATAAGTGAGTCCTTTGCATTTACTAGGGTTCAGAGGTAGGATGTTAATTGTACACCATTGTTGTATATTGTCCAAGTCCATTTGCAACAAAGCACAATGGTTAGTATTGGCGATCGTACGATACAACTTCATGTCATATGCAAAAAGAAGGATACAATCTTGTCAACCAGATCATTAATGAAAATGATGAAAAGAAGTGGTCCCAGGTTTGAGCCCTGCGGAACTCCAAAAGTAGCTATATAAGGCGAAGAAGTGTATCCATTACAAAATACACGTTGAGGTCAAACACATTGGCAAAGCCTGTACATATTGCTTCAACTTAAAGCCCAGCATCCAAAGCATTAGTGATACTCTGCGTAAAGACAGTTCGGTTAGAAATAGTAGACCTCCTTTCCATAAAACCATGTTGATATGGAGAAACTGAAGGTTTGATTAGGGGATCAGATTTTAGTATGTATAGCTGTTTCCAAAATTTTTGCAAAGTTGCATAGGATAGCAATAGGTCTATAATTACTTATACCTGAAGAGTGGCTCGACTTCAAAACAGGAACAACTCTGGTATCCTTCCAAGCAGTAGGAAATGTGAACGTTGTAAGAGCTAAATTAAATATTTTTGCTAATGGTGCAACTGGAACATTCCCACAGTCTCTCACCAAAAAGCAAAATCTGATCATCTCCAGAAGTAGATCTATCTTTAAGCCTACGAATGCTACGCCGAATGTCGTCCTCGGACAAATGCTGGAGATGAATGGGTAGGGAGTAAGCAGATGTATCTTCAACGTCACTAGAGGCAGATGACGTAGTGTAAACGTTTTTGAAGTAGTCAGCAAAGGCATCAACAATAGCCTGAGGATCACCAAAATCAGCACCCAACAACTGCATCCTACCAGGAATGCGGTCACTCCTCCTCCTCTCCCCAATCTAAGTCCAAAATTGCTGAGGATCATCCAAAAGTTGGTTTTCCGTTCTCACTAGATGCGCCTTGTGGGTAGAAGATATTAACTTCTTAACTGACGTTGTAAATTGCATGAACAATTTGAAAGATTCAATGTTTTTGGTGCGTTTATAATGATTCGAGTAGATTTGACTTTCAAATTGGAAATAAATTCTGGGGTAATCCATTTGGGAAAGTTTTGGGATTGGTTAGTATAGGCTGGGACATGTTTATCAAATATGGCAAATAGCGTATTGTAAAAAGTGGTACACATGGAGTCGACATCAGAAATATTATCCTGAGAGTTCCAGTCCATATAATAAAGCAATTGAGGAAAATTAGCTCTACGAAAGTTGAATGATCTAACATAGTTAGAAGGAAACCTGGTAGGAGAGTTTGTTTTAATAGAGGTGCTGACCAATAGCGCAGGATGAAAACTGTCTTCAGGAATTAGTGGTCAATCATCACGATGGACATTGCAGTCCATATCGGAAAATGCAACACCCAACAAATCGTTGTCAAATTTAGTTGCACTATTATATTACCTAAGATTACACATGTCCATATATGACGCAATTTCCCGTGATTTAGCATCACCTCCACAATTAGTAAGAAAACTAGAGCAGTTAAAATTACCTAGAATAATTAGATTAGAAAAATTCGAAGTTGCTTCTTCAAATAATTCGAAGAAGGATTCAAAGTCATTAACAGTAATATTAGCTGGCATATACAAACCAACAATATAAATTGACTCAAAATCAAGAGCACATTTAGCACCAACAATATCTACAAGAGGAAAGTCACTAAATGTTATTGATAAATTTAAGTTAACAAAGTTAAAATAGTTTTTGTAAGTCAGAAGTACTCCGCCCCCTCAAGTTAACTGCAGTTCTTCAAATCGACGGTCACAGCGGATAACGGAGAAGGAGTCAGCAAAGTATTCAGCATCATAAATGTTACTTGAAAACCAAGTTTCACACAGGCCGATGATATCGTAAGGCGACGATATAACAGAGGGTATACATTGAGTAGCTGTAGTCCTTAATCCACACACATTCTGATAATAATAGCAAAGAATCTCTCTGTTGGGCAACACTAGTTTACCGAAACAATCCTAGGAACAGCCTTAACATGTTTAATCCTTAATGACTCGCCTGCCTCAGAACGTTGACGTAGTTCAGTTCGTAATGTATTATAATATTACTGTTGGCGCGGGGTTCGATCAAAGGCAATCTGTACCTTCTTAGAAGTACTGTCCTCCAAAGATCTTCTAGCTCTCACAACAATATTTCGAACCAGGTTGTTGTTCCGAAAAGTAACTCTAATCGGTCTAGGATTCTTCCTATTTGGATCCAATTTACCAAGACGTAAGTGATGCGCGTCAGCAGGTGCAGCAAGTTGGTTCAAAATCTCGGGACGAACACCATCATCCATCCTACGGCGATCCACCGCAGACAAAGATTCGTCCTCAGGAAGACCATAGAAGATAACGTTGTATTTTCTTCTCTCATTTTATTACATTTAAACTTGCAGTAAAATCGAATGTTACTAGTAGTCTAGGCAAACACCGGTAACAGCGTACAATTACGAAATAAGTTACAATAGCAGCGCCGAATCCCCCGCTTTAGTCAATACGGTGCGTGCGAGTAGTCTAGTCAACATAACACCACTTTTCAGTGTTTGGCCCATGTGCACTAAGTACGGTTAACCGTGGTTATAAAAATTGTCCTGACACTTTTTGTTGTATATGTGGTGAGTTTATAATTAGAAAATTTCAAAGAAACATTAGTGACTGTAAAAAAATGTATACTCTGCATATTTTGGCGTAAAAGTCGATGACCAAGAAACATGTTGAGTCCATCACAAGGTATGTTATGTTAGCGCCAAAGATCTTAGGAAATGGTGCAGAAAAGAAAAGAAAGCTTTTAGATTTGTAGTATTCATGGTATGCACAGAGCAAAAGAATCCTTCAAATGACTGTTGTTCCTGGGTAAACTCCAAAAATTAGAAATTAATTGTCTAACCCAACCTTCCTCCAGCTATTCGGGCGGTAGAACAAGAACCCGAACTTCCTGTCAATGAGCCACCTCATTGTATTGATGACGTTTTACGATTCAATGAACCCGAATCTGATGGAAGTTGGTGATAAGTTCCAATGTTCTCCAGAAAATTTAAAACCACTGTTGTTTACATAAGCTGAGTTAAATGATTTAGTGAGAGATTTGAGTTTCACTAATGAAAAATCAGAATTATTTGGTTCTAGGCTAAAAGGAAAACATTTATTGACATCTGGAACATCCACTTACCAATATAGAAGATGAGATCAACAGTTTGCTCAGCTTTTCAAGCAGAAACAGGGTTTAGTTTACTGCCATGATATTGGTAGTCTAATCAACGAACTTGGAACTGAGTACAAGAAGGCTTTTATAGACCCATCAATAACTAGCTTTAAAGCAGTTATTTTACACAATGGAAATACCTACGTTTCACCACCTGTTGCTGATTCAGTCCATACGAAGGAAACTTACGAAAATTTTGACATGGCATTATAGAAAACAAACTATCCATCTAACGATTGGATGCTATGTGGGAATTTGAAAGTTGTTTGTATTATCCTTCATCAACAAAAGGAATTTACAAGGTTTCCATGTTTTATATGTGAGTGAGACAGCAGAGCAAGAGAACGACATTAGTCCAGAAAACAATGGTCTCGTAAGAAAAACTTTTACAGCTAGCGAGAAGAACATTTTGTATAAAACTTTAGTAAATCCAAAAAAATGCTTCTACCACCGCTACACATCAACTTAAGCTTAATGAGACAATTTGTAAAAGCCTTGCTTAAAGATGGTGAATGTTTCAAATATTTATGTAAAGGATTTCCGCATTTATCACAAGCCAAACTGACGGAAAAGATTTTCGTTGGGCCTGATATTCGTAAGCTAATGTTCGATTCCAAATTTGAAGCAAGGATGACTACAAAGAAGAGGAGGACTTGCATATCGTTTAAGAAAGTTGTGGCTAAATTCTTGGCTAATGTGAAATACCCAAACTGTGAGCTTATCGAAGTTACTACGATAGACATCTAAAAAAAATCTGGGATGTTTGATGAACCTTAAAAATCCGCTTCTTGCACAACCATCATAACTTTTTTCCCTGAAAACTTGGGCGATGTGAGTGAAGAGTAGGGAGGACGGTACCATCAGGACATGAACGTGATGAAGAAACGGTAGCAGGGACGGTGGAATATCAACACAATGAGTGATTACTATTGGTCACATCATCGAGGACAACAAAATGCATCGCATCGGAGAAAAAGCTACATAAGGAGCTCTACGGAGAAAGGGGAAAGTAAATACAGGGTGCGGCATAATTCTTTAGACGATTGAAGATTGGCGCCAGAAACATATGCCGGTAGATAGCGTACTATTCCTGCCGCTGGCTTGTACAGCAGTTAAAAGCCTTCAGTCACAGAATAGACAGAAGCGACAAAGTTAGAATATCTCGTGGTAAATATGTATGCGCATGGCTGAGAACCATGCTTTAAATACGACGATAGTGTTATATTTGGCTAGCTTCATTAATGTTATTATTCTGGGATGGTGTGTGTATATTAAAATTAAAATACACTATTATTGTTGTGTATCACTGATTTAACTTTTTAGCAAATATTATTCTTTTAACATATCCAAAACTCTAATATTTTTCAATTAATACGAACAAATGTGCACCTTTCGTATTTTCAAAATGGCGTTAGCTAACTTCTGAGCTATTTCGAGGACATTCAAATCGACCACATGGACATCAAAGCTGCCGACACGCCTTGTCGCTTCTGTCTATTCTGTGCTTCAGTCGACATGCAGCGTTGGATTAGGGAGTATCGTGAGTTTGCAGTTGAGTGTTTTTTTTTAAATGGTGATTCGGTTACGTTAATTCCACGTATCTTTCGTCGTGGTTTCAACATAGGAAAAAATGGAAGAGTACCGATACGGCAAACAATGTGTAATTGGGTAGGAGACTTTAGGTCGACCGCTTCTGTATTACCAAAGAAGAATCCTGATCGTCCACAAATAGTACGTATCCCGGACAATGTGGAGATTGAGAGCGGCATTACTGCGAAGTCCACAACGTTCTGGTAGACGACATTCCGTAGCTCTAAACTTATCAAGTAGGAGTGTCAGACGGATATTACACAAGGATTTGGATTTTCATCCGCTTAAAATGCAAGTGCTTCAACAATTACTGC
Organism: Chrysina gloriosa; assembly: GCA_038088585.1. Classification (NCBI taxonomy): domain Eukaryota; kingdom Metazoa; phylum Arthropoda; class Insecta; order Coleoptera; family Scarabaeidae; genus Chrysina; species Chrysina gloriosa. The sequence goes on from CM076095.1 coordinate 10,967,179, forward strand.
CTGGAGACTTTAATCACCGAATGGACTTTTGCACATAATTCTTAGAAGTTATTGAAGCACAACCACAATTCTTATCTCATATTAGGCCCATTTCCATTCAAGTGGTTATGTCAATAAGCAGAACTTCAGATATTGGGTAGCCTTCGTTTACTGCCTCAACGTCTTTTGCATAGCAAAAAAGTAACAGTTTGGTGTTAAGTGAGTTCATTCGGGATTTTCGAGTTATACTATTTCTAAGACGACAACGAAAGAGCTGTAACGGTAACATCTGAGCGTTATGTGGCCATGCTGACCAATTCTCTCTTACCAATGCGTCGACAACAAAATGATGACTTACGACTCGTTATGGTTTCAACAAGATGGCGACAACTCTCAATGAAAAAGTGATCTCCCGCTTTGGTGACATAACATGGCCTTTGGGCTCACCTGATTTGATTGCTATGCGATTTTTTATGGGGATACTTAAAACATAAAGTCTTCCACAGGGAACCTCACAACATAGACGATTTAAAAGAATGAACCACGACTGAGATTCGACAGATACCATTGCAAAACCTGACGAATACTACAGAGATGTGTACCCAGATAAATAGGGCCCATCTTAGTGATGTTATTTTTAAACAATAGTGCCCACTTGAAATGCTTTCCTACGAACTTTCCAATTATGTAAGTTTTATAATATACAAAATAAAATAAATGACCTATTTTACGACCTAAAATCCTCTAAATAATTATGCCGCACGCTGTACAAAACAGAAGCACCTAAAATGTTTGTATTGAAAAATTGTAACCTAGTTAAATAAAAATACGGTTTAAGTTAAATGTTTTTTTATATATCCAATTTTGCCCATTTTAAAATATCAGTCATTTTGTGAGGGAAGTGTGGGTGATACAAAGAAATTGTTACCCGATACGGTTCCAGCACCCAAAAGTACATAATATTTAGATGTTCGAAAAGCTTTACAAATAATTTTTTGTTGGCCTGTGTTATTAAAGTAATTAGTTTTATTTATTCGTTGCGTGAAACGATAACACCTAAAAACGCATAAAACTATTACCCCGTTCTTTTTATATATAAATGCCTGTGGTACATGTGCTGTTGAGGATGTGATTGCTTCCATAACTTATTTATTGTTAGATCTAGCGAATATTATCTATCACAACTGATGTAAATAAATTTGATTCACTATTACGCGTTTCATAAAAGCCGCCTACAGAACAGGACTCTAAATATACCAATAGCGCATGCAATATCGAACATTCCAAGAGACGAGATCGTGATTTAGACGAAGAAGCCAAGATTTAAGAGATCAACTCCTAAAACTAAATGGTTAATCGATGCAACAGAGGAGCACGAATTTCTGAAATAGAACTGTCATTCGTAAATTACGGCGAGGCAGTGTCCTGCCTTAATCCTTGCCCGGACCCCGACAGCAACATACGCGCATAAATTAGAAATTGAACAGGCCGTGATAATTTGATTGTTGTAGCATTTCGTTTAATTTATTTCGCCAAAGTAGCGGCGATTAAAATGCAGTTATTTTCGGATGGAATATCCGCTTTCTGAACATCAAACATCGTAAATAATTTTTTCAGAGATGACATTTACAAGTTCGTAAAATGGGAAATATTTCTTTTAAGAAGCTTACTATGTAGATATGTACTAGTGCGGTCCTTAACATGCACTGCAAGAAATTAATTTCATATTTCGATAAGTCCCACCCCCACCCTATTTCTTTTCCTTCAGAGGTGGTAAGAAACTGGTAAAGAATTGGAAACATTTCTTCAACCCCAACACGTGCCCCAAGGAGGGTAAAAATTAAAGTAGTTCAATAAATTTAAGTAACAATAGTTTTTTATTCTTAATTTGATGGAGGGGAAACTGTTGTGCCTTGATCATAATGTACCTCGCATCACCTCTGTGTTTTCTAGTCTGTACTCTACTACCGCGGCATGCCGTTGAGAAGGACAGATTGAGGTAGTTCATTTGTCACTCATCAGAGTGTAGTGTTGAGCTCTATTAGTTATTGCTAACAGCATTATTGTTGAGTTGAGTCGAAAAACTTGTTTTCGTACGTAATCTGTAAGTTATTTTATGTTTAGTTTTTGTTTCGTTGTTGTAACATATTCTTAGATGAAGAAGAAAATAATACTGATCTGGTAAGGTAAATTGTATATCTCTTTGTAGATAAAACATAAATTCTAAGCAGGTTGGTGCTTTTCGTTTTAAACTGCACCCTGAAGAAGATCGGCGGTATCATAGACAAACTAAGCTGAATGAATATTGGCTTAGCAATAACCGTAATATAAGAACTGAAAACAGATTAAACGCCATCGAAACCACTGAAGATGGAGACGCGGAAAGGAATAAGACTGAAACGGAAATAAACGAGCCAAAACCTCCCCCGATATACGTAGCCGGTGTAGAAAATATAAATCCGCTAAAAAAACTGCTAGACGAAGTAGCAACTAACAAATACATGATCAAAACATTAAATAATAATGAGGTAAAAATACAGCCCACAGAAAGCCAAGTATGCACAACAATAACTCAAGCTTTAACACAAAGGAACACGCAATTTCATACCCTACAAAGCTAAAGCGTACAAAAGTTTTAGAGTAGTCCTAAAAATTATGCATCATTCAACAAACACAGAGCAAATAAAGACATCTATAACAGAACTGGGACATAATATGACGAATATTTGGAATGTAAAACAACGCACCACTGCCTATGTTTTTCATTGACCTCAAGCAAAGCAAAAACAACAAGGACATATATAAAGTAGCGAGTCTAATGAATACGAACGTTATATTTGAAGCACCTCGTCCAAATAGAAGCATTCCACAATGCATGAGATGTCAAAAATATGGACATACAAAAACTTTTGCAATAAAAATCCGAGATGTGTCAAATGCGCAGGAAACCATCTTACAAAGGAATGCCCTCGCAGAACAAGAAGTGATGACGTTCGCTGTGTAAACTGTAATGAAAACCACCCCGCCAACTACAGAGACTGCATGGTTCATAAGCAATTGCAGCAGAAGTACTATCCTAAGATAAGAGAAAGATATACAAATCTCAACCCAACACAACAATCACAAATGCAACCTGCAAATGTAACCTACGCCGATTAGGTAAAACCATATGAACCAACAAACACAACAAAAGGCATAATACAAATAAATCGAGCCTATGCTATTCCACGAACCAATGACATGGAGGAACTGAAAACCATGATGAGGGAATTAATCGGACAAATGAATACGATGATGAATGTCATCAGTGCGTTGATAAACAAAATAACGTAATACAAATGGAGCAAAACTTACAAATATCAACATGGAACGCCAACGGTTTGTGCAATCATGCAGAAGAATTAAAAACATTAATTCTCAACAACAACATAGATGCATTGTTAATCTCGGAGACGCATTTCACAGACAAAAGTTACTTCAAAATGATCGGCTATACTACATATCTGAAAGATTATTCAAAAGTCAAAAATGTTTTCGAGAAACCTAACATAAGGGGTTTATTAAATGTGACATGGAATGAATACTTAACCAAGATACGACGAAAAGCGGGGGTAGAATTTGGGCCTTAACTAAACATTGCGTGGTATTTTTAAATGGAGACTACCTAGGTGATGACGATGATTTCTTGAAGTATAGCCTGACCCGTCTGAGAATACGAGGTGAAGTAGATTTTCACGGTTTAGGTGTTAAACATTTAGAAAACTTAGGAAAGAAATATATAAGAGAAGGTAGAAGGCTCGTATACTTTAGTGTTGATATTGATGCGCAAAGTATTGGTAGTATGATGTTTATACTTTACTCTGAACTCGTTCCATTAACAGCAGATTTATTTCTTAAACGCTGCGAAAGTAAGAAGCATGGTTGGACTGGAACAAAAATCCACAGAATTGTAAAGCGTTGTTGGTTGCAAGGCGGTGGATTCCAACTAAAACATAAACATATAGCTTGTGAAAATTATATCATTCCTCATGATAGGAGAGGCGTTTTATCAATGTGTCATGGTGGGAAACATACGAACAACAGTGTGCAGTACATAATTTCATTAGGTTCTACACCTTGGATGGATCGCAAAAACGTTGCTTTTGGACAGTTAATACAAGGCGAAGAAGTATTAAGAAAAATTGAAGCGGTTCCCACAAGATACGAGGCTCCGAGGAAAACCATAACAATAGCGCTCGCTGATGAATATTCCGTTAGCAATAAAGTTAATGTAAAAAACGTCAAAGCGGTAACCCACTATTTCACTAACGTGGAGAAAGAAACTAGTCTTCCAAACGATGTTGTCCATGTTGAGGATGCCAAGGAGTCCAATATGTCTATCACTAGATACAAGAAAGGAGACTATTGTCTCACTACTGATCTAAAAAGTAATTTAGACTTGCTGCAGCTTCCTTCATTCCTTTTGCGGTTATATATGGAACATGCTAGAATCTACTTTGAACCTAGTTTTCACGAAGGAGAAGATGAAGTGTCAACACCTGCAACGTTAACAGCTGGGTTTATACCGATTGTTGAAACGTTAGAATTTAAAAGTACTATGATAAAATCTCGATCGGTGAAACAAGTTGCAAATGAAGACCTGGAAGTTGTTAAAGCAGAAGTTGTGACAAGAGTAATTCAACTTGATGATGATACTATGAACATACCAGTTACTTCAAATTCTAGCGATTTAATACATTTTGAAGAGGCTAAAAGATTGTTTGTTTGAAACCCAAATAAAAAATAATAAAAGAAAATAACCACCCAGACGGCTCTGCACATGCAGGAACAGCAATAATTATTAGAAACAGAATTAAGCACTCTCTATCGGAGGAATACAGGACAGAAAACATACAAGCAACAACAGTAACTCTAGACTATCCACTTAGCCATCTCAACATATCAGCAGTCTACTGTCCACCCAAACACAATAACAAAGCGAAGGACTATGAGAAATATCTAAAAACTCTAGGAAACAAATACATTGTGGCAGGTGATTGGAACGCCAAACATGGAAAGTGGGGAGCGAAGGTGACGACAGCCAAAGGGAAAGAATTACTCAAAACTGCAAAAGCACAAAACCTAAAATTTCTGTCCAGTAGGAAGCCGACATATTGGCCAAGTGACCGAAAAAGAAACCCGGCCTTACTGGATTTTGCCGTAATAAGAGGATTAGATATTAAAAAGTTCAAAACAACATCGACAATAGATCTATCATCTGATCATACACCAGTGCTAATGACAATGCATGCACAAATAGCTGAATTTACCAAGCCACCAACCCTAACTGATAGAAAGACCAACTGGCATTTATACAGAAACATAATAGCAGAGCTGGTTGATCTAAAACAAGCACTACAAACTCCGAATCAAATAGAAGAGGCGGCACTAAAGTTCACTCAAGTTATTCAAAATGCGGCATGGGCAGCAAAACCTGAGCAAAGAAACACGAAACCTCAATATTCATTACCAACAATAGTACAAGAAAAAATAAGAAGCAAAAGAAAATTATGAAAAACCTGGGAAATAACAAAAAATCCGCAGGAGAAAAATAATTTCAACAGAGCAGTGAAGGAATTACAAAAGCTACTCTTACAACAAAAATCAAAGTATAGAAAGGTATCTTAAAGGCTTATTTCCAGCAGAAGCTACTGACTATTCACTATGGAGAGTAACAAGGAAACTGAAGAACATGCAATAGTGTGCAGCTCCAGTTAGAGACATTGATGACAAGTGGGCTAGGATCAACTAGAAAAAGCAATTGCATTTGCAAAACACTTAAAGCAAGTCTTTACACCACACCCGACTGCAGGTCCAGAACTTAATCAGCGGCAAGACATACATAGATAACTACCTGGATAGGCCTACGCAAGAAGAATTAACCATCAAACAAATTACGTTTACAGAAATAAAACGCGTAATCTTAAAGGAAACAAATCCAAAAAAGTCACCAGGCTACGATCTGATAACGGGTAAAATCTTACAGGAAATGCCCGATATAGCATTCAGAGCACTACAGCAGATATTCAATGCTGTTATCAGACACAACTACATTCCAAAAATATGGAAGGTAGCGCAAATTATTATGCTCCAGAAGCCTGGAAAATGCTCTGATAATTTAACATCATATCGGCCAATGAACCTATTACCGGTTATCTCAAAGATATTAGAAAAATTGCTACTCAAACGCCTTGTCCCAGTATTAGAAAAGCGACGCTTAATCCCAGTGCATCAGTTCGGATTTAGAAGGCAGCACAGCACCACACAACAAATCCATAGGTTGGTGAACATAATCAACAAGACACATGAAAGAAAACTGTATACATCTGCCGCTTTTCTTGACATCAGCCAAGTATTTGACAGGGTATGGCCCGAAGGCCTGTTATTTAAGATTAAACAAAAACTACCATCACATTTCTACTTGCTACTAAAGTCTTTCATCACCGAAAGACACTCCTTAGTCAAACATGGAGACAAATACACAAACATCCATCCAATAAATGCAGAGATCCCACAAGGCAGCGTGCTGGGTCCGGTACTATATCTGCTGTACACATCGGAGATACCCACAACTAAAACCACGAAGGTAGCAACATACGCTGACGATACTGCCATTTTGGCAACTCATGTGTATCCAAACAAAGCGTCATAAAACTTACAAGTGGCTTTGCGCAATATTAAAACCTGGCTCACAAAGTGGAGATTTAAAGTAAATACTAATAAATCAGTTCACATAACTTTTACGCTGAGAAAGAAAACGTGCCCTACGGTTACACTTTATGGTCAACCTCTGTGTCAACAACAGCAAGTTAAATATCTTGGTATGCATCTAGACCGCAAGTTAACGTGGCAAACGCACATCTTTACAAAGACCTACTACGGTATTCAACTTTGGGGTAAAGCAAGTAATTCAAACGTTGAAATTCTACAAAGATATCAAAACAAAGTTCTTCGTGCAGCAGTAAACGCGCCATGGTATGTCACAAATGCAGTCATCGCAAATGATCTATAGATCACGACCATTAAAGAAGAAATCCGACGTGCTTAGTGAAAAAATTATCAATCATCCCAATCAGCTAATGCGGCAGTTATCACAAGTGCGTGATGAAGAACGTCGCTTAAAATGATTCAAACCTAGTGATCTTATAAACAGATTCTAGTGTCAAATTGTTAATTGTTCTGTATTGCATTGTTCTGCTTTGCTTGTTGTAAACATTTGGTAATTTGCGTTATGTAAACCGCCAAAACATGTAAAACTACAAAAGAGTTCCCTCAATGGAGGAAACTGTACACGTCATATTCATCACTGACATACAAATGTACTTATTGCCTTAACTTTGGACAGATTGTATATAGAAAAAATTGGGTATAAAAACTGCACCCTCCTGTACCTTGAATTAGAAGCACCTAATGTGCTTTGGATCGGTGATCCAAGGTACATGATGTTAATATTTTGTGCTCATTTGTTGTAGGTTACAATGCCCAGAAGTAAAACAGGAACAAGAAACGAGTGTCTATTGATTCAGAGGCTATGAAGAGAGCCGTCTAAGCCATCAATGCTCCGGGAGATAGAACAATTTTCATAAGAGAAGCTTTTAAGGTTTACAAGGTGAAATTTTCTACTTTAGTACGACACTTGCAATCTTTGAAAAACTTGGGGAAGCAATACTATAAATATGAAGTTAAATATGACGCTAACAAGATTTTCACTTACACTGAAGAACAAAGTTTAGTACAGTACATACAGACTGTTGCAAAAGTAAAATACGGATTTACTAAGAAGGGAGTTCGGATCTTATAATTTTGCTGTTGCAAATGAGAAGAAAAGACCACCAAAATGGGATGGGGAACATCTGAAGTAGGATTAGCTATGTTCACGTTCCCTCCATGTACATCATATAAGTTGCAACCTCTGGATGTATCTGTATACTCCTCTCTTCAATATAACTACAACCAAGCTGTCGACGCATGGCTGAACCCAATGGAGTCTAGGGAGGCTCAAATACTAACAAATGAAGCCAACACTGCAGTTCTTAAAGAATCTACTGAGATTGATAATCCTACTACTGTACAAGCGAGATTGAAAATAAGTCTATAAAACAATCTGATACAGGCCCTTCAACGTCCATGATGACAGGTAAAATAATAAAACCAGAATAATGGTTTGACCAGAGCAGGTACAACCTTACCCCAATACAGCAGCTCGAAAACATGTTAAAAGAGGGAGAAAGCCTGGCGGAAGCAAGATAGCCACCAATAGTCCAGAAAAAGAAGAGATTAGAAAAGATAAAACAAGGCGTTTTTTTTTAAAGAGCACATCAAACCCATTAACTAATGGAAGACATAATAAAGCAACTGAACTTTGACAGTGAAACTGGATATGACGTTGATATGCTCACATATGATGATAACGATGATGAAGGCGATCTACTGGCACTTGTTAATAATGAATTAGTTGAAGCTTAGGAGAAACTTGAATTCGAAAGGCGAAACTTTCAGAATGGAGACTACGTTCTGGTAGGCTTTAACAGGAAACAAAAGGCCAACTGAACATTATGTAGGAAATATTATTTCTCAAGATCAGTGTGCATTTGAGTATATGATGACATTTTGTAAACGTATTCACTAGTGTCACTGAAGAAATATTTGATGTAGATGAAGAGGACATTTTAGTTAAACTTCCTAAACCAACGGAGTGCAATGGATCAGCAGAAAACTTATGAAGAGGCAAATAAGTATCCAGAATGGAGAGGGAATTGGATTCACAGAAAAGATTACAAACTTGAACAGAAACGAAGGTACCAGAAAGTCAGACAGCAATAGAAACCAAATGGATTTTTAGAATCAGAGAAGATGGGATAAGAAAAGCGAGACTAGGTGCATGAGGTTTTCATGAGTCATATGAAAACGGTTCTGAGTTTAGTTATGCTTCTGTTTGTAGAATGTCAACTATAAGAATTCCATTATCTGTATCAGTGCAGAACAGTTGGAGTTTACGGATATAGATGTTCCAACAGCATTTCTCAACAACAAATTAGAAAATAACATATACATAGATATTTAGGCTCCAGAAGGTTTAAAGGGTAAAGAAACGATTAGGACCTTCCATATGCTTTCTGGTTTTATTTTATCAAAAGCTTTGATCAGGTCTATGAAGCAAAGGTGTATTTCCTTTCCCGATTTTGCTGCTTTTTTGATTGTCTCTCTAAGACTAAAGATTTGGTTCTGTGTCCCTCTCCCTTTTCTGAACCCACACTGCGTGCCGTCCACACTCTTCTCCGGTTCCCCTCTCAGTCTGGTTTCCAATATTCTAGCGTAGATTTTTTCCACCATACCATAGTTATTCCTCTATAATTAGGACATTGCTGACTATCTCATTTTTTATAGATTGGGCATACGACCCGTATTTGTCAATCTTTGGGTATTTTCTTTCCTTTTTCGATACGATTTAATTAATACTAATAATGATGTTTGTACATGTGAGAGGGATTCGATATGAATTCTCTCACAATGCACGTATTACGCATTTTTTACAGTTATTTTTTCTACAGAAGTGGACAACAATGTTCAGACGATATATACATAAAATTTGTATACGAAATTACAGCTCTTGTAAAGCCGTACTGGCGAGCGGTATAACCGCGAAACGTACGTCTACGGATGGCAAGAGAAGATCAAAATTTTGTAATTTGCAATTTTTCCACGGCGGGTAGCCGAAGAGCGCGACTGCAGTTAATGCAGGAGGCTGTGGCAACGCAAGTTGTCCACTTCTGTATAAAAATAACTGTAAAAATGCGTAATACGTGCATTGTGAGAGAATTCATATCGAATCCCTCTCACATGTACAAACATCAATGTTCAGACGATATATACATAAAATTTGTATACGAATTACAGCTCTTGAAAAGCCGTACTGATGAGCGGTATAACCGCGAAACGTACGTCTACGGATGGCAAGAGAAGATCAAAATTTTGTAATACTAATAATAATATATTTATTGCCGAAGATTGAGTAGGTTCACCCTACCCAACTCGCTGAATGCTTTTATCATTTCGACTGCAATCCCATCGTGCTCTTCCGTTGCGTGTCCGTCGTATCGCGCTTCTTAGTTCTTCCGGTGTTATATCTCCATATTCGCAAGTATTCTTGTCAATTTCTTCTCCTATTATCTCCCTTCCCGGTTGTACCGTTTCTTCCTTCACTGTTCCATCCTCTATCTTTTCCATACAATTCGGATTCTATCCTCTTCAGTAACTAAGTTGCCTTATTCGTCTTTCATTTTTTAAGGTGTTCGGTCTAGTCCCTCTCATGTTTTTTAATACTGCACAGCAGAGTTTTCGATTTTTGTTCTTTGCTTCTCCTTGTATTCGGTGTAGTCCTTTATACCTCTCGTGCCCAAATATGTTCTCCATACTATTTTCTCTTCCTTAATTGCTTATTATCTTAATCTCTGTCGTCCTTCATGCCGTTCTTCTTCCTTATGGTTCGGTTACTTTTGTGACATCGCAGCTATTCTTTGCCGCTTCTTTCATACAGCTCTTAAAATTTTCCTATTTTTCTTCTATTCCCTTATGGGTTTCCGTATCTTCCAGTCTTGTATCTACTATTTTTTTGATATTCGTCCTTTACTTGTTGTTCTCTTAATTTATATGCATCTATCTTTGTGTTCACCCTTTTCCTTTTTTGTTGTACGATGTTCCACCTACTTAGTAAGACGTAGTGGTCGCTTCCTATTTCCGCCCCCTCATTACCTTTATATGCCGCATATGTTTCCTTAGTTCATTGTTAATTAACAGGTAATCGATTATTGATTTCCCTTTTCTTGATGCCTTTTCTCTGGTGAATTTATGCCTTTTTTCTGCTTAAACACAGTATTTATTATTGGTAGATCATTTTCCCTACTGAAGTCTATTAATTTTCAACCGTCTTTCTGTTCCTTGATCCCCCCCTCTCCCACTGTTCCATTCTTGTTCTCCAGTGAACTGCGATCTTATCCGGGACCTGAAGCCACTCAGGCCACCTGGTCCTCTTCTTGGCGGCCACGGTCTCACCGCTGGAGTTTGAGAAGAAGTGATCCTGTGGATCCGGTCACTGCGATTTCTATCACCTTTCGTCGTTAACAATCTGCGGGTTGACTAATACCACATCTTCAAGCGGCAAGAAGAGTCTGCACCCTCCGCACATGGGTCTTAGGCGGGAGTTTGTCCCGGTCGAGTTCAGCAATATTTTGAAGCACCGAGTTGCCAGATCGAGCGACCCTCTCCAGTGTGCCCCTCGCTAGCCGTTTGACGTACTCATCGAGAGGCGCGATATTTAGGTCGTCGTGGAGTTGTGCATTAGGTCTTAAGAATAAAGTATAAATAAGTACCTTTATTCTTAAATTAAGCATCCAGCTTCTACATAGGAGCGGCAGTACTGCGTTGTGGTACTTCGCAATGATTCTTGTTCTGCATTACTACTATGTTGTTGTTCTCTGATATATCTATAATTTTCTGTCGTTCTTCATAGAACTTATTTTTTTCTTATTTGCGTCTACTGTTATCACATAAACTAATTCTTCCTTGAGATTTATCAGTGCTAATACAATTCTCTTATTTATATACTTTACCTCACTAATCACTGTAGCTTCATCCTAGTTCATCACAATTCCCACCCCTATTCTCGTTCTTTTCCTCCCCGTCGCATCCAATTACAACAAGACATAATCCTCTGCAAGAGTTTTCATACCTGTTCTCTTGCGTTGGTGTCAGTTATTCACAAGGTGTATATTTTCTTTCCCTTCATCTACTGTACCAGTTCCACTTCCTTTCCTCTACCACTTCCAATTTTCCATGTACCTATATTTGGTACTTTGGTTACTTTTCTTTCTCTTTGGTGTTTCTCTTATTTGTCTTTTTCTCTTTCTTTCTATGATCCTCTTATCATTATTCAAGTCTGTCAGCCGCGGTGAGGTTCGAGTTTCCTTCAATTTTTAAATTTAAGGGTTTTCAAATGCATCGCTTTTCTTGTTTTCACTATGGATTTCCCAAGTAATTTGTGGGGAACTTAATATCACGGTTGCCTACACTGAAGATGCCCTTAATCTGAGGGCGAATTCTGTATCTGCAATAAACGATATTAGCAAAATTTAGGTCTTTTCACCTTGACTTCCCCGAGAGTCTAACACGTTGTTATTCCTGAAGTTTGCATTATTCATATCCTTTTCCATTACCTAGGCTGACGTCTTTCCTATTATTTCCCTGTTTACAATTTCTTGATTCCCTACTTGTTGCACCTCCCTCCTGTTTCATCAGTTCTTCTGTTTCATCGTCCCATCTCCATTCTAAAAGAGGAGAAATAGAAACACGCTTCATCAAATATGTTTAATTTGCAATGATAAGGAGATTTGAACTTGATATTACAAAATTGAGTAGCTGGATTATTGCAACACCAGAAATACAGCGACAATATTCTAATTGTAAAACAAGTCGTTCCATAAATACATGCTTCTTGCACAGATTTATCTACATGCGTTTCACAAATCAAAACTAGAATGCGTTCCAAAACTTATTTATGTATGTACGGGATGCTATCAAGAGAATATATTGAAGTCGCGATCGTCTAGCTGAACGAACGCCAGAGAAAAAGAAAATCAAACAGAAAAGCATAGGTGGTAATTCACGGGTAAATGTAAAATATAGTATATGGAAATTAAGGTCCACTGGTAATAATAAACTAATCTCAACGAACACGCATCATAGTTCAGACATAAAAGATAATTTGGAGGTGATTCGTGAAGCAGTTTGGATGATGAATGCCCTGCTCTCTGTGCTCGTATTTGCTGCAATGCGACCGAAAGCGGAACGCCCAAGAAAATAAAGCGTCACGACCGTTAGATATATGAGTGTCATTTCCACCTTATCTCCATTTTTAGATTATTAAAATGCATTAATTAAATTTAGAATGGAACGCGTTTTTAATGTAAGTATAATGTGAGACATATAGACATCTCTTTTTTATTATTTGTGAGCAAATATTGGAATTTTTACAGGTACATAAGCGTTTGTCGATTCACTTTCAGGTTAATTGAAACGCAAACGTAATTGTAAAGCCATTGTAATATATACGTTCGTATCTTCGACTTCCTCATTTATAATGTATAGACGTGGACGTACGTATGAATCCTTTTCAAACTTTCCTGGGAAACTTGCTCTGTTAATATTCAATGAAACTTTATATGAAAACTATAAAAGCTCTGATCTTCATAACTCATAACGGCAAGAGGAGAGACGGAAGAATTTGAAGTTAATAAAGGGGTTAGACAGGGCGATGCATTAGCCACAATGCTGTTCAACCTGGCTCTGGAGTACGTAACAAGAAGAATAAATAAAGGAACAATCAGAACAAAGGGAGGACAGATAATAGCGTATGCGGATGACATTGTGATCATAGCAAAAAGACGAGAAATTTTGATTAAGATGGTGGAGGAAATTGTGAGGGAAGGAAATAAGTTGGGTTTGGAAATAAATGAAGAAAAATAAAAAATAATGTCACCTGGTAAACAAATGAGCAAAAACAAATATGTAACAGTGGCAGAATATATGTAAGTTCGAAGAAGTGGAAAAATTTAAGTACCTGGGCATTATGATATCTGGTGATGGAAGCAGAGTACAGGAAATTGGAGAAAAGATTATAGCAATGAACAGAGCGTATCACGCAAATAAAAGACTCTTAAAAGATAATAGTTTATCTAAAAAGGTCAAGACGAATATATATAAAACAATAATAAGACCAGTTATATTGTACTCGGCCGAAACACTCACAATGACGAAAATAGATGAAGAAGACCTAAGAATACTGGAGAGGAAAATTTTGAGAATAATAATGGGACCAGTTAAGGTTGGAGAAAATGAATACAGACAAAGAATGAACCATGAGCTGGAAAAAGAAATTGAAGAAGACATCGTAAAGAAAATAAAACAACAAAGGGTAAAATGGCTGGGACATGTACGGAGAGCGGAAAATACGATAACAAAAACACTATTAGAATGGGAACTAGGAGGAGTCAGAAGGAGAGGTAGACCGAGGATGAGGTGGTTGAAGGAAAATCGGAATCAGGAAATGGCAAGATAAGACAAAGGACAGGAAGCGATGGGGAGACATAAGCCGGAGAGTGGAACCACGGGAGGACTGGATGATAGGAACTGATCCGCCCCTAACGCTGGATTTAGGGAGCTTCTAGAAAGCGGCGTTGCCTCTCCACGGGGCGTCTAGCCACTATATATATATATATATTCATAACTCCAGCAACTGAACCAGAACGCATAAATAACCGTCTCTCCGTTTCCCTAAAGGCAGAATATTGATCAAGATTATACAGGATCTCTTAAATATCCTCTCCTCTATTACTTTCAGGTCAATCAAACAAATCGGGAGTTAATTGAAGTTATATTTTAACTCTTGATCTGTTGTTTGTTAAGAGTTTAAAATTAAATTTACATGGGTTCAAAACGTTTATAAATTTTCGTCCGTTGAAACTTGGCTTGCTTTCATTTCAACTCATGATTTTCTAATTTCTTCAAATGTTGAGATGCTATCAAGTCATCTTTTGCTAAGCGTTTCAAATAGGTAGTTTGCTTCAGTGCCTCATCATATGATGTTGTCGAATCAGGGGCTTGGTCATTCACTTCGTCCTCTTCATCCTTTGAATCGTTTGGTTCCTTTGTGTAATTTTCATTTCCTAATTGAATTTCTATTTCGTGATATTCAATGGCGACTGCTTCATCGATGTATAAAAATTCTTCCAAATTTGTATGACTTAATTTGGCGAACCGATTTTGTAGATTTAGAAGTGTTAACAATGGTAGTTCATCCTCGGCATCAAATTCTGGAAGGATGCAATTATCCCTTACGAACGCATGTGGTTTTTGGTTTAAAAGAATTGATTTCTCGACGTTTCCACATCTCAATCGTCTTCATCTGGAGCTTGCTGGCGTTTGTCTACGTTGCGATCTTGCATTCAAAATGTGGCCCATGCGCAGTTTTGAGCGGCTGCGGGTAACAGGTCCTGCACTAATGTCACCTGAGCTTGGTTGGTTGTTGTTGGTGTCTGGGCTAGTACTCGTTTGTTAATAAAAACTAGTTTCCATGTCTGCGGTAAAAGTTGTGCATCGTCCCTTCTGTTCATACTATGAGCTCTGCTGTCGATTTCTATCGCTTCTCGTATGGCGCTCGCCCGTATATTAGTGCTTTTCATTAAGGTATTTTCAAACTCTATTGCGTGTCCTGTATGTAATATGTGTTATGCCAATGAAGAAATAGGTGCTTCATTTCTTATCGCTAGTCTGTGTTCCTCCGTTTTGACACTAATTCGTCTATTGGTTTGTCCGATGTATAACTGTGTGCAATCCTTGCATGGAATTTCATACACACCCTGATCTTCTGCATGTGTTCTGCCTTTTAGTGTAATTAGCACTTCACCTATTTTTCCGTCTGTTGTGAAAACTATTTCTATGCCGTATTTCTTGAGTATTCTCCTGATTTTGTCGGTTATTCCTTCAACATACCGTAGAAATGCTGTAGATGTTGTATTTTCTTGTTTCTTCTTCCGTCGAGTTCCGTTTTCTCGTATAGCTCTGTTGATTTTCTTGTTCATGAATCCGTTAGCAATCTAAGTTTATTACGGCCAATTTGGCACAGCGTTCCGGTTTGTTAGTTTTGGCTTCTCGCTTTAACTTTTGACGTGTGAATGGCGCTCCGCTTCCGTAGTTTTGATACAACTCGCGTCTTTTGGATGCGTGTATCGAGGAAGTCGTCTTGTGGCGTTCGGTTGAACAGGTCATTTGGGAAGTTTAATACTATCGTTGTGTGATTCTGGGAGTTACGCTTCCCCAATTTTACTGTTCGAACTATCGGTAACATTGTGCGTTTGCTTTTCCCTCTATCGAAGGTAAGCTTTCCTTTTTATTAATTACGATACCATCATTTTTGCGTTCACGCTGTTGTAGGGTGCTTGTAGAGTGCTAGTACTATTCCTAGTATATGTTAGGTTGAGCTAAGATTATTTGAGAACATCTAAGAACATAAAGAACTTCTACGAATTATGTATAGAAGCTAGAAAGACGTTGGTCTCGATTCACCTAGTACCGACCCTTAGCTTTATATTGCCAACTTACTTGTTAGTTTTAAATTTGCTGTGTCCGTCTGGATTCCCGACATTTCAACACCGAGTGCGAAGAACCCGCCATCTTTGACAGCTTCCGTCTCGTCAGCGACTAAAACGCCGTACGAGTGCTGACAACCATGTTACGCGATTGTCAGCACGGTTTTCGGGCGGCCAGATCCACCGTCCATAGATTTCTTTCAATTTATATATGCGGAACTCGATAAAGGTAGAGCCGCGGCGGGAGTTTTTTCGATCTAACACAGGCATTTGATTGCCTGGAAATCTCCTTTGTAAGTAAAAAGCTGTACTCGTTGGGCATTAGGGGTCTGATGCTGGACTGGGTTCAGTCATTTTTGACCGGTCGCTCAATAAGGGTGGAGGTGTCTGGTAGCTCGTCGAGGCCTCAGGGAGTAGACATTGGAGTGCCGCAGGGTTCAACCCTGGGGCCTTTGCTTTTTTTTTTATTTGTAAATGATCTACCTCTCTTTATTCATGGTGGTCGTCTGACTATGTATGCCGACGATACGTTCATTGCGGTTTCCGCAGATAATAACCATGATTTGGACACCAATATAAATAGCACTCGAGCCCAATTCGTAGAGTGGTGTCGGATGAATAGGCTAATCGTAAACCTGGATAAGACGGTAGTGGTTCAGTTTACCCAGCGGAAGCCAGTTATGATAAGTTTTGCCTCTTTTGGAATAGACTAAACTCTTGGATTTAGTAGTGGACCTTTGAGAAACACATCGATAGCGTATGTAAGAAACTTAATAAAGTTTACTTTGCTGCTTTGCGACTGAAAACATGTGTAGACAGTGTGGCTCTGCTGAATGTGTACTACGCTATGGCGTACTCTACAATTGCCTACAATGTCCTAATTTGGGGTCGTGGATTGGACTATTAGCGTGTATTGGTGGCCCAAAAGAGGTTGTTGCCCTTGATATATGACTGTGGATCTCGTGAGTCGTGCAGACCACTTTTTGTTGACAACGGAATATTGACTTTTCCATCAATTTATATATACAAGGCTGCCTTATATGACAAAAAGAATATTAATAACTTTGAAACACCGTCACATAAATATTATACTCGTCACACAAATTTATTATATTTTGCCAAGCATAATAGAGCCTTATACGAAAAGTCACCAATTTATTCCTGCACTAAGATATTTAATAATTTGCCAAATGAACTTAAAGAAATAGAAAATATCAAGAAATTTAAAGGTGGATTAAATTAAAATTCCTACTGACCAAGTGTTACTATTCTTTCGATGAGTATCTAGACGAAAGGTTTTTAAACTGACATTGTTTCTTTTGTATTATCTTGTTAATTTGTATTGTAATATATTGTTCTTCCTTTAAATGACGTAACCCATGCTAAATTTTAGCCGATGGGCTCAAATAAATTATTATTATTATTTTTTTCCATTTTCCATTAAAAGTTATCCGAACTGTCTATATTTAAAGCAATTACTATTTTAAAAAATAATCTAGGCGAAATAAGAAAAAAAAAATGGAACTGAGGCGAGTAATCGATAGTTAACAGCACTTTATTGTCACTTGCTGTTTATAACCAAAAAAAAGGAAAAAAAAATCAATCAAGCTAGTTCACATGCTTCGGTAGCCGATGGAATTCCAACGGCCTTACAGCCATCTTACAGCTTAGCTGAACGTAATTATAAACACGAACATGTATATCTACGAGACAGTACTTAAAATCAACCCCCCATTTTAAAATACTGATCAAATTAAATATAATACTAACCAATTGAACGTAACAAACAAAATCCTCTTTACTCGAAAACAATCTGAATTTCCCCCTTAAAGTACTACTAAAATTAAATGTTCACAAACGTAAAGAAAGCCCTGTATACTCGTATACAATTCCTAACGTAAGATTAACTACGAATTTCTAGGGAATTGTTTCACAAGAATTCAACGATACAAAATATAAATAAGAATAAAGAAGACTTAGCGTGATGCAGTTTTCCGTGGTCGACATTGCATGGCGTGGTTTTCGGTATACAAACAGAAGTGGCCCAAGATGGCGGATTTTTTCGCGCGTGAGGAAAAGATACCTACACTAATTATACCAGCCTTTACTAGATCACACCAGTTCCCCATTAGTTTACAACAGCTCACATTAACTCACACTAGCTTCTTATAACGACGTAAATTACGGCATCGAAATTACAAAAAAAAAAGAAAAACTCGCCTCTAATTGAGGGCTACTGATCAACGTTACAAACGGAATCAAAACCACGTGCGTATACAACACAGAATCCAAATTACGAATGCGGCACGTTGAAGCGAGAGATCATAGAAGAATACAGAACACTGTAACAACACAGAAAACCTATCAATTGGCCCTAACAACAACAAAGACAGAACACATGTAGAAGATCAGGGTGTGAACGAAATTCCATGCAAGGATTGCACACAATCATACATTGGACCAACCAACAGACGAATTAGTGTCATTCATTGGCATAACACATATTACATACAGGACACGTAATAGACTTTGAAAATACAAAAAAACCTTAATGAAAGGTATTAATATACGACCGAAAATGATACGAGAAGCGATAGAAATTGATAGAAGGGCTCATAGTTTGAGCAGAAGGGACGACACTTACCGCAGACATGGAAACCAAAGGCGGTAACAGACGAGTACGGACCCCAACACCAACAACAACCACTAATTACCTAGGTTCGACAAACGAGTGCCCGATAAGTTATCACTAATTGTAAGTAGTGTAAATCGGACGCTGTTCCTCCACCGCTGGTCCACACTTACGTGCAAGGCGCGACATTAAAATTCAGAAGAGGGACAGCGTCAATCCGGTTTACGCAACTTGCACAGCTTATTGGTAAAAACAGGCTAGAGCCTTCATTGGGAGGATCCATTTCTCATGCACAATAATTAATATTTGATCAATTTCAATAAATCTATTTATTTATTACTTATAATGCAACACACAAAAGAGTACCAAAAATTAACAAAATTATTTAGTCCAAAAATATAGTCATGTCGTCTTCTTCTGGAATATCGTCATGAATTTCCAGACCCCGAATTCCAATCTGAATTTGTTGCGTCCTCATTTGCTCTGAGACCATTGGCCCTAACCTCTCATGGTGAGCAATAGCGTTCTACCCAAATGAGCTCCTTTTGTCCAGGTAGCCTGCTCGTAGGACAGTGGCAACACAGCTGTCCGTTAGTTTATTCCAAGGATTCTTCGCCCGAGTAACGACTTCTTGCAGCTAAGGCTTCACAAAGTTTCCGCGTTGATTTCTTTCCATTCTATATTCAATGTAGTCATTGATTTCCGAACGCAGATGATCCTTAAACGGCTTTTTTATTGCAATACCAAGAATTTGGAGATATGCAGTCATTCCTGTGGGAATCATTATTTGATCAATGTTTCTTTCTGCGAGCAAGTTCGTCATGGTTTTAATGTGAGTGCTAGCAGAATTCTACAATAGCATACCGCATCTGCCACAGCAAAAACGAGTGGTAGAAATGCCTTAATCTACTTTCTTATTGCTACTTATGTTCACCAAGTTTTTAATTTCAAGAATATAAATACCTCAAACACGTTCGATATCATCTTTCTTGCCCTTAGAGATGATTACAGAAGGGACTTTCCTTCCATTACAGCGAATTGCCAAAATACATGTAATGCGTGAACTTTCGTAATCAGTGGAAGGAATGTAGATCGCAGAAGTACTCCTGTGCTCAATGGTAATTTGAGACGCTTGCCCCATATACGCTGGAGTTTCATCCATAGCAATCATCTTCGAGAAAAGTCGATGCCATCAACAAAACTCTTCAAAGCAAGTGCACGTTTAATCACCTCTCCATCTTCCAACTTGAACAGTGTTATCGATTTTCTTAGCGACAGTTCATGTCGCTAAAGGAAGTTACCCACCCAGTGTTGTGATGCTTTGAATACATCTGGCGCTATGTCAAGATGTGGTGCCATTGCAAGAGCAAATGCTTGAAAATCAGACTTACGAACAACCAAACAATTTGCTCTTCTGTCACCAATCCATTGAAATACGATGTCTTCCAATTCAGGTAATAATGGTCGTAGACCTGATCCACACCTACGCTTTTCGGCATTTCCCTCGTTGACCTGTTGACATAAGCTATCGCATTCGGACCGCCACCTTCGGACCATTCGTAGATCCAAAACTGCAGGAAACTGTAAGATTTTTATCTCTGAACTTTCCCACAATTGCTTTTTTCTACTCGATGGAATAACTCTTTCTCTTTGCATTCATTTATTTAGTATTACCTAAATTAAAAAAAGCAACGAAACGTTAAATACAACTAATGATTTAAACTGTTTTCTATACCCGAGTTTTGGACGTTGTAAATACAAATAAAATTTTAAAAAATTTCAACAAGCAACCAAACGTTCATTGCTAATACGGCGTCTGAATGTGAACTAACTGAAATTGTGCATAGCAAGCCCATGGGTACACTCAATGTCTACATCAGGTCATTCCATGTCAAATCAATCAAAAAGAGGCAAGAATGTTCTTAACCTCCTTCGATTTCGATGAAATTTGGTGTACTTGTTATACTAATTGAGAAATTGACAAATACAAACTGTTAGCCCCCTAAATCGACAGGGGCCGAAAATACGAAGGGTAACAATTTGCCCCAAAATCTCCAAGTTGCGACACTCTTGCACCTTCAAAATTCAATAACTTCGGTTCTATTGTAGCTACAGAGCCCCTCTTTTTCTATTTTACAGCTCTTAATATGTTCTACAAGACTACTATAACCAAAAAATTTTTAGAAAAAAATGAGGGGTACCTCCCTAATTTAAAAGTCGTGGCAAGGGGTGGGCGAAATGGGGAGAATGTATTCTCCTGATTTTTTGAAACTTGGTATTCTCAAAGAGTAAGTCCTACAGAGCATATCCTGAAATTTTTATCTTGGGACAACAAGTCCCCTTGCCACGATCTTTAAATTAGGGAGGTACACCTCATTTTTCTTCAAAAATTTTTTTGGTTATAGTATTCTTGTAGAGCATATCAAGAGCTTTAAAATAAAAAAATGGGCTCTGTAGTTACAATAGAACCGACAATATTAAATTTTGGAGGTGCAAGAGTGTCGCGACTTGAAGATTTTCGGGGAAATTGTTACCCTCAGTATTTTCGGCCCCTGTCGACTTAGGGGGCTAACAATTTGTATTTGTCAATTTTTCAGTTAGTACAACAACTAAACCAAATTTCATCAAAATCAGAGCGGGTCAAGAAAATTCCTGATTGATTTGGCATGGAATGACCCCATCTCCATTCGCCACGGACACGCAGCCTGAGAAAGGGGATTCACCGAGTCGGCCGGTTGACGAATTTAATTAGGGCTTCTTTCAGGGGTAGGGTTTATATTAGAAATACTTTGAAAAAATCACGCTAGGGCTTATTTTTTGGTTAGGTCTTATTTTCAGGGAATACGGTATTTATTGCATGTGTCGTACTAATACAAAACATCATATCACTAAATATTTTCAATTGTACACCTGCAGCTAACAACCTTTTTTACCAGATCATTATAAATTGTTTATTTTCACAAGTCCATGGAGTTGTGGTTCCGTTAAATAAATAACTCTCTAAATTTAACGCAAATTATTTTTAGATCAGAATTATGGTATTTGGTGTTACTTTACATAAATAAATAAAAGAGCAAACGTTACGTTTTGGTGAGTAATGCTTGTCTCCTCTTGAAAATTCAAATCGGCGAAATCCTTTCCTGCCAAGCGATAGCGATCGAGAGTTAAGAATTTTATCCCTCAGTATTTCGCATCTAAATCCCGTCTTTCAAGATCACTCGAGCCTCCTCCGATAAAATAAAGGAAAAAGGGATAAGCCTTTAAGGAAGTAGAAAGTGGTAACCAAAGCTCCAATGCAAATTGTAACGGTAAAGTTGTTCCCAATAAAAAATACCCGGAGCAATTTATATTGAATTCAAGAATTACGCGCGACAATATTTTTCATGCTTACATATTCATATGTATAGCTGTATTAAAGCTGTATTTAATCTCGTACATTTCACCATTTAGGCATAAACCCTACAATTTACCACGAAACGAGCCACTGGAAATATGTTTGCAACATTATGTCAGAACTGGAGCGTGCATTGTTGCACATGTAAGATGATTTATGAAATAGAGTTTCGCTATAAAGACACGAATATTGTCCTCTTTCTCTTCCTGCTGCCGTCTCCTTTGCTCTTTATGATATCTAAACGTTAGGAAGCAACCGGCGCCATGTAATTTACGAGATATGCTTTATAGCGTAATACCTTAACTGTAAGCTCGGATTTTTCGCGAGCTTTTGCTTACAATTTGAAACCTAGTATAACAGCGAGGTGCTATGTTCTCGAGTAAAATATTTGATGTAAGCTGTTATATCGTAAATGTTTAATGATTTTAGATGATGCTTCAACGAGCACGTGTGAATCGAAATAGCTGTTTTAGATCTCTCTAAGAGTTTAACTTTTAAATATGTAAATTTTTCTATTTTTCTCAAATAGGCTAAAATTCGTTAAATGTTGAATCCATATAAAAATCTACTTTCCTAAAATGTGATTTGTTAGTTTATGACGTGCAAATAAAGGGCGCAAACATTATTAACAATGGGTATTATAAAGGCAAATGTTTTATGAAGTACAAAGTAATTTCGCATTTTCACATTTTGCATAGGCGAAAACTTTACAATACTAACACGAATATCTGTACTAAATTTGAATATTTATTTAATATTTTAATATGAGAGAGTTTAACATCTTCAAGCTCAAATTTTTTCTTGAACACTTTAAATGTGCTAGAACTGTTAATGTCATTTCCCTTTAACGTAGATATTGTCCATGAAAGTTGCTTGGATTATCCACCCTTTCTTGCTGGCTCTATACTCGACGGGAAGATTAATGTTTTTAAAGCATCTGGGGTGGAGGGATTTGCCAACAACAAGTAGTGGTAGAAATTTTCCTATCGAGAGCTGACCTTTCTCTTTCATGGAAACAAGTAGTAGCTGGGAAAGTTTTCCAAAATGAAGCACTTCCATCAGGGTCCATCTGGCTTTGCGATAAATTCATTTTATTAACCAATTGTAAGGAATTCTTCTTGAAATGGTGCCACTCCACATGTGTCACAAGATACTTTTTCCCCACAAATTCAAAAAATCGAATTCCATACCTCTTTTTAAATTTATCCAACCAACCGGAGCTTGCTAAAGAGTCACCATTCCCAGTTATTTCTCTATACAAAAAAATCTGGGCTTTTCACGGAAAATTTCCGATGAAATTGGGACATGGCGGTTTCTTTGTTGTAAGAAACTTGTCTACAAAGCTTTCTCCACCTTAGCATAATCACCTTGACAAATAACTTTCTTTTGGAATCTACATATAAGCCCTGTTTTAACTTTTTTAAAATTTATAACTCATAAAGCTGTACACACATGTCTGGTCCTTGAACAAAATAATATATGACATTAAACATTAAGATTTCGGCACTTTAAATCTTTCGGCGACAGAGCCAATACTTTTCCCACTCTCAACAACATCTAAAAGTTTGCACTTCTCTTTAAGAGTAAGTGTTTTGTAGTGTCCCATCATTTTAACTAAAAACTGCACATGTATATACATATTTCATTTCATGACTTAATTTCCATTGCTCCGCTTACCAACTTTGAAGGGTGTTTGGGGTCGTTATCTCGCTGAAAAAGCCACCGAAGTGGTATAATATTTTCAGCATAGGGTAATATGGCATCCTGTAGTACGCCTTTGTAAATCTCTGTCGTCATATTGTCACTGATAAAATAGATTGGTGTAACTCCATTTCAGTAGAAAGGTCTCATACCATTATATTTCTGCCACCATGTCCTGTGACAATGTTGAAAAACGAACGGCCACTTCGACGCGATGTTGACATTGGAAAGCGGAAAGAAGACGCGTTACCCTAATCTTATTCATACCCATATAGTCACGGAGAATTCGGTCAACATATGTGAAATGTTAGACATTACTGCTAATTCCTTCACTTTCAAACGGCGATCTTCTAATACCATTTCTTCTATCATTGCATCTTTTGTGGCGTTCAGTTGGCAGACTGAAGCACTCATCATTTTCAAGGCATTCTTGCCCAATCGGAAACAATTGGCCCACTTTTTTACAGTGGAATATGAAGGAGATAAACATTGTTTAACGTGATTAGGCGTATGCACCTTTTTTGTTAAAAATTTTACGATCATGCGGTACCCTGCTTTCGTTAGCTGCGATATTTTCATGCACTAGTCACGTCGTATGGCTGGCTACTAAAAACTACTACTCTGCGAACCGTAATATATATATTATATGGTAAGCCAGTTGGTAAAAGAGAAGTTTTCGTACACTTAGTTCTTTTGCAATAACCTCATAGGCATGAGTGATACACGAACGAAAGCTATTTTGTTTAATGGTCCACCGAGTACAGAGACAATCTGCAAATAAAGAATTTTTCAGGTGTAATAAAAGAGTAATGCAAAAAAGAAACAAAAATTCGAAGCCAAAAATGTATTCGTATACTTATAATTTGACTGCTAAATCGTGGTACATACTTTCGCAAGGTCTGACCACTGTCTAAAATGTAAAAAAGTCTTTGTTTACACAGTAACCTCGATCTGTTCTGCGCTGTTAGTACATCTTCGAACACTCTACAAAGATGACAGCGAAGAAAAGTAACGTGTGCGTATCAGTGCGCGATAGAATAGCTTTTCTTCGCAAACGCGGTGAAAGTTATGGCAAAATTGGTAATGAACTAAATTTAAGCTTTACCACAGTGTAGGACATTGTTTACAAGTATGAGGCAATTAAAACTACAGAAAATAAGCCACGAACAGATCAGCCGAGGATACTCACAGTTAGAGAGCGTCGAAGTATAATTAAAGAGGCTACGAAAAATCTATTTATACGTGCTCAAAGTTTATGCATTTATATCGTATCAACATCAGGAAAGATCGTGTGTACCCTAACCGTACGAAACATTTTGCATTCTGCCGAAATATACGGCAGAACGGCGAGACAGAAACCATTACCATACATTAATGAGAAGAAGAGAGAAAAACGTTTAGGTTTCCCTAAAACCTGCGTGAATAAATCCATAAAATTTTGGAAACATGTCATCTTCTCTGATGAATCGCCGCTAAAAATTTTGAGAAGAGGATCGTCTGGCGAAAACCCAATACTGAGCTGCAACAAAAGCATATTATACCACCTGTAGAGCTCGGCTGAGGAAACGTAATGATTTGGGGCTGTATGAGGTACAATGGGGTTGGAAATCTTGCATTAATAGATGGGATAATGAATGCCCAAAAATATATCCAGGTGTTGTGTGATCATTTGGAGGAAGGTGCATTTGAAATGTGCCTGAATGGTAGTTATTACTTTTACAAAATAACGACCCAAAATATATGGATATGAAAACGAGAGAATGTTGTACAATGTTCCTAAATAATTAATTACACCACCACAATCTCCGGATATTAATCCTATAGAAAATTTATGACACTTGTTGGATGCAAGTGAGAAACAGAAAAATATCTAACATATCTGATCTACAACAAGTAATTTTAAAAGAATGGAAAAATATCAAATGAAACAACTCAGAAGCTGGTGGAATCCATGCCTAGGAGACTAGAAGCTATAATTAAAGTTAAAGCGATGCATACAAAATATTAGTGACAATTCACAACTAAGATTATATAGCTTTTCACTATAATGGTAAATGCACGAATACTTTTTGGTCTCAAATTTTGTTTTTTTGCATTACTCTTTTATTACACCTGATAAACAATTCTTTATTTGTAGATTATCTCTGTACCTATTGAACTACTAAACAGAATAGCTCTTGTTTATCCCTTATGCCTATAAATTTATTAGAAAAAAAGTGTACGAATACTTTTTTGACCTACTGTACATGTGTAACTATGTCGCACCCGAGTTTAAACACGCTTGAACCTGTATAAGTCTGTCAGACCTAGATTTTATGGCGTCTACCTCGTACACTGTTTCCATGACTTATCAAAAAGATAATCGAATAATACTGTAGTTTTATGGAGTTTGGAGTTTTATATTCAACTAGCTGACCCGGCGAACTTCGTACCGTCTTAGAATTAATAAATGTTGTCTTAAGTTATTACCTGAGTTTTATTAACTTGTTTATATTAAGATAAAATTAGTCAAGTTGAATAAAAGTTCAAAAAGAGCAAATTCATGTGGGAGCAAAGCATTTACTTTATTGAATGTAAAACAAATGATTCGCGTATCGTTGTAGCACAACTTTCTGTTAAATTATTTGCTGAATGGGTTGCACTCGTGTCGATTATCTTCATTGAAGCACCTTATGATATACTATATTTTGCGACTTTATCTATTGTCAGAGCGTTGAATTGTCGTTCGTGTGTTCCAGCGGGTTTATTTGCCCTGATTATGACTTTATAGTTATCACTTGGCATGCGATCCAATGCAGTTTTGAACTACCCAAATCAATGCATGATGTTCATGAAGTATTTCCTGTAAATGTTGAAGAATTTTTCTTTTCAATGCGTTATTGATCGTTTGACGCCGATCAAGTTGGTCCTCCATATTGGCCAGGAAGTAAATTTGAAACAATTTTATGCTGTACGTCTTCAACCGGCTGTAATGATCCAATTCTGTGGTGAATTTGTCCTTGTATCTGTATAATCGAAAGGGAAGTGATAATTAGTGATTTATGATTACCAAAAATAAAGCTTACTCTCTTATTAACAAACATTACCTTGGATGTCGGACTGAATCCGCGTTCGCCATGAAGCAATGGATCAGGTGACGGAGGCAACAATGGCAATTTAATCTTTCCACTGAGACAGCAAAATCTAGGCGTTTCTCCAGCGAACTTGTGAACAGTGCACCGCAATTGACGTACACAACCTCCATAAGGCCAATTCTAACGAAAGGGTGCGAGCTGTATTCAATTGTGGAATCGTATTGAAACGCTCCTCGATTCAAATTAACACTTGAAGCATTTCTTCTTGCGGCTCGACCTTGTTGATCTCTACATTCTGCTCGACGATTTCTCATTGCCAACCGAGCCGTTTCCCGTAGGGCCTCTCTTTGTTCTTGTGTTTGTGAAGGACGAAGTCGGGCTGTACTAACACGCCGTCCTTGTCTCGTGCGATTTCTTCTTCATCTGCAGTGGATTGATTCGCAATATTCCGCAGTCAAATTGCATTACGGCTTCGTTGTGAAAGATTCGATCTTCTCGCTCGCGACATTGTAAATAAGACTGTGATGGATATTGCTGACTTTGCTTCTATTATGAGATAACAATTACTTATGCGTGCACAATCACAAATATCATAATCTTAATTGTCTTTGCGCGCACCATGGCAACTGTCATAACCTAACACACCAAACGTCGTCAATTTGTTTAATCTCTATTTTTTTTTATTTCTTAACTTATTAAATATTTTAATAGTTTTCTTTTTCCTAAACTTTCGCGTAGCAATTACGAACAAACCCGCAGAAGGGAGTATGCAATCTGGTCCAGTCGTTTTCAAGTTTTAAGCATCCGAACAAACCACGATCGATTTTTATATATACAAAAGATTTGTCGTCCTGTTAAGTTTGAATTTAATTTACAAACAGTTCATGGTGAGTATGTTCATAAACCAGGAGAACTTCTGTTGCTAAACCAAAATCTCAATTTTTAAACGAGCGAAGGCGCTATAAGACAGATTACGTTTTGAACTAAAAATAACGTTGTTTATCGGGTTGTATTAAAACCGGTGAGACTAAATTGCAGATGATATTCAATCTGACTGTACCACCCACATATTTTCGGCGGAAAAAACTAAACGAATAAAAATCGTCTAAGCGACACGAGTTATTTTTCAATCTCCAAAGATTTCGTCGCAGATTTTATAACAACGTTGTTTACAAATTAGCACTGATATAACTGACAGCTAAATACCATATTTTTCATTCGGATTTCGATCGTAAAATATGTAGAAACTTTTATATTTTTATAATATGAACGCAAGTTGGTGACACGTAAACTGTATGCGTAAAAATATGGCGACTCTCGTAAGCGCATAATATATACGGAAGATTGTAGTGCTA
The DNA here is from genome assembly GCA_038088585.1 of Chrysina gloriosa. Classification (NCBI taxonomy): domain Eukaryota; kingdom Metazoa; phylum Arthropoda; class Insecta; order Coleoptera; family Scarabaeidae; genus Chrysina; species Chrysina gloriosa. The sequence continues at coordinate 10,995,495 of CM076095.1, forward strand.
GCACCGCGCTCGAAAAAATAAAAACGAAAATTTACGACCCTTCAGCAATAAATTCGTCACATAATCATCCTAAACAACTTACCAGCTCGAAATCAACTTGTTCTGCCGCACTAAATGAGCAGTAAAAATTATTTTCGGTCTACACTTTGCTTAAGCAGTTGGCTAAATATAGTTAGATTTTATTGCAAAAGACACATAAACTTTTACTTGTCTCTCAGAAGAGTTTTAAAATTATGCGCTTTACTAAGGAGAAAGGCTAGATTTAAGTATACCTTTTAATTAGATCGCTTGTTTTCACGAAACACATTATTGTTATGGAGGTAGCTGTAATATTTATTATAATGTAATTGGACGTCTTGTTAGTAAGTAATTGGAGCTTTGATGAAATATATGGTCGTAGTTTGATACTCGGGTATGATGACGAAGGTTTCCATAATATATTACCAGACGTTTTTTATTCTATCATAAAAGGTTTCATTAGTAATTGACTAATTAATCCAGGGACTGTTAGTAAAACATAGATGATTTGCGCAACCGCATCCACAAATGCTGGTTATGTGAAGAAAAGTAAAGAAGAGAAACCGGAATGCGGAATGGGATGGTAATTCATCTCATAGAATACGATGGAGACAAAGAAAAAGATTTCGTTTTAATGTTTAGAAATTAGAATTTAAACATAAAGAGAAAATATGAAATTGCATTTATTATCTTCATAAAATGTAGTGTATGCTGTAAATATTGTACAGTAGAACTTCGATTTCCTTGGTCTTCCCTTTTTCATCTCCTGTTATTTTTGGCTTCTATTATTTTCTTTGTTAAACTCTTTTGTTCCATTCTAATTATATGGTCGTACCAATTCAGTTGACATTTCTCAATTCTTCCCAGTATATCTTCTTGATTTATCTTATTCCTTATCTGTTCGTTTTCTATTCTGCCCATTTTTGTTTTCCCCACGATCCTTCTCAAAAATTTCATTTCCATAGCTGTTATTTTGCTTTCGTGTTTTTGCTGTATTGTCCAGGACTCACTTGCGTACATTATTGTGGGGGCTACTACTGCATTGTATACTATCTGTTTGATCTTGGGTTCTATTTCTTTTTTCCAAAGATGGTTGGTTTGATTCAGAGCGTAGTATATGTTTGTGGCTTTCCGTCCTCTTTTGCTATGTCTAGATCAATTTTTCCATCCTTCGATATAATAGTACCTAAATATTCGCATGCGTCGACAATTTCTTCTTGTTTATCCTTTATTTTAATTATTAGATTACTGATTGGCTCTTTATTATTTACCACCATTAGTTTGCTTTTTTCAACGTTTATTTCCATCTTCATCTTTTCTATTTCTTCTGTCTTTCTGTATTTTTGTTAGTTTTTCCATTTTCACATAACTGTCAGCTATTAGTGCCAGATCATCGGCGTACCGTAATGCATCCACAGCTACAGGTTCCAGCCTGTTATATCCTGTCATTGTCTTCACAGTTTCGGTGCGTTTCCTCGTGTTTTGCATTCAAAAAAATGTTCTGTCCATTACTATAATAAATATTAATTGATTTAAGCTGTCTTCTTGTTTTATTCCCACTTGCATTTCAAAATCTGCTGATCTTTTTCCATTCACTTGTACTATCCCCCTAACATGACAGTATAGTCTATTCATTTTTTGGCGCATTTTTCTTGGAACCTCTAGTTTCTCTAGACAGATATCTATACTCCTTCTATCTACTGTATCGAAGTCTGGTCGCAAGTCTACGAAATTGAAGTAGATTTCCTCCCCTGTCTCAATTTTACGTTCTATGATGTTTTTAATTATGTAGATATTATCGTTCGTTTGTTTCCCTTTTCTATAGGCTGTCTGTTCTTCTCCCAGCTTGTCTCCCATTAAATGTGTAAGTCGTTCCGCTATTATTTTGGTATAGACCTTAAAACATAAAGTCGATAGGCATATTGCCCTATAGTTTTCGCACTGACTTTGATCGCCTTTCTTATATATGGGAGTGATGAGGTTATTTTCCCAATCCACGGGAATTGTGTTCGTTCGCCATGCCTTACAAGAAATGTCCAGGATCCACTCCTTTCCCACCTGTCCGAGCCATTTTACCATTTCTGGTTCTATATTATCCGCACCGCAGGATCCTGTTTTTATTCTATTCAGGACTTTTTCTACTTCTTCCATATCTATCTCTTCAAGTTCTTCGTTATGTTCATTCCGTGTTCCTATTTCTGTCAATACATCTGTATCATTTCCTACATCTGTGAATTTTTTCGTGAAGAACTTTTTCCATATTTCAAGTATATCTTCTGTTTTTGTTTTTAAATCATTCGTGGTATTCCTAATTGGTTTTATTTCTTGCTTTTTCTTTCCATTCATTAATCTTATTAGGTTCCAAAATTTCTTATTATTTGTTTTATGTACTACAAATACAATCCTCGACCGGTATGATATGAAATTCCATTGAAAGCTTAGGACCTAGGCTCAAAATTAACTTAACATTATGACAAATATCTTTATCAGTTAGATTGATTATCCAATCTTCTTGGTTACATTTATTTATATTGTTTTGGTTTATTTTATTAAAAATTCTTTCATAATTTATATTTGCCATGTATGTTAAACAATTCGCCTTAATTCTGTAACGACATTTGAATTACGTTTTTAATATTAAAAATGTAATTCTTTAAAATCTTAATTTTAGTATAACTTTAACTTATGGACAAACCTTATGTCCTTTTTACAGAATTCAAACTTACTTCTTATTGAATCAATTTCTTTCTAATGAAATTTGGAGAGATATTGTGACATTTGCGTGCCAAAGGGAAAATGCTCCTATTCTTTTGACGAGCGATATTACCAAACATGAATCAGTCTTCTAGAAGACTAACTAATCTCGAATCAATGTAGCTAACAACGCCATCTAAATCTCGGACTCAACAGAGGTTACAGTTTTTGTCCATATAGTAACGTCTCTTCTAAATTCCTTCACCCAACGGTTTCATCAAAATCAGAATTTCTCCGTTATCGATGCTCCCTTGTCAGTTGTATGATAATCTTCTTGATGCTGATTGGTCATTCCTCAACAATATTAACGATGTGCATGATGCTCTTTCAAAATTCCATGATTTTCTTTACGAATTGTGTAATCGCTTGGGGTTTCGATTTTTACCTGAAGTAGGTACATTCAATCCACCATGGTTTAAAAGATTCAGAACACTCTAAATGTCAAATTTCTTCGCGCTGTAATCGCTATGCAACAGAAATTCAAGAGATTATAGAAGTAGATCCAGGTGCATGATTTAAATTCTTAAATACCAAGAAAGATACACCGAGAATATCAGGGAGACTTTATGATAACAATGACGTGATGATCTAAAAAGTATCTTCATGGTATAGTTATTTTCCAAAACCTTTATTCAGAGTACTGTTGGTGGCTGCGAGGACACTACTCTCTTTGAACCGAAATCTCTAATTCGTCAAACCATGGTTTTCTCGGCATACCTCTCCTCTTTTCCTTTGTTTTCTATATCTCTATCGCCTACTTTCTTACCACTTTATCTTTATCCATCCAGGTCAGTTGCCTATTTTCAATTATTGTTACTACTGATGTAGTCTTCTTAGAATGAAATGATAAAATATACAATTATTTGTTGAACCTATGTGAAATATATTCAATTTACAAGGGCACAAGTACACGTAGATGACGTTCAATAAACGACCGAACTTCGAAGAGATTCTGTGAATATTTCTTAAAATCCCGCACTATTCTGCATATTACAAACAGAGACCCTCCTTGAATCTTAATACAATATTCACGAGACATCCTCATATTAAATTAATTTCAAGTTTATTTCCTTCGTCCTGACTGTTTCACTATTCATGCTGGACGATCCCTACAACGCTTTAACGTTCATTAACTTTTTAACCTGCAGTGAAACTGTCGTCGAAAATGTTCTCACCCAGCTCAAATTCTATTAATCGCTCTCCTATATTCCGATAGACGTAAATCATTCATAACGCGTGGCCCTTTTAAAGCTGCTACCTCGTGTCGAAGGGTCTAAATGGAGGACGGCAGAGTGGCACTTTGTAGACGTAGTGAGATATCGAAAATGAAATCGGTGCTGCGTTAAGTGAGTTAGTCGTCGTGCTCGTGGACGACATGCCGCTTTTACAACATCCGGTATACGGGACGCCGGCGAAAATGAGAGAGGCGGTAAATTAAGGTGAACTTCGCTTCCGAAACGTCAAGAAACAATAATTTCTACTCTCATTTAAATGGTAGAAATATGTAGGGGTATCAGCGCCAGGATATAGGTACTGATGTTTAGTGTGCTTAAGTGACAGCGATATCCTCTCTGAAAATTTTCATATTATGTATTGCGGCGGTTTTCGTTTAGAAATATTTTTCTGATTACCAGATGAGTCTGTTCTGTAAGTGATTCAAGAACGTGCATATAATTCAATAATATTGTTATTAACATTTTTTAACAATTTGTTAAACGAGGTATTAGAGACGAGAAGAATACCTAAAGAATGGGAACATAACTTGATAATCCCAATTCTCAAGAAAGGGGATGAGACAAACTGTAAAAACTATAGAGCCATATGCCTATCAGGAATAACTTTTAAAATATATACGATTAAGATTGAGACGAATCCTAAAACCTAAAATGGAGGAAGAACAAGCGGCATATAGAAAAGAAAGGCAAACAACAGATAATATATTTATATTAAGGGACATAATAGAAAGAAGGAAACAGACAGGTGAGTGTACATAAGCTTTGTGGATCTGAGAGCGGCTAATTTGGAAGTTTCTTTAGGAACTTAATGTACCTGAAGAATTAATACAGATAGTGAAAAGTATCTTAAGCGAGGTAAGAAGACAAGTACTACTGAACGGAGAAAAATCGAATATCTTCCAAATGCAAAAGGGAATCAAACAGGGACACAGTCTCAGTCCTCTCCTCTTTAATATAGTGATGGAGAGAATAAATAAGAACACAAAGAGCAAAAGTGAAAACATACGAACAATAATAGGGTATAGAAACCTAAGGCCAATTAATATCCTAGATCTACTATACGCCGACGACATAGTACTGTTAACGAACACTGGAGAGAGAATACAAACAATGCTAAACATATGGGCAAACAAAATAGAACGAAGTTGGAAGGCAATGCTGAGAAGAGTAAGGTAATGATTGTAAATGATGGAGCGACGGAGGGTAACAGGAGCAGAAACATATTTTATAAAAGAAAGGAATTAGACAGAGTAAGAACCTAAGAACATCTGGGATCTGCAATATCAAATGGCGGAAAGATTGTATAATAAATGCTGCAGAAATGAAATATCTTCGGAAAATAAGCGGAAAAACAAAATTTGATAAAATTCGAGATGAGGAAATAAGAAGTGACCTAAAGCAAGAACCTGTAATAGAAGTTATTGAGAGGAACAAATGAGGTGGTTTGGACATGTATGTAAGATGAGTGAAATCAGATTAGTTAAGACCATATCTTCTTCTTCTTAATCATATTCTTATCTACCTTTCGGTGTAAGGCTTGGATGGGGTCAAGTTTCCTATTTTCCATATAGTTCTCTCCACCGTTTTCTGTCTCCGGTCTGATCCTTTATTCCCTCCCACTCAATTCCCTCTCTGCCGCTGCTCCGCTGATATCGTCATTCCATCTTCTTCTTGGCCTTCCTCTTTTGTTTTTTCCTATCACTCGTGTCTCATACACTCTCTGTGTCAGTCTATCATCACTCATACGACACACATGGCCGAACCATCTCAGCTGACTCTCGTCCACTATTCTCCATATGGCTTTTATTCCTAGGTTTTGCCAGTAATTCTCGTTTCTTATCTTGTCTTTCTTGGTCTTGTTTTCTATTCGTCTTAGGAATCTCATATCCATGGCGTTCACCTGCGATTTTACCTTTTCTGACCTTGTCCAGAACTCACTACTATATGTTATTGTTGGTCTTATCACTTTTTCACAATTTCCGTTTTAATCCGTTTTGGCACTTCCTTTTTCCCCAGAAACGTAGTTCTCATCATATAAAACATTCTTGCCGCTTTTTTCATTCTTTCATTAATTTCTTGTTCCATTTTTCCGTCCCATTGAATTATTGTTCCTAAATATTTGTAGTTATTCACCTGTTCTATTGTCCTCCCTTCGATTTTGATGTTATGTCTTTTCCTTTCTCCTGCTATTATCATTGATTTGGTCTTTTCTGATGTTTATTTTCATGTTTATATTCTTTATTTCCTTATTTGGGATTTCAAGGTTCCTTTGTAGCGCTTCTTCTGATTCAGCCAGAATTGCCATATCATCCGCAAACATCAGTTCACACAAGTTAGTCTCCTTCATTTTCCAGTGACCCATTTTTAGTGGTTTCATTTGTTTTTTAGCACATTTTATGGCCTCATCTAGTACCATAGAAAACAGCAGTGGACTAAGCACACAGCCCTGCTTTACCCCAATCTTTGTTGTAAACTCTTTAGATTCTTCGTTGTTGGTTCTTACTATATTTGTGTTATTCCTATACATCGCTTTTATTAACTCTATTGTTCGTTTGTCTATATTTCTCTTTTCTAGGACATTCCATATGTCTTCCCTTCTTATCCGGTCGAAAGCTTTTTCTAAGTCTATAAAACATATATGTATTTGCTTTTTCTTGTTAATTATCTTTTCACTTGCTTGTCTTATCACAAATATTAAATCTTGGGTACTTCTTTCTTTTCTAAATCCACATTGAGTGTCTTCTATGCTCTCCTCAGTTATTTTTCTTATTCTTTTTCTCTAATACTCGCTAATATTCTACCTGGGACGCTTGTTAGTGTAATTCCCCTGTAGTTATTGCAATCCCTCTTGTCCCCCTTCTTATAAATGGGCAATATTATTCCTGAGTTCCACTCCTTCGGTATTTTACCTTCTTGTATAATTGTATTCATTAGCTTGGTTATTTGTCTTATCCCTTTTTCTCCCATATATTTGATCATTTCTTGTGTTATGTTGTCTCTTCCTGGAGCCTTTCCTATTTTCAGCTTCCTTACAAACTCCATTATTTCTTCTTCTTGAATTGGCTCTATATTTTGTATTTCCTCTGTCTCCTCTTCTTTTTCCTTGTCTCGACATTAGTTTCTGTCAGCTCTTGGAAGTGTTGCCGCCATCTTTCCATTATTTGGTCTTCCTCTGTAATTATACGACCATACTTATCTTTTATGTTTACCATGATATATTCTCTTTTCTGTCTTAATTGTTTGAGCGTTCCATAAAATAATTTTTGATTTTCTCTATAATTATTAGTCATTTTCTCTCCAAATTTTATCCAAGACCTCTCTTTCGCTTTCTTAATTTCATTTTTTGACCTCTCTGCGTTTCTCCTTATATTCTTCCAAATCGTCCAGGTTTCTTGTTTCAAGATATCTTTTTCCAACTGGTTTTCTTCTCTTTTACAATATCTTTTATTTCAGTGGTCCACCACTCTGTTCTTTTTCCGGTCTTGTTTGATATTTTTAACTCAACAGCTCTCCTTTGCTGCTTCCAATAAGCTGTTTTTGAAATGATTGCACTTTCCTTCAATTCCGCTTCCTTCCGGGTCATCAAATTTTTTAGCTAATATTTGTTGGTATTTTTCATAATATTTTCTTTCTTTCAATTTGTAACTCTTAATTTTTTCTTGTATCCTCGTTCTTCTATTGTCCTCTCTTCTCTTTCCCTCTCATATCCATTTTTACCAAGTAGTGGTCACTTCCTATTTCTGCACTGCGTGTTACTTTAATATCTTGTATTATTTCCTCTTTGTGTTTGCTTACTAAGAAATGGTCTATAATTGATTTTTCTCTCCTGCTTTCTTCGACTCGCGTGAACTTGTGAATGTCCTTGTGTCTGAACTTCGAGTTTTCTATGACTAGATTGTTTTCAATACAAATTTCTATTATTCTGCTTCCATTGTTATTTTTTGTTTGTTCTCCCTCTTTTCCCATAATATCATCGATTCCTTCATTCAGATTTCCTACTCTGCCATTGAGGTCTCCCAATACTATAATATTTTCTCCCCCTCGTCTATTGTTTTCTGGAGTCTTTCAAAGAACTCGTCTTTTTCTTTACAAACGTCCTCACTTACCCCATATGCCACTATTAGTGTCCAAGTCTCGTCCAATATACTAATTTCTACCCTCAACAATCTCTCATTTATATATTCTTCTTTCATCATGTCTTTCAATCTAGTTGGTGTTATTACCAAGCCAACCCCGCCTCTTGCTCTTTCTATATCTTTAACTCCAGACCAGAACATCCAGTACCCCTTGTGACCATATACGAGACAAAAGGATCCAAGAAGAGAAGAAAGGAGAGACCCAGGAAAACATGGACTCAAAAAATAGAGAAAGTAGAAGAAAAGAGAGAAAGAATGATCAGACAACTGAAGGAACTAGCACGGGATCGGAGGCTATGGAGGAAATGGAACAAAGAACATTACACAACTCAACTCCAACGCTCTATCAGGGCAGCAGGATATACTGGAAAAAAGTTTTTCTTTTTATAACACTTTTGATTTATTTTTTTCTGGTGGATCAACACACCTTTTCCTTTCTTTTTCTTTTAACCAGTTGAGCTCTCTTCGCTTTTCTTTTGTTTTTCTGCCTTTGTCTCTATTAGCAGTTTGGCTTGAACAGTCCCCAATCTCCAACTTATTCAAATTATCCTTAACTAACCAAAATCACTCTTTTTGCCACCTGTACAGTGCGTATTAGTGCAACATAGTTGGAGGCCGGAGTACTTTGAATTTATTTTTTGAAACTAATAGGTTGCTAACAAAACTTGTAAGATTTTTCGGGTTTGTTGAACCGAAAATGTGCAATGTGCTCCATGTGTCGTATTAGGATTGATCGCCTAGTTTGTTCAATGTATTTTACGCCACATTTCTGACAACCGATTACGTAGTTACCTGATTCTTCATTTATTTCATCCTTATCCTTGTCAACTCCTAAAAGATTACCTAATCAATTAGTTGGTTTATATCCTAACTGTAAATTAAACTGTCTGAAAACTTTGGTATAGGCTTTAATGTAATGATGGAATGGTAATTTAACCAATTTTTTAACTGGTTCATCCAAAATTAGACTCGTGGATTCCCTAATTAAAGTTTTGAAATTTTGTTCTCTAATTAATTTATCAATCAATTTTGCTTCGAAACCATTGTATTCAGCTATGTTTTTTATGTACTTAAGTTATATTTAATATCTTTCTGTTGTTCTATTGTGAAAATTTAGTAGCCGATGTACTAGAAAATTAAGAGATGCAATTTCTTACTGAAAACTATAGTTAGAATCTTCAGTTATAAACCTGTAAACATTGGTTTCTTTGCCATATCTCCATCTCCAAATTGGTGTTACTCCTGATCACTAAGGCATCTAGAAATGGAAGTTGGTTGTTTTTCTCGTTTTCCCATTGTTCATTTTACGGTTTAGAGTTTAGAATTTAGTTCATCCAAAAAGTCCTGTTATTTATATTCTTTAATGGTAAAAATGGCAAATATGTCGTCTATGTATCTAATCCAAACACTCGGGAAATACCTAACATCCTTCTTAAATTCAATCTCAAAATTGCTTATGAACAAATCTGCCATAAATGGTTATAAACCATTGCCCATCGAAGTACCGTGTTATTGTTCAAAGTATTTGCCCTCAATTTGGAAACAGTTTTGGGACATGCAAAGAATTGTTAATTTAATATATGCTTTTATTTTTGTAAGTTTTGTAAGTAAGTTTTCCAAATATTTGAAAGTGTCGGGAATAGGTACTGATGGAAATAATGAAGTAACATCGAAAGATACCAAAATCTCACCTTCTTTTAATTAACAATTTTCAAGTTTCTCAATGAATCTGAGGAATTATTTACTGACAAACTTTCGGGTTTTACCGGTAAATTTCTAAATTTTTCTACAAACAACTTAGATATAAAATATATCGGTGAGTTAATTCCAGACACGATAAGTCTCGGATTTGCCGGGTTTGTCTATTTTGTCCAAACAGTACAATTTCGGCATTGTGGGATTCGATACCCTAAATCTGTATTTTAGTGACGAAGTAACCAATTCTGTACACTCTTTTAATATGTTTTTCGTTTGTTAAATCATCCTCGGTAGAGGATTTTTCTTTAGTTCAGTGTATGGTCCTTTTGAAATCATTTCGTTAACTCTGCTAAAATGATCTTGCTTGTCCAAAATTAACAATTTATTACTTTTATCTGCCTTAATATAGAAACAAGTATTATTGCTTTGAGATTTTGCTTTGAGTTTTGAAGTCGCTAATTATATTGACTTGGTTTTTCTTTAACCAGTTGGCAATTTTTATGTTAATTTTGCATGACTCTTGGATGGTTCGTCGAAATTTTTGATTTCTGCTTCAATTCCAGCGATGATTTCCTCTGAAGGTTTTTAAATTTGGCAAATAATATTTTAAACCATTATTAAGTAAATTTAATTCCGTTTCATTAAACTTCTCTGATGATTCATTTATGACCAAATTTTCTTTTATCTTTGTATCCTCGTTTTTCTTCCTATCTAATTTAAGGCAAAATTTTTACTTAATTTTGAAACATTACTACATATTTATGTTTTGAAATCTCAATGACAAATTTTTGGTCCAACAGACCCGAGAAATCAAGTGTGGCCCGACATATTTTGGGCAAAAACACGCTATGTCAATTGATAGCTTAAAATTAATTCAGGCGGTAGAAAATAACAGGGAATTAGATAGCTACGAAAGCAAATATATTTATAAGAATAGAGAAAGAATTATGAATGCAGATGGAGGACCTATTCCAAATTCTAAATTGTGCAAGCTATTGAATTAAGTTGCGCAGGGTCATTCAACCGTATTGACACACTTCGTAGAGCATGAGATTGAGGTTAGAAATAATATAAGTACACGCTTCCCATAATGGGAGTTCAATGTTTTGGTGTGTTTCGCGCGTTCAGTGTGTGATATTCATTGTGCAGTGCTTTAGGGTTGTACAGTCTTCGTTAGCTAGTGTTCGTCTTGAGCATTTCTTTTGTTATTTATCTTTTATTAAAGAATGATTACTTCAGCGTGTTTTTCCCACCTTTCCTACTTTGTCATTTATTACGTATCTAGGGTTCCATTTTCTTCTATTGCAGATCGTAAGTATTTGAATTCTCGTACTTGTTCGGTGCATTCACCTTCCATTATAATTTGATGTGTTCTCTTATCCGCAAAGTAACCATCTTATATTTTCCTTCATATTGATGTGCTTTAATTCTTCCCTCATTACATTGAGGTGATGCTGTAGATTTTCGTCTGAGTCTATTAATGCCATGTCATCTGCAAATAGAAGTTCCGATAGGACCACCTTTTCGATTTTGCAACAGTGCAATGGCAACGGTTTCATCGTCTTTTTAGTCTTCTTTAATGCCTCGTCCAACGCTAGCGAGAATAAAAATGGGCTTAAAATGCATCCCTGCTTCACTCCATTTCCATTTCGAACTTTCGAGATTCCTCATTGTTACTTCTTACTACATTTAGTGTTGTAATTTATACATGATCTTTAATATTTCTATAATCCTTCTATTTACTCCCTTTCTTGTTAAATCGTCCCACACGTCCTTTCTTCTTATTTTATCGAAAGTTTGATTCAAAATCACAACACATATGTTCATTATTTGTTCGTAATTACGCTCTTTTCTATTACTTGTTTTATTGTAAAAACTGGGAATTGGGTACTTCTACCTTTTCTAAAGCTATATTGGGTTCCTTCCAGTGATCTTCCAATATCTTGTTTTTATTCTTCCTTTTGTTCTGGCTAAAACTTTTGCTGGTACACTCGTTAAGGTTATGCCTCAAAAGTTCTAACATCCTCTCACATCTCCTTTTCTATGTAAGGGTAAGATGATTCTCATATTCCGTTCTCTTAATACTTTATTTCTGATAATGTCATTTGATAAGTCTGTGAACGCATCTTTTCCTATCTCATCCAAATATTTGACAATTTCTGGTGTTACTTCATCTATACCTGCTGCTTTCCCTAGCTTAAATTAACCAATGGTTTCAGTCAATTCTTCGATCGTTACTTTGGGTATATTTAAATTTTCATCTTGGGTCGCTTCTTCTTCCATTGTATTTGGTTGATCCATCTCCACTAATTCATTAGTCTGTCTCCATCTCTCCATTGTATCAGTTTCGTCCGTGATTATGTTTCGGCCTTGGTTTTTTTGTTTTCACGCTATATTCCTGTTTCTGCCTACGCTGTTTTAAAGTTACATTTTTTCATTTTCGCTGAAGTTATCACTCATATTTTGGCCACATTTCCTTCATAATTCTTCTTTTATTCCCTTCACCGAGGTATCTGAGATACCTTATATCCGCGTATTCTTCTTTTCCTTGATAGTCATCCGTTGTCCACCACTTTGTTGTCTTAAAAGTTTTGTTAGTTGACTCTAGATGTATCGCCGCTGTTAATATCGAATCCTTAAATTCATTCCACTTTTTTCTACTTCTGCTGTTTCTTTCTGTACGTGTCGTTTTTCACTGAGTATTTCTTTTGGTACTTTTTCTATATACCATTCATATATCAATTAACTTAACTAGTATGGTTAAAAATTAAATAATCTTAGGAATACATTTTTGTATTTTGAAAATTGCAAACGATATTTGTTTACTTATTTTAACTAATTTGTGTTATAAATATTTAAAATGTCGTAGAACCGACATTAGGTTTCTGTGTTTTAAATTTCTATAATTGCGAATATGATTAACACGAAAACGCGCTGCCTTATTAAACTCTAGCACGTAAATTTATGGCAACATGCATTAATTTTAACTCTGCAGTGATACGGAAATAATTTGCACAAATACTAGGCAACATACCAAGAATTATTTCTAGGATGATGTTAATAAATTCAATAGCCAAGCGCTATGTGGTATTTGCTATTTATCAAACATCCAAATATTAATGACTAAGAAATGCTTAAATTATATAGAAATAAATGTAATTTTATGTACATGGTTGGACCAAAAAACAGATGTTCTATAAAAATTCCTTCTCTGTTTTAAATCCCAACATGTAAATGTATATCCAGAAATGTATGCAAATTTGTAACTAAAGTACCTACCTGTTGCTAAGGAAAACTTCTTCAAAGACCAACTAAATGATCGCAAAATGTATATTGGTTCTGTGGATAAGGTGATGACAAAATGTATGCGGCATAGTGACGTTAGGAAGCAGAAGTATGAGGGAATTTGTGAAAAAAATCCGTCTACACTCCAAGTAGTTCTTCATTTACCCCAGCTATAATTTGGACGTCTGGCAGTTCATCTACTGAAACATCCGATGAAGATGAGATGCACACAACAAAAACGCCTAAACCATTCCGTAAAGAAACTCAACAAATGAGAGGTAAGCCGTAAAAGCTAGCCACCGTGTCTGATTGAACTAGATCGATTTGCAGCATTAATTTAAAACGATGCGTCACTTGAATTGAATGTTATCAGTACTGGCAACTCATCAAAAGTAATAGACCAAAGCAAAATACCCCGAGAACGGAAAAAAGATCGTAAAGGTTTGCAATCTGTAGATAGCAATAAGTTTATATCCGCTATTTATTTAATAAGACAACACTTTTGTCATGACTACGACTGACAATACATCACATCGGATAATTATTATCGAAGAACATATCTCCATCATATCAGAGCCAGATTCTGAATACATTGGTCTTTTTTATCGATTCGAGGAAAGCGTCTACGACTGAGAAAAATATTGTTGACTTTCTTGAAAGGAAATTCGAATGTCATTCTTCTTTGGTAGCAGTTGGATGCGACGGCACCGCTGTGAACACAATGGTTTGTGTGCGTGTTACATGCAAATTAATTACCACTTCGCCATTTATTCTCCAGTCTCAACGGGTACAACAGATCCTAATTGTTTTTTTTTGGCAGCATAGGAAAATAGCTCGACAAGTATCTCGACTTAAAGGTAGTGAACCCATCTCCACTGAATTTCCGGATCTGGATACTGATTTGCTAAACAGCGATCAAAAATACCTGTTCCAGATGTGTTCCGCTATTTCTGCTGGTACATTCTCACCAAACCTAACTAACAAAGACAAAGGAAAACTGGCACATTCTCGATGATTGACTTGCGCAAATAGGATACATCGCTTATATATTTGAACAGCTAAACCGGCCGATAACTTGAAGGAACTAGCCACTTTCATCATGAAAGTTTACGCTCCAACCTAGTTTGATATCAAGTGAAAATCAACTTGTAAATAAGGTCCGATTCATGTCTATAACATGGTTAAAAGATGTTTGTATTTGCGAGAAGACTTGAAAGGTATTGTCTTGAAAAGTATTCAAAGAAATGCTTTCTTCGTACATCCCGAAAATCTGTTACTGGCTATATTACAAGATGATTTATCACACATAAGGGAGCTTGATCTTCGGAGAGTTTTAAAGGCAAGAGTCCAAAGGGAAGAAAGTTCGCCTATTCCAGCTTCCAAAACTAAAGATTGATGCGTCAAACTACTATGATTTAATACACTGGGCGAAAGAGAAGGTAACAGAACCTCCAATATTAATTAAATATAGCGACACAGAAATTATTTCAAATATCTCTTCAGCAAGCAATTTGTTTGAAGTTGAAAAGTATCTTTGCCCTACTTTAGGCAGTAGAAAGGTGCGTACAGCTTGTAGCAAAGGCTTCGTTATCTGTTTACGAACCCAAATCTAGAGACGGTTTCATTCGTACCAGGATAAAAGCCAGGCAAGACATACCATTTTTTGACACCAAATCTAAGTATTTCCGTGGAAAAGAAGGTGCTGAGACTTCTGATTTAGGACATTGTTAGGTTTTATTTCATATTTCGAATACATTGTAGAAATTACGAATAGATTTAAGAATTTCTGTGTAAATCTGTTTAACTAACAATAAGTTGTAAAACAAGGGCTTTGGCTTGCATTCACACTTCATGAAACATTTGGTCAAAATATTTCCTCCGCTTATTGCGCGTCCCGATTTATTAGGGTGCGAGCCGAATCATAAATGCCGGACTTAAGAAACACGAAAAGGGAAATCATCTCTCTGTTTGTAAATGTAAAATTCTAAGCACGGTAAAATAGTGAAAGTTTAATGACTCCAACAATGATTCGTTGAAAGTGAAATTCTAACGCCCCTATTTTGAGTAGTGTTGACCAATAACCGCTTAACAAATAAGTTACCAGAAAAGTAAAATAACAATTACAATTCATTCAAAGGCATTGAACAGTCAACCTCGAACAGTCAAGCAATAACATTCAATCAGTAACATTCAATCAATAACAGTTAAACAAATCAATAAGTGCGCGGCAGCATTTATATATCAGTTAACCAAAAGGCTGTAATTATAAATCACGTTCACAAGTTGTACTCGTTTGTAACATAGTGTATATAGTCAATAAAGAATAAGTGTGCCGCGAACCTATTGTTTTAATTGTACACACCCAGTGTACTGGTCCTTCGAAGTCGAAGAAAACAAGACGTGCCACCAACAAATCATTTTGGAACCGTCTAGGAGCACAAGCCGCATCAGACATTAAAACGGATTTTTTATGGTAATTTAATACGTGTTCATTGTAGTTATTCATCGTATTAGTAATGTTAAGTATTAATATTGTGAAGTAGATAGTAATATTGTCTTAAATAAAACTCTACTTATCAAGCAAGGAATTGTTTTTTTTTAAATTGCAAACCTGCGCCGCCTTAACAAGTTGAGTGCCGTGTGCACCGCCGGCGGTACACACTTAACTTTGATTAGAGTGCCATGTGTACCGCCGGCGGAGCACAGCTACATGTGAATCTGTTCCTTGACATGATTTTTGGGACAAAGGAATTTTTGTAAAAATTATCCCTGCTCCAATACTGTCGGCTGTCACACTTATAACGGTACAAAAAACACATATACAAAAACCGATTTTCACAAATTAATTTTTATCACAAAAAATTAATTTCAAACTGTTATTATATATTGGCACCTTATAAATATATTTTTATTTTGTATGACGGCTCCCAACGTGTTAAGATATTGAGTTAGAAAGCTGAAATTTTGCATGAACTCTTCTACATCTGTGGATCATTAATTGACAATACAGGAAAATTAAAATTTAAAAAAAAATCGCTACATTCTAGTATATGTAGGTATATTTTTAACTTCGAAAAACAATAATTTGATTTTTCCTTTCAAGAAAAATTTCACATACGTTCTGAACATTGGACAAGTAATAAAAACATCATTTGGGTCTGCATTAATATCAACGAAAAAGTATTGGCAATATTGCCACTATCCATGTTAATAAAATCCGAAAACAGGATATCTGGGAAACACGCTCGACAGATGATGTAATAATCCCATACGTCTCTGGCAGCTTTCGTTTCCCTTATCCTCTTTCCAACTGAAGAGATTCAGGATTCGATAAGATTATTTTGACGCGAAAGAGATGTATCAAGCAGGGACCAACTATAATTGTTATTTTTTTATTTCAGATAAAAGGTTACAAGAAAATTCATTTTATTTAATATTGGGAATTTTTAACCATTATCATTGCAAATATATTATTTTGGTTATCGTAATCAATTAAAGTGAGAAATATTTTTCTTTTTGGTTATAAGTAACAATTATATCAACCAAAATAATGTTTTGGTTTCAGATAACCATTATATCAACCAAAAAGATTTTTTGGTTAGAAATAACCATTACAAAAAAATGTTTTTTTTGGCTATCAGGGATGGAAAAACAAAAAAATTTAAAGTGAATGAACATAAAAAAGCTATGAAAAAACAAAATATATCAAACAATATCAAAAATCAATATAAAAATATAAAATAAAAAAACAAAAATTTTAACAAACAGAACAACAAATGAGCAACAAATTTAATGCAACAACAACACATGAACAAGATAACACAACAAATCTGTGGCGGTAGTAGCAAAACTAAGCACAGCTGAAGGCGGTGTATGTCTTTTTATATTTTAAAATCATTACAAAAAACCTAATAAAGGTTACATACAGTCAATTGCAATTTTACTAATGATTTTAATGGATTTAGAAATCCCTATTCAACATTTTAAATGAGAGAAATATTCCCACTAAAACTTTATGAATTAATTTTTTATTATCAATTTCATCTCTGATAACAAAAAAAAGAATTCTTTTGTAATGGTTGTTTCTAACCAAAAAATCTTTTTGGTTGATATAATGGTTATCTGAAACCAAAGAATTTTTTGGTTGATATAATTGTTACTTATAACCACAAAAAATATTTCACACTTTAATTGGTTACAATAACCAAAATAATATATATCTTATAAAAATGCTTTCGACGTGTGTATACCTCAATCCAAACCTTATTTCTGGTCTGGTCGACGTGTATACACGTCCTGTAATATATAATTTTATTAATTACCATTCGATATAAATACCACAAAAATTCAGTAAGCCGTAATGCAGCCGTCATTTAGTGGTATGTTTCCTTTATATTGCCAGTAAACATCCTATGTGTTAAAAAAAAAATAGGTTTAATTCTTTGGTATAGAAGTTATTCCCCGTACTTAATTTTTCGTTTCTTTAATTTTTCCTATTTATGAATTCGTTTTTCCAATCTTTTAAGTTTTCAATAACAATATTTTTTAGACAGCGAATTGTTCATTTTCTTATACAAATACAAATCTAATCCTTATCGTTTTGCTACCACTTTTTCGTAAAATTTATTTATCGGACCATTTCTATTGCGTTCGACGCGTCTACTTGCCATCCCTTGATTTTAATTACGCCCCTTGTGAGGAATTTCTAAAAACAAATTCCGCGGTCAATTCACAGGACATTGCTATTTTATAATTTTAACTTTCCCGGTGTATTTCCCTTTTATACTTTCAGCTGTAAACAAATGCAAACTGAATATTTTTTATACCGATTACGCAACTAAATAAATATTCCAACAATAATTTATCTTATAACCATCATATAATATCAAATAAACATTAGCAATTTTACAATCCAATCTAACATGGTTGCTGGTTCTAAATAATATCCTTAGCACCTTTGTTATGGAGATTTATACATATTTATGTGGAGATTATTTGTTGTATATTATTATTAGATTAATTAAAAACTTACCATTTCCATGTTTGTAATTTACATGAATCAGTTAATTGATGTGAAAGTGATCGATACCTTGCCTGCTGCCCAGTCCGTTGCTTTAGAGCTTAAAGATTATTACTCCAATTCCAAATTTCCTTTTCTTTTGTTACTGTTGATATTTCTACTGTGGGCAAGTGTATTGGTCAGCTTAAGAGTAACGCTAATGGATCTGAATACCTTTCTTTGCAGTTAATAAAATTGTGTTGTCCGTTCATTTTGCCTCATGTCACCAATATTATAAATTCTTGTATACAGAAAAATTACATTTCCTGACTTATGGAAACATGCTATTATTATTCCCCTTCCTAAGAAATCTAATGCTGAGCATTTCTCTGATTTACGACCAATTAGTTTGCTTCCTGTTCTATCTAGAGTGTTGGAGAAAGTCATGAACTTTCAACTCCGAACATATCTAAACCTTTACAACATCATACCTGAGTCTTAATCTGGATTTAGATCTGGACAAAGTTGCACAACGTGTCTCTTAAATATTACTGATGATCTGATAACTGTACGTGATAATGGTCAAGCTTCTGCACTTGTATTGCTTGACTTTAGCAAGGTCTTCGACACTCTGAATCATGATGTTTTGCTGTCCGTGCTGAGCTATATAGGACTGTCTATGTATGCGTTTCAGTTCTTGAATAGTTATCTATCTAAGAGAATTCAGAAAGTTAGAACTACGAATGGCGTCTCCGATCCCATTCCGGTACCGCATGGTGGCCCGCAGGGTTCCATTTTGGCTCCATTGCTCTTTATTATTTATACCTTCTTATTACCAAGGGCGGTAAAGTCATGTAAGATTCATATGTATGCTTACGATGTGCAGTTATATCATACATTCAACATTGCTGATATGGACCAGGCATTGGGTGATGTCGCAACTCATCTCGATGCTATTTTTGAGGCTGCACTGCGACACCCGCTGATTCTGAATCCATCTAAATCGACAGTTCAGGTTTTTACTGATAGAAAGAGCTATCGTATGCTTTTTGGTTCCATTAAATTTAGCATTAATGGTGTTCCGGTACCTGTGGTTGAGGAGCCAAAGAGTCTGGGTTCAATTTTTGACCGCAATTTTACATTTAATACTCAGGTTTTGGAGTACGTTAAGAATGCTTATTGCGCTTTGAAAGTAATTTATCCTCACCGACATTGTTTGTCTAGAAAGATAAAATCAGAGCTTTGTGATTCTCTGGTTTTATTGCAATTTAATTATTGTTCGTCGGTCTATGGCCTTTGTTTCACTCAAAATGCGTTGAATAGGGTGCAGCGTATTCAAAACTCTTGCAATCGCTTAATATATGGTTTACGCAAATATCAATATGTGTCTCCTAAGTTGTTTGAGCTGGGATTGTTGAACATGAGGAGCAGATTTTGTTTACAGGGTGGAATGCTCTATTTCAAAGTTATTGCATGTAAATCCATCATACTTATTTAACAAATTGAGCTTTAGTACCGATGTTCATCATCTGGGTCTGCGACACAGACATCTTATCACTACGCCCATTCATAGAGCTTATTTATTCCCTATGTCCCTAAATTTTATAACAATCTGCCTTTAATGCTCATCTATCTATTCAATGTTTCTGCGATTGGCAACTGTGTATATGACAGAATTTAGGATTAAGTTAGAATTAGGCATCTTGTACTGTTTATTTTTGCTCATATACTGTAAAGGTTCGACGGAAAATCAGAACACAATTATCTGTGTTCTGAGTCGATCCTTTTGGTTTTCACATACAGAGAATGTAGTTTTTTTATATTTCTTCTCTCTTTATTATATTTTCAATTGTACTGTATTATTGAAAGTAAATTATATATTATTATTATTATTATTATTAAAGGTGTAAGACATTAATCTTCCTTTGGCAGCCATTTAGCTCTTGACCAACTACTTGTAATTACTTATTGTTGGTCAAGGGAATACCCACAAGCCGAAATCAAGTAGGAAGCAGAACTGGGAAAAGAAGCAACGAACACTATTGCTGACTGGTGTTTGTTCTGTCGAGATGTGTGTGAACTATACTTAAGGGAAAATCATTATGTTATAGGTATATATTCCCAAACCCGTGTAAATCGATGAATCTGTACTTTTTCATTGTAAATACCACATATGTAGGTGAAGGGAAGGTCGTTGAATATTTGGCGGAAGTTAGGAAACTGTTTCCTAATTGAAGTGGTGCAGTAAAATAGAATTGTTGAAAACAGTGCACTTGTATTCTTTTATATTAAAATAGTACTTACTTAAAAAGCATGACTCGTTGGACGTTGTGCTTAAACGTGCGCAGGTTAAACGTGAAAATGAATAATGATTATCCTGTAAAGCTCGTTTTACATTATCATATTACATTGTACCAAACAATTGAATACTATTTTATAGTACAATGTAAAATACTTTACCAGTCTTTTGTACAAGATTATTGTATGAATTTAGACTGCATCGTTCGTCAGGGCTATTACATATGTGTTATGCACTTGTACAAAAATTCTGTTAATGATTCTGTGCCATATTATATCCTCGTTTCAAATTGCACACCAGTATCACACAGTATTTACAAATATTTCTCATAACTTCCAAAAAGATTAATTTTTATTTAGTATGGAAATAAAACAGGTGCTAATTTCATACAGTGATTTTGCACAGAAAAATAGTACAGTGTTGTATATTGTACTATAACATAGTATTCATTTTTGACTTACAATTTAATATGATAATGTAAAACGGGTTTATGTTTATAATTTATGAATCGACGGTTAAAACCGAATAGTTTTAGCAAGCTGACAAAAACAGGACGAGCAATAAATTAGTTCTTACCCAAACAACAACGACTATTTACAAACAGGTTTTTATTTTATCTGGTCAACCGCGGTTTAATACCATACATATTCGACTTACAAGAATAAATCTGCTGAATACTTTAACCCTGGACGGTTACTGTTCGTCGAATCGGCGAAGCTCATTTACTCTTTATCATATAATTTTTTTATGTGTATTCAAATTACGCTCTTTTTGTCAACAACGTTAGTTCATTACGAAAGCTTGCAGTGAGCGGACGTACTCATTTTATAAAGTGAATACTCATATTTTAAGATTGAAGTTCACAGGTGTATACTCGTCGCAACGACGAAGAGTAACTTAAGTGTGACTTTTTGCATTTATAGGGTAATATATTTGTTGTCTTATTGTATTGTGTGGTTGTATTGTTTTGCATTAGTTGTGTTTAGTATTATTATAAAATATTTTATTTTTTCTAAATAGAAAATGAGCTCGAAAAAGTACTAAGAGACGCTGACATGGAAAGATTTTTACAAAATTGTGACGATGTCAATTTCTTGAAGACTTCAGAGGAAGAAGATGACGACAGCTACGAAGGTGGCGAAAACAGTGATTTGGAAGCAAAGCAAACACGCGTAGCTAAAGATGACGTACCAATGTCGTCGGAGTTTTCCGATGAAGAATTTTCAGATGAAGATGACATACCACTCAATGTGCTTCGCTCAAAAACGAATGTTATTGAGTTTTCAAAAACAAATCTGCGCGGAAAAAATTTTCATAAATGGTCCACTAAAAAAGGAAAATCACATCGCCGGGCTATGACCTATGTCCACAAGGCTAGGGGTTCGTCAAGAGAATGCAGAGGAGTGGAAGATCCTCTTAAATGCTTTAAATTTTTCATCACTTCTGAAATTATTGATGAGATTGTGCAGTGGACAAACGTTGAGATACAGAGCCGTTCGAAATCTAATTCGCAAATGGATACCACTGATGCGTCTGAGATATATGCCCTTCTAGGACTTCTAGTCCTTACAGCCATTAAGAAAGATAACCATCTTACAACAGACGAACTTTTTGATCCTACCTATTGCGGCTCGCGCTACTTGTCTACCATGGGTAAAATGCGGTTCAAATGTTTGATGTCGTGCCTTCGCTTTGACGACAAAAGTGTAAGAATGACAATGATTAATGATAAATTTGCTCCTACAAGAAAAGTTTGGGATCTATTTATCGAAAAATGCCGCCAAAACTACGTGCCCGGCTTGTATTTAACAATTGATGAGCAGCTACTAGCTTTTAGAGGACATTGCTCATTTCGAATGTATATCCCAAATAAGCCAGCTAAGTATGGGTTAAAGGTGGTAATGGTTTGCGATAGTGGCACAAAATATATGTTAGATGCTAGCCCATATCTGGGAAAGGGTTCTAATCCAACAGCAACTTCTCTGGGAGAACATTACGTAAAAGAGCTGAAGAAAACTGTTCATAGAACGAATCGCAATATTACCATGGATAACTGGTTCACATCAGTTCCTCTTGCCAAATCATTGCTACTGGAACCCTATAAATTGACTATTGTTGGCACTTTACGGTCAAACAAGAGAGAAATTCCAAAGGAAATGGGCAATGTAAAAGACCGGAGCGCTGGAACATCCATGTTTTGTTACGACAATGAACTTACTTTATTATCCTACAAGCCAAAACCAAATAAACTTGTATATCTTTTATCAAGCTGCGATGAAGAGGGAACCATAAATCGGAAAACGGGAAAACCTCACATGGTAGAATTTTACAATCAGACAAAAGGCGGTGTCGACACTTTGGATCAAATGTGCAGCACTGTATCGTGTTCTCGAAAAACCAACAGGTGGCCAATGTGTCTATTTTTTGGAATTTTAAATATTACTTTGGCAAACAGCTACGTAATATATATTCACAATATGTTCCTTAAAGGTCAAAAACCCAAAAACCGACGACAGTACATAAAAGATCTTCATGAATCTCTCGTGACTCCCTATTTGAGAGCCAGACTAGAGAAAGCTACCTTGCAGACCTCAATTAAAGAAAAAGTCCAAAATATACTACCTAATCCGCAAGAAGCTGTCGAAAATGTTGATAAGCAACCAAACAAGCGTAAAATTTGTCACCTATGTCCGTATAACAAACGCAGAATGACGAAAACTGCATGTAATATATGCAAGAAAAGCATCTGCGGTGAACACGAAGTTGAACTTTGTATCTCATGCGTAAAATAAGGCTAATAACTAAAAATGTATTTTCTCTTGTATTATTTAACTGATTATCGTTAAGGAATGTATATGAAATAAGTCATTTTTATTGGTAGTTTTAAGTTTTTGTTGTTTTAAAAAGTTAATTAATTTGAAAGAAACAGAAAAAGTTCAAATTCGTATCGAATTTTAGGAGAGAAAAAGAATTTTTATTTGTATTTTTAATTTTTCTTTATTTTTTAATTGATGTTTGTACATGTGAGAGGGATTCGATATGAATTCTCTCACAATGCACGTATTACGCATTTTTTACAGTTATTTTTGTTGTAAAAAATGCGTAATACGTGCATTGTGAGAGAATTCATATCGAATCCCTCTCACATGTACAAACATCAATGTTCAGACGATATATAGATAAAATTTGTATACGAAATTACAGCTCTTGCAAAGCCTTACTGACGAGCGGTATAACCGCGAAACGTACGTCTACGGATGGCAAGAGAAGATCAAAATTTTGTAATTTTATTTTTTACTAAAACGCTTAACAAAAAAAAATTGTTCATATTTTACTTTAAAAATCGTTCCGCTAGAATTTTTTAAAAAATAGTTCGTCGATTCAACGAAGAGTAACCTTAATGTACTAAAATGAAGAGTAACCTTCCAGGGTTAAAAGGAGGTTAGCAGATAATAAAAACTATAGTGTTCTTCCCTTCCTGTCAGTTTCAAACGCAGGTAGTAAAAATGCTCTTGACGCATAATTTCGAGTAAATTACAGAATTGGAAAATCTAGACAAGAACATACAGTACCAGACAATTTTTTGGACCGTGCGTAAAAGACATCATTAAGTGTGTGCTTGGCGAAAAGACGGCAAAAACCATTGTGATTCTCTCAAACAGCACAGTATGGTAGAGAACTAATGATTTGCCAAATAATATGGAAAGTGAATTTTTGACCAGAAAGAAATGTAATTATTTCACAATCCAACTTGACGAATCGACCTATACAGCAAATATTGCAGTACCGCTTGTTTTTATTAGATATATTGTCAAGGATTCCACTCAAGAAAATGTATTATTTGCAAAATCTCTGCGACAGTAGAAGCAATTTTCGTCACGATCAATCGCTCTTATGAAAACAATTGAATAAGCTGGTCCTTTTGCTTGGGTATATGCACAGATGGTGCAAAATAAGCGACCTGAAAGTGAAGATAAGGTATAGAAGATTAAGGAGATTATTGTTGCTGTATTCGCAAACAAGCACTGACATGTAAACGTATTCCTATGGTGTTTGCCAGTGTTTTAACTGACGCTGTAAAAGTTGGTAATTTTATAAAATGGCATGCTACCAATTCTCGACTATTACAGACACTTTGTGCGGACTTGTGTGAAGACCTTCACGTTTTCTTTTACTATTAAGACTCAAACTTTCAGATATCGAACCAAACTTTGTTCCAAAGAACAGACACAAATATCTCATGGAGGGTTTGTTCAAGTTTCACTTAAGTTTAGCTAAGAACCAGTTGGTATTCACTGGCTAGTTACGGTTTGTTGTTAGTTTTGCTGGGATGAATATTCTATTTTGTTATATTAATTCTTTGTTCTGGCTATCGCTTTAGGTTTATTAATGTTTATCGGTGAATGTTCTACTATTTACGTTTTTCGTTATAATTATGATTCAATATATGTAACATAAATTTTAAGAAGAACCTAATTTTGTTTTATAGATTATATCAATACATCGTAGTGAGTACACAGGAGTTTGGCAATTTGCTCCCATTTTTTAAAAAAGATTGGGAATCGCTGATCTAGCTGATACAAATTTGAGACCATTTTTTACACATTGTTTACTTGTATACCGCTACCGTGCTAGTTCAAACGCACAAGTTGTCCTAGTTCCCATTATTTTCGTTCTCCTGAGCGCCATATTGGAGGAAAGGAGACGCGTATCAATCCTTACAGCAATACAGCCAATTTGGAACGATTTTTTAACGTATAAATCAAAGTTCTCTTGCTGCTTTCCAATAAGAAAACAGCTTCTATAAGGATACCAGAACGATCCAAAGTTTAATATCCGTATGAGATCTACCAGCAATTTCCTTCAGCTTTTGTATCATTTTTTACATTGTAATTACTATTGTAGTATAGTACAACTTCGTTATGACGCTCTTCTAAGGCCCTGGAAAAAGAGCGCTATAACCGGGAAAGCGCTATTACCGGGAAATCCTAAAAACGGCCAAAAATGAACAAAATTTATTTTAAAACGCTTTTATATCTACGTACACTTCCAATTCAAGGCCGGAAGGTCGAATTTCAATAAATACTACTACTATATATGTACTACTACATATATGTAACTTTTTTTTAAATAAAGTAAAAGTTAACAAAAGCTATTTCATATAACACTTGTACCTTAAAAAAGAAATATGAAACAAACTATGTACACATTCCTACAAATTTTATTTTTTAAAAAATCATTAATTTGTGTTTGTTTATAGTTTTTTAAAAGCTGCATTTTCTGCTTTATTGATATTTTCGAAGGTTTCCTCTTCTACCTCCGTAGATTGATTGCTTTCTAGGCCTCCAAAACGTCGTTTATTTTTGGCGTAATTATTTCTGATGAATCTTCATCTTCTTCATTTTCCACTTCTGATGGTGCATTGTAATAGGCGATTAGTGTCTCGAGGCTTAAAACTTCATTGGTCACTAGCCCATTGTCGAAGTCATGAAAACTTTCCAATTCAGTCAATCTTTCTTCAATTTGTAAAACGTCTCGCCAGCCTTCATCAATTTCGACCTCTTCGGTTTCATCTTCCCTTGTAAAGTTACCAAGACCTGCTTTTTTGAATCAATTAAAAATGGTCTCTTTCGTAATGTCCATCCATGCAGCGTATAAAAAGTGGATAGCATCAAAAACAGAAATGTTGAAGAACGTTGAACTGTCCATAATCGATAGATATCGTTGGACCATCCTTTCCTGTAACCTTGCTTCAGAACTTTTATGATGCCTTGATCAAGTGATTGAAGCTCACTTGTGGTGTTAGGTGGTAGGAAAATAAAGTTGATGTTTTTGAGATTTACCTGTTTCGGATGCGCAGCGCAATTGTCGACAAGCAAAAGTATTTTTCGGTTTTTCAATTGTCCCACTCATTAAGGCTTTGCACAAATCTATCTCCAGTCATCCATGCACGAGATTAAGAAGAATAAATGCAGGGAAGGGTTTTCACATTCTTAAAGTAACGTGGCTTAGCGTATTTTCCACTTACGAGCAGTTTTTCTTGTCTGTGCCTGTGCAATTCGTGCATACGAGGACCGTTAGGCGTTTTTTGTTTGATTCCCTCCGTGGCATTTTTCATTTTTTAAATGAAGATTTATCAGGCATCATTTTAGAAAACAACCCGAATTCATCCGCATTATAAATTTCTGAGGGATTATAGCCAGAGATGAGGGTCGACATTTGACTTTTCCAGTCGAATGTTACATCAGCATCTACTGAATTTGACTCAGCACAAATTTATTTGTACACGATAGAATGTCTGTTTTTAAATCTATCGGGCCATCCAGTTGAAGCGGTAAAGTAAAGTCGGGCCACTTACCGGGACGTTGGAGCTCCTGGGCTGGACGAACCTTTCAGAATCGTTTCTAGCTCTTCATATTTCGCGGATTGTATTTTTTTACGACTGGTTCCCTCATGCACCGAAACAAATTCACTCCACTTCTTTAAAATTGTACGTAAAGTTGAAGAATTGATGTTCTTTGACGCCGCAAAATCTTTTGATTTAAATTGGATTTATCAAAGTCTTTTAATGACAACGATTTTCGCGACACGTTGCCAGCAGATAAGCAATAAGTCAGATTCTCGGAAAATTGTCTAGCCAAGATTCGTGGAACATTTTGGTGGGATTTGTTGATACTAATATTTCATAGAAATGATAATGATGTTCACTTCCCAAAAATATGTAGACCGTTTTCGTCTGCTTTTTAAACATTTATTTTAATTTAATCATATCCCTTTCTAGTGTCTGCAAAATAAAGTTAAAAAAGTAATAACTGAAGTATGTATGCACATTAAAAAATATCCTTCAATGGGGTGTTATAGACGGGAAATGGGAGCGTTATAACGAATAAAAGTACTACAGAAAATTAGTCGCTGGGACCGGGACCAAGGAAAAAGAGCGTTATAGCCGGGAAATCGTTATAAACGGGAGCGTTATAACGAAGTTTTACTGTATCCAAATAATGCAGAGATACACTTACTGATATTGTAAGGCTCCCATTTCTGGTTCGTACGAGATACCAGCTACTTTCTTCAGCTTTTGTATCGTTCCTTCTACTATCTAAGCATCGCATAGATAACCTTAATTATATTATGAAAGTTATAATATTAATGTCCGACGTTGACAAAAATAAGTAGGAATGTTCGTATTTCTGGTTCGTCGATTCAATTTCAGGTTAATCTTTGTTTTTCGTAAAAATAGATACGTACTTGTTGATTTAACTATTTCTGACTGTGTAAAAATTAACTTGCCTCGTCGTATGATAATTAATAAGACTTTTGTACCCACCAATTTGTGTCGTATCGTTAGAAACTATAACAATTTTATGGAAGTCGCGTCTACATTGTCACGTGTTTCTGGAATTACCGGCTTTCCGACGAGATATATTGTGCATCACATCAAAGTAGTCTTTAGAGTGATTAATGGTTCCGAAATTAAAATAGCATCGTTTTATCATGCTCTTTTTATAAAGACTAGGAATTTTAAATCATTTTTCAAGTGACGCAAAGGTATACAACAATACAGATCCATCAGTGCCAGAAAGTGTTTTTGTTTCGTTTTTTCCGTATGAAATCAAATGTTTTCTTAAGTCAGAAATTACGACCGATGTTTTTTTTTTCTCCAAGAGACAAATTATAAGGAAGTTTGAAAAACTTGTATACCTATATATAATATCAAAACGCCATTTTACTAAACGGTGTAGGGCTGCAAAATAAAGCAATATCCTTACAACTCGTACACAAAATCACGCCTTTGCTTCTTGTTTGATGTCATAGCCCCTTCGTTTCATGTTTTCTTTTATTATTTTAAAATTTCTCTATATTCCCATTGTAAGTCAATTTGAAGTTCCTTGTTGGAGAACCAACAATCGAAATTGTGTATGTGACTAATGTAAAATAGTGCATTTAAGTGGTCACTTGTTCTTTTCCACATATATTCGTGTAATATAACACTTTTTCTATTTCCTTACGAGAGAGCTGCTTCAATGTAACTTAACACAATTATAGTTATCTCACCACTTACCTTTTCAACACATTGAATAATTGTTTATAATAAGTTTCAGCTAATCTTCCCATTACTATCGCCTAGGACAGAATTTATTACTTTGTTTCTCTTAAAGCTAATTTATTATTATTATTATTATTATTATTATTATTATTATTATTATTATTATTAAGAGATTTCTGCCCTTCGACTTGACGAAAGGTTAGCAGTTAAGAAAAGTTATATGTCATACTCGAACAAGGAAGTCAGGACAGTAAGTTAATTACCTCTATTCAAATCACTCACATACAAAAAATCGGGTACGGTCAAATAAGCACTTAACACTTAAACGGTTAAAATGTATATAAATTAAGTAATAAAAGTGTAGAGTCAGAAAGTCGTTTATTTTTACAAACTCCGCACAAGTAGTAGTAGACTCGTATCATCCTTTCTTCTTCTTGTTTTGCTTTTAGTTCTTGCTATTGCTATTATTTAGCGGAGTGAAGCCAGAACAAAGAGCCGAGGGAGGGAACGCATGCATCATCAAAAATGAGTTAGTAAAAATGTAATTGAATGGGAATTCATGTCAGAGAGAATTTTAATAGTGAAATTAGACATAGAAGATATGACGAACACAACGGTGATAATTGTGTACGCACCGAACGAAGACGAAATCATGAGTAAGAAGAATTACTTTTGGGAGGAACTGACCGATATTACCGAAAACTTAAATGGGAGAATCTTGATAATGGGTGACTTTAATAGCAGAGTTGGAACAGGAAATGGCACGATAGATGTATTAGGAAGGCATGGGGAAGAGTTTAGAAATAAAAATGGGAAACTAATGCTAATTTTTTGCATCGTATATGATTATAACAAACACCTTCTACAAACACAAAGATATTCACAAATATACAAGAGAAATCAGAAGCCGAAAAGAAAAGTCAATAATAGATTATATCCTCATCAACAAACAGTACAGAAAGGAAATAAAGGATTTTAGAGTGAAAAGGGGCGCGGAAATTTACAGTGACCATTACATGGTAGTGGCAAAAATGAAAATTTATAGTGGCAGACCAAACCAGATGAGAAACCAAAAAATGCAGAACAATCACGACAGTGAAAGAATCCGAGCATATAAGCTACAAGATGCAGCAGTTGCAGAAGAATTGAAACAAAAGATAGAAAAGAAATTGAAGGCAACGAAAAGCGATTGGACTAATATGAACCTAGAAGATTTGTGTCTTGTATTCAAAGAAAATGTGCTAACTTCAGCAAAACAAATATGTGGCTCCTTCAAAACGAATAAAATCAAAAAGCAGACCAGTTGGTGGAACCAAAATATCAAAACTGAGATAGCGATATAGCAAAGATTGTGGAAACTATATTTGCAAAATGGAACGGACGATAACTACAAACAATATAAAGCACAACGTAAAAAAGTCAAGGAAATGGTAACTCAAACAATGCAAACTTCGGTGGAAGAATTCGGAACTAAACTCGAAAAAAACCACAAAGAAAATCTGGAGCCATTTTACAGTGTCCTGAAAAAACTACGGAAAGACAAACAACCGACTCTCAGAGAAATTAAAAATTAAAATAATAAAATACTAACGAGCGACGGTGAAATTATGAAGAGGTGGCAAGAACATTGCCGAGCACTACTAAATGGTAATGATCTAAATGACTTAAATAACTCGACCAGTGAAGAGGAAACAACACCTAACAACAATGCTAAAGACGAATGAATTGACATAAGCGAAGTCAGATAGGTAACACAACACCTGAAAATAGGGATATCTGGGGACTTGACAAAATATCAACAGAAATGCTGAAAAATCTAGAGCCAGAAGGCCTAGAACTACTAACAGAAATCTTCATAAGGGCATGATATGCAGGTAAAGTGTCGAAGAACATTTCCGAGAACTACTAAATGGTAATGACCTAATTGACTTAAATAACTCGACCAGTGAAGAGGAAACAACACCTAACAACAATGCTAAAGACGAATGAATTGACATCAGCGAAGTCAGATAGGTAACACAACACCTGAAAATAGGGAAATCTGGCGGACATGACAAAATAACAACAGAAATGCTGAAAAATCTAGAGTCAGAAGGCCTAGAACTATTAACAGAAATCTTCATAAGGGCATGATATGCAGGTAAAGTGCCGAAGAACATTGCCGAGAACTACTAAATGGTAATGATCCAAATGACTTAAATAACTCGACCAGTGAAAAGGAAACAACACCTAACAACAATGCTAAAGACGAAAGAATTGACATCAGCAAAGTCAGAGAGGTAACACCTGAAAATAGGGAAATCTGCCGGGCATGACAAAATAACAACAGAAATGCTGAAAACTCTAGAGCTAGAATGCCTAGAACTGTTAACAGAAATCTTCATAGGGTATGGTATGTAAGTAAAGTGCCGAAGGACTGGGAAATTGCGTATCCGGACACCTCATCACGCGACATTTCATCACGCCGCATCTCACCACGGACACTTCATCACGGCGGCACTCCATCACTGTGACGCTTCATCACACTCTAATTCATCACATACGAGTTCATCACATCTTTTGGAAAATTTCACAATATAATTTCCTTGTGATTACCTGTTTGCACATGCATTTAAAATAAATTCGAAAATACTTAGCTGGCAATTTACTCTTTATCTGTTTGACAATTATAGCCCTAAACGACCATACGCTACTTACAGCAATAAATCGTTGGTAATAATGAATGTTCGGTAAAAATAGTCCTTTATTTAAAAGTTAAGCTGTCAGCTGTGCTACCTGACGGAATTATTCGAATCGGTTTATTCAAATATTTACGATAAAGTAAGGTGCCATTTTCAAATGTAATTAGGAAAGTGGTAGGTAAAAGCAAAGTAGGGGAGAAATTTTCTTATAAATATACCTAGACCGAAGCCTAAACTAGCTTTACTCTGGAACATCACAATAGGAGAGGAAACGTTTTCGTTTGGATCAACTTCTCGAGGAAATCACACAGCTATTTACAAATCCCACGAATACATTAAAAATCCGTTGACATCTGAGAATATTACACACTGGCGCTGCAAAAAGCATCAGTAATTCAATTATTCATACAAGAGAGAATAGATTTGTAAAGTCTCCTATCGACCACACGCATGATATTATGCCTTTACAAACCTTGGCTAGTAAAGCCATCGCGGAAATGAAAGAATTGATGACCCATCCTAGTGTGACACCAAAGCGAGCTATGGCGGAAGTAGAAGAGCATCTCTTGGACGGAATTAAGGTATGCTTGTCAAAGAAAACTACTCTAGCACGTTGTTTACAAAGAAGTAGGAAAGCTGAAAACGTTACGCCTATCCCCAGGGATATGAGATTTGAAATACCCGAAATGTATGCGCCATATGTTCTGTTTGATTCGGGTAGAGACGACGATGACAGAATAATTATATTGGGCAAAAGCGATCTACTGAAGTTTTTAGAACGAAAAACCTGCTGAATAGCTGATGGAACTTTTAAAATGGTTCCAGAGTTATTCTTTCAGCTCTACAGTATCCATGTACAAGAAGATAGCACTTCGTGGCCTTGTGTTCTAGCGTTATTATCCGGAAAAACACAACAAATATATACAAGATTATCTAGAACTTTGAAGAATTTGATACCAAAAGCGGCTCCGACAAGAATTATCACTGATTTCGAGATGGCTGCAATGAACTCCTTCCAGGAAATATTCCCAATGGCTCGAATATCTGGATGTTTTTTTCATCTCACCGTCTTAAGAAAAGTTGTGGAGCTCGACATTAAAAATATGTACGACAACAACACAGATAACATAGCCACAAGTGTAAAAATGTTATGTGCCTTATCGTTGCTCCCACTGGAATAAATTGAGGAAGCATTTTTAGAAGTGTCAGAAACATTCCCAGACGGCTGTGAGGATGTTGGACAATTGCTCAATTACTTTGAAATAACGTATGTTCGTGGGCACCAGCTACGTGGAGGAAGAAGAAGAGGAGCTCTATTTCCAATGCAAATGTGGAATCAGCGGGAAGCAGCTGCTGAAAGGTTTGCCAGAACTACAAATTGCGTTGAAGGATGGCATAATGGCCTACAATAACTTTTTCAGTGTGCGCATTCTACCATGTGGACTTTCTTGTGCGGCCTAGTGAAAGAAACCGAATTAGCTCACAGGCAATAGTTGCAATATATAACTGGTCAACGAATTCCAATGAAGAATAAGTACAAAACATGAAAACTTAGATTACAGAATATGATAAACCGTTATGAAGCACAAAATAGAATGACTTTTCTTACAACAGCGTCATATTTGTTTTAATTTTCTTTTGTCATTATCAATTTTATAAAAGTTGAATGGGTTGTTTTATTTCATACACAATTAAATTATTTCTATTAATACTGTGGTGTGGTGAAATGTTGTGTGATGGAGTGCCGCCGTGATGAAGTGTCCGTGATGAGATGTGGCGTGATGAAATATCGTGTGATGAGATGTCATGGATTCGGGAAATTGGTATCATTTTGCCAATATACAAAAAGGGGGATAAAAAAGATAAAAAGAATTACAGGGGAATCACACAGCTCAGTACAGTATCCAAAACGTACGAATAGATACTAAACAAAAAATTACTAGATGTAGTAGAAAAGAATCTGGCAGAATCCCAAAGTGGATTTCGGAAAGGACGATCAACCCAAGACCATATTTTTACAATAAAGCAGCTCATGGAAAAAGCACGGAAAATGAAATCAAAGATATATGCAGCTTACCTGGACCCCGAAAAGGATTTTGACCATGTGTCACAAAGAGAGGTATAGAGAATTAGGGTGAAAAGAAATACACAACCAAAATTTAAAAAAGGCCATACAAAGCCTATACAAAGATAGTAAATGTTATGTACGGAAAGAGGGCCTCAATTCAGACATCTTTGAAATTCATGATGGATTAAAGTAAGGAGGAGTCTTGAGTCCCACATTGTTCCTGCTTATCATGGATGATATTATAAGGGATGCGGAATGTAAAATACGTAAACTACATATAGGTTATAACAAATTAAAACCAACAAGAATATCGGAGTGTGCATTTGCAACCGATTTGGTTATATTTGCGGATAGAAAAAAACTACCGAGACATTTAACAATCTGGGCAAAGAACTAAACAAGCGAGGAATAAAAATAAACTCAAACAAAACAAAATTGATGAACATTGGAGACAACACAAAGGAATTAAGTATACATCTGGACAATGGGAGAGTCGAGCAAGTAAAAGTATAAAAATACCTAGGAGTAAAAATAGAAAAGGAAGGAGGTATGGAAGAAGAAGTTAACGAAAGACTAACCAATGCTTCACGCATGTACCATGGTCTAAACAGATCGTTCATTATCAAGAAGGAAGTCTCAAAGGAAACGAAGATGACAGCGTACAAAACTATCTTTAGACCAATATTAACTTATGGAAGCAAAAGTTGGGTTCTAACACAAACACTGGGAAGTAGAATAAACTCCATGGACATGAAATACCTGAGAAGAGTGAAAGGAATCACGAAACGAGACAAAATCAGGAACAGTATAGTCAGAGAAAACCTGAAAGTGAAAGCAATCGACAAAGTAATCGAAAGAAATCAACTAAAATGCTTCGGACATATATGTAGGATGAAGGATAACAGACAGGTGAAACAAATATGGGAAACAAAAGTACTAAATAGGAAGGGAAGGGGAAGACCCAAGAAAACGTGGAACGACGTACTAGCAGCAATTTTCACGAAAAGGAATAAGACATGGGAAGAAGCAAAGAAGATGGCCCTAAACAAAAAGGAATGGACAAAATTTGTACACATAGTAAATTAAAATGAGATGTAATATATACCTTACACCACTATGGTAAAAGGATTCTGTCATATCCTATCTATATGTTAAGTGTCTCTACTTCTCCTTTTTCTTACACCTGATGGCATCATTACTTTAGGTTTCGTCTTGTTTATCCGCATTCCAGCTGCTTGCAGTTCTCTATTCGATATCGTTAAATTGTCTCGTAGATCTTCCTCATTTCCAGTTATTATGACTATGTCATCTGCAAATGCACAGTTGTATATTACAACTTTTGCAGGTTTCGAAGCCCCAGGAACAGTTTCTTCATGTTTTCTTTGCAGCTTTAAATTATATCATCTATAAATACCGTGAAAAGTACAGGGCGCATAACACATCCCTGTCTAAGATCCTCTCTAATTGTGAATTCTTCACACCACGATTGATTACATATTTGGAATTTCAAATACCTCGAATCTTCAAAAAGATTCAAAAAGAACCATCATTAATACTAAATTACTTGCTGTGATCAACAAAAACTATAGCAGCTTAATAATCAAAGCAAGGGAAATTTCCAAACAAATATTTTAACTTCATCGAAATCTCCCTTCCATTGTGCTTTTGCAACGCATCCATAAAATGCGATATAAAAACTCGATTACAGAAGTTTAGCGTCGCTCGTACCAAATTTATTCGCTATTAAGATGAGAGATCATAAAACGGTGTGTTTATTGCCAGATGGTATTATGTTGTTGATGTATATTATTTTTAAATTCCATAAAAACGTCTGCATCGTTTTTTATTGCATTAGATTAAGAAACGGTTGCGTGGTCGCCGTCGAAATACTTTCGCTGAGTACCTATCGAGAGACGAATCTTATCATTTCGACGATAAATACGATGAAAAGCTAACGAACTATTTTGCTACATTTTCTAGATAAGTATGGCAACGACAAGGTATTTAACGTAACTCAAAATTTCGTCTTCAGATATTTAAGTTTGGGACGCCTAACGTGACAACACATTTTAAACTTGAAACACGGAAATTTAAGCTGCTATCGGATTCTTATACATCCTGGATCTCAATCGGCAACGGGCAAGATTGATGTTCAACAATTCGACTATATTTCTCCATAGGTTATTTTGGTTATAGCAGTATCACATTTTTTCATACTTGAATCTCCAACCGAATTAACACAGCTCACTGCTCTCCCTTTTACATTCATTCAGTATAATAATAATAATTTATTAGGCTTCAGAGAAAACTGCCGTATCAGCAGGTATTCGTGAAGTAAAAGTCAAAAATTTATAAAATCCCAAGATTCATACAATGTGTGAAGAATATAATACGCGTTACACAGGTAGAAAGATATACGCATATAATCTAAATTATAAATGATCAAAGGCAAGTACAGAACACAACGGCTACACACTAATTAAAAATGCTCATCAGTGCTGTATAACGCATTTGAAATCAGCATCCTCTTCAAATTTGACCTAAATGCAGCTCGTGTGGGTTCATTATTTAGCTCTTTCGGAGGGAGGTTAAACAATATACATCCGTTATTTTACATATATGTACATATTATCAGGGTAAAAGAGACAAATGTTATGAATCTGGATAATTTTACGAATTAAGAAGACAACCATGATAGAAATACACAAACACATAAAATGCAAACGAAGCAATTTCTACCTGGAATAGTCAGATTGGGATCATCGAATGTTAGAGGCATAAAAGAAGATTAATTCACAGAGGAACTAGAAAAACTGAAAGTGCACTACGAACGGGAAAGGGCGTAAAAAATTATGTAATGGGTATTGGATGTACTGGTCCGGATTAAAGAAGAGGAAAATGCGGGAGCGGGAGTAACTCTACTGAGAAAAGAGGAAAAAAATGAAAAAATGTGAAAAATGAAAGATTTGTAAATGAAAGAATAATATCGGTATCAATTAAAAAAAAATTGAAGAAACAAAGAATACACCCTAATAGTGTGCTACGGCCCGAACGACAGTGCAACAGTTGAAAAAAAGATTTTTAGTGATCTACAAGAAGAGATAGATAGCACAAATAATAAGGTAATAATAATAGGGGACGGAAGAGTGGGAAGGGAGGATGAAGAAATGGAATGGTGCCTGGGAAAGCGAGGAGAGACAGTGGGATATAATAATGGAAAACGAGTAATAGAAATAAGTTTTAGAAAATAAATTAAGGATTGGCAACACCATTTTAAAATAAAAGAAATCAAATAAAATAACTAGACAAGTGATCTCAAGAAAGGAAAAATCTATTGTAGACTACTTCGTGATATGTATATAAGCTTCTTTGCAGGCTTTTTAGCCCCAGCACTTCGTTACATTTCTCCATTGTTTCCTGTCCGTAGCCTTCTTCTTCCAGTTCGCTATTCCCTTATCCTCCAGGTCCTCCAGTACCGCCTCTCGCCATCTTCTCCTCGGTCTTCCTCTCTTTTTCTTATATCCTGGTGTTTTCCATGCTATCTTCATAACGGTTCTTTTTCGTCCATTCTCTCCATGTGACCCAGCCACTATAATCTCCTTGCTTTAATGATAAAATCTATCTGCGACTTTTTATAGGCCTCATAGACCTCTTTATTAGTTCTTCTTATATAGCCATCTTCGGTCTTTTTCCCTCCTATTAACCTACGCAATATTTTCCTCTCCCATCTCCTTACTATTTCCTTTGTAGATTGACTCAAAACCCATATCTCGCATCCGTATAATGCCGTCGGTCTTATTACGGTTTCGTATAGCCTAAATTTCGTGCTCCTCGACATCTGTTTTGCTCTTAGTAGGTGACTCATGATTCCAGTAATTCTATTGGCTTTACTCAGTCTTGCTTCAATTTCCTTTTCTTCCTAGCACGTGTTCGTTATCCGTGCTCCCAGGTAAACAAACTGATCCACCTCCTCAAAAGTCGCCTCTCCCAAATGTGTATATATTTTGAACTCTGCTCCTATTTTACTACCCGCTTCCACTTTCATAACCTTACTTTTCTTCTCGTTTATCTGCAGTCCCAGCTGCCATGCTTCCTCTATCAATCTCTGTGTTATTTCTTTGAGTTCCTTCCCGTCTCTGGCTATAACAGCTAGGTCATCTGCGTATCCTATTATTTGGTGACTCTTATACAATATGTCTTCGTCTCTCGTGATACATATGGAAATATGGAGAAATGTCAAGGATATTAAAGTAGAAAGAGACCCGAAGATAGTACGACCACTTCCTCTTACAGATGTTACTGAAATTTGGAAAAGAAAACGTCCAAGAAAATAAATACGAGATTGAAAACTCTAAAATAAAATGCTAGAAACTAAGACAGAACGAAATAACAGAAAAATATCAAAAGAAATGTGAGGAAAAACTGGATATGAACAGCGGGAAATTAGGAATAGAAGAAAGCTGGAAAGACAAATTAGTGGACAGATAGAGTAAAAGTAGCGGCCAGATATAAAAGGAAAGAATGGAAAAAATATTTGCAAAGAAGGGACCAAATAGACTATGAGAAATACAAACAACGAGGGAAAGAGGTCAAAAGAGTGACAGGGGAAGAAAAGAAAGATCATGGCAACAATTTGGAGAATAAATGAAATGTTTCTTCGATGTAATTAGGAACATGAGACAGAAAAGAGCATGGACAATACTAAATATAAAGCAATAAAAGTTAATATCATAGAAGAAGGAGGCAAAATTATGGACAGATGGAGAGAATATTACAAAGATCTTTTAGAAGGGGAGGACACAACCGCCGGAAACCGACATTTGAATGTAATACTAGAACACGGAATAGAAATAACCCAAACAGACAAGATAAGTGTGAAATGGTAAGATAGAGCAAAAAATAAAAGAAAGACCAACAGCAGGAGGAGGGCTGTTTAATAGTATAAAACATGCATTTCTGGGGAAAAAGAGATGCCGATGTTTTACGGAAAATTCATAGCGGGAAATCCATTGTCAGAAAATTCATCTTGGAAAATTCATCGTGGGAAAATTCATCGTGGAGTAAAATTCATCGTGGAAAATTCATCATGGGATAAAATTATCGTAGAAAAATTCATAGTTCACACTTCCATTAATTCCTTGAAATCTTTCTGCTGAGGACACTAACCAATCATTCTGACAAATTAAGACTTGGATATAATTATTTACGGTTTTGCAGTCGCGAGGTTTTTTGAACGGTTTTTGCCAACCAGCCTCCTACTTTCATAAGTAAATACATATGCTTATAATACTCAGTGACGACAATTTGAGACAGGTGAAAAACGCGTTTTATTTTGCAATCATGGAGTAGTGGACACGTCAAAGAAAAAGCAGGATAAAGGCGTGATGAAAAAGACACGGAGCACACATAACAAAAAATGAAAAGTTACATGTCAGGAAAAAATCTTGAAAATGGCTACAAATTAAAATTATGGGCTAATCCGCAAAGGTAATCCATTCGATCACGGTTGTCATAATCTTGCACTATGCGCTGAATTCGAAGTGCCCTATCTCTTCTAAACTTTCTTGCCTGGAGGCGGATTGGCACCAGCAACATACTGCTCTATTTTCCTTCATTCAAAGCTTGTTCGTCTTTCAGAGATGAAATAAATTTCCATATTGTTGGGTGGCTTGCTCCAATTAGCTCACTAAAGACTCCATGCCATCCTTCGCAGGAGTTGTTGCTTTTTGGCAAGCCATTGAGGGCAGCATTATAGCAGTTCCATAAGTCGTGTGCAAAACGTGGAGGCCTGCGTTGACGGCGATTAGGCCTTCCGATCCAAGTGTCCTCAAAATAATCTAAAACGGGTTGAGGTCCCACCGGAAAATCATCCGATAATTGTTCAAAATTTTCTACAATTTCGTCTGGGCGAAAGCTAAGGACGAGTTAATTTTTTTTTTTGTAAAGCAAAATTATTGTATGCTGCTTTGTCGGTTGTGGTCTTTAATTCGAACTCGGTTCAATTTTTTTTTTAATTTTTTTGGATGAATATCTCGACCCCGCCTGTTTGACTAAAAGTGGATGGCGCCTCGGAACGACGCGTGAGCCGTAAATAGTTTGCGCCTCAATTTTTGGCACACTTTACCTACAGTATGAATTTGCTCACGATAAATTTTACCCCACGATGAATTTTCCCACGATGAATTTTCCACGATGAATTTTCCCACGATGAATTTTCCCACGATGAATTTTTCGGACACCGATACCGATAGATGTTAGAGTACAAGTATTTCAAAAATTAGCTATGCCAATACTTTTATACGGTCGGTGAATAAGGACCATGACTGACAAGGAGAAGGCAAGGTAATCGAATTTTTGTAATTTTTGATATTTATGGTACGTGTAGTTTGGACCTTAAATAAGAATATTTTGGAGTAGTTCGGCGCAACGTTCATAAATTACCGAGATAATCGATGTTGAAGTTTCACCCACCAGTTAAATCAACTAGATATAATAAGATTGTCAACTGGACTCGTGACCTAGTCGACAGCGTTTTGGTGCGATACTCACGAGATCGCTGGTTCGAGTCTCGTCAAGGGACATTTCTTTTTCTTCCATTCAACACGCACCATATGTTTTTTTCATTCTTCTTCTCATATCAAAAATTATGAACAAACGAAATATGTGAACTATATACAGGAACATTCTTAAAGTACTTCATTAAAATGCACAATCGATTGATAAACAATATTCATTTTGAATTAACAATAAGGTTTCTTAAAAAAAAACGAACGGAGAAGAGAAAAGAAAAGATAAAAGAGAAGAAAAGGAAATGAAAATTTCTATTATTTTATATCTACTATGCGACATTTTACGCAGTGTGGCACGAGTCAGAATGGTAGTTATCATGGAAACATGGAAAGCAACATTTTTTAAATTACCTCGTTGTTAGGTTAATTCAAAATGAATATTGTTTATCAACAGATTGTGCATTTTAATGATGTACTTGAAGAATGTTTTTGCATATAGTTCATATATTTCGTTTGTTCATAATTTTTGATATGAGAAGAAGAATGAAAAAACATATGATGCTTTTTGAATGGAAGAAAAGAAATGTCCCGTGACGAGACTCGAACCAGCGATCTCGTGAGTATCGCACCAAAACGTTATCGACTAGGCCACGGGTCCAGTTGACAATCGTATTATATCTACTGGATTTAACTGGTGAGTGAAACTTCAACATCAATTATCTCGGTAATTTATGAACGTTGCGTCGAACTGCTCCAAAATTTTCTTATTTAAAGTCCAAACTACACGTACCATAAATATCAAAAATTACAAAAATTCGATTACCTTACCTTCTCCTTGTGAGAAACAGAAAAGAAAAATAACAACTACAGAAATGAGATTTGTAAGGGAAATGGGATATAAAAGAAGGAAAGATAGGATTAGAAACATAACACTCAGAGATAAACTGAAACTGTTACCAAGGGGGACAATAGATAAAAAGCACAACTGGATTGGTATGGACACGTGAAAAGGATGCCGGGACAAAGAATAGTCAAACAGGCGTTTGAGGTCAAGACGAACAGGAAAAGACCAAGATGGAGGCCGGGACGTACGTGACTAGATAAGGTGAAAGGTGCATTGGGTAAAACAGGAGTATCGTGGGAGGAAGCGCAACAAGCCATACCAGATAGAAAGAGATAGAGGGAAATATGCAACAAGTCAATATAGAGAACTAAACTTCACACCCCCAGGAAAAGGGGTAAAAAAGGCTTAAGGATTAAGTAAGTAAAGTAATATTATCAGAAATTTTTCTACCGTAATGGTGTAAGGTACATATTACATCTCATTTTAGTTTACTACGTGTACAAATTTTGTCCATTCCCTTTTGTTTAGGTCTTTTCTTTGCTTCTCCCCATATCATATTCCTTTTCTTGAGAATTTCTGTTATATCGTCCCACGTTCTCTTGGGTCTTCCTCCTCCTTTTCTATTTGGTACTTTTGTTTCCTATATTTGTTTCATCTGTCTGTCATTGTTCGTCCTACAGACATGTCCAAACCATTTGAGTTCATTTCTTTCAATTACTTTGTCGATTGTTTCCACTTTCAGTCCTTCTCTGACCACACTCTTCCTGATTTTGTCTCGTTTCGTGATTCGTTTCACTCTTCTCGTCTATTCATATCCATGGCGTTTAATCTACTTCTCAGTGTTTGTGTTAGGACCCAACTTCCTCTTCCATAAGTTAATATTGGCCTAAAGATAGTTTTGTACGCTGTCACTTCCTTCTTTTTAATTAACGCTCTGTTTAGGCCATGGTACATGAGTGATGCATTGGTTAGTAGTTCATTAACTTCTTCTTCTATAGCTCCCTTTTTTTCTATATTTATTCCTAGGTATTTGTATACTTCTACTTGCTCAAGTCTCTCATTGTCCAGTTGTATATTTAATTCTTTAATTATTTTATGTTGTCTCCAATGCTAATTACTTTTGTTTTGTTTGAATTTATTTTCATTCTTCTCTTCTTTAGTTCTTCTGTCCAGATTATTAGATGATTATTAGATGTCTCTGTAGTTCTTTTTCTTGATCCGCAAATAAAACCAAAATCGTCAGAAAATGCACATTCCGATATTCTTGTTGGTTTTAATTTGTTATAACCTACATGTAGCTTACGTATTTTACATTCTGCAGCCCTTATAAGATCATCTATGATAGGCAGGAACAACGTGGGGTTCAAGACCCCGCCTTGCTTTAGTCCATCATGAATTTCAAATATGTCCGAATTAAGACCCTCTTTCCGTACATAACATTTATTATCTTTGTATAGGCTGTATATGGCCTCTCTTAATTTTGATTGTATACTTCTTTTCTCCATAATTGTCGGTACTTCTTTTTGTGACACATGGTCAAAAGCCGTTTCGAGGTCCAGGTAGGCTGCATATATCTTTGATTTCATTTTACCTGCTTTTCCCACGAGCTGCTTTATTGTAAGAACATGGTATTGGGTTGATCGTCTTTTCCCGAAAGCCGCCTTGGGATTCCGCCCAATTGTTTTCTGCTACAGGTTATTTTTCATATTTGGTAGTAGAGTGTTTCACCGGTATTAAGGCATCTTTGTTACGTGTATGATAATTATGGTTCAGATGGCCAAATGTACTTTGGTTATCATGCGTGAAACAACACACTTTGTATACACATAACACATAAATTGTCATTATATTAGGATGCTTAAAAGATGACCTATAGAAGTCCTTAGATGCTAGCCAAGACACTGCCCTCACCGCCGTCTTTTACACCAGAAAAACAATTTCAACATTCATGTTCGCAGTAACGTCTAGTACACTATTTCCGTAGTACAGTAGCTGGATAGGTTTCTAAGCGCAAATAGTACATTAGACAGGAAAAGTACCTCAAAAGATAGGTTTAATATAAAAGTGAGAGGTGTAGACACGTATTCTTTAACCGAATCTAATAAAAAGGTAAATATATTATCCAATTCCGATGAGTGTGGTTTTCTAGGATTGGCAATGTAAGTTGACATTTTGTTGGGGCATATTGGTGTTAGACATAATGAGCGCGGTGCCCTGGATAAATACATTCGTCTACATCTGTACAGTCTGTCATGCTGTTCGATAAATTTTCGACCAATTGTTTGAAAACATTCATTAAAACTATTGGCAACTTATACTCATATTACTTTCCGCTTGTATTCTAACATTTTGCTTCCGTATCCTCCCCCTATTCAAATTTTAGTTTATTACATTCCACATTGCCTTATTTTCGTTACCTGCAGTAGCGATTTTGTTATCGACGTAAGTTCTTTTCATACTGTTCCATGCTTTATTGTATGCGAAATTCAACTTCGCAAAAGTCTCTCTAAATACAGGAAACCTGCTACAAAGGTTACCGAATCATGAGACATGCGTTTTCAATTCTTTTAATTCGGGTGTTAATTTTTGATTGTGATGAATTCTAGATTTCGTTTTTCTTAGTGAAAACGATTCATTAAGGTAATGTTGAACAATTCCAGTAAAACTACCAAAACCCTCATCAACACAGATTTGAATAAAAAGCGATTTCTAAGATTCCACAGCCAGGGCCTCTCTAAAACGCTGCACATTATTGTGAGGAAAATATCTCCGCTCGACAAAGAAGTGCGATGATAGTATTCGCGACAGTGTAAAAGAAATCAGTTGTGCAAGGTGATCCGATATATAGGTTTCTATAACTTTCGCTTGACATAATTGAAATTTACTGATAAATAAATTATCGATGCAAATACTACTTATCGGAATTACTCTCGTTGCCTCATTAATCGAATGCAGTTGATCGAAGGGCTAAATGTAATAGTACAGTATTCATATCTAGTTTTTTGATGTATTTACCCGAGCAATATCTAAACCAGAAACCAATGCTAGAAAAGATTAAAACAAAGTAATTGAACTGGTACGGGTATGGTGAAGATGAACTCAGACTGACTGGTAAAGAAGATATTTGATATGGGACGACCTAGAAAACATAAGAAAGGGAAGACCTAGAACGGAATTGATGGACCAAATCCAAGAGTACGGGAAGCGATATGGATAAACCCTAGAAGGCCTAAAAAGACTAGCAGAAGACAAGGATAGAATGAAAGAAATGCACAAGAGAAGACACGGAACCCCAATCCGATGCCAGAAAGGGCATTTACGATCTGATAAGGGATCTACCCTAATTAGACGCGCAAAAAAATGACTATTTTGAAGAATTTTTTATGGGTTTATATTATAAATATTGATATACAAAGTGTTACCTTATAAATACACTATTAAAATACACACAAAAATTTTTTTTTCAATTTATTATCGTCAGTTTTTGTAGAGAAAAATGGCGGGAAAAAAGGTCAAAAAAAAAAAGATGGGTGTGCGCCGTTGATGAAATCTCTGGAATGGATGATCGGGAAAAAAATGGTTTTAGATTCAGTAGGTTAATAGCTATAGCGCATATCATACGATTTTGGATTTTTTCTAAAATGAACAAATGGCGGCCATTTTTCGAAAAAACACGAAAAATCACGTTTTTTTCATCGTTTTTTGCGAAAACAAAAATACTTCAACCCAAAATTTTAAAAATCGTATGATATGCGCTATAGCTATAGTCATAAAGAACATGTGGTAAAATTTTGGTAAGTATCGGTTCAATAGTCTCGAAGATTTTATCAACAAGCCGTCCAAAAACGTCATTTTGTACCAGCTACTCATGTATACAAAGGCAGCTAGGCGGTACCGCTCCGAGCGGTGCAAATTAGCGCGCTCAGATAGCGAAGTAAACGTCGCTCAAAAGTACACTTAGACTGCTCAGATATTTATAGAATTTTA
Source organism: Chrysina gloriosa (assembly GCA_038088585.1). NCBI lineage: Eukaryota > Metazoa > Arthropoda > Insecta > Coleoptera > Scarabaeidae > Chrysina > Chrysina gloriosa. The sequence continues at coordinate 11,040,055 of CM076095.1, forward strand.
GTATGATACTTTTACCATAAATATGTACACTTTCGAAAAATGCCATAAAAAACGATTTTTTGAAAATTCTAATTAGGGTAGACCCCATAGAGGAGAAGTTAGTGGATCATGCTCGAAAATCACAGAAATACGTCGCAAGCTATTAATAAAATGATTTCTAGTTTGTAAGTATGCATGTCAATCAATTCTCAGAAGAGTCCTTTACGATATTTTTGCTAATTTACGGATTCAAAAAAGTTCTGGAAGGAAAACTTATCATAAATTAATATTACAATCTGCCAACCTAAGTAGCTCTTTAAATAATAAAATTTTAGGACCTCTCAATGGAGTAAGCAACTTTCTAACAAGTTAAATATACTCTTATCTTTACACAGTTTCTTTTGAAGAGATGAAAACTTACAAGGGAAGATCCCGAACCCGGAAATTCCAAAAATTTGAAACTTTGGGAATATATACAACATATATAGGTGTACTATACGCAATTTTTTTTTGTGCCGACATTCACTTTGAAGGGGTGAAACACCCCATCGAAAATTGACGGATTTTCAATTTTCTCCACACAACTCCAGTAAAAGAAAGATAGAAGATAGGTGTAAATGCAATAGTTGCAGCATACATCAAGATCTTTCAAAATATGTGACTATCATATATACAGAGTGTTCCGTTAAGCCTTGAGCTTATACTGCAGATGTTTTTGTTACAATACAAAGAAAAGTTTGAGATATAATTTGTGTGACTTTTAATTCTGCTTAAAACTATGTAGGGTGTTCTAATGTACAGAGTGTTCCAGAAGTAAATATCACCCTATCCTTGGTTATATCTAACAGAACTTCATATATTATATTATAATATATATGTATATATATATTATTAAATACTTATTGCAAGGAATGATCTCAATCCCGCAAATTTAAAATATGAAATTTGAGAATATGTAAACCACATATAGAGGTGCGATACAAATTTTTGCTGCAAAGTTAATGAAATTTACTGTATATCTTTGCGGTACTATATTTATTAGATAAGACATGGTTTTGTGTGATAATATTCGAAGTTTTTATCTAATGGTGTAAACATGTTTTTATAAAAACGCAATAATCAACAATGCAATGATAGATGATAACGTTGCTTATATAAATTCCCCACCTGACATTAATAGTATTTGTTGTTTGACTGTGTAACAAACCTGTGGTGCTGAAAATAGTTGTCGTAAATACTTTAAATGTAATTCGCTTGCTCATGGTAACATTTGACGTTGCCAATAACAATAATCCAACACCTGTGAATAACCACGACGTGGAATTACACGACATAATAAAGGATATGCTTCTTGACGTTCAAAAAGATAATTCATTTTCGCTGGAAATTGACACAACACTAGAATTTTTGAATCCAGTTAGACCACATTCCGTAGACTTCGTAGATGATGTATACGCACCTACACGCGAAGAAATTTTAGAAGCGATGGAAGCTGAAGACGAACAGTGTGTTCCAGAAGAAGGCGGTATTGTTACTTTGGAATATAAAACCAAAGCTGTTGAATACTGGCAAAGTGGGAAAACGAAGCGACTTACGTTAGCAACCGTCCAAAAGAAATTTCGAAAAGTTTCAACTCTCCAACAATTGTACACGTAAACAGTGAACTCCATTTAATATAACAACGATTTGTCTTTATTTTCTTTTATTTGTTCTAGATGGGAAGAAACAGTAAACCGGGGAGGCACACGACGGGAAAAATTGCTACAAATTTCGGAAACCGTTTATAATAAGTTTGTAGAGAGTATTGATTCGGGTGATATTATTCATGATTTGGACATTCAAAGATGGGCTCTGCAAGCTAATCAAGGAATAGATTTAGAAAACTTTAAAGCATCCCGGCATTGGGTCTGGAATTTTAAGAAAGCGTATAGAATAGTTTCAAGAAAAATAAATAAATTTATTACGCGATCATATGGTACAGATTCCGAAAAGCTGAATGAAATCGCTTCAACATTTGTTAGCCATGTAAAAGATCACATAAAACAAGTCGGAGAAGATAATACATTCAATGCCGGTGAAAGTGGCTTTAATCTAGAGCTTCATTCTGGTCGCACGTTAGCTGTGCAAGGTTCAAAAAGGGTTACAACAGTTGCGCAGTCAATATCCGCAACAACACATAGTTATACCATACTTCCCACAATATCAGCTTCTGGAAAACTTCTTTCCCCTCTATTTATTGTCATGAAAGAACAAAGTGGTAGTTTCGGTCCGCGTGTAACACAGTCTTTGTTTGAACCGTGGAATGTTTATGTAAGGGCTTCAACGTCGGGAAAATTAACAAAAGAACTGTTTAATGAATGGCTCACCCGTGTGTATGTGCCAAATGTGGGAGCTCAGAGCGTGTTATTCTTGGACTCTTGGACTGGTCATTGTCCTGCTACATTACAAAAGAGTATACCATCAAACAAGCATGTTGAAATATTGACGATACCGAAAAAAACTACGGCAATGATACAACCACTAGATGTATATGGTTTCCGCATATGGAAAAATTTTCCGATCTTGTGCTACTGTTTGGTTATGATATTGTATTGCATGAACGCAATAATGTTATCAAATTACAGTCCCTTATTCACAACCAACTTTCGGCACCAAAGTATCACGATGTATTTACTTATGCTTGGTATAAAAGTGGATACATTGATGAAACACCAAATAAGTTTGAAAATCCGGTAGCTTTTGCTTTTAGACAACAGGATTTTATACATCCTGCTAGCTGTTCCATATGCAGTGCCCAGGCCATCTTACGATGTGCGTGGTGCAACGAATTCCTATATTTTAAACATTTCTTTGAAGAATTTCATCACCACACAGAATAATTATTCATTTGCCAGTATTTCACTACATAATAAATATGACCAAAAGATGCAAAGTGTTATCTACAAAAATTTCCTATATATCTTATACTTTATGACTAATCAGCTAATCACATATAAATTATATTGATGTACTTATCAATATCTGTATTGCTTAAAATTTTAAAAATATTGATATATTTGTTATCGCTTAATAAAATCGATTAATTGTAAGATATAACTTTGGTCTAAAAACTAACCTTTTCCTCTTACAACAGCGAGTGATTAAATCAAATTAATAAATTGCGCATTACATATGTCTTCTACATCTTTCCAAAACCAATACTTTGGATGTTATTATCAAACAAAACAATGTCTTATCTAATAAATATAGTACCGCAAAGATATACAGTAAACTTCATTAACTTTGCAGCAAAAATTCGTTTCGCACCTCTATATGTGGTTTACATATTCTCAAATTTCGTATTTTAAATTTGCGGGATTGAGATCATTCCTTGCAATAAGTATTTAATAATATATATATACATATATATTATAATATAATATATGAAGTTCTGTTAGATATAACCAAGGATAGGGTGATATTTACTTCTGGAACACTCTGTACATTAGAACACCCTACATAGTTTTAAGCAGAATTAAAAGTCACACAAATTATATCTCAAACTTTTCTTTGTATTGTTACAAAAACATCTGCAGTATAAGCGCAAGGCTTAACGGAACACTCTGTATATATGATAGTCACATATTTTGAAAGATCTTGATGTATGCTGCAACTATTGCATTTACACCTATCTTCTATCTTTCTTTTTACTGGAGTTGTGTGGAGAAAATTGAAAATCCGTCAATTTTCGATGGGGTGTTTCACCCCTTCAAAGTGAATGTCGGCACAAAAAAATTGCGTATAGCACACCTATATATGTTGTATATATTCCCAAAGTTTCAAATTTTTTGGAATTTCCGGGTTCGGGATCTTCCCTTGTTAGTTGCTGTTGTTGTACATCAAGTATTAATTAGCGAAGCATATAATACGAATCCTGTCATCTAGCACAATTGACAAAGGAATGATAAATTGATATGATCAATAATTGTTTATAAATAAGTCTTCAATTTGCTTAGATTTATGTATAAGTATCCGTCAAAGCGATATTTTTTGTTGATTTTAGTTATGCACATAAATTAACTTACCATTTGATGACATACGGTTGTAAGCGTTGTTAAACTGGTGACTCCTATCGGAGTTGAAGCTGACACTTTGATTTGTCTGGAAATATAAAAACCAACTTCAGTTTGACCAGTTTAACACAATGGTTTTGGCAATTATAATAATATTGGTCATAAGTAGAGGCCGGATTATATGCAAAAAAAGTGGAAATATGGGCATAAATATGCAGATGTTTTGGCCTAAATATGCACTTTCTTATGAAAAATATGCAGATAAAAAAATAGGAGTAATGCTAGAAAATATAATACTATAGAAAAAATATTCTATTATGTTTACTACAAGTTTATTTATAACATTTTACAACATAAATAACTCTGAAAACAATTTACAATTACATATATCTCAAAGTTTTCAATAGAAAAATTGTGGCGCTTGTCTGATAACATGTATTTATATATTGAAAAGGTTCGTTCTACGTCCACGCTTGTTATAGGAGCATATTTCAAATTAGAAATATCCTCTATTGTCAACTTAATATTTTCTACTGACTCACCACACAAAATTTTAGCAATATCTTTTAGCTTTTTAAAACTCTCATTTTTTCTATTACACTTAAAAAATAATACACTGATTTTCCCATCCTTCCTTTAACATCAAAACATAACTTTTTAAATTTGTTTATTATTTCAACGCTCTCAATTAGCGACATAAATTGTTTTTCCAATTGCAATATAGACGTGGAAATAAAACTGTAAGTGGCTTTAATAAACGCCAACTGTTGTGTATTGTGTATCGCTATCAAGATCCATAATAATTGTCTTTATTTCTTCATAATGATTTGCATGAAAAATAGCAGCTTCCAACCACGTCCCCATCGTGTGATTACTGGTTGAGGAGGAAGCGTAATACCGGGTAGATGCTATTTGTAAAACAGAGCTCATAATGGACACTTTAAAAACACTTTCTTAACACTACTAATTAAAGTATTTACCAAGGGAAAATGGTTTCTTACTTCTTCTGCAACACGATTTAGTCCGTGCGCCAAGCAAGTTGTGTGAATTAAATTTGGGTAAAAGGTTTTCAAGTTGCAAGCTGCCTTCACCATGTTTGGTGCGGCATCCGTTAAAAACAATAGAATTTTTTCTGTTGGAATCGATTCCGGTAAGAAAAAGGTTGCCAGTTCTTCCTGTATAAACCTTGTTATTATCAAATTATTTGCCTTTTCCAGCTGTTTGGATGAAATTAAATAAGATTTTGTTGGAACCGATACGTTAAGGATACCTATCATTAAATGAACTATGTATGGGCCCACACTATCAGTAGTTTCATCTGCGCATATGTAAAGGTAATTGTTTGACACAGCCTTCTTAATGCTACTCAATGTTTCTTCATAGATACGGTGAATATAATTTTTCTTAAGGTGCTCTCGTCAGGAATATTATATTTGCTGGTGTACTTTTGCAAAAATAACTTGACATTTAAATTGTTTATTTTATGTAGTGGAATATCTGCCGACACAAACATTAGGCACAAATCTTCATTAAATTGTTCTTGTTCCGATTTTTGGAGATTGATAGCAAACATTGCGGTAATGTTTGCTGACCCTTCTTCGCCAATTTCATTTTTGATAGTTTTGCAGCATGAGATGGAGTTTTAATGTGCTGGTCGACTTGAAACTTTCTCTCACTTGTAACCTGCATAAAAAATATCACATCATCAGTTCTTATAAAATAAGTGTTAGTAAAAGAAATCGGAATAAACGACATTTAATAAAATAACCAACACAACGCTTCGACAAATAATTTTATTTTAAAATAATTTTTATTTAAAAATCATCAGCAGAATACGGAATATCAGATATTCCGTATTGTGCTGACGATATGCGAAAAATACGCATGAAATATACATCTCATTTTACTCATTTTAAAATAAAATTATTTGTCGAAGCGTTGTATTGGTGATTTTGTTAAACATCGTTTAAAAACTATAGATTAATAAGAGGAAATAAACTTAAATTTTACTTACAATCTTGCTGCATTCTACGCAAAATACTTTTTCTCCATCCATACGCAATTCTGAATAAGATGTATCCATCCAGGGAGTCGCTATATTTTCGGCATTTTTGCTATTATAATTAATAACAACCCACAAGTTTACACTTCGAAAAACCAACGTAAAATGACGTTTAAAATAAATAAGATTTCTTTCGAATATGGGAATAAATTTCTCCGAATAACAAAGAAACACCTGTGCTCCTAATTTTCTGGTAAAATGTATTTTTGTATTTTTTTAGTTTTTTTTAGTTTCAGAGAATTAGCTTTTCCTTGAATTCTGTCCCGGTGTAGATGTACGGGAACAGCATTAATAAATTTTTGGAAGCGCTTATCGGAAAAGTATCGAGAAGAGGCTTCATAGAATGCTATTTTTAATTTAAAGAGGGCTGTTTAACTCTTTGTTTGTTACAACCACGACATATTTTTAGTAATGCCTATCCTATAATAGATTACATCCAATAAATAAATAAAACTCGGATACTTCAAATATGCTGAATTACTACAAAATATGCAAACAATATACAAAATGTATATATTATGCAAATATGCAAATTTATGCAAACTGCGTATTATGCGGCCTTTAGTCATAAGCTATAGTAAGTAAGTTTATTGTTTGTAGTTCGGATTACAACAGTCAGAGAATAATTCAAATACTTAATAAGCCATTCTGACAATATAAGTAGGAAGTAAATTATTCAAATATTGCCCATTATAACAAAAAAAAAAAAAAAACTGTATAGATAAAAGTAAAAAAATAAATATAAATTATGTAAATGATAAGAGACCAATATTTAAGACAAAGAAATATATACATACATAATTTAAAATTGTGTGTCTAAAAATTCTTTTAATGATTGTGAGTGAAAAGCATCTTTCAATAAAAGCGTATTTAATGTCCGCAATGCCCTAAATGTGTGCCCCATATGTGTTCAATATCTGCTATTATTGTATATTTTAGACCGACAATAACTCATTTTTCCTGGTGTTTTCTTTATGTTTATGCACTTACTTTACCAGAGTAAGTATATCTACATATCGATGGTAGGATAAATGTTATTTCTCACACGCATGAATCTGTACAGCTCTCAGTCTGTTTCAAATTGCATTCTAATGGCAGGTTTCTGAAGCATGAAATTCGCTACTATTGACTCATCTGATACCAGAACTTGATACCGCAGGACAGTACACTATGAAAATTGGCATAGTCCCCCCAAACTTGGCGGCTTGATGAGTAACTATCTCTTTTGTCTGCTTATAATGCAAATTGCCTCTTTCCAAACCAGATAACTTCAATGACTCTTATCTTATTTAGACATTTTTTACTCATACCTCTTGAACAGAAAATACTTTGTTATTTACTTGGGCCATGGCTCTGACACCTTCACTCCATATTCTGCGGTGCCGTAGGACAGTAATTGGGACCCCCATCATTTCCTATTTTCATTAATGAGCTATGCAATACATTGTCCTGTCTCAAATGATTATTTGCTGACGATTTGAAAATGTACACTTTAATAAATGACTGCTTTGATTGCGGGTACCTACAGAGTCAACTTGACGTATTTCAAAACCGCTGCTTTGATAACACTGGTCAACACATATTTTGCTACCAGCCTTTTTAGCTGTTCTTAACTAATTCTGGTGCGCTGAATCAAAAAATACCATCAGATTTTCTCCATCAGCTCGTCTTTAAAAGATGTGAACACGTATTTGTATTTAGCTAGTCTTATTCCCGCATATAAATATTGGTTACAACACAACCTATAAACAACGCACAAATAAAAAAGAAAATAAGTTTATTCTATAAAACAAATATTTACAAATGTTATTACCCAAAATAAATCTTTACAGTAGTTGGTAACTAATTTAAAAACTTTCGTTTGGGCGCTTTTCTTGCGTATGTTTGAAAAGGTTTGTCTCTAATACTTCAGCAGTAATCAGCCATTGTGTGCCCCATCTGCCCTGGGACCTTTCTTCCATTATTATGATATTCTGGTGGAATCGTTCGCCTTGCTCCTCACTGAAGCCGCCAAGATTTGCAGGTAATCTCTCTAAATAAGTGTGGAGGTAATGGATCCAACATTTGAAAAGTATTAAGCATATCTTCCAGTATTTGTTACTTATAAATACTTATAAATATCAAGAAAATTTTGCACAACTTTAAATAAAGAAAATCATTGGACTAATTTTCAGTAATTGATACCGTGAAGTGTCGGTCTTCAGTTACTTTTTCTGAGGTCCATCAAATATTTTTGCTTTTAGTTCTTTATTACTGATTGCAGGGAGTTGTTTACCAAATATTCAACACAAAGACCATTTTGATATAAAGCTTGCACGAATTGTTTAATTAGTCCTAGTTTAATGTGCGAGGCAGACAAAATTTTTTTTTCTCGTTCTAGTAATGCTTCATTAATAACATTGGCTTTTCCCTCTAGTAGACCGTCTTTGTTAGCCCAACTTCTTTTTATCCAATGTTGATCTTTCGCTCTACTGTCGCAAAGACACGAAAAACAAGGATATTTTGTATATCCACATTGCTGTCCTAAAAGGAAATTTGCCATTTTTCGATCAACACACGCCCATTTGTGTAATAGTTAATTTTTTATCAGAAGTAAAGATATTGTTTTATAATCCTCTTTCATCTTTGTGGAATTCCCAATTGGAATACTTTCAAATTTATTTCCATTGTGTAAAAGAACACACTTCAGACTTCTTCTGGAACTATCTATAAAAGTCGCTAATCAGTTGATGTGTACTATGATATGCCCATTTTTTGTAATAGTCCATTTATGTCGTTGCAAAATACCAAGTTATCTTCCTGAGAATAAAATGGCAGAGGATCATTTTCTCTGTTACGGTAATACGTAATTGCTGTTTCCGGAAGATTATTTTCATTAAGTCTAGAAGCAAGCAACTCTGAAGACTCCTTTGAAAGGTTTAAATCTCTAATAAGGTCATTTAATTCTTCTTGGGTAAACCTTGCTGGACATATGAAGTCTCTTTCAAAGTCACCATCCTCATGTTTACAAGAAGACATTTCATCATCATCCTCTAGTAATATAACATATGTTACTGAATATTGGAACTGGTATTTCTTCTGAATGTGGAATAGGTCTTCTAGCTGTATTCAAATTGGGATATCTCCATTTATATCGATTATTCCAATTAATACCCTTTATATTCACTAAACAGAAGAAACAATCGTCAAAATGGTTTCTTGGTTCCTCCATACCATGGGAATCCCAAATTTGAAACACTTTCTTTATCCTTTGGTCTACTGGCGCAGGCTTTCTCAACAGATGATTTGCCGGCAACATGTGAGGCCGAAGTGTTTCCTTGATCTCTTCTAGATGAACACCAAAATAGGCCATCTATGCCTTTTTCACAAACTCACTAATTGGTTTTCTACACTCTTTTAATACGTATTCGCCACATATATAGCAAAAAAATGTCTAGATGATTAACACAAATACGTCTGCTTGTAGAAGCCATAATTCTAATAACAGTTCTCGAACAAACACACTTGCAAGAAAGCTTAAGTTTAAACTGAATCAAGGATTGACACGTTGATATCTTTATACTTATCTATGCAGATTTTATTGGAAAGTGAACCTTAAATACCATTTATACCGTTATTTTCATAAATCCTTTATGACGGACATTCTTGAAAACTGTTCATTGCATAAACATATTAAAGCCGCTATTCTTGGAAACAATTGGGGGCAATGAAGGCAATATAAGATGATAAACTAATAGTTTCTTACTTAGAAAGATTAGAGAAGTAAGAAACAATTGTAATAAACAACTAAAATTAAAAAGAATGTCTGTTCAGAAGGTTTATTGTAGTAGTATGAATGAAAATATATGAAATATTTAATTTTTGTCTGCCCCAATAACTAGAACTGAAACAAGAAACAGAATGGTATTTTTGAAATCAGAGTTCTTGAAATATTTAAAATCAGCTTTTTCGTTGATGCTGCAAAAAAAAAATATTGTCGGGCTGTGTTATCGGAATTCATGATTTTATTGTTGTAATAATCTTTTGCACTATTACTATAGCTTGTCTTGAATAAACTTTTGGCGTCTGATGCTCTCTATTAACTAATGGATTCTTAGGAACTATTACTGCATGTGCATTCAAACCATTTTTCATGCGTTTCACCTCTGTTGTCACTAAATGCTCGTCCCTAAATTAATCTTTCGTTAGCTACCTTTTTCTGAAAGCCATTTGTTGTAGCATTGTAAAATCATTTAAAAATGTAGTACACATTTCAGGCTACAGGTCAATTGAATTGTTGTCATCGATATCGCTGTAACATTATACATATTGAATTTAGATCTGCCTTCGTGGTTAAAAGTTCTTACTTGAAGGTTCTTCCAGTTACTTTTAGATGGACATTCACGTCAAAACTAAAGTAAACAAGTAAAGAATATACATAATCTTTAACTTAATAGGTTTCATCTTTGTTATATTTATACGTGAAAACCCGAAATCTAAGGATCAAAGACACTACTTTTAGAACACAACATAATTTAAGAACCCTAACCTTTGAAAGTAACAATAAAAATCCTTAATAATGGATTTTAAAGGAGACAATCTAAATAAGTAGACTAAACAGCTGTTGTAGTTCATCTAAAAAAACTATTGTCGAAATACATTCAATGCAAATGCTTACATTAGTTCTTTTAGCACTTTTTTAACTGATAATAAAGCCATTCTTTACAGCTTTACACCTCGTATAAATCGGTTTACGATCACAATTATTACGCGTTTATTAATTTCTTTTTTTATAATCGTGCTACTAAACACTGCAGTCTTCAGCGTGTATCTACGTAATCTACGGACCCACCCGTGTATTTTAGTGAGCTCGTTCCTGAGGATTTACAAAGCACAGTCAGTATTTTAGGAATGCCTTTCAAGACAAATATTTTATGGCCCTATTTTGACAGCGAACATCTTAAGGGGGATTTGTCTTAAAAATTATTTGGGGTTTTCTAAGTTCAACGTATCTAATTTTTGTGAATCGAGTAAGAGAATGAACGCGAACTGTTTCATAATTTCGATTGGCTACGTTACAAATACGTATAATATAAACATACACGTAACAGGGCTGTAGCCAGGGGATGACACGCTGCCAATGCCTTTGGTCCCCCTGGCCGATGTAACATTCAAAGACCGGATTATGTGTTTTTTTTGCATATCGATAACTATCAACGGTACAATTGAACGCTTGAAGCTCTACACAAATTAGGATAAATAAAAGTGTTTAGCACTGATTTAATTTTACATATTTAGAATATTTTGGCTCTTTTTTTCTACATATTTCGAATATTTTAACATTATGAAATTATTCGACACATTCCTCCTTTTGAAAATCGCGTTATCTTTATAAAAATATAGTAGACGATTTTCTGTGAAATTTACATCGTACGATACCGATGTTTCGTTAAACATAATAAAATAAATATAACTTAAATAGGGATTAATGCTTATTCCAAGAAATTTATGTTTCTACATTTTTCTAAGAAATTGTTAATTGCTTCCACACGAAATATCATGTTCAATACCGAAGAGCAAAGATTACTTTGTTACGGCTTTTAAAAATAAAAATCGGAAATGAAACGAATAGAGTTGACTTCTGATTGGTTAAAAATAATTAGGCGGGTGATGTATACGTTTCTGCATTTAACATTTAATAATTTTCATTTGCAAACACCGAATAAAGTGAAGTGTTACCGAGTGTTATCTGAAAATGCCAAAATGCCAAAAGACCGTTCTTGAATTACTTTTGAACCAAGAAAAAGTATTCTGCAAAGCGTGTGGCAAAATGGTAAGTTGATAATTGTACAAAACAATTTAATTTAATTTATTTAATTCAAATTACATGTTTATTTTGTAAATTCTAGTCTGCTATACAATTGGTTCAAAAATTTTCTTTGGATTGCTGAATAAAATTTTCCAGCTTATATCTAAAAGGATGTATGCATCTTCTACTATAATTTTCTTCTTTTATAGATTCCATGTTCATAAACAAAAGTTAGAAAGAATCAGACAATCAAAATTAGTACAAATGTCTGTAGGACAGTCACTAGCAGGGTTATCTTCACCTCCAAAAAAGCAGGGCGAACAACAAGAATTTAATTTGGAATTAACCAAAACTTTGCTTTCTGCGAATATCCCGCTTTATAAGTTACAAAGCCTATTTATTTTATACGGATGCTACTTGTTCTTTTTTAGACATAAAAAAGACGGTGGAGTGACTAACTGATTGCTCCATTGAGACTCCATGGCTTGATTTGTGAGGGTTTTCTTGAAACGGTAGCACCACATTCAATTGTTTTCCTTCTGAATTTGCCGGACGACCCTTTGTAAAATTATCTCCCACGTAACCCAAGTCCCTAAATTCTATCTTACTTACTGTTGATCGCGTAATAAGTCGATCAGGATACCTATTATCTTGTGTCCAGGACTTGTCTCCAAAAACCAATCATCACTGAAATTTATATTTTTTGGGTTTCACTCAAACGTGCCATTTTTAGTTTTATATCAATTAATCAAAAGATAAATAACGTTTCTCAAGCCTGTCAGTATAGAATCAACAATACAATTTTAATACAAGTTTATTACTTTTTCGTTTAAAAAGAAAAAATTAGATACAACAAATACGATCGGATTGTGACAAAAGACGAACAAAAACTAAATTTTTACGATCCAAATTCGAAATAAAGTCCTTTTTTAGAACTGTAAATTTTAAACAAAGAATTACAACTAAACATAAATAAAAATTGTTACGTGCACAAATTTCACTTAGTTCAGTTCCGTATTTCATTTAACTTGTTAGAAATATAGGCTCAAATTTTACTCCTTTCGGACAATAGTTATTTCCTAATATCGCTTAACGATATTCCCGTTGAACCCATCATATCGCCGCGTGTTAGTTGCCCTTGAGTTTTTCGAATTCGTCCAATCACGAGAACGCGAAGCGAATCTTAGCTTCGGCGTAGTAACAAAAAAAGAGGGAATTAGGCATTAGGTAGCGAGTGGTAAAAGACCGGTGACGAGATCGGAAGAGGTTATGGCTGAGAAAATTTAAGTGTGTGTATCGTTTATCGAATTATCATCAAGAAAGTATTTACGCTGTAGTGGGGGTACACCTCGTCGTGCCTAATAGAACATCATTGTCTTTATACCTCCCCATCAAGGTATTAAACGAAGGAAAACCGATCGTCTAATCCGTCGGACAAATCCAAAAGATCATTTCCAACATCCGAGGCAGACACAGGATAGAACCTTATGCGATGACATCACCCGGAAGCCATGACAGCTAAGCATTCATTCTATATGTCTTAAACCTCTTCTCTTTGTTTCAAATATTTCGGATATCCTATCAATAATTTCAACTAAATTCAACGTTAATATTCACTAGCTTGTAAAATCATTATTATCTAGATGGCCGGATTTTCTTATTAAATTCATTGATATTCATATATATATCGAAATGCCTACTAGACCTGTATCGTATTTTGCATAACTCACAGTAACAATTAACATCACGTATTTTGTAGTTTATATTGCGAAAGTTTAGATAAAACGTTTTATGTTGACTTACGGTTACCGCACTGTTCGCATTATTTAGCTAATTTTATCTCAAATTTTATGTAGTTTTTCAATGTTTTTAATGAATTCTAACTAAATGCTCAATACGCAAGTTCTTGAATAACCGGGTGTAGTTGTTCAAGTAGAATTTTATTGTTTTCGTAACAGAATCTAAGCATATAGAATCAACGTGTATTCTCCAGCTGATCTTGGTCGCTCCCGACGTCCGACAGTTCTTCGATCGATATAAAGGTATCGATTATTTGACCATGAAAATATATCTGGTAAGTTCTTATGACCTTTATCCCAAATTTCATGGTTGGCACCCATACTATCTTTTTCACTGACAAGACCTGTTGTATTCAACGACCGTTATTTAGAGCTTGAAAAAGAACCGACACGACCTCCCACTGAGCTCAGCACGGCATTGGCTAGCCTGTTGCCACAAGCGTATGTACCGCTTCTTGTTTTGTTCTTGTCGTCTTGTGCACTCTAGCCAATTGTTCCCCTCAGTTATTGCTATCTCGGGGATATAGTAGTACCGCAGTTTTGGGGGTAACAAAATGTTGAGAATACTTCTTTTTCTCAAAAATCTTGTATAACCTATCTCAGAAATCATCGTTCTGTATGCATGATGGCCGACCTCCTTTTGTCACTACTGATAGATTTTTGTGATTTTATTCTAACCCATGCGTTTGCAGTGTATTTATTTCAGTTTTTCATTTGTTTAACTTGGTACAAAACTGGACATGCTAATGCTTACGAAGTACTAGATTGAGATTGGTAGGTTTATCTCAAGTAAGAAAGGTCACACAATTTTTTTGTAAATCTCGGCATATACAAGCTAAAGAATGCAATATGGTAAAATGTATGAATGTACGTCCATTTCGGCGCTACTAGTAATTCAATATCACTCATTCAACTTAATCCGTTGCTTCTAAATTCTGCGAATTCGAAATTTATACCTTATTCGAAACATAGCTTAAAAGTTAAGAAAACTTTCAATTTTCTTTCTTACATAAACAACAAGCTTCCTTTTAAATATCGTTCAAACTTAGAGAACGACGATGGACAAAGGAAATAATTCTGTCAACGATAACGACCGCATATATCCGATTCGCATTTTACGGTTAGCGCTCCACTTCTATTAAGATTTTTCTTTGAAGTTACGATGGAGACGTGGAATTGACAGCATCGTTTGTTACTGCTGGTTATGATAGTAGTAAAATGGTTCGAATAATAGCTTTTCATGTGAACATCGCAATGTTTCGCTATGCTACATTTAATGTATTACATTCGATTTATAGTCGAACTTTAAACTATATAGAGCAGGTTAACATGTGGTTTACGGCAGCGTCCCTCAAGCCCTTAATATTTGCGACCCAATTTTCAATTACAATCCTCATGGCACCCTCCATCCTATACAATATTTTTTACTAAAATCGTTTCTATTCAACTCTATTTTGACGCTAAACCCACAGTACGACCTTAATTACAAACCTTCGACATTATCACGAATAGATAAATTTATTGATATCTGGCAAAACCGATCCGCTGTATTGATAAAACCAGAATTGATGTCTGTCTATTGATCTCTGTCTTACGTCCACCGGTTCGAACATTCTCGCGGCTTCCTAAGAAATTCCGATTTGTCTCGAACATTGTGGAATGTCTGCGCCGCCGCGAAACAAGCAATATTTATACATTTGCTGCACCTCGTTCAATTGCAGCCAGTCTCAGTCGAGTGCATCCTTTTATCGGTAATGTGTATGTTGTAATTTTCACATTAAATACAGTTCAAAGGTATTGTACTCAAGAATGGACTGATTCTTTTTAGTACGTTACCAATGGACACAAAACAGTGTGCTAATTATAATAAAATTAAAAGTGAACTACATACCTTTGTCCAAAAGCATATAAGAATATAAATAATATTGTAATATGTAATTAGAAATAGTGTTGCTAAATAAACTTTATTATTATTATTATTACTATTATTCAAATATACACAGAATCATGGATAAATTTTTACGTTATCGTAAGCGAGCATCAGACGATGGTAAAGCATCAACAAGTACACAGATGAGCATGGTTCCAAAGATAAAATCAAGAAAATATTCCCAAGAATACCTAAATCCTGGGTGTACCAGCGCTGAAGTAAATAAAGAAGAAAGGGCTGCGTGTGTCATTTGCTCAAAAACTTTAGCAGGAGACAACATTAAACCGAAGAAATTTAAACCACATATGGAAACGCTTCATATTGAGTGCGTTAGCCAACCCCAAGACATTTTCTAATTAAAATTAAAATCATAAGAAAAGGACAAACCATTTTTTTAAATTGTCCACGACAGAAAAATATTTGTCTCTCACAGAGTTTTGTATAAAATAACCAGACGTAAAAAGACCCTCACACTATTTATGAAAAGCTTATTATGACAATTGCAGTCCATGCCTCTATTAAATGATGCTGTTGCCCGTCGAATTGGTGATACTTTAATATGTATCATCATTCCTCCTTATACCGTGAGGTGTCGGGATAGCACTCTATATGTGGTGCGAAAACGTGGAACGAAACGAAAGTGGATCTGATTACCTTTCTTTGCAGTTAATAAAATTGTGTTGTCCGTTCATTTTGCCTCATGTCACCAATATTATCAATTCTTATATACTGTCTAATACATTTCCTGATTTATGGAAACATGCTATCATTATTCCCCTTCCTAAGAAATCTAATGCTGAGCATTTCTCTGATTTGCGACCAATTAGTTTGCTTCCTGTTCTATCTAAAGCATTGGAGAAAGTCATGAACCTTCAACTCCGAACATATCTAAATCTTTATAACATCATACCTGAGTCTCAATCTGGATTTAGATCTGGACACAGTTGCACAACGTGCCTCTTAAATATTACTGATAATCTGATAACTGCGCGTGATAATGGTTAAGCTTCTGTACTTGTATTGCTTGACTTTAGCAAGGCCTTCGACACTCTGAATCATGATGTTTTGTTGTCCGTGCTGAGCTATATAGGACTGTCTGTGGATGCGCTTCAGTTCTTGAATAGTTATCTATCTAAAAGAACTCAGAAAGTTAGAACTACGAATGGCGTCTCCGATCCCATTCCAGTATCGCGTGGTGTCCCGCAGGGGTCCATTTTGGGCCCATTGCTCTTCATTATTTATACCTTCTTACTACCAAGGGCGGTAAAATCATGTAAGATTCATATGTATGCTGACGATGTGCAGTTGTATCATATATTCAACATTGCTGATACGGACCAGGCATTGGGTGATGTCGCAACTGATCTCGATGCTATTTTTGAGGCTGCACTGCGACATTCGCTGATTCTGAATCCATCTAAATCGACAGTTCAGGTTTTTACTGATAAAAAGAGCTATCGTATGCTTTTTGATTCCATTACACTTAGAATTAATGGTGTTGCGGTACCTGTGGTTGAGGAGGCAAAGAATCTGGGTTTAATTATTGACCGCAATTTTAGATTTAATACTCAGGTTTTGGGGTACGTTAAAAATGCTTATTGCGCTTTGAAACTAATTTATCCTCACCGACATTGTTTGTCTAGAAAGATAAAATCAGAGCTTTGTGATTCTCTGGTTTTATCACAATTTAATTATTGTTCGTCGGTCTATGGCCCTTGTTTGACTCAGAATGTGTTGAATAGGGTGCATCGTGTTCAAAACTCTTGCATTCGCTTAATATATGGTTTACGCAAATATCAACATTTGTCTCCTAAGTTGGTTGAGCTGGGATGGTTGAACATGAGGAGCAGATTTTGTTTGCAGGCTGGAATGCTCTATTTCAAAATTATTACATTTAAAGCTCCATCATACTTATTTAACAAATTGAGCTTTCGTACCGATGTTCATCATCTGGGTCTGCGACACAGACATCTTATTACTACGCCCATTCATAGAACTTCTTTATTCCAGCGATCTTTTGCCTACAATGTCCCTAAATTTTATAATAATCTGCCTTTGGAGACAAAGAGTTATTCTTTCGCTAGGTTTAGATCATGGATGCGGGAATATTTGGTGACGGGTCAGCGGTGAGCCTTGTTCTGGTTCCGTTACTGTTTTATTGCTCTTACAATGCTTTCTAATTTTTTAATTTTCCAATTTTCTAATTTTTAAATTTATTTTATCTTATTAATGTTAAATATTTAATTGAGTAATTATGTTCGGTACTAGTGCTTGTATATCAATTCAATGTTTGTGCAATTTGGCAACTGTGTATATGACAGAATTTAGGATTAAGTTAGAATTAGGCATTCTGTACTGTTTATTTTTGCTCATATACTGCAAAGGTTCGACGGAAGATCAGAACACAGTTTATCTGTGTTCTGAGTCGATCCTTTTGGTTTTCACATACAGAGAATGTACATTTTCTTTCTTTTTTTTTCTTCTGTCTTTGTTATATTTTTAATTGTACTGTATTGTTGAAAATAAATTATATATTATTATTATTATTATTATTAAAACTTGCGCTTTTTCTTTGTCCATTGCCAAAGCTTTTGCTTTAGTCCATCTCAAATTCTTCTTTTGCAGTATTTCTGTGATCACTTTGTTCCACGTCTCTTTTGGTCTACCTGTGCATCTCCGATACAAAGTTCTTGTCTCCCATATTTTCCTAACCGGCCTATCACTATCTAGTCTATGTAAATGAACCCAACATCCTTATTGTCGTTCTTCCACTACTTCCACAGCCGGTACAACTTGCAAATTTTCTCTTATTTGCTTGTTTTTAATTCCGTATCCTCTTGTTACGTCTTTAACACCACGTAGATACATCATTTCCACCGCTTGGACTCTGCTTTTCATGGTGTTTGAGAGGGTCCATGATTCACTGCTAAACAGCAAGATAGGTTGGAAGATGGTTTTATTTACAAGCATTTTCGTCTTCATGGATACTTCACCTCTTTTAACAATTGACTTACATATGTTCTAGTATGCTTTTGAAGCATTCTCTCTACGTTGTTTAACGTCTTTTTCTTGATTTCCTTTGCTGTCAATTCCGTGTTGCTGTCCCAAGTACTAAAGTTCTTTAACTTGTTTTATTTCCTTTTCACCTATTCTTATATGGATTCGCTTGTCTTCATTACTTATTATTATCATTATTTTAGTTTTACGGGTATTTATCGTCAAGTTCTTATTATCCAGTGTTTCTTTCCATACACTTAGGTTACTTTGTAGACTCCTCTCATTGCTAGCAAAGCAAAGCGCATTCTGATATACCCACTGTCTGTAAATTTTTGTCGCCTATCTTCACTTTCTTTATTTCTGTAGCATTTTGTTTAATTAGATTATATTTAATTGTGATTTAATTATTTTTTTAACTTACGTGACAGTTCAGTTCAGCTTGATGAATCAACAGATAGTAATAAAAAGCTCATTTAATTGCCTATATCCGATTTTGTGATGGTATGTTAACAGTAGAACTACTTTTCTGCAAACGAATATAATTCAAAGCAACAGCACTTGCATTATTTGCTATTTAAAATAATTTTCTAAACGGGGAAAACGTAGAATGGAAAAATGGCATCGAAATATGCATCGATAATGCTGGTACAATGTCTGGAAGATTCGAAAGAATACAAGCAGTTGTGAAACAAAAATCTCCAAGGTGTGTCTGAGCACATTGCATGATCCACAGAGAAGCTCTGGCTTCCAAAAGGAATGAGTCCTGGTCTAAGTATTGACGGTTGTAACCGTAGTAAATTATATTAAACTGAGACTCCTAAAACGAAAAGAATCTTTTCTGCGCTTTGTAAAGACATGGGTGCGGTACTACTTTATTGCGAGACAAGATGGTTAAGACGTGGGACATGTTTGCAACGTGTTTATGAATTAACGGACTAAATCGCCATTTTTGTAGAAGAGGAAAACCGAACCCAAATCGAGAAGTTTCGAGATGATTTATTTGTGATGCGTTTGAGCTACTTGGTCGACATATTCGCGAAATTAAATACCTTGAATCTTCAACTCCAAGGAGCAAACACGCGGATTGGATACGAGTGATAAAGTTAATGCCTCTTGAACAAAAATTGAAATTGTGGAGCAGAAATTTAAAGAAAGAAAACCTAGAAATGTTTGCAAATGTGAATGAGTGTGTTAAAACTAACAAGCCTGAAGGGCAACGTATGAAAGATGTTTCTGTAACCATTGAAGATCATTTAGTCACGCTAACATAAGAATTTAAGAAGTATTTTCTCGCTGGCGACAATCTGGTAGCAACTTTCGAGTGAGTTAGGGACCCATTTCATAATGCTTCCGAAGGTTTCTCAACTGTCGAAGAAGATATCTTCATAAAGTTCACGGCAAGTGACGAAATCAAACGACAATTTAGTACTAAATCCCTTTTTGAATTTTGAGCGGGAGCAGATTATGAGTTTTCTGCACTGAAAATGGTATGGCATTACCATTTTCAATATCCTACCTTTGCGAAACGGGATTTTCTGCGCTGGCTACTTTCAAGACAAAATATAGATCTCAGCTAAATATAGACAAGGAGTGTCAATTTCAAATATTAGTCTTCCTTTCGAAAAAAATGCTCTGCAAGACAGGCCCAAGAGAGTCACTAACAACACGGGCAACCAAGAAAATTATTTATAAAGACTTTTTAAACAAGTACATCTAAGTCTCATATATTTTTGAGTGCTAGAACCATATCTGGTAAAACCATTTTGTATCACCTACAGTTCACTCACAATATGCCATCGATTATATTTTAAAATGGGGAAAATTTGATATATATATATAAAAAAGAACATTTAACTTAAACCGTACTTTTATTTAATTAGGCTACAATTTTTATTTACCGTAACATCACTTCAATATAAATATTTCAGATGCTTATTTTTTTGTATTTCCTTTTCCTTTTCTCTGTGGAGCTACTTACATAGCTTTTCCTCCGATGCCATGCATTTTGTTTTTCTCGTTGAAGTGCCCAATAACTTGCTTGAATGATATCCAATCCTCCTTTTTCTTTGTACTCATCATTGCTTTAAAGTTGGAATCAAATATCATTTTACGAATATCAGGCCCAACGAAAATGCCTTTTTTTTCGGTTTGGCTTGCGATAAATACGGCAATCTTCCACACAATTATTTCAAACATTCACCATCTTTAGGCAAGGCTTTTAGAAATTGTTATTACATTAGGCTTAATTTGATGTGTAGAGATGGTAGAAGAATCTTTTTAGTTCTACTAAAGTTTTATACAAAATGGTCTTCTCGGCAGTTCTAAAAGTTTTTCGCACGGGACATTGTTTTGTTGACCAATGTCGATTTTTTGCTCTTGTGTCCCACTCACACGTAAAACATGGAAACCTTGTGAATTCGTTTTGTTGACCAAGGATCATGCAAACAACTTTCAAATCTCACATAGCATCCGATCGTGAGCTGGATAGTTAATTTTCTGTAAAATTATACCAAAATTTTCGTAAGTTTTCTTCATATGGACTGAATGAGCAAAAGGCAGTGAACCGTAAGCATTTCCATTGTATAAAAGAACAGTTTTTAAACTAAATTTTGATGAGTGCATGAAATGCCTCCAATCTTCCCTCTTGTATCCCCCGCCAATCTAATTCATTAGACTACCAATATCATGGTGGTAAACCAAATCTTCTTCCTACTTGAAAAACTGAGCAAACTGTTGATCATTCAGTGTATATTGGTAAATAGGTGTTCCAGATGTCAGTAAGTGTTTTTCTTTCAAATCCATGCAATTTTGTTTTTTCCTTAGTGAAATCCAAATCTTTCACTAAATCATTTAACTCAGCTTGTGGTTTTCAATTTTCTGGGGAACACTGAAAGTCGTCATCATCCGATCCACTTTCATCAGATTCGGGTTCACTAGACTATAAGACGTCATCAATAGCCTGAGATGGCTCAGGGACAGGAAATCCCGGTCCATGTCCCACCGGCCGAATAACTGAGGGAAGGTTTGGGTACACAATTACTTTCTTATCTTGCAGTTATACCCAGAAACATCAACTCTGCAAAAATAACAATCGTTTGAATGATTATTTTGCTCTCTCCATACCATGGGTACTGCAAATCTAAACTTTCTTTTCTTTTTTAGATCACTTCCTAAGATCCTCCACACAAACATAACACACCTTGTGAGGACCTAATATTTTCCTTGATCATCGATTTTTACGCCAAAATATACTATACTATATAAGTACACTTTTTTTTTTTTACAAAATCAGTAATGTTTCTTTGATGTTTTTTGAACTACAAACTCACCACATACATAACACAAGTGTTAAGACGGTTTCCACAACCAAGGCTGTATCATTTATCAGACTTGCCAACCTAAACATTTGATTTTACTGCAAGTGTCAATATACATATTAAAATGCACACATATTAGATAAAAAATTAACTTTGTACATATTGAATACTAAAATGTGAAAAATTAGTGGGTAGTACTTTTTTACTATTATTGTCGGACTCGTCACACCAGAAAATATAAGAATTAGGTAAAATTGTTCTTTTTATCGCTGGTCTGTGTATTTATTCAGCTTGTTTTTAATTTAGTATTAAATATTTAGTATTTAATTAAATTAAATACATTCTGCAATACTGGTACAATGCTGTTTATATCAGTGTAAACGTATACTTTATTTTTTATTATGTCAGAATATTGTTAGGCCATTTAAAGTTTGACAGAAGAAAAATAATTGTAGACGTCGAGCCTAACACATTTGAATAGGTAGATTGGGGAATATTTATTTGGTCGATTGTTTTTTTGTACGGTAATAACGTAGAAAAATCAAATTTCATCTACAATATAAATAGCACCATTTTATTTACTTATTCTTTAATTTAATTTCATACTATACAATTAATTCTTTATTTACGTATTTTCCTATCTGAAAAATTTGTTCTTTTGTTTTGATCGTTTCGTAGGTTTCACGAAACTCTTGAAACACATTCGAACTCGTCTGCAAAAGGTGTACAAAAAATCTAAAGCTAGGTGTGATTTACGTCATCGTCCCCTTATGTTATATCCTAATCAAGTGGTATGGAGGAAGAATTTTGTATTATCCGATGCTTTAAAATATTTTACCGCAAAATTAACAGATAAGTATTTGGGTCCCTTTTTGATTCATCGCCGTATCGCTCCCACCACTTACGAATTGAACGATTATGATGGGAATATATTGCACGGTTCGTGGAGTGTCGAACACTTCAAACCGCAACCTTTAGACGCTTAGTTAAGATTGCCCACCTTGTTATCATTAGTGAACTCCCACCATCAACCATTTGAGTTACTCCATGTTGTTCACCGGAACCTTTGCTTCCCGAAACTCTTATATCGGAAGTAATCATTACTTCTTACGCCCTGTAGGCACCGGTAGAGGAATAGTCCTACCACTTCCATTTTGAGCGAGATGGTACAAGTTCCCTATTCATTATGGATTGCACTTTTCATCGTTGGATCGTCGTGAGCACAGCATTTCGTTAGTTTCTTTGCGATTGCCGTATTAGCCAAAATACTACTTCGGACTAGGTAGTTTTATTTGCGTGAGCTCGTTGACACTCCGACATCTTTTCCGATGAATTTCCGATTACGACTTTCCGTTATCATTTTTCGATTTTGATTTTCAGCCATCGTTCCAGATTTTGGACTTTCCGTTATCGTTCCCGATTTTCACTTTCGGATACCGTTCTCGATTTTGTCTGTCTGATATTTTTACCGAATTTGACCTTTTCAGGCCGTGGTTTCGTCCAAAGAAAGCCTGTTCGACTCCACTCAGTGCCTTTAAGGATATGAGTCCGGCATTTCCCTTTACGATTCGCGTTTCTATTTGTTCCGGACTTAGGAAATGATGATCAGTTTGTTTGTTATTTTGTCCTTAGTCTTCAGCTCTTCAGTCTAGGAGTGGGCCGCCCCGCACTCTAAACTTTCTCGGTTAACCTTTTTTTTGTTTGGCCATAGTTTCTGCCGTGGGTGTTTCTTTTGTTTTGTGGGAGGGTGCCCTAAGATTTCAGTATGATTGAGGTCTTATGAATCTAACGCATTTAACCTTACTCTATTTGTCCGTATCCTATCCATTTGCATCCGTTGATTTTAGTTACGTTCCTTTATCCTGTTTATTTCCTTTGTTCTCTTTTGGTTCTTTAATTTCCTGGTTTGCCGGCCGATTTGCCGAAGGGCCGCCGTGGTAGTTGGGTCAAGCGGTCACGTGTGCAGGTGTCTGTGGTCCACTTGTACTTTAATTTTTGGGATTAGGATTTTCGTTAGGTTTTCAGGTTTTTGGGGTATTGGATTTTTACTTTGGTTCTTTCGGTTTCGAACTTCGAGTTTTTAGTTCTTTCAGTATTTTGCTCTACCTTAACTTTTTGGGATGAGCATTCAAGATTTTCATGCAATTTTTTTTTTATTTTGTGTAACGATGGAATTATGATTTTCGGATACATATGTAAAAATTTGCTACATATAGTAGTTTTGTTATCTCCGTTCAAAGGACAATTTCGTGGCGTAGACTGATGCCTCATGCGTTTCATTTAGTCTTACTTTCTTTACAGAATTTTAGTTCAGTTTTCGACCTCGTGATAAAGGGCAGCTTCGTCGTAAGTCCGCATCCATTTCATTTCGTAGTATATCCCTGGCGCCTTCGCCATAATTGTCTTGTTCTCAAGTTGGTGTCCCAGGTGGAGTTGATAGGTCTTTTTGTTTTCTCTTCGCGTAATTTCTATCGTGACAATTATCGTTTTATTTAATCTTTGTTCGTGGCCTTGGGAGTCATCTTGCGGTCAATATCCATTATCTATAGTTCATGGATTTTGCCGATAGAGTGAATTTACCTGCAGAATTAATATTTTTTCCCGTTTGACGTTTTCCGTTTTATTATTCGGGGGTTAGGTCAGAAGATCGTAAATCTTGGCAGTATACACACGTGTTTCGTAGAGTGAATTTTCTTCCAAGAGTTTTTCGTGTGAACCATCGATGTTAACGTAGAAAATTTAAATTTCATTTGCAATATAAATAGCATCATTTTATTTACTTAATCTTTAATTTAATTTCATATTGTACAATTAATTCTTTATTTACGTATTTTCCTATCTGAAAAATTTGTTCTTTGGTTTTTACCGTTCTGTCTAGATATTAAAGACTCGTTGACGTTATTTGTTTTTATTGGATTTTCCCTTACTCCAGCCAACCAACCTTTAACCCCTTTTTTTGTTGAACCCCGTCAGGATTCCTGCTTTTCGAAGGACTACACAGAGAGGTGTAAAGCAGGTGACGCCCTCAATTTTTCGTTTAATTTCCCACTCCCTCACCGACTAGCTGGATGGCACCCTGTGTGCAAACGACCTTCCTGGGGCGGAAATGGTGGCTTGAGGAATTGCCGGACTTTGTCAATAAGAAACGGGGGTACCAATACACGACGTAACAATATATTTTATCGCTTTTCTTTCAGTAAATTAAATAATATTTTGATATTACTTTGACTTCTTTTCTTTCAATATGCGGGCGCACCTCAGTTACTTTTATCACTTTCCTCCCCCAAAGGGGATGCGCTCGACAGGTCGCTGGTTTAGGGTGATATGAAGTGATAAAAGAGAATACGGAAGTATGCAAGATGAAATGTAGGAAGTCTACGAAGTAAATAAGAGGAACACGTTAAAATGTTGTTGTTTATAGAATTTGTAGCATATTCACTGTGGTTGATGCTGCGGTCTACTGTTAATTATGCTAACCCGCTGCCATTATCAAGTAAAAATCAAGTTTAAATATTTGGCTAGAATATTTTCTTTATTCAAATTACACATTTTGATATGATCCTCAAAAATTCACTTATTTATTCCCGTCCTGCCGAAGGAACTTTTTATCGAATTTATTGTTAAAATAAAGTGAATTATAAACATATTTCTATGATAAATGTTTTAAAATATTTATTTTATTGATACAAGAAATAAATTTTAATTACAAACAGATTCGTATATTCAGAGCGATTTTATACTCACAATCAGTACAAAAATTCCATGCGTAAATTAGTTCGACGTAACTATAGTGAAGATGACCGTGAAGCGACGAAACGTCGACGGTGCGTAAAGAGACGCTTTATGCACGTCGCTTCGTACAAAACTGCTAGTCTTTGTTTGCGCGAACGCGACCCGTCAATTAGTTATTTCGGTAAAGAAAGGCGACCACATGCTTCTCGCCGCATATATCTTCGTAGACGCGAAGAGTCGTTCGGCGCAGACACAATAAAACAACAGATCAAAAAGGGATACACTGCGACCGGCGTTGCGTCGTAAATTTGGCACGAATTAATAATATTATGAAAGTAGGAAGAATTCAATCTGTTGCTTGTCGAGTGGTTCGCGGCGATTAATAAAGTGTCCCGTCGTTCTGCGCGTACTAGTTCTGGACGACCGCCAAATTGAAAATATTCAAAGAGAAAAAGCTTATTCCGATGCCGAATGCATGCGCAAGCTGTGCAGCGAAATAAGCAAGTGAATGACACAAGCTGATTTTGTACGGAATGCAGATTTTTCTATTATAGTTTTTTATAGGTCGGTGAGTGCTGATTTTTTCCTCTTCTTCTTCTTGTCTTATCTTGTTTCCGTGGCCTTTTATCCTTCGCCAGTATACTCATTTTCTTTTGGGCTTTTCCTCTCTATATTCTATAACACGAACTCGCGAAATTTTAGATTTTTGTTAGTTCTTGTTGATTTTTTGATGCTGAAAACGAGTCCGACCACAGAAACCGTCAAGAACGGCAAGTTTTGGAGTAACTTCAAGTTAAACGGTAAAAAATGCCATTTTGATCGAATTCATTGTCGTATTGTACAAGTTTTCAACTTCAAACTCCATTTTCGATTGACGCTGCACGATTTCAAAGAAAGAGATATGCGCGTTTGAATTTATAATAGTGGTCGTACGTATTAGGGATCATAGCCACCCTGGAAAGGTTTGCAATGGAACCTAAGCAAGTACGTATGTCAGTGTTGTCTCCTATATAACATGCTTACTGCATGCTATTGTACTGAGAATTTAGTTAAAATTTCTATTTAATAGTAAAGTTGCACCGGTCTAGCTCGTAGATAAAATATAAAAGCATAAATTATTAACACTTTATATTTATAATCCTTTTTAAATATTGAACATAAAAATCGAAAGAAAATTTTTACCTATTTTTTAGACTGTGTGAAAGTGTAAGTGTATTTCCGTTGACGGTCCCTCCTGTATCTCTTCTTTCCCCTTTATTTCTCGATGCAGCTTTTTCTGTATGATTTCTGTATGGTGAGGTTCTTTTATTCACTGGTACTTCTTCTCCTTACTAATATTTCCTCTTAAAACCCTTTTTTCTTTTGAAAATATATTTCAGACTTTTTATAATGACTTTTTTAAGATTGTCAATTTTTCCTCGTTCTAAACAAACTTTTATTTCTCTCGAAACCCGGACGACGCCGTTGTAATTCTCCGTTGTCCCCGAAACGAAACTTAAATTCACCTTGACATCAGTCCATCCAAATACATTGCTGCTATAGAAACCTGTACTGTACGTCGATGTATCCTTGTTTATTTCCAGTAAATTTATGTGAATTCTTGTAATGTGTAATTGTTGTCGAAATGTGTGTTAAAATGTTAACAAATCCTTTTTATACATTAAATCATGCTTCTATAAAATATTTAACAAAATTTCCTTTCTGGTGACATTTACTTCTTCCATTAAACGTCTCTGGCTGGAGTTAAATTATTGGGATAATTCCCGTAGGGGAAAACGATGCTTAAGAGGTGGTGGGCGCGACGTCGAAAAGGTATAAATAGAACCCCAAAGCTACATCAAATGTCAAATGAATACCAGATTCCCAACCTTAACTGTGATTTTGATAACTTGAATTAAAATAAATGAATTTCTAATGGTAATTAACCATTTGTGTATTATTATACTACACTATGCATCATGCAACCAAAACGGTTGGAACGCCTAAAATATCCTAAGCGAATTCGGAAATTTTACAAGTTGTGTCCAGGAATGTCCACCACAGCCTATTATAAGGAGATGGAAAATGGAAATAGTATATTAGAGCAAGCATTACAACAAAGTGAAAAACGTAGTTCTAACTATTAAAATCCATTTTCGATTGCCGCTGTACGATTTCTTTTACCTGAATGTGTACGTTTGAATTCATCATAATAATAATCATCCTACAAACATTTGAAGTGGAACCTAAGCAATTACGTATGTATTGTGTTGAATGGAGCTTCATATATGCTGAAAGCCGGTAGGGTACTGAAAACGTGTTCTCCTAATCTGTTCTACATAAGATACTTACTGTATGCCATGCATCATGCAACCAAAACGGTTGGAACGCCTAAAATATCCTAAGCAAATTCGGAAATTTTACAAGTTTTGTCCAGGAATATTATAAGAAGCATTACAACAAAGTGAAAAACGTAGTTGTAACTGTATTCTGTATTCTGTACCACTAAACCTACTATTCTTCATTCTTCAGTGTAATAGTAGGAGTATATTTATAGAGCGACTCTTGCGTTTATGTTCGTTGCAAGTAAGAGATAAGGAGACTGTGCTTAAAATAATGTATGAAATAAATAAAATTGCCCTTACCACACCTTTCGGAGCAAAATTCAGATATGTATTTCGGCAACTAAGTTGCCATCCTCAATGCAAAATTAAATATTACCACCGATATCCGGCTAACGCGCAAGACAAACACTGTACAACTCGAAAGCACTGCACAATGAATATCACTTACTGAGCGCCCGCGTGAAATAATCAAAACACAGTTGGTACTTAATTCCCCTCGTTTTCCACTGAGGATGACAACTAAGTTGGCGAAATATGTATCTGAACTTCTTTTCAAAAGGTGTGGTAAGGGTAACTTTATTTATTTTATATATTTGTGTTAGTTGATGATTTTGTATTACCTCCCAGTGCAGAATTTTTAGTGCTGTATTGTTTATCCTCCGATTATGTCCTATTGTTGCTTTAAGTTGATTAGATTACTATTATTATTATTAATTGAAATCTATCCTTATATTATCACAAATATTAATGTTAAACAATCCGCATTTTGCAGCGTCAAAAACATCAATGCTTTAACTTGATGTACAATTTTAAAGACGCGGAGTGGATTTGTTTCGATGCATGAGGGAACCAGTTGTAAAAAAATACGATCCGCGAAATATTGAAGAGCTAGAAACGATTCTGAAAGGTTGGTTCGTCCAGGCCCGGAGCTCCAACATCTCGGTAAGTGGCCCAATTTTACAAGGAAAGTCCCTCCAAGTGTCAAAGTCAGTGGAAAAGTCAAATGTCGATCCTCACTTCTGGCTACAATCTCCCAGAAATTTATAATGCGGATGAATTCGGGTTATTTTTTAAAGTGATGTCTGATAAATCTTCAGTTTTAAAAATGAAAAACGCCACGGAGGAAAATTAAGCAAAGAACGCTTAACGGTCCTCGTATGCACGAATTGCACAGGCACAGACAAGAAGAAACAGCTCGTAATTGGAAAATGCGCTAAGCCACGTCGCTTTAAGAATGTGAAAACCCTTCCCTGCATTTATTCTTCTTAATCTCGTGCATGGATGACTGGAGATAGATTTGTGCAATGGCTCAATGAGTGAGACATCGAATTGGAAGACCGAAAACTACTTTTGCTTGTCGACAATTGCGCTGCGCATCCGAAACAGGTAAATCTCAAAAACATCAACTTCATTTTCCTACCACCTGACACCACAAGTGAGCTTCAACCACTTGATTAAAGCATCATAAAAGTTCTGAAGCAAGGTTACAGGAAAAGGATGGTCCAACGATATCTATCGATTATGGACAGCTCAGATTCGACTTTTCCAACAATTTCCGTTTTTGATGCTAATCACTTTTTATACGCTGCATAGATGGATATTACGAAAGAGACCATTTTCAATTGTTTCAGAAAAGCAGGTGTTGGTAACTTTACAAGGGAAGATGAAACCGAAGAGGTAGAAATTGATGAAGGCTGGCGAGACGTTTTACAAATGGAAGAAAGATTGAATTGGAAAGTTTTGATGACTTCGGCAATGGGCTAGTGACCAATGAAGTTTTAAGCATTGAGACACTAATCGTCGATTACAATGTACCATCAGAAGTGGAAAATGAAGAGGATGAAGATTCATCATAAATAATTACGCCAAAAATAAACGATGTTTTGAAGGCCTTGAAAACAATCAGAGCATTTTTTTTCTTGTACGGAGGTGGAAGAGGAAACCTTCAAACAAATCAATAAAGCAGCAAATGCTGTTTTTAAAGAAACCATCTGTCACTATAAAGAGACACAAATTAATGTTTTTATTAAAAATTAAATTTTTAGGAATGTATACATTTTATATTTCTCTTTTTAACGTACAAGTTTTATATAAAATGAATTTTGTTAACTTTTACTTTATTTAAAATAAGTAAAATATATGTAGTAGTACATATATAGTAGTAGTATTTATTGAAATTCGACCATCCGGTCTTGAATTGGAAGTGTACGTATAGATAAAGACGTTTTAAAATAAATGTTGTTCATTTTTAGTCGTTTTGATGAGTTCCCGATAATAGCGCTTTCCCGGTTATAGCGCTCTTTCTAGGGCCCTAGAGCGTTATAACGAAGTTGTTTGAAGTGATTGTGAGTGATCGTTTGTTTACGTTTTTCGCGAAACGTAACATTCTGCAATCTTTTTCAGCATGGGTTTATAAGGGGTAGGAGTGTAAATAGCACTCAGGAAATTTTTGTTGGAGCAATAACATCTGTGCTTGACAAAAAGGTAATTCCGCTGCGGAAGAGGAGAAACCTGTGCTATTGCTGTTGGATGGCAACTATACCTACACACAGAATATTGAACTGATCGACTTGGCAAAAGCAAATCATGTTACCATTGTGTCGCAGCCATCTCACTCCTTATACAAACTATAACGTTAGGATAAAAGTTTGATGGATTATAACTCTAATCAGATGTACAGAGGAAGCTAAAAACGGAAGTCGCGAAGAAAGTGGTCAGGTAAACACTAATGTAAAGCAGAGGGTCGTGAGTCACGAATTCTAACAAAGAGAGAAGATTTCAGAATCAATGATGTGGAAATGAGGCTTATCAGTAGAATAGGAAACAAGAATATAAGGAAAAAAACAAGCTTACAAACAGAATCTATCAAAAGAGTCTAATACGTTGTTACTCCTGAAGTTTGCAACTTACGTTGTAAGCTTACTACAGCAAGGAAATCAGGCACTGGTTAAGACAGAGTGAACGCGCTGTCAGTGCTTTCGATGTAATGCACATCTCTGGCAAAGTCTGTATTAGATGCCAAACAGCTTCAATAGCAATAAATGGATCTAAAGTAATAAGCGTATATCATTCAACGAGAAGCTGTTCTCAGAAGCCAAATACATTAAACGAGATTCCTCTTTGTATAAAACTGTTTTAAAGAAACAAACAGCAGGAAATCAGAACTTTACAGAGAACAGAGAAGAATGTGATCTGGACTAACCACGTTGAGTTT
Source organism: Chrysina gloriosa (assembly GCA_038088585.1). Taxonomy (NCBI): domain Eukaryota; kingdom Metazoa; phylum Arthropoda; class Insecta; order Coleoptera; family Scarabaeidae; genus Chrysina; species Chrysina gloriosa. The sequence continues at coordinate 11,071,249 of CM076095.1, forward strand.
GACCCAAATCCACCATTAACATCTTCGGCGGTTCTGGTTGTTCCTCTGTCATCGGCTAGAGTTGAGGATCCTCAGGTTTCCATATCTTCGAAGACAAGCCCCGTTTGACATCACATCCATTCCAAAAATCCAAAAGAGGACCTCGAATAGGACGCCTGCCGTTCTACGGTCATTACATCTACGTCTTATAAAGACCAACTGGTGGACGTTACAAACGCTGAAGAAGCCAAGAGAGCTTAGCCTCAAGCATTGAATCGTGCTCAAGGATACAAAAGGAATCGCAGCTAAGCACGTGGCTCAGCAATAGTGTCTTTAAGAAAAGGGACGGAACTTGTGAAAAAGCGTTTCAATTTTGAGAAAAAGTTATGGAATCAAGCACCGAAGATGAAATCATCGTGTCCTCTGGTGCATATGAATTGGAGGTACACCCGGGAGTTTCCCCCATCCAAAGATGATGATGCTTGATATATGTTTTGTGTGAAATTTTCGGAGGATTCTAAGAGGGTCATTTGCTTATGTTGGGCACTTTCTTCTATTATTTCCTGACTCGAAAAAATTATTATTATTATTAGTTTATATTAACTAATTGATTAAATTATATGGTGTATAATTTTAAGAGTGACAATACTGGTAATCAATTTACATAAGACTTGAAGTGTAATATAAACTATGCAAAGAGTACCTATCTATAATATGTATGTCTGTATCTGTCGCACAAATATACCAACTAATAGAATTGACATTAAAGATACACATCCTTACATTTATTGCATTTATTGCTGTTATAATACTCTTCTAGCTGACTGCACGGCGAAGATATCGTACATTACACTCGTGCAAATAGACGCGGAGATGAGATACGAAATTCGAAAAAGGACGATCAAGAAGCGCGAGCTGGCGGAAAGAGAACGGGCTGCTAGCTTTACAATGTATTGCTGCTAGTGTCGTAGGTTAGGATTTATACGCTAAGTTAATTCGGGGTTAATAAAATCTAGTTGGAATCTTATATTTAGATATACGCGACAGGCAGTCTTTCGTCTGCTTCGTCTTATTATGTCGATTTTATTTTATCTCTTTGGAAATTGTGTTCTATATCCTCTTGTTTGAATCCTCTTTCTACCCATTTTAAATGTAAAGGACAATAAACGTTCGCGTTTGAACAAAATAAAATAATGCTTTCTTTAACATCTTGAACTGAAAATAAACATTAATGCAGCATTACCCAAACTCTCTGAAGGCCTTGTAACTCGTCAAAGGGGGCACAGCAGAATAAATTTCAAATAGAACGCAAATTAATATGTTGAAACTAATACAAAACACCTTAACTTAACTTAATGTACAATTTGTTATACTATAATGTTGTTCTACTAGAGATTGTATACAGCATATACACGGTTGGTCTTTTCACAACGCAATATAGGGACAATGTATTGCGCAGTCCGCCTAAAGGAACTGGCGAGAGAGCGTAGCTCGACCGTGTTCCCGGCAAGATTAGGGCTGCTCAATTTGCGCCAATAGTACTACCACTATCTGAAACTACCGTACTAGAATAGCAATATTGCGCTATACGAATACAGGTGGCTTCATTCTATACATTCAGTTTCAATGTATAGTTAGCGTTAGTTCAGTTTAAAACCCGAGTCGCTGAATATCTAATCCATAGAACACTTCGGTAACAAGAGACTCTATTTTTGAAGAAGACTAGTTTAAACGTAACAAAGAACAGGAAGGAGAACTTATTGGAACACCGGAATCTGTGTCTATACCAACTCCGGAAGTTACAACAAAGCTGTATGTCTTTCAAAAATTATGAACCTTAAAGTAGCTCATGGTCAGAGGGACAGAAGTCCTAGATGCACCAAATATACCCGGTATTTTTTGCAATAAACGAAGGATGTTTCCAAAGTTTCAAACTTTTCTTAGGAATGTGGGTATAATTTTTGTATTTCATCAATTTTCACAAAAGTTAGGATATATGCCAATGTAATCTTCATTTAGTTGAATACAAGGTCTCAATGTGAACCAAACTTTTTGAAGCTGTCCTAAAACAACTTTCTTCGGAGACTTTGCAGTCCACATATTTATACCACGTTCAAACTTATTTAACTAATCCTGGTGGGTTGGTGCGGATGCCGATCTACAATTAATCTATGTTCCATCAGTATTCACGTTGTCGTCGTATATATTCAGGAGTTCTCGGGATATCATATGATAATTTACTTTCGTTTCTTCTTGTTTTGTCCAGTGCGCCATACGTTTTCATAGCAATAGGGCAGAATTCTATTGAATTTTTGAGTTATTTTGAATTAAAACGAAAGTACTAGAGACTTGAAAAATATCTGTTTGTTTTCGATGAATTTCGCTCAAAATATGACCTTGGTACATATTTGTCCCATCGGTGTTTTCAGTCATATCTGTCTCAGTAGTGCTGAAGTGCAATCGTAGTTCTTTAAATTTAAAAAATATCTTATCCAAAAAGAGTTGCAAGCAGATATCGACAATCTTTCCGAAGAAGAACTGAATCTATTCCATTGTAGTAATGACTCGGATTCAGATTTTGAGCCTTCTGAAGAAGAAATTCCAGCCAGACGACCGAAATATAACACCCAATCATGGTGAAGATCAAGGTTCATCAAATAGCTCTTCAAATTCCTCTTCCGATTCGGATGAAGAGTTCCAACCAAATAACGAGAACAACGATGGTTTGGTACACTGGTTTGATATCGACAAAATTGCAAATTTTCATCCCAGAAGAGCTATGCCTCAAGTTAGAAAAGCAATTGTATTAGAAAAGCTGAATAGGAGTTCATCCAAACTTGACTACTTTTTGCAAGTATTTCTGAAAACTTTAGTCTTGTACATTGCTGAAAATACAAATAAACGAAACAACATTGAGAATGCGAAAAGTCAGAGACAATGTGCTGCAACGAATGCGTCGAGTTCATGGTAGCAGCAGGCTGTATGGCAGTGACGAGCTACAATCCCCTACAATCATTTCATGACTATTGGTTCAATGAGAAGAGCATGGAAAATAATTGTATGAAAAATGCGATAAGCCGCGATCCTTGTACATGGGTCTAGGAAAATTGATCGCCAGCAATTGATCGCCAGCAATTTACCGCCGGCAATTGATCGCCAGCAGTTTTCGCGCCGTCAATTTATCGCAGAGGCAATTGAACGCCAGCAATTTACCGCCGGCAATTGATCGCCAACGGGTTGCCGCGGCATCAGTTTATCGCTTAAGTAACTTATTTATTTATTTATTGCCAGCAAATATATAATAATAATAATAATAATAATTTTTATTACCCAACAGGTCAAACCTAATAACAGGATAAATAAAAATAAAAGAAAAAGCTATGTGTATACAACCAAGTAAATACAAATAAGTACAAAAAGAATTGAAAAGAAGTACAATTCATTAATATATGCAAATCAGGCAATCTTGATTAAATAACTAAGCGAACACACCCTCGATCCCAACGTTGCCCACAACGGAAAGAGTGTATACTGGTGCTCTGTTCATAATATTTGTTCGCGGAAATGGTACTACGAATGTGCATGCGTATCTGGAGATAATTCTAGGAGCCAGGAAAGACATTCTATCCAATATGAAAGGGCAATCAATCTCATTGCATAAGAGTTTCCTCAAAAATTTTCCACATAGTGCATCTCTCTTTTCGCCGAGCCATGACATTTGATGGCGGACCAGTAAGTCTATTTGCGATGTAGTACCTCTCTCTGGATAAATTCTATCCAACCTATTCGACAAAAATTTCAGAAATCTGCGATGTATGCGGTCTAGCATCAAGGAATCACAAACATATATGGGGTACCAAATCAGAGTTGCGTATTCTAATTTACTCGCCACGTTAGCGAAATAAAGAAATTTAAGTAAAGCAATGTCCTTGAAGTATATAAATACCCTCATGATGAATCCCAGAGATCTAAATGCCTCTGAAGATAGTTTCATTACGTGACTCTTGAATCAATGGCTTGTATCAAACAATACACCCAGAACTCTAACTTCCCTTTTAATTATTAGTGGACTATTGTTAATGTAGTAGGTTGATATGAGAGGAGAAGGGGAGCGAGTGTAATTAACCACGCAACACTTCGTGACGTTCAGTTTCAGCTTGAAACGCCTACACCATTCGACCACATAGTTTAGGTTTTGCTGGAGGTTGTTACCATCTTCTTGTGAAGAAATTTTTGAAAAAATTTTTATATCATCGGTATAGGCGAGAATTTGACAGTTTACTTGTGAAAGCAAAACTTTAATAAACAAAATAAATAACAAAGGGCCTAAGTGAGCTCTGAGGGACACCAGATGTGGATATATATAAATTTATTGGTCATTCTAATTGAAAATAATTTTTTTCTACAGGTGTCATTTAAGAATTAAGTGCAGCTAAAAATGGAAGTTGTATTTAATTGGCTGTTATTTTCCAAAATTGGAATTGGGTAGTTACCACAACTTTACAATTGTTTATACAACAAAATAATTGATAGCTTGTTTTACCGTCTAGAATTAATGAGATGTGTTTGGTCTAATAATAAAAAATGAGTTTTTCATTTAAATTTCTGTCTATAATTATGATTAGCATATTTCTGGAATTCTGTAAACTACTAGGGAATAATACGGAAACAAGAAAGCGCGTATATAGAAATATTTCATTTAATAGGTAGATTGCGTATTTTAATATTTCCATGGATCACAAAAATAGTAACAAGAAAGTAAACAATATAATAATTGGTTAATTTTAACAGAAATTCAAAGTGAATATTTGATTAAACTAAGAAGCTGATGCCGCGGTAACCCGTTGGCGATCAATTGCCGGCGGTAAATTGCTGGCGTTCAATTGCTTTTGCGATAAGTTGACGGCGCGGTAAACTGCTGGCGATCAATTACCGGCGGTAAATTGTTGGCGATCAATTTACCGGACACGCGTTGTACTAATCCCCAAAAACCAGAAAGCCCCAGCAAGATGTACTATGTAGACGAGTTAGTCGAGTGGTTTCAATCAACCCGAAGTTTGTGCTCGCATATGAGCATAGACGAATTCGTGGTGAAGTTCAAGGGCCGGTCATCGCTAAAACAATACTTGACGCTAAAACCCATAAAACGAAGAATAAAATTTGGCAATTTGGAATTCGAAAACAGGTTCGTCTACAGCTTTGATATATGTATATATATGCCGGTAAGGGTACTGCAGATACTCAAGCATCTACGCTAGGAGAGCGGGTAGTGAACAAACTACTGGGATCTATACCGCGTGATGAAGATGCGTTTGCCTGCTTTGACCGATTTTTTACCTCAGTAAGGTTGCCTCATGGTCTACCATTTGTAGTGATGGGCACTAGAATGCGAAATAGGGAAAAAATGCCAAATCATCGGTTGGCCCAAGGAGATAGAAAAGCTAATGATACTGAATCAGGAATATTGGCTTGTTTTTGGCAGGACACAAAGAAAGCTCCAATCCTCAGCAGTTGCCATAAAAACAAATTCTCTCCAGTGAATCGTAAATTAAAAAATGGCAAAAGAGTTTCTCTAGAATGCCCTGAAGCTATAGCTGATTGCAACAAATTTATGGGGAGAGTTGCTTTGTCCGATCAGTTTACCACCATATACGATTTCGATCGTAGATCAGCCGGCGTAAGGTGCTTTACAAGCTGCTAATGACATCCATTATAAATGCTTGCATAATATACAATGAACACCATAAGAAGGAATCTGTACTCACATATCTAATTGATTTGGGGGAGGAATTGATTGGAAAAGGTAGAGAAAACGCATAGGTTGTTAGAAGGACAGGATTAGGACGACCTTCTGCTACAGAGAGACACCTTGTCAGCGATCATCTGCCGGCAGAGGAAACTTCTCGTAGAAGATGCCATCGATGTTCACTGCAGAAAAGAGAATTTCGAACGAAGACCTGGTGTACCATGTGCGATATACCGTTATGCGAAAATTGTTTCAGTCCGTTCCATACATCATATTTCATTAGTTTGTAAGAAATATTTTGTTTTTGAATAAAGCTTTTGCAACTGTTGGGATATATATGTCCCAATTCAAAACACTGGTGGTATAATATGTCCGAGAGTCAAAATTGAGGAACCCTTGGAGATCTTTAATGTGCTATATTGACTCCATTTATTCCTTGAAAACTGATATGAACGACAAAAAAGGAAGTCGGGGCGAAAGGCTAAAGGTTGAATAGAACTGGCTTTTACTTGGTGAGGATTCATAATAATAAAGAATAAAACTCGTATAGTACAAAGATTTCGCTATATTCAACACAAAAATCATAACGTTCGTTTCGCCGACACAATGGCTTCGTCAGACTATACCATCAAACTTTTGTTGGTATGATGGTATAGTCTGACGAAGCCACTGTGTTGGCGAAACAAACGTTACACTTTAATGTATTAAATATAGTGAAGTGTTTTACTCTACAAGTTTTATTCCTAATTTAAGGACTCAAGACGAACACCTCGGGGCACCTCTTTCAAATTAAATAGATGAAAATCAGATCTGGTAAATAGAGTGTATGTAGAAGAAATTTCCAACGCAATTCGTTTAAAGCATCCTTCGTACTTTGCGCGGTATGGTGTCTTGCACTGTCCTGTTGCACTTATGCAACTTTCCAACCCGTTTCTTGCAGCAATGAGCCAGATTAAAGATTAGAATAATAGTCTGCGGAAAACGAGGAACAATTACAAAGAAACTTGAATATATGTAAAGAAATAACGGAGGAGGAAGGTATAAAAATGAACATAGATAAAACGAAAATACTGATAATAGGAGACCAGAATATTCATACTCAGATAGTAATAGATAACAACAGACTAGAACAAGTAAGAGAATTTAAATACCTAGGAGTTACACTGGACTGGACAGGAAAACAGGATGCCGAAATCAACGAAAGAATAGGAAAAACAATAAAAACATATTATGCAATGAATAAAAAATTTATTAACAATCTCGGATCAGACAAAAATAAAAGTTTTTAACACCATATACCGACCGATCTTAACATACGGGTCCGAATCACGGACCCTTACAAACAACCAAAGAAGTAAAATACAAGCTGTGGAAATGAAGTACTTAAGAAGAATTAAAGGAATAAGCAGACTAGATAGAATTCGTAACACACAGATCAGAGAAGCACTAAAGGTACAACCAATAATAGAATTCATCGAACAACGGCAGCTGAGCTGGTGGGGACACTTACAGCGAATGCCCAAAGAGAGACTGGTCAAACAAATATATGAAGCAAAAATACAGGTAAAGAGGGGAAGAGGAAGACCAAGGATGACCTGGGACCAAACGATGTGTAAAATACTGCGGACCAGAGGCAAATCAAGAGAAGAAGCAAAATTACTAGCAAGAAACAGAACAGCTTGGAAAAAATTCCTACATATTAGAGCAAACCCCGGCACCTAGCGGTAAAAGGGGATTCAATTGTAATAATAATAATAATAATAATAATAGTCTGCGCTAAACGTACCTACCTTACGGTAGACAATCCATAATAATAATACCATTGCAATCCCAGAATACTGTAAACGTTGCTTCTCCAACCGACTCCACGTGCTCTAAGCGGAGGTCCTTCTTCTGGTTCGCGTCATTTTTCCGACTAATTTTTATTCTAAACATTGAAATAAGGTATCCATGTTTCATCAGGACTTATTATCCGTCACGAAAAGTCATTGCTCAAACATGCTAGCTACCGAGTTAGACTCATGCATATTATACTGGTGCAAAATATTTTCAATGAAAAGTTTTCTGATTTAAACTTATAATCCTATTTTGCTTATCCCGTTTTATTTTGATTCCCAAACAAAGATGCAATTTTCCCAAATGTTTCATTTCAAAATTCCTTAACGATTTATCTCTAATCCAATTTTTAAGTTTCTTATTACTTGCAAAAGTTATTATGTCGTCTATATATACATATGGCTATAATTAAACTATCACTGCCAGTAAATATAGTAAACGCAACTATCAACATCAGAACAAGTATGTCCAATATTTCTTAAGAAATTTATCTAATTTTGAATACCAAATTCTTTGTGGTTGTTTTAATCCACCAATTGCTTTATTAAGTCGATAAACGATTCTAATATTTTCCCTTTCTTTGAAGACTTTAAGGCCTTCTGGACATTCCATATATATTTCTTTATCTATGGAACCTTGAATAAAAGCTATGGATCCTATGTGATCTATTTTCCAGTCATGGTTAGTAGCTAACGCAAGCAAGGCACGTCATGTATCAAAGCAAACGACGGACGAAAAAGTTTCATTGTAATCAATACCAAAAACTTGAGAATAACCTTTAGCAACTAATCTTGTTTTATAACGCTCGATATTGCCATCAGCATTGTGTTTATTTTTAAAAACCTACTTTGCGATCTGGAGGTAAAGCTACGTATGATTCTGTTTATGGGCATTCAGTTCAACATTAATGGCCTTTTGCCGTTCTTGAGCATTGGGTGACTGTAATGTTTCATGTATTAGTTGAGGTACACCTACATCAGGATATTCATGGGAGAAAATAGGAGCTGCAAAATCGCATTGATCTACATCAGGCATATCAGTTGGACCTCTTGCAGATATGCAAGAGGTCCACATGTGCGGCGTGGACGCTCATCAATTTGAGTATGAACCTGGTATGTATATTAGGACTCTTAGCAAGTTCATCAACTACGGTAGGAATTACATTTGTTTCAAGTAATAGATAATCATTATCAAGAGGAACACGTGGAATTTAACCATAAACATTTCGGTTTCAATGAAGCGAACATCACCATTGCCAACAATACAATTATTGATAAGATTAAGAAGGCGATAGCTTGTACTATGAGTGCTATAACCAACAAATTGAAGCTCATTAGTTTTGTCATCCCATTTTCTGCGATTACTTTTTGGAATATGAGAAAATGCACGATAGCCAAAAACGCGCATGTGACTGACGTCTGGCTTTTCGTACGGTGTAACATGTACCATTAACTGCGATTGTAGGGGACCGATCTTTGCAATAATTAGCAGTCTAAACGGTTTCAGCCCAATATTTTTAAGTACGATTACACCTTTCGGCTACTGCATTTTGCTCAGTGATGCTAGTAGGATAATAATCATTTGATGATGTGTCCTTTTTTCACAGAGATATCTATTAAAAGTTATGTTCACATATTCTGTGCCACGATCAGTGCGTAATGTTTTAATATTTTTACCAGTTTCGATGTAAACTTTAAGTTCTTTAAATTTGTCCAGAATTTCAGTTTTATTTTTTGAAAAAAGAGACAAATGTCATTCGAGTTTTATCATCTACAAGGGTAAGGAGATATTGGACACCACCAACAGGGGATATACGAGGTACGTCCAGAAAGTAAGTTCCGTTTCAATTTAACTCCGCTGTAGCGCTGCGATCACAGTTCCGCACATGCGCGATAGACGCTCTGTATCAAGGAGAAGAAACGTGCGCCATTTTGAGTTCGCTGTCAGCCACGTACGCTTTGTTATGCTTGTTTACAATGTCGGTGTTTCTTGAAAATCCCGCCGCTTGTGAAATCAGATCTGTGATTCGTTTTCTGAATGCTAGGAAAATAAAACCAATTGAAATTTATCGGCAAATTTGCGAAGTTTACGGACAAAATGCGATGAGTGATTCAATGGTGAGAACATGGGTCCGACAGTTCAATGAAGGACGTAGTGAAGTGCACGACGAAGAACAAAGTGGGCGTCCATCTTTGGTTACAGAAGAACTGGTTCACGCGATTGATGACAAGATCCAGGAAAACCGCAAGTTTACAATTGGTGCTCTCGCTGTGGAATTTACTCAAATCTCACGATCACTAATTCATGAAATTGTTAGCGAAAAACTGAAATTTCGTAAACTTTGCTCACGTTGGGTACCAAAGATTCTTACTGAGCAACACAAAACAAAACGGATGGGTAGTGCACTTCAGTTTTTGACCCGTTATGATGAAGGCGGCGAAGAATTTCTGACACACACAGTCACAGGAAATGAAACTTGGGTTTCTGACGACACCCTTGAAAGTAAGCGGCAATCAATGTAATGGAGGCACACTTCATCCCCAGCAAAGGTTAAGCCGAAATAAATCTTGACACCTCGAAAAATGATGTGCACAGTGTTCTGGGACTGGAAAGGCATCTTACTCATTGATTTCTTACCGCGTGGTCACACAATGAAAGCAGATGTTTATTGCGAGACAATTAGGAAATTGCGCCGCGCAATACAGAATAAGCGCCGAGGGTTGCTGTCAAGAGGTGCTGTTGGTGCTGAGGTGCACGACGGGGAACGTGGTTGGAAGCTGCTATTTTTCATGCAAATCATTATGAAGAAATAAAGACAATTATTATGGATCTTGATAGCGATACACAATCTGTGCTAGACGCCCAAAAGGTGTATTCGAGTAAAGAAATACCTCAACAGTTGGCGTTTATTAAAGCCAACTACACTTTTATTTCCACTTCTATATTGCAATTGGAAAAACAATTTATGTCGCTAATTGAGAGCGTTGGAATAATAAACACATTTGAAAAGTTCTGTTTTGATGTTAAAGGAAGGGTGGGAAAAACCGTGTATGAAAAATTTTTAAGTGTAATAGAAAAAATGAGGGTTTTAAAAAGCTAAATCATATTGCTAAAATCTTGTGTGGTGAGTCAGTAGAAAATATTGAGTTGACAATACAGGATATTTTTAATTTGAAATATGCTCCTATAACAAGCGTGGACGTAGAACGAACCTTTTCAATATAGAAATACATGTTATCAGACAAGCGTCACAATTTTTCAATTGAAAACTTTGAGAAATATGTAATTGTAAATTGTTTTGATAGTTAATTATGTTGTAAAATGTTATAAATAAACTTGTACTAAACATAACACAATTTTTTTTTCTATAGTATTATATTTTCTAGTATTACTCCTATTTTTCTATCTGCATATTTTTCATAAGAAAGTGCATATTTAAGCCAAAACATCTGCATATTTATGCGCATATTTCCACTTTTTTTGCATATAATCCGGCCTCTAGTTATAATATTACAAGTATGTAGTTAGTACATATGGTGCCATAGAAACCCCGGTTTCATTAACATATTTGCAACATAAACAGATAAATGAGTATAAATCCGCACTTGATTCTAACATCAGTGGTTAACCCTCAACTTACGTAGAGCTAACGTTTTGGAGCTTGCACCTGCTGTAATTTATCCAAAATATCACATGTGGTGGCAATTTACGTTGTAATAACTGTGTAATAATCATGTTTGTGACAACTTAATTTTCGAAAACATATTTAATACTGTGAAATCTCGTCTAGACTTTTAGACAACAGTAATATATTATATCTAAGCAAACCTTCAAAATATCTAGGGATGTGGCCCTAGTGTGACACAATAGGCAAAATAAAATGACCAGACGACACGTTTATCAACGAAGACGTTTTCGGTTTATATGAAGTTTCCCATTATTCGAGAAGAGTATTAATTATTGTAATAATTTGACGATCTAATTCTGTAGTTCGGTTAAAACATCGTTTGTCATTGGCTCCATTTAACTTTTGACGTTGCTTGTTATTAATGAACGCAACAGAAATTGATTTATAGCATTTTCTTTGTTAGTTATTCGATATGTCTGGCCGTGTATTTTTGTACGTCTGTTCGCGGTTGTTATCTAACTTCGTCTGGGTTGGTCGAAACAATAGATAAATTTAGTTTAATCCATTTTTCTCAATGTACTCTTTCATAGATACTCTTCGGAGGTCTATTCTCAGCGATATAATATTAATTATACACTTGACTGATATACAAACCCACAGTTTACTGATCAATTTCAATCAATTGTATAATCAGGAGCGTAGTAATTACTATTGCTTTGGTTTTTATATGGCAGAGTAAAAACATCCGTTAAAAAGTAGATCATCGAAAAGGAGTCAAAATAACCGAAATTGTATGTACAGTTAACATCCAGGGAAGACTGCGGCACGTTCGAACAATTTTCTGTGTAGGTAACTTAATACTCATGCAAAATCGAATGTATTGCAATCTTCGATATTCCTACAAATGCTCCTATCTCACTGTAAGTTGCATGCCGATCTTCTTCAATCATATTGATGCTGACAGCATCGATGTCTTTTGGAATAATAACCGATTTCGGTCGACTCTCACGCAACTAATTTCCTGATGGTGCTTCATTACTAAAAGTTGAACGAAGCAATTCTATGCCTGGTTGTTGAGTTAGGCCTTTACTACTAAGATCGCATGTAACACATCGGTCAATAAGTCCCGAGGCAATGGAGAAAAAAACATTTTTTTCCAAAAATTGTTTTTATTCATGAACATAGTTCCCTTGAAGAGTAATACAATCAGCCCAACACCCATTTTGAAAAAGTTTTCGCATGGACAAATGTGCATGTAAAATTGTGAAAACACTGCCTTTCGACATTTTCATGATGTCAGCGATCTCCTGCAACTTCACTTTATGATTTTCCAAGATGATTTTGTGGGCGTTCTTGATATTTTCCGGTGTAACCAGCTCCTTCGGCCTTCCAGAGCGTTCGGCATCATCGGTGGTCGTGCGGCCGCACTTGAATTCGGCAAACCAACGTTCAACGGTTGCTTTCGACGGGGCAGAGTCCGAATAACACTTATCAAGCCATTTTTGGCTTGCAGAGTATTTTTTTTTCATTAAAAAACAATGATAAATCAAGACACGAAACTGCTTTGCATCCATGGTTGACGACACTGCTAAGAGTACCGTCACTCAAAGCGATGTAACTTGTCAACTAATGGACGGATTTCTATGAAAATTTTTTCCCTGTCATCTAAGAGATGGCCGCCGAGGGTAACAAAAATATTTTTTTACCGGCGCCATCTGACAAAAAGCCCCGGGACTTATTGACCGATGTGTTAGTCATCCAATGCAAACCTATAGGAAATTTTTTGAGAAATATTCAGCAAATCTTTCTGCATTTGAAGTGAAAATATGTCTGATTCCATACTTTAAAGCACTATCGACATAATCACGTACCTGGTTTCTTTTAATCTATCATGAATTGTTCATTTTTTATATTATATAGGAAGAAATCCTTGAACAGGACGATTTTATTTGATAACAATATATATTTTTGGTTGACAGTCGATTCGCTTTTACTTTGTATAATAAATAAAATTTACGTTTTTTAACAATCAATTGTGGTTTACTCGAAGTATTTTATGTAAGATAGCAACATTTTTATACTATCAGTTCGGCAATTGAAAGACCTCAAAATCAAGACAAAAATTAGGAGTTATTTAAAGAAAAATTATGACGTTGTTACTCACAAACAACTGATGGTTAAAAATCGAGTACCCTGCAAAATTGTGTATTTTTACCAAATAAAATCAACCTATTCCAGGGTTTCTTCCCACAAAATTTCATTTGGCCTTTACTAAATTGTTTCCATAGTTTAGGCGAATACTGTATATAAACATTGTTGTCGCATGAGTCGAAATAAAACTAGTAAAATCTGTAAATAGTGAAAAAATAAAACGATCGGTCGTCAACTTTCATTGTTAAATGCGTAAATTTTTATAAAAACGTAATTTGTTGCCCCGTTATTATCGAAAATATGACGTCACCTCCTTTCCTTTGAAATGGTAACTCCAATTTTTGATAGAGCCATTTAAGGAAAAGCGTTCTTTTGCATATAGAACGATGATTTCTGAGATAGGCTAGATTTAAATATATATATATTGGGTATTATTCAATTTAACAATCAAAGTTTAACTAAAATGTCACAAGTTACAAAAAAATTAAAATTATTCAAATTCAATGTTCAAGCTGCATATTATTTACGTGTTTGACAATGAGCAAGGCAATGTTCAAATTTGTTTATAACCTTAACACTTGGGGAGTTATTAACCGGATTTCCTCGGATATTCTAATCTTCAAATCTTCAATATTATTACGTGAGTTTAGATACACTTTGGATTTGAGGTAACTCCACGAGCAGAAATCGAATGGAGTTAAATTGGGAGATCTTGCTGGCCATTCAATTGCTCCTCGTCTACCAATCTGTTTGTTTGGGAAATTGTTACTAAGATAAATACGAACAGTTAGAGAATAATGTGGCGGTGCACCATCCCGCTAGAATCATCAGGCGCTATCCAGTAAGTGGAGATGTTCTGCATTTGGATGGAGAGTAACAATTCGCGGTACTATGTTTCGCTGCAGTAATAGCAAATAATTTTCACCATTCTATGCACCTTCAATAAAAACCGCCTATAACTGAATTACCGACAGTCCCTGCCCATAGGTTGACTTTTTGTTGAAATCGTGTGTGTCCTTCCATCATTAAGTGTGGATTTTTAGGTGCCCAGTATCTACAGAGTTACCTATTAACAGACACGTTTAGGGACAAGATGGATTCGTCGGCGAAAATGATATGTCCTGAAAATTCCAAATTGTTATTATATCGGTCGATCATTATGTCACGAAATTCAACTCCTCTGTCAAAATCATCCTTGTAAAGTTCTTGAACCAATCTTGTTTTGTGCGGATGCCATTTCTTCTTTTTCAGAAATTTTAAAACACTGCACTGCAATGGAACTTTGCGACTTGATTACTGAGGATTTTCTTGAAACGTTAGTAGAACATCCAATTATTCTTCTTTTGAAACGAATTTGTGTAAAATTATCTCTTACGTGACCCAAGTCCCTAAATTTCTATTCCATCTTACTATTGATCGCATAATAAACCGATCGGGGCACTTACTATTGAACAATTCAGTAACTTCTTCTTGTATCTGGGACTTTTTTAGTTTTATGTCAATTAATCAAAAGACAACGTTTGTCAAACATGACTGCATAGAATCAATAATACATTTTACTTTGAAATTTACCTTTTGTCTAAAAAAAGAAATTAAATACGACAAATACGATCGAATTGTGCCAAAAAAGTGAACAAAAGCTGAATTTTTAAGGGCCATTTGTTGGGCATTATTCGAAATAAACTACTTTCTTTATTAATAGGGATCGTGTTTTCGAGAGCCAAAATTTAATAAAATATAATACAATACAATATAATATAATATAATATATTAAATGTAGAAGACTCTCTATAAACGACCTAATAATAAAAAATTAGGTTCGTTAATGGGCAGTTAACAAGTAACCGTGCAAAAGCCTACAAAGTAAGCACAATTTGCATATGCCAATAATCCTGTAGGAAATGTTGACTATGTCAATCGCAAAACGCAACTGCAGACTAATTAGTTTCGTCCTCATTAGGACTCGTCAGTACAGTATATCGTTCTGCGAGTGATACAGTGAACATTTCCAGGTGATACGTCGAAATCTCGGCGAAATGGATACGGTCAAAATAATGACCCCATCTTCCGAGCAGGAGATGTATTGGCATACCCGGTAACATCGCGTTCAGCGACGAATAAAAATAGGGATCGTGTTTTCGAGAGCCAAAATTTAATAAAATATAATACAATACAATATAATATAATATAATATATTAAATGTAGAAGACTCTCTATAAACGACCTAATAATAAAAAATTAGGTTCGTTAATGGGCAGTTAACAAGTAACCGTGCAAAAGCCATTATTTTGACCGTATCCATTTCGCCGAGATTTCGACGTATCACCTGGAAATATTCACTGTATCACTCGCAGAACGATATACTGTACTGACGAGTCCTAATGAGGACGAAACTAATTAGTCTGCAGTTGCGTTTTGCGATTGACATAGTCAACATTTCCTACAGGATTATTGGCATATGCAAATTGTGCTTACTTTGTAGGCTTTTGCACGGTTACTTGTTCACTGCCCATTAACGAACCTAATTTTTTATTATTAGGTCGTTTATAGAGAGTCTTCTACATTTAATATATTATATTATATTATATTGTATTGTATTATATTTTATTATGCTTTCTTTATTGTGAATTTTAAACAAGAATTTACAACTGAACGTTAATAAAAATGCGCAAAATATTTTTTTCACGAATCTTGTTATCTAGCCTCAGAAATTATCATTTTGTATGCAGAAAAACGTTCTCCAAATGGAGCTATCACAAGCTGGGGCTAATATTTACTAGCAACGGAGGTAACGTCATATCTGTCACAATAATGCCGTCTCAAAATACGGTCTTTGTAAAACAATTTGCGTATTTAAAAATTACGGCCACCCGATCGTCCTTTTTTTCACTAACTACAGATTTAATTGATTTTGTTACAATCTGTACGTCCACATTGTACATATACATACAGTAGCGCTCAAAAGTATTTTGACACTATGAAATTTTTTATCCTTTCGTGTATTATTTATATTCAAAGAAAATCCTTAACATACATTTAGTAGTAGAACAACCACTATCGTGTGAAAGTAAGACGGTTCACCTCATTTGTTTATTTTAGATAATAGAGGGCAAACATTGAATATCTTGTGTTCAAAAGTCTTTTGACGAGTAAATTAGTTTACAGTTTTCACAGACGTGAGATGTTGTATCAGTTTATTCGTGCTCACATAAACTTGTTCTAACTCTTGCAATATGCCGAAATGAAAAGAATATTGAACTGACTTTAAGGAGACTGTTATCTCTGCGCTAAAACAAAAAAAAGGACAAAAGGAGAGGTTGCACTGTGTTTTAATATATCACGACAGCTTGTTCGTATTTGGAAGACAGCATATGACAGGTGAAAAATATCGAGAATAAGCAGCGAAGTGGTCGTCCAAGAAAAACAACGCCGAGCATAGACGGAACAATAAAACGACTATCAGCTAAGGGATGTTGGTAAGTCAGCTGTCCGAATAAAAAATGAATCAAAAGAAAATTATAACACCGATATCTATGTCTCAACCGTAAAACGTCGCTTACGATCTTCCGGCTTATATAGCTGTCGACCAACTAAGAAATCCTCAATATCTGCGAAGAACAAAAAGTTACGAATCGAATTTGCAAAACGACACAAACTGTGCATCGATTAAGAATGGGATAAAGTTTTATGGAGTAACGAACTTAAATTTGATTTAATATCATCAGATGGAATAAACTATATTCGTCGTCCTAACAACAAAAGATATGATGTTCGATACCAAATACCAACTGTTAAACATGGAGGTGGTGTTGTTATGTTGTTATGGTGTTTCCTGCCATGCAGTTAGGCCTTTGGTTCATATCGAAGGGAATATGGATCGATTTATGTATGAAAATATACCTAAGACACAAATGCTGCCTTACGTTAAAAATAATGCGCCACTACACTGGTATTTCCAACATGGTAATGATCCAAAACACAAACCAAGGTAGATTACTGAATTTATGGAGCGTGAAAAAGTTATAGTTCTTGAGGGGCCAAGTCAAAGTGCTGATTTGAATCCCACAAAGTATCTGTGAGAGGAACTAAATCGTAAAGTAACATGCAAAAATTACTCAAATAAGGATTTTGGAAAAAGATTCCCTTAGATCGAAAACAAAAGTAAGTAGATTCTACTCCGACTCGTTGCAATGCTGTCTTAAAGACCCATGGATATTCAACGAAATATTAATCCACACATCAGCAAATGTTTTGAAGTGCTGAAAATTCTAATTTAGTTCAGTGTCAAAACACTGTCGATCGGTCATTTTGTTCTTTATTTTTAGTTCAAGGTACATTTGTTAAGGAAATATTGTTTATATTGAATAAATGTGTTAAGGAATCATGCATTTGCTAGTAAAAAATAGTTGTGGTTTTTTAGGTTTAATTTTTTTCCTATTGAGTGGATTATCGTTGTTATCAAAATACTTTTGAACACTACTGCATGTACTATGTGACAATATAATACCGAATTACCCAGTAAAAGTATATACTTTTAATCCAGATATTGTACAAATGTTTACTGTGTTAAGAATTATAAATTACCAGCTGACCCGGCGAACTTCGTACCGCCTTAGAATTAATAAATGTTGTCTTAAGTTATAACCTGAGTTTTATTAACTTGTTTATATTAAGATAAAATTAATTAAGTTGAATAAAAGTTCAAAAAGGAGAAAATTAACCTGGGAGCAAAGCATTTGCTTTATTGAATGTAAACCAAATGTTTCGCGTATCGTTGTAGCACAACTTTCTGTTAAACTATTTGCTGAATGGGTTGCACTCGTGTCGATTATCTCCATTGAAGCACCATGTGATATACTATATTTTGCGACTTTATATATTGTCGGAACTTGAATTGTCGTTCGTGTGTTCCAGCGGGTCGTTTATTTGCTCTGATCACGACTTTATAGTCATCACTTGGCATGCGATCCAACGTACTTTTGAACCGAATCAATGCATGCATGATGTTCATGAAGTATTTGGTGCAAATCTTGAAGAATTTCTCTTTTCATTGCGTTATTGATCGTTTGACGCCGATCAAGTTGGTCCTCCATATTGGCCATGAAGTTAATTTGTAACCATTTTATGTTGTGCGTCTTCAACCGGCTGCAATAATCCAATTCCATGGTGAATTTGTCCTTGTATCTGTATAGTCGAAAGGGAAAGAGATAATTAGTGATTTATGATTACCAAGAATAAAGGTTACTCTCTTATTAACAAACATTACCTTGAATGTCGGACTGAATCCGCGTTCTTCAATAATATTTGCTCTAAATGAAGTCATTTGGAAACATGCGTTGTACCTTTAAGCGTTCGAAAGAAATTGTCGTGATTCTTAAGCTTCGCCACGAAGCAATAAATGCAATGGCTCAGGTGGCGGAGGCAACAATGGTAATTTAACCTTTCCACTCAGACAACAATCAGGGCGTTTCTCCAGCGAACTTCAATGCACCGCAATGGACGCACACAACCTCCATAGGGCCAATTCTAACGAAAGGGTGCAAGCTGTAGTCAATTGTGGAATCGTATTGAAACGCTCCTCGATTCAAATTAACACTTGAAGCATTTCTTCTTGCGGCTCGGCGTTGTTGATCTCTGTGTTCTGCTCGACGATTTCTCATTGCCAATCGAGCCGTTTCACGTATAGCCTCTCTTTGTTCTTGTGTTTGTGAAGACGAAATCGGGCCGTACTAACACGACGCCCTTCTCTCGTACGATTTCTTCTTCATTTACCGTGGATTGATTCGCAATATTCCGCAGTCTAATTCCATTACGGCTTCGTTGTGAAAGATTGGACCTTCTCGCTCGCGGCATTGTAAATAAGATTGTAATGGATATTGCTGACTTTGCTTCTATTATGACATAACAATTATTCATGCGAACAAAATCACAAATGTCATAACCTTAATTGTCTTTATGCGCACCATGACAACTGTCATAACCTAAATTATGAGATAATATAAATAAAAAATAATTTTTTAAATGTTTTAATAGTTTTCTGTTTGCCTAAATCTTTGCGTAGCATTTACGAACAAACCCGCAGAAGGAAGTATCCAATTTGGTCCAGTCGCTTTAAAGTTTTAAGCATCCGAACAAACCACGATCCATTTCTATATATACAGATTAGATTTCGATTGTAAAATTCGTGCCTTTTATAAAAAAAAGTAAATAACAAGCTAACTGATATAATGACGAACGATTGTGGAGCTATATAGAATGTATTATTATTTTCTGGCTTCCCCTATCATGGTTCTTCGTGAAAGCTATAGTGGTAGAGCTAATCCAAAGATAATTATTCTTCTTCATTGGAAATGAACCAGACGAATTTTACAAATAATGTTCGCCACCTTTATTTCAGAAAATAAGAAAAGACGTAGCCCAATGCAGTACAGATATTTTGTAAGTAAACTATTTAGACAAAATAGTGTAGTTTTTCAATCCAGACCGTAATTTCAATCAAAATTTCTTTGTTTTTTCAAGACGTCAATTCGCTAATTTTGAAGTTTAAAATAGGGTGTGCAAGAGTCTGAAAGAAGTTTATCTCGAAAAAATAAATATTTAATGCTTTGCTTTAGTTTCCCCGTATCTTTAAAATTTACATACACTGAGATATTTAGATGGAAATCTTCGTATTAAAAATAGTGAAAACGTCACTATAATATAATATGTTTTCACGATTTCTAATACGAAGATTTTCATCTAAATATCTCAGTTGAAAATGGCGTGCCGTCTAAACTAATTCTGAAATATTTTTTCTAGATAAGTAAGGAATAAAGGGAAGAACTTTTAAACATTGTTTACATACTACTACATTTTTCTGAAAATTAGGGTGCAGCAATAGAAGGATTAACAGTTTTAAGCATCAATGTCTTGTTGCGATACAATGCGTTCCCCTTTCCCAATTTTTGCTACAGAATCTTTAGTCTAACAATATCACTAAATATAAAATACGGCTAACATTCCTTTCTAAAAATATATTTCCTACTTATTATTCTTAGTTATGAATACAAATACGAAAATAATAACACTTTAAATACAACATGTTCTCCATTTCTTTTTCCTTTAACTAAGTTTAAAATCCCATTTTTTCGCTTCAAATCGCCGCTAACCTATTAGTGTCAGTATACTTTTTTGACAAATTCGAAAAATTTATCAATTAAAATAACTGTGGCGTATCGAGTCAGATGTTCACGAAACATTTCAGACGGAAATTCTATTTACTATTTTCGGATTACATCACGCAGGTACGTAGTAGAAAAGAATTTAAGTCAACTTTCACGAAATTTATGTCTATTGCATAAAAATAGCAAATGGAATCACACTGAAGTCAGACTAATCTGGATATAAACCCATGTTTTTAATTCTCGCGGTGAGCTACAATGGTCCAACAATGTATGTACACAAAAAGCAATTTTAATTCGATTTCCGTGGGTTAAATGTTTGAAAAGTAACTTTCAAACATTCAACATGCATATAGTTTCAAGATTATAAATGAAAAATATGTGACATGTGTATTTAAGACAGGAATTTCGAAGAAATACTAGAATGCATCATTAAAAAAATAGTTTACTTCGGAAACGTTCAGAAAACGATCCGTCTCTGCCAAGAAATGATTGAAAGCAATGACCAGCTGGATTGGGAGTTGTACTTATTCTCGGACATTTGGCCTTACTTGATTTGCCGTTATTGGTCGAATGAAAAGTCACATTATATAAGTAGAATGTGCATCTACAAAAGCTCAGTACTTGAGCTTGCATAATTGAAAGCCTAGCTGTCGATACTTATGTGCACTTATTTCGTGATAATATCCTGCCCATACTAATATAATTATTTCCAAACTCAAGAATTCCGCGCATAGTGAAGGAAAATGTATATTTCCAGCAATATGAAGTATTAGCACAGTGGAACACGAACTATTTGTGTGTATCTCGCCAAGAGATGGATAAGTAGAGAAAGAAATATGAATAAGCTAATGGATCTGTATTCCAGAGACCACTTAAGGTCTATGGTAATTACTATCAAAGTTACCACAATACACAAAACTATATTCAACTAGCTGTTAAGCCTGACCCTGCCAGGCAGGAAGAAAAAGAAAATCTGGTTGGCAGAAAAAGTAAAAAATTATTAGCCACGCCCATTTTTCGTCTTAGTTCTCCCCCACAGGCCAAAAATAAGAAATCCGGCTTCGTTAGGATTTGGCCTAGGCGTTTTACTATATGCATGCCAATTTTCAGCTTTCTAGCTCATCAGTGGGCTTCAAAGAAGCTCTGGATAGACAAAAAGAGGAACACACAAATAAGGAAATCATATTAGAAAAAGTAGAGTATGGTGAACATAGCTGGAAAATTTGTGTAGATTTGAAAATGTTAAATTTCCTCTTAGGACAACAGGCAGGTTATACTAAATACCCGTGTTTCTTATGTTTGTGGGACAGTCGCGATAAAAACAACCATTGGACTCAAAAGGCGTGGCCACTGAGGGAGTCAGTTATTATTGGTAAGCAAAATGTAGTAAGTCCACCTTTAGTTAATCACAATCGAATTATATTGCCACCACTTCATATAAAACTTGGTATTATGAAGCAATTTGTTAAAGCCCTTAACAAAGGTTGCCAATGTTTTGCTTAAATGTCGAAAAAATTTCCTGGTCTGAGCAAAGAAAAGTTGAAAGCAGGCATTTTCGATGGACCACAAATTAGACAACTGATAAAAGACCCAAATTTTGTCGAATCTATGAACGAACTAGAAAAACGAACCTAGCAATGTTTCGTTTCTGTGATTCAAAATTTTCTTGGAAATTATAAATCAGAAAACTATTTACAATTAGTTAACGACATGTTGTCTAACTTAAAAATCTAGGGTGTAACATGAGTATTAAATTACATTATTTACATTCTCATTTGCATCGATTTCCTGAAAACCTGGGAGATTACAGTGAAGAGCAAGGTGAAAGGTTTCACCAGGATATTCGCACAATGGAAGAACGTTATCAAGGGAGGTGGGACATAAATATGATGGCTGATTACTGCTGGAATCATTGTCGGGATCTTATACAGACACCTCGTTCAAGAAAGTCTTATAAAAACATTTTATTCCTTAACCACAGTGACTGTTTCAAATAAAGTGAGTAAAAAATCATACTTTTGTAATAATTTTTAACCTATACTTGTATACTTAAAACTAGAGCTGCTAGAAAAAAAAAATTGTGTTATTTTTGTAATCAACACAGTTAAATTAAGCGAAAACAAATAAAAACACCCTGGAAAATTTTGATGTGTGTAATGTATGTATACATATATATATATATATATATATATATATATATATATATTTGTTCGAAATAAAATCATTGCCTATAGAGCATTGTTATACAATGTGAACTAAAATAACTGAGCTTAAGGAAACCAACAAACAAATGTGCATATTTCAATTATTAAACATAACCACCCTTATACGCTTATTATTAAGGTTTGATAAAAGAGTGGATGACGTTATCATTAAGTAGTGTAAACCGAACTTCTCCGAATTTTAATGTCGCGCCTTGCACGTAAGTGGAGATAAAGACCGGTTTACACTACTTAATGATAACACGTCATCATTTTTACAAATGCAACAATTTTAAATAAAAAACCGTTTATCATTTTAAATTTAAACAAAATTTATCGAAGATTATTCCAGTAAAAAAACACAACATGGTGCTGATGAATATCCCCAATAATCTTTTCTGTTAAAACAGGTGACTCCCTGTTGACTTGCTCTTGCAAATGCAGTTATTTTCTTCAAAGCGTTTAACAATTCGACACTCGTTATTAACATATGTTCTGTAAGAATTATCTCCATCTGGAAAAACTTGCGTCCATTGTATGAACGCAGGTTGTTGTGGCATAGAGGCCATGGTGCAACGTGAAGAATCGCTGATTGAACTATAGTTCACACTGTTAAATTTAAGTTAAACATAAAATAATCTGAAAATTCTCATCTAATTACTTACCAACTAATGGCTATACTAAAACAACATTGATTATAGCTTTATTATCGTTCATAATATATATATAAGCTTTTTCTGGTGGGCCTTTAGGCCCAGAGCTTTGTTATCCGTTTCCAGTTTCTACTGTCCATCGCCTTCCTCCTCCAGTTTGTTATTTGCTTGTCCTTTAAGTCTTCTAATACTGCTTCTCGCCATCTTCTTCTTGGTGTGCCTTTCTTCTTCTTGTATCCTGACGTTTTCCATGCTATCCTCTTGACCGTTCTGTTGTCGTCCATTCTTTCCATATGCCCCAACCGTTGTAACCTTCTTGCTTTGGTAATCACTTCTATCTGTGGGTTTCCAACGGCTTCATTCAACTTCTTCGTTGGTTCTTCTCACATAGCCTTCCTCGGTCTTTTTCCCTCCCAATATCCTCCGGTGTAGTTTTCGTTCCCATCGCCTTACTATTTCCTTCGTAGTTTGGTTGAAAATCCATGTCTCGCATCCGTATAATGCCGTTGACCAGTTTCATATAGTCTACATTTTGTGTTTCTCAACTGTTCTTCAACTGTTTTGCTCTGAGTAAGTAATTCATACTTCCAGCTATTCTATTGGCCTTACTCAATCTCGCCTCGATTTCTTTTTCTTCTTCGCATCTGTTTGTTATACGTGGCCCTAAATACACGAACTGGTCTACCACCTCGAAAACCATTTCTCCTAACTGTCGTACATACTTTGAACTCTATATTCTCTTTTCTAGCTCTTCCCACTTTCATGACCTTACTCTTCTTTTCATTTATTTGTAATCCTAGCTGCCAGGTCTCCTCTATCAAGCTCTTTATTATTTCCTTAAGTTCTTTTTGGTCTCTGGCTATGACAGCTGGGTAATCTGCATATTGTACTGAGAATTTAGTTTATTATTTTTTTAAATAAATTGCACCGGTCTAGGTCGTAGATAAAATATAAAAGCATAAATTATAACAATTTATATTTATAACTTTTTCGAAATATTGAACATAAAATCAAAAAAATTTACCTATTTTAGTGTGTGTGAAAGCATAAGTGTATTTTCCGTTGACGGTCCTTCCTGTATCTCCTCTTTATCTGTATGGTGAGGTTCTTTTCTTACTAATACTTCTTCTTCTTACTAATATTTTTCTTAAAACCCTTTTTTTCTTTTGGAAATATATTTTAGACTTCTTTATTGACTTTTCTCGATTTTTCAATTCAATCGTCGTTAACCAAACAAAACTTTTTTTCTTTTCAAAACCAAGACGACACTGTTTTATTTCTCCGTTGTCCATGAATCCATATATCCTTGGCTATTTCCAGTAGATTTATGTATGTGAATTCTTGTAATGCATAATTGTTGTAGGAAATGTGTGTTAAAATGTTAACAAAATTCTTTTTATACATTAAATCATGCTTTTATAAAATATTTAACTCTGGTAACATTTGTTATACTACAATATCCTACTATTTGGTAACTCCTGCTCAATATGTCCTCTTCTTTATTGAGAAAGGAATTATCGTTCGTAATATTGGGCAGAGCGAGCATGATTTTCAGCCGATTCACTTTAAGCTTGTAGTCTGTATAAATAAACTATTTATTTCTGAAGTCTTTAAGTAAACTTCCATTCGGAAAGATGACGTAGCGAGTCTGGTCCAACGGATCACTTTTTGTAATATCCATATCCTGCAGCGTGAGTGTTGGATCGCATAATGGAGGCCAAAGCAGCCTGGATAAAGAACGACAGCTCCCAGAGATTTGGATTATAGAGTGTGAAACAAGAATGATTGAGTAGAGCAATATATAAGCAGAGAAGAATAATTTAATTACAGTAAACACTTAGTTCAAACACAATCACAAGGACATCCACGAGTACACAAGAGTTGCTGAGAGTAGAACGTAGGGATCAATTATTAATTATTTTCTGATGAGCAAAAATAAATGGGAGACAATAAAAGACGTAAAACTAAAAAGAAAAGCGGAAATGAAGAGCGGTTACTATTTATTAGCAATGAAACTGAACAGAATGAGGAAAAGCATATTATATAAGAGAAGAAAGGAAATAAAGGAAAAAATCGGAAGCGCCAAACATTACGAAGTATACAAAGACCCTTTTATTTGTCTTTGTATACTTCGTAATGTTTGCTACAATGGCAAAGAAAAATCATGGAAGGAATTTGGGCGCAACACAACGGAGAACTATAAAAAGAACCAAAAATTATTCTAGGCTATATTGAAACAGCTTAGACAAAAAAAAAGGAATATAGCATGCTAACTATAAAAGCTAAAGAGGAAAACATATAACAAATGAAGAGAGAATAACGGTACTATGGAGAGAGTATTTTAAAGAATTAACATGTACAGACCCAACAAGCATACAGAACAAAGAAGAAGAAAAGAGAAACGGATTGAAACCATAAACTGTTACGTGCACAAATTTCACTTAGTTCAGCTCCGTATTTCCTTTAAGTTGTTAGAAATATAGGCTCAAATTTTACTCCTTTCGGACAATAGTTACTTCCTAATATCGCTTAACGATATTCCCGTTGAACCCATCATATCCCCGCGTGTTAGTTGCCTTTGAGTTTTTCGAATTCGTCCAATCACGAGTACACGAAGCGAATCTTAGCTTCGGCGTAGTAACAAAAAAAGAGGGAATTAGGCATTAGGTAGCGAGTGGTAAAAGACCGGTGACGAGATCGGAAGAGGTTACGGCTGAGAAAATGTAAGTGTGTGTATCGTTTATCGAATTATCATCAAGAAAGTATTTACGCTGTAGTGGGGAATTCACCAGCCAATCCTCTAGTGTATTGTTCAAGTACATCTCCCGTTCGCGGAGGAAAAGAAACCCGAGATCGAACCCTCCTACACCTCGTCGTGCCTAATAGAACATCATTGTCTTTATACCTCCCCATCAAGGTATTAAACGAAGGAAAACCGATCACCTAATCCGTCGGACAAATCCGAAAGATCATTTCCAACATCCGAGGCAGACAAAGGGTAGAACCTTATGCGATGACATCACCCGGAAGCCATGACAGCTAAGCATTCATTCTATATGTCTTAAACCTTTTCTCTTTGTTTCAAATATTTCGTATATCGTATCCATAATTTCAACTAAATTCAACGTTAATATTCACTAGCTTGTAAAATTATTATTATCTAGATGGCCGTATTTTCTTATTAAATTCATTGATATTCATATATATGTATATCGAAATTACTACTAGACCTGTATCGTATTTTGCATAACTCACAGTAACAATTAACACTGACTTACGGTTACCGCACTGTTCGCATTATTTTGCTAATTTTATCTTAAATTTTATGTAGTTTTTCAATGTTTTTAATGAATTCTAACTAAAGGTTAAATACACAAGTTCTTGAATAACCGGGTGTATTTTCTCAAGTAGAATTTTATTGATTTCGTAACAGAATCTAAGCATATAGAATCAACGTGCATTTTCCAGCTGATCTTGCCCGCTCCCGACGTCAGACAGTTCTTCGATCGATATAAAGGTACCGATTATTTGACCATGAAAATATAGTTCTGGTAAGTTCTTATGACCTCTGACCCAAAATTCATGGTTGGCGCCCATACTATCTTTTTCCCTGACAAGACCTGTTGTATTCAACGACCGTTATTTAGAGCTTGAAGAAGAACCGACGCGACCTCCCACTGAGTTGAGCACGGCATTGGCTAGCCTGTTGCGACAACCGTATATGTACCGCTTCTTGTTTTGTTCTTGTCGTCTTGTGCACTCTAGCCAATTGTTCCCCTCAGTTATTGCTATCTCGGAGAGATAATAGTAACGCAGTTTTGGGGGTAACAAAACAAAAGAGGAAGAGAGAGAAATAGAGGAAGCATTAAAAAAGATGAAACTAGGCGAAGCTCCCGGGAGAGATAACATCATCCGAGAAATGATGTATGTATCGGAATAAAAGAAACAAACAGGGCGAGCGAATTGATGAACGGTATACTAAAAATACCCAAGTACTAGAAAACCGTTTCTATACTAACAATATATAAGAACGTTGATAAAAGGAACTGCTACAAATACAGATAAGAACACGTTCTAGTGTTTCATGAAAAATATTGCCAAGAAAAATAGAATAAGGAATAAAAAGTAAAATAGAGTCCACAATGAAAAATATGCAATGCGGATTTAGACAAAACAAAAGCACGTAGGACTTCATATTAATGATCCGACAAATAAGTGAAAAATAATAAACAAGAACATATAAGTACACATATGCTTCTTAGACTTGCAGAAAATCTTTGATAGAATCCGAAAAAGAAATATGTGGAAAGAGTTAAGAGAGAAAGGAGCGCACAAGGATATCGTTTCAAAACTTATTGAATTAATTGTTAACGATAATATTGTTAAATTTTTGTTTTCACATAACGTGCTCCAGTCATTTCAACATGGTTTTATGAGGGGCAAAAGTGTTAATACGGCACTGGAAGATTTTGTCAATGCAATAGTTTGTTCCCTAGATAAACGAAAATTACCTGTGGCATTGTTGATAAATTTTACGAAAGCGTTTGATATGGTTGACCATGATATTTTATTAAACAAGCTTTCTATTTATGGTGTACGGGGTATTGCACTTCGATGGTTCAGGTCTTACTTGACTGGCAGGGCTCAGTGTGTCCGGGTAAATAATACGAAGTCTGAAAATTTGACAATCGATGTGGGAATTCCGCAGGGGTCCGTTCTGGGTCCTACGCTTTTCCTTCTGTTTATAAACGATCTGGTTTATCACATGGAAAAAGATTCAATGAAAATTGTTAATTATGCAGACGATACAAATGTATTGATATTTGGCCGCAATGGGGATGATGTTTCAGTAAAAGTAGACGAGGCTTTTGGACTAATACAAAAGTGGACAATACGTAATAAACTTACGATAAATACCGAAAAAACTAAAATAATTGTATTTGGCAACTCGGAATTGTATCCGAACGGGCTTCTCCTCAAGGAGAGTAACACCACGCTCGCTCTCTGTCAATCGGTTTCAGTTTTAGGCCTTACAATTGATAATAAATTAAAATGGCGTGAGCACATAGATGGCCTCTGCAAAAGGCTAGCAAGCGTTAACTTTGCATTAAGAACATTGTCCCGTTATTGCAGCATGGATGTCCTGATGGCTCAATATTTTGCATGTTTTCAGTCCCTTATAAAATACGGAATAACGCATTGGGGTCGATCGACAGACATACAGCGGATTTTTGTTCTGCAGAAGCGAGCTATACGGACCTTATGTGGTATGTCCTCACGCGACTCCTACAGAGACGCATTTAAGAATTTAAAAGTATTGACATTACCCTCTTCATATATCCATGAGCCATTGTGCTTTGCCTATTCGAATAAAGAAAAATTTAAGAGTGCTGATTATGGTTATAACACGCGATACAAAAATGTCAATTTAGTTAACGAACAGCATAATACAGCAAAATATCAAAAACAGACAAAGTACAATGCTTGTAGGTTCTTTAACCATTTAACAACTCAAGTAAAAAATATATCTACACTTAAGATATTCAAATCCCATATGATGGAAATGCTGATAGATCGCATCATATATGACATCGAGGATTTTTTGAGTTCTCCTGGTAAAGTGTTATGAACTATTATGAACTAAGTGTTATGTCCTTGAGTGTACCGCTTCCGGAATGATTTATACGTCATCTGATGTAATGTCATTTGAATGTTCTTTTTTCTTTTTCTTTAGTCATATTGACTGTTTTCGTAAATGCTTATGTATAGTGACATGTATGTATGTATTTATTGAAAAGAATAAATTTATTAGTATTATTATTATTATTATCGTAGAAGTACTAAAGAATATGTAAACATAATTGTAGGTTTTATTATTGAAACATTGAATATTAAGATATAAAATGTAAAGCAAACCACACAACAGAAAAAATACAAGTTTTGTCGTCTTCTACATCTTTTACACAGTATACGTCCTTTTACTATTTTACTACAGGTCTCGCGCCATCCTACGTCTTCCATATCACTTCCACTATCCCCCTCCCCTCTTTGTCTTTTCCTTTGTCCGTTCTTGCTACCTCTATATTCTCAGTCCCACATAATTAGGAAAAACAATGAAAAATCAAAAGAATTCGAAACAAGACAAGATGTAAAACTAAGATACGTACTCGCATTAAGCCCGCTCTTTTTCGTAACGGCTCTGCACGACGCAATGAAGAAAGGCAATAAAAGGTGAAGCAATTGACATTAGGTTACTGGCAAAATGGGAAGTAGACAACATAGCATACAACACACAAATTAACGAGGAGAAACATGAAAATATAATACATAGGTATAAAATAATATCAAAATCCAAGAAAACTGCCAAGAAGGCTGGATGGAAAGAAAATTAAGCAGGTAGCGTAAACAAAAGTACCGAAAAAGATAAAAACTGAGGTGTAGAACGTGGTCAGACCGACATCACCCCTCATATACAGCAGCGGGTATGCCTGAACAAACCAACAAATCCAACTACGATAAAATTCACTAACTGTAACTAACTGACGCGAAACTATGATACTGGAAATAGTAGTCAAAATAAAGGACGTAGAATTCAAATCTCAAATGAACGAACTTTAACAGACGTTCGTTGCTTAGGCAGCGCTCGTAATGTATAATGACTTGCACTGCAAGAAAAATTACATGTACCGACAAATAATTTGTCCTGGCAGTCCATTACACAGTTTTCTTTGAGAGCTACCTAAGTAACAAACCTCTGTTTAAGTTCGTGCAACTGAGAGTTAAATTCTACGTCCTTTATTTTTACTTTTATTAATATTGACTTTTTAAAGTAACTCATTGAAACTAGGTTTCAATTATTCTTGTGCTACTGGACTTTCACGATTACGGACACGCGACAAGTTGTAAGAAATTTCAACAAGCACTGAAACCCAAGCAAACCAAACTCGTTTTCAAGCAGTAAAGTTACTTCGCAACTATAAGGGAATAGCAATTTTATTGATATTTTGATGAAATTTTTAACTCGATATCACTTGTTGGTTGAAAAGCATTTGATTTATAAGTTTGGTACTAACAGAGGAACACCAGCAACTCGCAGATTTTGATGAAACTACACATACTGATAAGTGTACCTTAATATAAGAACAATACCATTTTCTTTTTCTGCGAAATCCGCCGCCTTCGGGGATCTCGGAAATTATAACAGATTTCTTCTTTTTGGTAGAATATAATTTGAAGTATATTACTACAGAGTCCCAAAGATGACGCAAATAATTTTCGGAGAAAATAAATAGCGGGGCATCGAGTATCCCATGCCACCATTTCTTTTAACGTCTTTTATTTTTATTTATCACAAACAAAGTATAGCATATAGTCTCAAGGATAACACGAATTGTTTTACGGAAAAAATTAAAATAGAGGACTGGGTACCCCATACTCCGTTAAAAATATATATTTTTTTATTTATCACAAATAAAGTTGACTTTATGTAGAAAACAAATTTAGACAGTTAATAACAAAGATATAAGAAAACGATAATGAAACTCTTCTCGTCATTGATTGTGATTATAAATTTATATTGATCTAAAAATTATTCTTTATTTCGATAACGGCTTGGATTGAAATGACATCACGTTAGTATCAACAGTGTTTTGGTGTGTTTCGCGCAGGCATTCAGTGTGTGATGTTCATTTTGCACTGCTCGTTGTGTGATGTTCGTTTTGGGCGTTAACCGTATGTATCTATAGTGATACTGATCCCCCCTCCCCCTTTCATGCCTTCTCCCGTTTCTACTGAAAATGGCAACCTAGTTCCCGAAATACGTATCTGGATTAATTTTCGAAAGGTGTGGTAAGGATAATTTTAATTTTAAAATTAGTGCAACAACCGTAGGTCTTCCATACCAGCACGTGTCCACCGAGTAATAAATTTTGTTATTTTGCCTGTCACAATTTTATGTACTTTTTTGAAATACCATATCCAATGTCCTGCTCTGAACGCGTCGTGCCCATTTTTTTGTTAGCTTCTAAAGCCCATTTTCGAAGGTCCATATCATGAATTATTTGTTC
The DNA here is from genome assembly GCA_038088585.1 of Chrysina gloriosa. Classification (NCBI taxonomy): domain Eukaryota; kingdom Metazoa; phylum Arthropoda; class Insecta; order Coleoptera; family Scarabaeidae; genus Chrysina; species Chrysina gloriosa. Next base: position 11,102,672 of record CM076095.1, read on the forward strand.
ATCGTCAATGGCCTTTTGAGATTTTGTATGAACGTATTCTGTAATAAACCACAGTTTATCAGCTTGCGTGCCACCTCTGTTAATACTTTCTTCCCATCTATATAGATGATAGTCAGGGTAGCGATTTCAGTTTTTTTAACTATTTTTTCCACTTTCGTCGTTTGATTTTACCATTTCTCCAGTATTCTACAGCTTTAATTTTTGTAATTTAGATCAACAACACTGCTTCCTTCTTCAGGAACACATGCAATATTTTGATAATTGTCTTCTTCATCTTCTTCTACATCTTCCACAAATTGCGCTTTATGTCGTGCCTCTAATCGTTCAAACTCCAATCCCCTAACATATTCAAAAAGAACATGTTTCCTTGTTCAACACTTACAATCATATCCTTCAACGCATCATGCAACTTAAGTTCTTGAGACGTCAGAGGAATTATTGCGATTCTGGCTACTTAAAACATTACAAATAACATGTTCAACATTAACTATATTAACCGTTGCCATTATTCTAAACTGCAAATTTACACTGCACGAAGAAAATGCTTCTGATGTACGGCTACTTATATGTGGGTCAATCTGTTACAAACAGTACGGATTTGAGGAGAAACATTTTATCACTTTTTCGATGACATACAATTCGTTTTCTTATTAATTTAAACTAAATGAATATATATATATATATATTTCGTGACCTTTTATACTTATCTTATATGATAGATCTCTACCACTAATAGGTCAATAAAACAAGGCTGGTTTGAACGATAGTTATATTTTCAGAACGTTTACAAACGTTTTCGGAACACCTTCGTCAGTGAAAATATAACTAGATAAATATATAAACAAACTTTTGTTTTTTATTTGGGACTATCAACAAAATAACTAATGACTAGGATTTCTTGATATAGAGGATGTGTAACGAACTTTTATAAATATATAAATTATAAAAACTAAATTAATGTGTAAACATACATGCAAATTAAGTAAAACCTTATATCAAAAAATCTTTGTCGAAACCTTAACAATTCTGTTCAAGGACTAGGGAAAACCAAATTTAAAAACCTAGCCAAAGGTTTCCTTCTTAAGAAATGCAAATGTCATTTTAACAGATTGCTATATACATTACTTAAATTTTGAATATCGGTCCTGAAATTAATAGTTTTAGTGTATTTCTGTATATTTATCATTTCATATATTAGTCTTTTTTTATAATTATTCTCTGTTTTTAATATAATTGTGTTTTCAAAATCAAAGTAATGCCCAAGATCTTTGTAATGCCTTGTTACAGCGGTCATTGCACCGAAATCATTATTTAAAGAATACTTATGGCTATACAACCTTTTCTTTAAATATTGTTTCGTCTGACCGATGTAACAACCATCACAGTCTTTACAGTTCATTTTATAAACTACATTACTCTGATTTTGTTTAATTATTTTAGATTTAGTATTAGTAAAAAGAGATCTGTTACTATAATTTGGAATGAAAGTAATGTTTATGTTGTTTTTATTAAATTCTTTTTTTATTTTTTCGCTTAAATCTTTTTATAAGGAATAGCATTATAACATTTATTGTTATTAATTTTAATTCCTCTATTATATAATTTTTTAATTCTATTTTTTATTATTTTTTCATAAAAACTATTTGGATAATTATTTTTATCTAAGATTTCTTTAACTTTGTTTAAATTCTTTTCCCTAAATTCAGGATTAGCTAATCTAACCGCTTGATCAACTAAACCGGTAACTACATTAATTTTATGTAATTTTGATGTTTCTGAAAAATAATTTAAATGTCTTCCTGTATTGGTAGACTTTATATGCCAATTTGTTTTCACAATGCCGTTATTATGCATGACTGTCAAGTTCAGGAAATTCAATGAGTTATTAGATTCTCTCTCATATGTAAATTTTAATCTATTATGATAACTATTAAATGAATCTAATATCTCATCAATACTATCCTTTCTTACGGAACAAAAACAGTCATCCACATAACGTCTGTAAAAACGTACACTAGAATTTAGTTTTGCCAAACAAGTTTGCTCTAGGTCCTCCATTACCAGGTTTGCGATAACTGCTGATAATGGAGAACCCATTGCAGTACCGAAAATTTGTTTATAAATTTTATTTTGATATGTAAAACAATATTCAAAATTTAAGTAATGTATATAGCAATCTGTTAAAATGACATTTGCATTTCTTAAGAAGGAAACCTTTGGCTAGGTTTTTAAATTTGGTTTTCCCTAGTCCTTGAACAGAATTGTTAAGGTTCCGACAAAGATTTTTTGATATAAGGTTTTACTTAATTTGCATGTATGTTTACACATTAATTTAGGTTTTATAATTTATATATTTATAAAAGTTGGTTACACATCCTCTATATCAAGAAATCCTAGTCATTAGTTATTTTGTTGATAGTCCCAAATAAAAACAAAAGTTTGTTTATATATTTATCTAGTTATATTTTCACTGACGAAGGTGTTCCGAAAACGTTTGTAAACGTTCTGAAAATATAACTATCGTTCAAACTAGCCTTGTTTTATTGACCTATTAGTGGTAGAGATCTATCATATAAGATTAATTTAAACGACACTTCCATCGGAATCTTGTTCGCAAATGTGTATTTTTCAAAATATGTGTATTTTGCATTTGTGTATTTTGGTTGCTGGATTCTCTAACATTCAAAATTCATTATCTCTAGTTCTTCTGAACGGATCATTCTCGTTTTTCCGGCATTGAAAACCTTACACCGAAAGGTAGAAGGGGTAATAGACATATATATATATATATATATATATATGTATATTCGTTATTATATCGCTTATCGTTCAATCTAGAAAACCCAGTTCTGAAAAAGTGGTTTCTCTATTCGGTCAGAAGATATTAAATAATATCGAACACGCGCCGTGTAACACGTGTCGCCGTAAATTGTCGAAATTGCATAAAGACAGTGAAAATAACAACGTTCTTCAATCTAACTGGAAGGTATGTTTTACTATCATCTATATTTCATGATCACATGTTTGTTGTGCGTATCAATATTCCACACAAAGAAGTTGATGATTTGAACTGGAACACCTTAACAAATATTGAAGCGTTCAGCGAAGATTATGGGGACGTGGATCGGATTCCGGAAAGTCCTGCATCGTTCGAGGCAGAGAAAGAAGTGATTCATGAGGCGATTGATACAATCAATAAGGGTTTAGATTTGATTGGAACTGCAACAATCGAAAAAAGAAAAGAAGAAAGTTTCTTAGAAGTTCTATTCGAAGGAGAAAATGAAAAACATTTCTGAAGTGATGTGAAAGGTTTGTCCATACTACGATTAATGTGAATGATAGTGGCGTTGAGGAAACTGATGGAAATGATATCTTGAGAATTTTAAAAGACGAATTCAATGCAACTACAGAAATTGAAAATTTTGACCATTCTTAAAGAATGGTCTCTTCGAAAAATCATTTTCCTTGTGCTACGATTCACATGATCAATGTTACGAGGAAAACTGCCGCAGAAAATAGAAGCCTAGCCCTAAAAGCCATTCATCGATAGAAAAAGAAGTAGCTGGTCTGATAATCAGCTTCCATGAACTTGATGAGTCGCATGATGCCAGGACAAAAGGCTATGTTTCGGTTAAAGAAGATAACAAACGTATTCACGTGCAAAAGCGATTACTCTTAGTGAATTTGAATGAACTTCATCAACTATTCAAGGAAAGTCACCCACAAATCAAGTGTAGTTTGAGACCGAAACATTGTGTGCTAGCAGGTGAAGTGAAACCCATTTAGTCTGTGTTGGTGCTATTCATGAGAATATGAAATTATTAATCGAAGGATCGGCTATTAAAAACCTAACAACCACTACTCCGGACTCAATGAAAACTTATCATAGCTGTTTAAGACATACGATTTGCATTGGAGCATTAACAAATTGTTATTTTGGAACGTGCCCTGGGTGTAATGGTGCAACAGATCTGATCGACGAATTAGAAAACATTTTTGCGTATAATTACATTGACGAAATCACATGCAGGCAATGGATAAACGTCGATAGGACCATTTTACAAGTCATGATATCCCCAGTTGACGAATATTTACGGAAATTAAAGACCTGTTTAGAAAAATTACTTCTGCATTCATGCCTCGTAAGAAAACAGAATGATTTCATGAAGAATAAAAGAACAAGTTGACAGAAACTGAGTGCATTGTAATCTCTGATATTTCTGAGAACTTTTCTCGTTCAGAATGCTGTACAAGGGATTCACTGGAATAACAACCACGCAACAGAGCACCCAATTTGCAATCTACTACAAGCACGATAACGGCGAAACTCGAATGAAAAGTTTTGTGATTATATCCGAAAGTTTGCACCATTTTGCTAAGAGGAAACTGAGAAAACTATATATTTTTCTGATGGGGCGAGTGCGTAGTATAAAAACAGGAAATTTTTTTTTCATTCTCACTCATCACTTAAAAGATTTTGGTTTAGCTGAATTAGCTGAGTACTTTTTCCCAACTTCCCGCGGCAAAGGTGCGTGCAATGGCTTAGGTGGGACTTTAAAGAAGTTGGCTGCTAGAACTAACCTTCAAAGAATAAACACTCCGATGCAGACGCCGAAAGAATTATTCGAATGAGGAAGTGAGTCACTCCCTAATATTTCATTGGAATTTGTGTAGAGTAAAGAATACGATGAAGCAGGAAAAGAATTAGAGGCAAGGTTCAAAATGGTTTTGACGGTGAAAAGAACTTAACATATCATTGCATGATACCTATCACGGAGAAAAAGGTACAATCAAAGCATTTTCTTCGCAAGAAAATTCTAATGAAGTTAAAATTATGAAATAATTCCTTTATTTTATAACATATCCTTAAATATTACATGATATTCATTTTATCCGAAATACATGTGCTTATAACAATATCCTACAGTTTCTTGATTTATCTCAATATTCTAATTATTCATTTTCATAGAAATTGGATGGTACCTAATATTTGCATTTCTCACTTTTCGATGATTTACATTTAAAATTTAGTCAAATAGTTAGGGGTCACGTTTTACTCGTTTTCTTAACGAATAATATAAATTCTTAAGTACCGATATAATAAAGTAACTATCCAAAAGTAGGGATTGGGCGCAAACGCGAATGACTCCGTTGAAGCTCTACGCACTCGAAATTATTTAATATCTTTTGACGGAAAGCACCCATATTTTTAAAAATTGGTTTTTATACGTTGTGGGAATAATTATGAAAACATCATTTAGACAATCCAATTGTTCTTATATTATACTAAATAACGATGAAGGAATACTGTTAACATGCAGATATAAAGCTGACATAACAAGGTTTTCAATACCGGAAAAGCGAGAACGATCCGTTCAGTAGAACCGGAGATAATGAATTTTGAATGTTGAATCGTGCAAAATATCAAAACGAAAAATTTACATATTTTGAAAAATATACATTTACGAAGGAAATCCCGATACAGGTACTGGCTTATTTCATGTATATAAGTGATAGAAAAATTTCCTAACGTATCCAAATCATGAAATCAAAAAATTGTACAATTTGTAAAAGAATAACCCACCATACCATACGTGATAGAATACTTGTGTTTTTACTTTATCGATATTTACATTGATATACCCATCAAATTATATTACAGTGTTTCTTGGAAACGTTATCGAAATAATTAATAATTTTAAGCGTTCGAGATAAATATATATGTACTGTATAAATGACCGGAAAAATGTATGTTTAATACATCGGTATCTCCAGTAAGCGTTTATAATCAATTAATTTCAATCACATTATATTATAGTACTAGCGGACCCTGTGCCTGCTTTGCCAGGCAAAACAAAATAAGAAATTTTCAAATTAAGAAATGAAACACACTGGTTTTTAACAAAGTTGATTTTTTGGCTTATATTTATCTGCTTCTATTTCTATTTGTTTACAATATAAATCCTATGTTTTAACTTAAACTATGGCAGAACTCTATCGTAAACGACATTTTTTGTTTTGCCCCGAGTTGTAGTGTAAATAAAGAGAACTGATGGCTTGCCCACACGTGAACACGATACATATAATTGACCGTGGGAGAAACATGGATATTCCAAATCAATTCCACATAATGCCAATGATGCCATTGCGCTTTATTTATTGTCATAGCAAACGCAAGACGTATCGGAAATTGGAGTCTTTTGAAATCAAATGGTAGATCTTGTGGAATCATTGGAATACGCGGAATGAATAAATCTTCCCTTTTAAAATGGTTGCTACAATGAGATTATGCATAACCCTTTTGACTGCTAATGTGGTCCCATTACACAACCGAGGTTGATTTAAATTTCGGAGCATAATAATGGGAGCACCAACTTTTAATTGTAAACGATGAGATGGAAAGCCTGGTAAATCCAATGAATTCAAAAATTCTGTGGGATAATTAACAGTAACATCTTGATTTGTAACCGTGTCAACTGATTGATATGTTACAACCTCGCCAGGAACATGGGCTAAAATATCTGCATTCAATGCACCAACGTCCTTATTTTTCGCTCAGTCAGTATCGCTCTTTCAGCTTACCAATGTATAATTTTGCGCAATGTTTGGAAAAATACTTGAGACCAATTCTTGTTTTGTGGGTGCGAAATTGCAAAAGTTATCGGGCAAACTGATTAAGCCAGTAGCACGATCAATATCAATTTATCCATTTCCTATCGCCAGTAGTTGCGTAGAAAATGCATCGACCGATGGATCATTTTGTATTGGAACTCGCACATTTGTAGTCAAAGTGAGTGTTTGTACGTGTCTCCACAAATGAGTTGATTTTAAATAAGCCTTTATTTCATCTGCTGGTGTTGAACGAAGAATCACAGGCAATGTTTGACGGAAATCACCAGCCAATAATATCAAAGCGCCACCAAATATTGCTTGACTATTGCGTAAATCTTGCACAGTCCTGTCCAATGTTTCTACTGATTTCTTATGTACAATTGTACATTCATCCCAGACAATTAATTGGCATTGTTGTAAAACTTTTCCCATTCCAGAATTTCTGGAAATGTTACACGTGGGATTTTCATTGACATTCATATTGAGGGGTAATTTCAGTGCAGAGTGAACTGTGCAACCATCATCTAATAAAGTGGCGGCTATTTATGGTATCTTGAAATTTATTTATCGCACACATGCAATTTCTGATTTCAACCAAACTTAACATAAAAGATATAGGTCCCAATAGCTACCTTTGTGTATAAGTTTGGTTTAAATCGGTCGACGCGTTTGAGCGTGATGCGGCGACATACGTAAGCCCAAAATCGCCTCCTTTTTTATATATATAGATTTCTTTAAATCGTTATCGAAATAATAAACAATTTCATAACGATAATCAATGACAGGTACAGTTTCGTTATCGCTTTCTTATATCTTGGTTATTAAGTGTCTAAATTTTCTATACGGCATCGTTTTCTACATAAAACCGGCTTTATTTCTGAAAAATGAAAATAACAAAAAATTAAATATGGGGTATGGGGTCCCGGTTCCTCCGTTATTATTTTTTTCTGAAAATAATTCATCCTTGGGACTATGTAATATACTTCAAATTATATTCTACAAAAAAAAATCTGTTATAGTTTCTGAGATATTTACATACAAAAAAGCACTGAAACTTAAATAAACCAAAATCGTTTTCAGTTGCATTATACCAATTTCATACCAAGCAGCAAACACGTATATTTCGCAAATATAAGGGAAACGCAATTTTATTGATCTTTTGATGATATTTACAAACATTTAGAAATCATACAAATCTCTGTACCCGAAAATCGGGGGATTCCGTAGAAAAAGAAAATTACGTCTTATACTTATATAAGATACTCTTTTAGCCTGTGTAGTTTCATCGAAATCTGGAAGTGGGGCTTGCCGGTGTTCCTTTGTAAGTAGTACATCTGCAATTAATCAATCTAACTTTAATTCTAACGATAAATGTAATAACTTTTTCTATACAACCCAACCATCCACTGTTAATGATTCATAATTATAATTCACGAGATACATACACATTAGACCTGGCGCAACTAATATGGGGTTTTTTATTTTTGGAATTTTGAATGTGGGTAGCGATGAAAATATGCGATTTGATGCCAAAATTGATGTAACAAATTTTCAGGCTGAAACTACCAAAATACTCTTTTTTAGCATTTTATCAATTGTTGTATTAACGCTGTAGTACACAATGCCACCAGAATCAAATGCATTTATATTATAATTTTTAATTGAGCTCTAAGTTTCAAAGATGTATGGTGTTTCTGGTTCTGTTTATAGAAATTAAAAAGTGCTAACAATATTTATACCAACAACTGTTATTGAAAAAACGATAAAATTTTTTGTTCGTCGCTCTTTTTATACTGTCAAAATTCCTACGCTTTGAGATGTTGACAACTGCATATTTGTCTAAAAGTACCGTTTCTACAGCTCTGCTACTGAGCATGAGCAGTGAGCACATAGCACTGCTGTTGACATGAATATGTAAAGTTTTGTCACTGCAAATTTGAATTTTGTTGAGAAAGGTTTAGCTTATTTAAAATAAAATACTTTGTTAATTTTCGTAATTCAATGGCTCAGAAGACAAATTCATCGTTGAAACGGCTTCGATCTGTTGACACAAATGTGTACTTTATTGGTAAATGTGAACCCAAAATAGTTGGTGTGAAATTGTCATCAAAACAGCAAGTGCTTCAGTGTCTTTTTTTATAATGTACGTTGTGAAAATAAAACAGTTAAAGAAAGTGCAAGATTGGTGTTGGATGAAATATTGCCTTTTAGGAAAAAGATAGAATCCCAACGCCAGATCAAAGAACACGTGCTGCAAAAGTCATTAAACTTTATGAAGAGTGGAGAACACACCAAAAAGTATGTAAATCTGCGTTCACGAGTCATCGCAAAAAGAAAATGACTTTAAGGAAAATTTAAACAATTTATTTGACATTGCCCACGTTGACGCTCTCAAGCTTATAAGTGTACAGAAAGTTAGAGATTTCTTAACGAAACAGCGACAAAATGGGCGTGTTGGTAGCTTGACTTGTGTCGATCAAAATGTCACAAATAAAGAAAAAGAAAGGCACAAAGATTGGAAGATGAAAAACGTCGAAAAGAAAATTATGAAAAGAAAAAGGGCACTTCAGGTAATTATTATGTAATCTTTGGATGCACAGTGGCTATTTTTTTGTGCATTTAATTTCATATAGGGACTTGACTATGGAACATGTTGAATTTGGGGGTGATGAATCGGGAGATGATCTGCAGGCGATGGATGTAAAACAGACTGATAACATTCCAAGTTGCTCCAATAAGCCGATTCGAAAACGTGGAAAGAAGAATTTTATAGACGACAGAATGCTAGCTTGTATGGATGCTGGCAATATCTCATCTCCATTAGCCATACACGTCATCAGTGCAACTGTCAAAGCGTTGGGTCACAATATTGAGGATCTTGTTCTGAATTGCACAAGTTTGCGTGAACAACGTAAAAAATGTCGTCGGCGTCATGGCAAAGAAATTACTGAAAATTTCAAGGTAAATTTTTTTATTTTGGCCAAGTTATAAGTTTTTCTTTGAGCTTAACTTTTTAGATTCCCAAAACATTTGTATCGCATTGGGACGGAAAGCCACTTCCCGCAATTGCTGGAAAGATAAAGTTGATCGCTTGGCTATTGTGTTCACTTCGGAGAACGTTGAAAAATTGATAGCTATCCCCATCATTGAAGATGGAACTGGTGCTGCAGTCGCTCAAACAGTCTACGACTATTTGCCAAAAATAAATATCCTGAATTCATTAGAAATGATATGTTTTAATACAACTGCTGCAAATACTGGCCCTCATACATAGTGGTGCTGGAACTTTATTGGAACGCAAACTGGAACGCAGCTTATTATATAATGAGCCTATTAAATAAAAATTAAAGAAAAACATTATATTTATAGTATTTCTTATTAAAGAAAAATGATAAAATCCAAAAAAAAAGAGTATTTTGGTGGTCTTTCAAAATGTTTACCTTTGACCTCATTATGGCACGGGTTGGCACCATCCGATCAGCCTGAAAATTTGCTACATCAATTTTGGTATCAAATCGCATATTTTCATCGCTACCCATATTCAAGTTTCAAAAAAGAGTTTTTAACGCTAAGTCTAATACACATGCACATATATCGTAGTACTTCTGCATCTTGACAATATCACGTAAGTTTGCAACTACATACTTTAAAGGCTGCTGACATTGTCCTCCGCGAACAATGCGATCCTGCGAGCGAGGACAACAAACCGAATAGCTTCCAGATGATGTTATCCTATCTGAATTGAAACGTACCGACGTCTGCATAAAAAGAATAGGCAGCTCATAATACGAGCAGAACAATTATACTGGCGCATACATGTGGACTACATGTGTTTATTCAGTACTACTAGACGTAGAAATCCATACGATCATATATTATAATTCTGTCGTTTATTTTACGTCATTTGGAATGAAGTACGTTGGATTTTTTTCACTGATACTTTCTTTGCGGGAGACGCGATAATAGGATGTTTTTACGATGCGTTTTTTCCTCGCCTGGAAATAAAGATACTTTATGTTGTTTGTTGAGCTAGGTTTACAACAGTAAAAAAGAGAGGAAGGCCCATATATTACCGAATATCGCGTACTTAACCCCCTGAAATAGCCGTCTTTTCACGAGTCTCGGGATTTTATTTAATTGTCTAGTTTTCAGCGTTTCGTTACTTCTTCCCCTTTTTTCTGGTGTTCTTCAGGGCGCATTATTTAAATTCTCTTAGAGAGCATTTGGGCAAAGGAATAAAGCCTTTAACAGTTTTTTTGAGTGAAGGTCAAACTCGATGAAAAAGAATCGGTTGCTTGAAATTCTGTAATTATAAACGTCCTCGCAGTAAGTTGGATAACAATAAAAATTGAAAACTGAAAACTGTTTGTCCAAAAATGTTATACAGTGTGGACGTCTAGGTTTGAACAAAATCAATAAAACCTATAAACAGTGAAGAAAAAGCGATTAGACAAACCGTCAATTTTAAATGCGCAATTTTTTACAAAAAAAAAAAACCTATTTTGAACGCAAAGGAATTACAGTTGATTCCGGTTAATCGGGACACAAAGGGAGAAAGTATTTCGTACCAATAATCCGGAGGTACCAATAAACCGGAGATCATGAATAAATCCAAAGAAAAACATCTTAATGTGCATTGACCGGTTTACTTGCAAACATATACATTCAGTATTGCAAATTTCAGTACTAAATACATTATAATCAAATAAATATATAATAATGGATGTACATTATTAGCCACGTACGTAAAAACAGCGAAAATAACGTAACAAAAATTAAGTCATCTTATTCAACAAGTAAGAATCAAGAGTATTTTGCTTTCGTTTTTTAATTGACTCAGCATTAACAAAATTGGAGCACGTGATAAGGGCGTCTAAACGACTTCCCTCATTCCTTTTTCTGCAGAAAAATTTGTCTTAACTTCTCGATGCAATTTCGTGCTTCTGGCAAAGAAACCGGCGCGGCGTAGACTCAATTTCTTATTCGCAGTCAGAATCAAAATTTTCGTCATTTCGCAGGCGTCCCTTCATTTCATCACTGATACCTTTATCAAAATTTTCCTTTTCATCGCAGCAATTTAAATCATTGTCGAAATCGATGAATTCCTCTTGATTTTGTATTTCCGTCTATTTCAACACAATGTCCTCGTTGATATCTTTGTCCATTTTCTCAGGTCTTTCATTTAAGCTTTGCGAGTTCACTTTAAACTTGCAATAAGCAAAACAATTTTTTATTGTTTTGCTATTAATATCCCTCCAGCTGTCTGCAACGAAGTTTATGGCTTGCAGAATGTTGACTTTACTGCTCATATCTTTAGCTGTTCAGTTTGATCCCAATAAATTTTCTTCAATTTTTTTCTAAAATGAAATTTACTAATTTTGTTCTGTACTTAGTTTTTAGGGTTTTAATAATACCCATGTCCAAAGGTAGAGTCAATGATGTTGTGTTTGGTGGCAGATTTTTAAGTGTTATGTTCTTTAGAACGTCGGTGTATGGCTGAACAGCACAACTGTCTAAAATCAGAATTATGGGTCTGGATTGGCGTTGCAAATTTTTATCGCAACTTTGCAGCTAATCTAGAAAAATGAACGACATCATCCATGCATTAATGCATGCATAAATAATGTATCACCCTTTAGATCGTCTTTACGATGATATATTTTTCAGCGAAAATCGCATGCGCCCCGTCCCTAACTTTAGCCGAAAATTCAACTCTTCTCTCAAAATCATCCTTGTCAAATTCTTGAACCAATTTTATTTTGTACGAATGCCATTTGTTCTTTTTTAGACATTTTACAACGGTGGAGTTGCTAAGTGATTGCTGCAATGAGATTTCGCAGCTTGATTTCTGAGTATTTTCTTGAAACATTAGTACAACATTCAATTGTTTTTTGTGAAATTACCGGACGAAACTTTGTACAATTATCTCTAACGTGGCCAAAGTCCTTAAATTCATGTTCTATATTACTTACCGTAGGTTGCCTAATAAACCAATCATGGTACTTTTATTGAACAATTCACAACCTCTTCTTCTGCCCGGGGGTCTCCAAAACCAATCGTCATTAAAATTTCTATTGTTTGGGTTTCACTTAAACGTGCCATTTTAGTTTTATATAAATTAATTAAAAGACAAATAACGTTAGTCAAACCTGACAGCACAGAATCAACAATACATTTTACGTTGAAATTGATTAGGACCTGATTCGAAATAAACTTCTCTTTTTTAAAATTGTAGATTTTAGCCAAAAAATTACAACTGAATGTACATAAAAAAATTAAGAATAGTCAAAATATTTTTTCTCAAAGATCTTATTATGTAATCTGTTGTAGTCTTGATAAAACAAAATAATAATAATAATTGTTGTTAAAGACTGTACAATTCTCAAACGCATTTGTATGTATATAATTGTATTTAGTGATAGATTTACATTATTCACTCCTCAATACTTTAAATTCATATTTAATAGAATTGAATCATCATTGTCTAAATGCTTCGTAATGAGGTAATGAGGTTCCGAAAACGTTTTTTGATATTAGTGGTCAGACTGATTAATAAGCTTAGGTAGTTAGAGGCGGCGAAATGCTCACCTACGTCCTTAACTAAACTTTTACTGCCAAGAAGTATTTATACTTAATACTTCGTCTTCGTAAGGGAAAGTGTTCCGAAATTTATTAATTCGAAAATAAACTCTTGCATCACTTATTGTTAGTTCATAACAACATAAAAGGGCCCACCAACTAACACTCAAACAGCATAATAGTTCGGTCCGAAGTCGTGAACAACATTCATTTTCAATCAACCATCATTTTACTTAGAAAATTGGCCAATAGGTGCGTATGTTACCAATTTTTTTGGAACACAAGAAAACAATTCACATAATTAATTCTTCCAACATTAATTTAGTTATTTACCACCAAAATGTACAATGCCTTAGAACGTCGTTTTCCGGTTTAACTGTTGAACTGAATTTGCTTCCTAACTGCAAAATTGTTTTTATTACCGAACATTGGCTTAAAACAGACTCCCTCAAGTTTTTGTTTTCCACGATACAAACTAGCGTCATCGTTCTGTCGCAAGAATAGTATTCACGGTGATTCGGCTGAAGATTTAACCAGCTTATCAAATTCTACTATTAATGAAATGTTTGAAGAACTTGTTTTTGAATGCTGCGGTGTCGATATATGCTTCAACAACATATGGTGTACATTAGTTTGCTTCTACAGAACTCCCACCACTAATTTTATGGACTTCTGCTTTTATTTTGAAAACCTTCTCCTAAGACTCTTTCCCACAAAACTTCCCGTGATTATTGCTGGTGACTTTAATATGGATTTTATGACCGATGACCTAAACTACAAATATTTTGTATATATATTGGCTTCATTTGATGCAAAATATATTTTTCGTGATCCATCAAGACTTACCAAACATGGAGGTACCTGCTTAGACAATATCATTGTTGTGAATTATACTACGAAGTTCCAGTTTAATACAATATGTGTCAAATCTGTCTCGACTGGATTTTCTGATCATCGAGCCCAAATTACATCTTTAGCAACCTCAACCAACACAGTGAACCAGTGCGTCTACAGGAAAATACGTGTGTTTAGCGAGAAGAGAATTAATGACTTTAGAATTAGCATTAGAGATGAAAACTGGAATGATGTATATCACGAACGTTATGGTATAAACGATAAGTTTTCTATATTCTCGAATATATTTTTAAGATATTTCAATGAACATTTTCCCATCAAGAAGATTCCTCTACAAAAACAAAATGCAGTTCAATTACCAGGTTATTTATACAGGAGTATCGTGATACATTTACATATTACAAAAAGTTGTACGATAGAGCAATCTCTGCTTTAAAGCGCAGTAGAAATGATGAATTATTACTCAGTTCTTGTAACAAAAGTAAAGATATTTGGAAAATAGTCAACAGTCACCTGGGAAAAACTCGTAGCCCTGTTTTGCCGGCAGCCAACAACCTCCAACAACTAGCCAATGATCTCAATAAAAATTTTACTATCGGGCAAAATATATATTCCAACTGTAATGAGAATTCGCCTGTAATTTTTAAAAATCCGGTATCTTTCTTTTTCTTTCCAACTTGTGAAAAAAACTACTTTCTTTTATTAAATCGCTACGAAGCTCCAAATCGTCCGGGTATGATTCTATACCCACGTATTTTTTAAAACTTTGTCCTGAATATTACGTTGCTCCACTCTGCCATATAATTAACAGCTCTCTGGAGCGGGGTTCCTTTCCAACACTTTTGAAACACGCTACGATTTTACCCTTGTATAAAAAGGTGATATAAACGATCTTAACAACTATAGGCCTATAAGCTTGCTTACAGGTTTTTCGATAATATTTGAAAAAGTTGTTTACGATCGCTTATACAATTTCTTCATAAAGTATAACTTGATAAACAGCCATCAGCATGCTTTTCTTAGGGGTAAAAATATTGATACTGCACTTTTTGATTTTACAAACTTTATTATCGAAGCTTTAGAGGATAAATCTATTCCCTGTAGTATTCTACTTGATCTCTCAAAGACTTTCGACACCATAGACCACTCTAAGTTAATTCGTAAACTCGAACTGTACGGAATTAGGGGCACGGCTTCATCGTGGTTCGTGTCCTATTTATCTAATAGGACACAGGCGGTTAGGGTAGCCTCTAATGGTTCTGTTGCCTATTCTGATGAGATTGTTATAAGAACGGGTGTTCCTCAGGGAAGCATTTTAGGACCCCTTCTCTTTGTTATCTATTTTAATATCTATGCTGTCGAAAGTGCTTTGACTATAAACAAGACTTTAACAATAAATTACACCGACGACACTTCTTTCGTGATTATCGGGAATACTCTTGACACTGCCATTAGCAGTGGTTCCAGATACTTGGCGGCTCTTGAACAGTGGTTAAGCAGTAATAATTTAAATCTCAATAATGATAAAACAAATGATTTTGCGAACTATGTTACGTTTAGATTTTAATCAATCTTGTAGAGGCTTTTAGAGCATATAATATTTTTATTATTATTTGCTATTTATATTTTGGAAACTTTAGTTTTTTTATTTAAACATAAAAACCTATTTGAAGACAGCACCTGTCTGCACAATTGCAGCACTAGACATAAGGCTAACTACTGTTACCCTAAACATCGATTATTGTTAACGGAGAGAGGTATGTATTACACAAGTTTAAAGCTTTTCAACAAGTTACTCCAGTCGTTAAACAAATTCGTGTCCTTGCCTCATTTAAGAGAGCAGTCTATGATTTATTATTAAATATAGAACCTTATAGTTTAGATGAATTCACTAATAATTTATTGTAATTGTTTCCCTTTCTTTGTCTAATTTATTTAGTTGTTTCTTTGACGATTGCCTTGTACTGTTTCTACAATGTCAATAAACATTATTATTATTATTATTATTATTACTTAGTTAGTCAGTGTTACTGTAATTTGCGCGTCTGTAATAATATTCATTTGTGCTTTACCTTAAGCTCCGCGTTTGTAGGTGTAAGTTTATAATGAACTGTTTCCAAACTTCGCGTACATCGCCCGTTTTTCATTAGAAACTGCCACCAAACAATTAAACAATTTACAACCCGTGAATTGTGCAACAGGAGAGCAACATCATACTGGGAATCAAATTAGCTCTAAGACGTTCATCCCTCAACATAATTTATCTCAGAAATCATCGTCCTGTATGCTGAAAAGACGTACTCTTCCAAATGGAGCCATCAAAAATTGAGAGCACCATTTAAAAGAAAGGAGGTGACCTCATATCTGCGACAATAATGACGTCACAATATATGTTTTTGTAAAAAGAAATTGTGCATTTAAAAATCAGGGTTAACATGTTCAATCGATTTCTTTTCACTATTTACAGGTTTTATTGATTTTGTTCCAACCTAAACGTCCACACTGTTACCTACCCAAACAATCGATTATTGGGTATTACTACTTATTTGTATGCAAATTAATATCATTTCCCGACAATTTTGGTACGTTAATAATAATTTAGATGCAAGTATAGGAGTGTTCTTTACTTTTGAGAAGATAATTCAAATAGAAAAATTTAATGTATAATATTAAGCATTTCTACAAAAAACGTGTATGTCCAATACTTCATTAAATATATAGTTACTTTGACTAACTAACTTCTAAATATAAAATACCGTCGCAGCATCATTAAAATGTTTTGCGAGATAGCACCAAAAGCACTAATACCGATTAAAATAACTCTAATTCGAACGTATTTCGTCAAAATGCCCAGTATCGTGCACAGTAAGACTGGCATCCTTTCAACGATCATTTAGAAAACTATAACCTAGACTATTAAATGCGTACAGAAACCGTCAACATACCGTCGGTTGTTCTTTTGTAAACCGGGTCGTATAGCTTTCAACTTCGCGCCCAGTAATTATAAATTAGAACTGTATTAAATCTCGCACCACCGAGCGAGGGAGGTTACTACCAGCTATTCTAAGCAATATCGTAAAATATATGGTCCACTTACTACAGTGGAAACGAATTACTTCGGAGAACACCTGCTACGATTTAAATACAAGTTGTTTTAATCTGTATTAAAGTACATAGGTAGCAAATATATTTGAGTTGATACTTAAGTTTGAAACAGAAGCGCTGAAAGTTATTTGATAATCGATCACTGTATACCCTTATGTATATTCTCATTAAATTCAGATTGGTAAACTATTTATGAGAGCTAAAATATTAATTCACAGGATTTGGATGATTCTCTACACAGCGACCTAATTAATTAAGTGTGTTAATTGAACAGCTATAGGGTAGCAGTGCAATAGCTTACTAGATAAGCACAAATTGATTACGCTAATAATAACCACTGTTTTTGACGAGCCTCTTTGCACATGTACAAAGATCGGGAATTTACGTTTTATATGCACAATATACCCTCTGTCGTTATTGGCACATATGTGCTTATATAGTAACCTATTGCATAGTGTGTGTGTAGTATGGTAATACTCCATTAGTAAAATTATCAATACAAAGATGTTAATTTTATAGAAAGCATTCTTTAAGAAATAGAAAACCGTTGTAAACATACCACACACATACACTTGAAACATTAAAAATCTAGAATTCCAAATTGCTATAACGCCGTGCCGAAAAAATGAAGTTTGTTTTATGAACGACGGAATGGGATGGTCGACGAAAAAGTTAGATAAAAAGTTATATAAAATACCAGGGTTGAAAAGAAGCAGACCACATCAAAAACGAAGTTGTTGTTTACAAACGACGAACAGACCAAAGAAAAAGAAGTACAATAAAAGGAAAACACCAAAGAAAAGAAGTGAAGAAAAATTCAAGAGGGAGGGAGAAGTTAAAAATTAGAAGACAAATTACACTTATACACACTTAGGTAATATATTTTGATTATATTGTTCATTATTTTGTTAATATAATACTAAAAATTTGTAAATATTAATTGTAATAATTTTTGCTTTCTATGGAATTATCTAAAAATTATCATACTACAGTAGCTACCAGGTTGGTTGAAAAGTTTTGAAACAAAAATAAAAGAATGTGGATTTTTAACGAAATTAGTTTTTTATTCAATATAATCTCGCTCAACTTCGACACACTTATTCCAAGGATCCTCCAATAATTTTATACCATCTCTGTAATGATTTTCCGGAAGCTCTGCAAAATACCGTTCGCGGCTGCAATAGCTTCTTCATTCGACGAAGAACGCCTTCCACGAAGAAATTGTTTCAAATTTCTGAAGAGGTAATAGTCGGAGGAAGGTAAATCTAGCGAATACGGTGGGTGTTCAAGCAGTTTATATTTTAATTCGTTCAATTTAGCCTTCGTCAAAATTCTTGTCTGAACACGTGCATTCTCTTGATGCAAAATAATTGTTTTCCTCGGTAAGCCGGGTCTCTTTTCACGATTTTTATCTAACTGGTCCAAAAAGTTATAATAATATTTAGAGTTAATTGTTTTACCATTTTTAACAATAAATGAATATTTTGCACCCAAAACCAGTAAGCGTGGTTGATACGGAAGAATTACTATGCTGAAACCGTTCTTACGCAAAGAAAACAAAGCAAAATGATTAGCATGGGCGAGAAAGCACATAGGCTGGACGTTGGAAGATTAGATGAACGGCCTCTGGACCGACAGATCTAAATTTCCCACCTTTGGTTCAAACAGAAGAACATTTGTTCGTATATCGAAAGGGGAACGAGCACTTTAACCATGTGAACACCAACAATAAAACATGGACGAGGATTAATTGAATAATTTGAGGTTGTTTTAGTAATACCTCAGTGGGGGATTCAATCAAGATAGATGGTAACCTTAGAAAATAAGACTTTGAAAGATTTTGGAGAAAAATGCCATTTCATCTGAAACACCAATAATCCAGTGAAAACTTCGTGTTCCAGCACCATAATGATCCAAAGCACACTGCCAAGGTATGCCGTGAGCATTTAGGGCGACTGGGGCACGGAGGGAAAAGTGTTGTTATGAAATGGCCGCCCCAAAGTTCGAGATCTCAATCTGATCGAGCTTTTGTGCGAAGAAATCGGCAGATAGGTTCGAAAATCTGCTCCAACATCGGGAGCAGTACTTTAGGCGCAACTACAGGATGCGTGGAGGAAAATATAGCCAGTAACACTTGATCATAAGTGCATAAGAGTCATTGAAATAGAGAATGCGGCAAGGAATAAAGACTCAGAACAAATAGTGAAAACGATTTAAATTTCTATAGAGAAATCAGAAAAGAAGCTACAAAGTTGTGTAAAATGAAAAAGCAACAACGGATATAAAGCCAAATGGACGAAAGAAAACCTGCAGCAATAATAACACGAGATTATTATATAGATATTTGAAGAAAGGAAAGAAAAAAGCAACAATAACGAGCATAAATATAAACATTTGGAAGAAGCACTTTAAAGAATTATAGGCAAGCTATAAAGACGGAGGAGAAGAAGGATGCCATATAGACGAAGAAAAAGCTGAGGAAATATAGATATAGAAGAACTTACATACGAAAACATCGAGAGCGCAATAAAGGATTTAATAAAGAAAAAAGCAGCCGGATGTGATCAAATAACTTCAGAGTTGTTGCAAGAAGGAGGAGAAGAATCGCGAATTTAAATTAATCTATGTTTATCTTTGTCAGCAAGTTAACAAACACATCGTTTTTGTTAAAGTTATTTGTGTATAAACGCAGAAAAAATTTTTTTTATAATTAGCATTTGACTTGTTTTTGTAATATTTTGCAGATGGGTAAACACTTATGGCCGGTAATACGAGGTACATCCAGAAAGTAAGTTCCGTTTCAATTTAACTCCGCTGCAGCGCTGCGATCGCAGTTTCGCACATGCGCGGTAGACGCTCTGTATCAAGGAGAAGAAACGTGCGCCATTTTGAGTTCGCTGTCAGCCACGTACGCTTTGTTGTACTTGTTTACAATGTCGGTGTTGATTGAAAATCCCGCCGCTTGTGAAATCAGATCTGTGATTCGTTTTCTGAATGCTAGGAAAGTGAAACCAATTGAAATTTATCGGCAAATTTGCGAAGTTTACGGACAAAATGCGATGAGTGATTTAATGGTGAGAAGATGGGTCCGACAGTTGAATGAAGGACGTAGTGAAGTGCTCGATGAAGAACGAAGTGGGTTCACGCGATTGATGACAAGATCCAGGAAAACTGCAAGTTTACAATTAGTGCTCTCGCTATGGAATTTCCCAAAATCTCACGATCACTAATTCATGAAATTGTTAGCGAGAAACTGAAATTTCGTAAACTTTGCTCACGTTGGGTACCAAAGATTCTTACTGAGCAACACAAAACAAAACGGATGGGTAGTGCACTTCAGTTTTTGACCCGTTATGATGAAGGCGGCGAAGAATTTCTGACACAGATAGTCACAGGAGATGAAACTTGGGTTTCTTACGACACCCCTGAAAGTAAGCGGCAATCAATGGAATGGAGGCACATTTCATCCCCAGCAAAGGTTAAGCCGAAACAAATCTTGACACTTCGAAAAATGATGTGCACAGTGTTCTGGGACTGGAAAGGCATCTTGCTCATTGATTTCTTACCGCGTGGTCAAACAATCAAAGCAGATGTATATTGCGAGACACTTAGGAAATTGCGTCGCGCAATACAGAATAAGCGCCGAGGGTTGCTGTCAAAAGGTGTTGTTTTTCTTAACGACAACACACGACCACACACTGCAAATGTGACGAAAAACCTCCTACAGGGATTTGGCTGGGACGTGTTTGACCATCCTCTGTATAGCCCTGACCTCGCTCCTAGCGACTTTCATCTGTTCTTACATCTGAAGTCTTTCCTTGGCGGTCAACACTTCAACAATGACGAAGAGCTGAAAGAAAATGTTTCCAACTGGTTGAAGACACAGGCGGCAAACTTCTATGAAGAAGGTATACAAAAACTTGTGCCACGCTATGACAAATGCCTGCAAAATTTCGGCAGTTATGTGGAAAAGTAGTTTGGGAGTTGTAGAATTTTGTGCAATAAATATTTTCTGTATCTGTACACAATTTAATTTTATTACCAGACGGAACTTACTTTCTGGACCTACCTCGTATATCTGGAATTATTTCCGAAAGGTAAGGTAAGAGTAATTTTTATTTATTTTTATATATTTCATATTATGCCGAAAAAGAAAAGTAATGGTACCATTTACATGCATATACATACTATATGCATGGTGAAAGTAATTTTATACCAGGATATAAAACAGATTAATATTACTACTTACAATGTACTCTGTGGACGTTGACAAAATGGTGGGATTTGCGGATGAAGATTTGGAGCCTTGGAGTACTTCCTCTAAATATTCTATGTATTCAATGGCACTTCTCAAAATTTCCACTTTGGGTAACCGTTGACCGGGATTGTTGCAGGTGCGTCGTTTTAATAGTTCGAAAGCTTCATTGACCTATAAACAAGAAATATTAGAACATAAATTCCATTATTCTTCGAGAAGTACATGAGAAACGAACTTGCGCAGGAATATAAGCTTTTAATTATACAATCGATTAATAGAAAGAATACAAGCTACGTAAGAAGAGATAATTTGTACAATTCTCGACTAAGGATGGTCTTCGCCAAACGGGAATGCTAAATTTCATCTTGTGTAATATTGGATGGACTATGAAACAAGAAAGACTAGCCACGCACGGAATCCATGTGCTTTCGCCGCCCTAATATTCGTCATGGACGAAAAGTAACTGAAACAAAGCTTGCTGATTTGTAACAAAAACTTGTACCAAAAATTTATAAAAAGCAAAGCAAAATAGTGAGGGTAGACAAAATCCATAAACAAGTGTTACATTCAACAACAACAAAATACGACAAGCAAACAGCTACCAACATTAAAGGGTACACATAAAGAATGGGGATGCCTAAGGATATTGAAATAAATAAGAGAAAAGAGAATGACTCCCGAATTAATCCTAACTTAAAAGAAGGAAATCTTCCAAAAAAAGGAAAATAAACATTTATAAGACAGCATTTGGGCCCTTATTAAGTTTCGGATCGGAAAGATGGGTTCTTACAAATGAAGCTAAAAGGCAAGCTGCAAAGCATAGAGATGATGTGCTTAAGAGTGGCATTGTGGGTCACAAACAGATACAACATAAGAAATATTAGAATACGAGCACAGTTCTTATTTATGGATGACATTATTAAAAGCTACAAAAGGAGACGGAAGAAACCGTTTTTAAGGTTTCAAAACCTGCAAAAAGTTGAAATTGACAATTGTGCGTTTGCAGATGACATAAACATGACTTTTTCTCTTTTGCTTTTCCTTCTTCTTCTTCTTCTTCTTGTTTCACCTCTGCTGACACCATTACTTTTGTTTTCGTCTTGTTTATGCGTATGTCAGCTGCTTGTAGTTCTTCATTCCATATCGCTAAACTATTCTGTAGATTTTCCTTCTTTCCAGTTATACTGAGTAACATAGAAATTGCAACACCAATAAGGGGTTGGAATTTCTGAATGAAATTTGGTTGGAAACCTATGTTATACTAATAAATAATCAAAGTTTGGGAGGAAAATCTTTATTAGTTAAACAAAATTTAATAATTATTGTTAATAATGTGTGGAGCGACCTCTCTGATTTATACATTCATTTACACGTCGTGGCATTGATTGAATAAGGTGGTTTATTTCGTCTTGGGGTATTACGTCCCATGCAAGTTACACCTCATGTCTCAAAGCCTCCAAAGTCAAAGGGGGACGCTGCAAATTTTGCAACCCTCTATTCATTAGGTCCCAAACACGTTCAATGGATGAAAGATTTGGAGATCTTGGAGGCGAGGGCAAAAGATTAATCTGGGCCTGTTCAAAGAAGTTCAAGGAAATCCTTGCTACATGAGGCCGTGCATTATCAAGCTGGAATAATGGATTTTCAAGCTCTTGTAAGTATGGCAGAAGATGTGCTGCAACTACCTCCGTAATATATCGTTGTGCTGTCATACTGCCTCGAATGAACACCAAGAGAGACCTCCTACCGTAAGTAATCGCACCCCAAATCATAACACCCACGGCGCGGTGTATGTATCTCTCAACTGTAAATTGAAGATTCCGTCGTTCACCTCGTCTTCTTGTGACTCTCTTAGGACCGTCGTGCGTACCTAAACAAAATCTAGATTTGTCACTAAAGACAACACCACGCCATTCAATATTCCAATGAAAGCTTTTATTGCACTATTGCAACCGTTGCTGATAATATTCCGCAGTCAAAGGAAGTACAAGTTGCAGACGATATGGTCTTAAACCAAAATTTCGGATTCGGCGATAAACTGTTCCAAGGGTTAGATGGCGTCCTTCTTCACCAAACCATTAGTCACTAATTGCCCAAGTAGAGGAAAATCGATCTCTAAATGACAGTTGTCTTAAGCGACGCTCTTGACGCTCATTCGTTTTTCTTGAAGTACCGGTTCTGCTTCTACGACGTTCCTGACCATCTTCAAACCATGCACGACACACTTGCATTACAGTAGACCCGTTTCGATTTACACGGTTAGCAATCTCCCCAAATGAAAAACCAGCTTCGCGCAAACCAATAATTGAACCTCTATCGAATTCGCTTAATTGATGGTTATTGACTCGTTGCCGTACTCTAGGCATGATCAAACAAACAAAAGCCGTAAACAACGGAATAACAATTGAAATAATGTTAGTTAACAATGAAAAGGACAACAGATCGGAAAAGCTAGCAAAAAAGTGATAATAACTGTCAAATGTGACGTTATTACATTATCACTTGATCTCAAAAGTTAATCAATTATTATTCAATGGTAGTCCAACAAATCTACCAAGTTTCAACAAAAATATTCTACTCCTTCTTGGTGTTGCAATTTCTATGTCACTCAGTATAACTGGAAAGAAGGAAAATCTACAGAATAGTTTAGCGATATGGAATGAAGAACTACAAGCAGCTGACATACACATAAACAAGACGAAAATAAAAGTAATGGTGTCAGCAGAGGCAAAACATGAAGGAGAAGAAGAAGAAGAAGAAGAAGAAGAAGAAAAATGCTAAATATATATATATATATATATATATATATGGAAAATGACAGACTAGAACATGTTAAATACTTTCAATACCTAGGAATTATAGTGGAAACGAAAATGGAAGACATGATATGGAAATCAACAGACGAATAGAAAATACTTTGAAAATATACCACGCAATTAAGAAACCATTCTTTAACAAGAAAAAATCTCAAGAGTATCTAAAACATAGGTGTATAAGACCATATGCAGAACAATACTCACGTACGGAAATGAAGCACTGATACGTACTAGAAGTCAGAAGAGCAAACTGCAGGCGACCGAAATGAAATTTCTGAGGAGGATTATGGGGATTACCAAAATACATAAAACACCAAATGAAGCAATCAGAGAAAAACTAGAGAGCCAATGCGTGTTGTTAAGAGCAAAAGAAGAAGAAACAGACTAAAACTAACATGGAATGGAAATATGAAGGAGATTTTGGCTATCACACGAAACAAGAAGGAATAGCGTGATTTTGTATGTGAGTTGTAGGGATGTTGCTTTGTTTTGCAACCCGATACCGCTAGGTAACAGGGCTTTCTGATAATATCAAGAATAGAATGCAACTCAGATGGTTTGAACATCTAACTAGAATGAACAATGATAGACTTACTAGACAAGTGTGGGAATTTAAAAAACAAGAAATATTAAGCAAATACGGACCTGCTACAACATGGGACAGAAACACTGAAACTTCTCAATAATTGCAGATAAGAATAAGGGGACTGTGGTTAAAATAATATATAAAAGAAATACAATTCCCCTTACCATACGTTTCGGCAACTAAGTTTTCATCGTCAGTGCAAAACTGAAGAAATTAAGTATCACCGGCAACATCCAGCCGCCACCGACCACCACACAGCGAGCACTGTACCACTTTAAATCACTGCACAATGAACATCACACACTGAACGCCCACATCGAAACACACCAAAGTACTGTTGACACTGTTAGCCCGACAATTTAATTCTCCGAGTTTTTCACTGAGGATGGTAACTTAGTTGCCCAAATACGTATCTGAAATTATTTCTGAAAGATGTGGCAAGGGTGATATTAATTCTTTCATATATCCTAATTAATTACACAAATAGATTAAAGTCAGGTATGAGTCAGGTAGAGTAACATTGACAGTTGAAAGAAGAAATCATGAGTAAGAGGGGTGACTTTTGGGAGCAACTGACCGATATTACCGAAAACCTAAATGGGAAAATCTTGATAATGGGGGACTTTAACAGCGGAGTTGGAACAGAAAATGGCACAACAGATGTATTAGGGAAGCATGGGGAAGAGTTTAGAAATAAAAATGGGAAACAATATGATTATAACGAACGCCTTCTACAAACACAAAGATATACACAAATATACAAGAAAAATCAGAAGCCGAAAAGAAAAGTCAATAATAAATTATATCCTCATCAACAATCAGTACAGAAAGGAAGTAAAGGGCGTTAGAGTGACAAGGGGCGCTGAAATTTACAGTGACCATTACATGGTAGTTGCAAAAATTAAAATTTATAGTGGCAGACCAAACCAATTGAGAAACCCAAAAATGCAGAACAATCACGACAGTGAAAGGATCCGAGCATATAAACTACAAGAAAGAGCAGTAGCAGAAGAATTCAAGGGAAAAATAGAAAAGAAATTGAAGGAAACAAAAAACGATTGGACGAATATGAACCTAGAAGGTTTGTGGCTTGAATTGAAAGAAAATGTGCTAACTAACAGCACGACAAATATGTGGCTCCTTCAAAACGAACAAAAACAAAAAGCGGACCAGTTAGTGGAACAAAAATATTAAAACTGAGATAAGGATAAAGAAAAGATTGTGGAAAAAATATTTGCAACTGGAACGGACGATAACTATAAACGATAAAAAGCACAACGTAAAAAGTCAAGGAAATTGTAACGCAAACAAAGTAAACTTCGTGGGAAGAACAGCGAAGGAAATCTGAAGCTATTTTACAGTTTCCTGAAAAATCTGCGAAAAGACAAACAACCGACCCTTAGAGAACTTAAAAATAAAGATAATAAAATACTAACAAGTGAGAGTGAAATTATGAAGAGGTGGCAAGAACATTTCCAAGAAATACTAATTTGTAATGACCTAAATGACTTAAATAAGTCGACCAATAACGAGGAAACAACACCTAACAACAATACGGAAGACGAAAGAATTGTCATCAGCGAAGTCAGAGAGAATACAACATCTGAAAATAGAGAAATCCGCCGGGCATGACAAAATAACAACAGAAATGCTGAAAAATCTAGAGCCAGAAGGCCTAGAACTATTCACAGAAATCTTCATAAGGGCATGATATGCAGGTAAAATGCCGAAGGACTGGGAAATTGGTATCATTTTGCCGATATACAAGGAGGATAAAAGAGACTGCGCGAATTACAGGGGAATCACATTGCTCAGTATAGTATATAAAACGTACAAATCGATATTAAACAAAAAACTACTAGATGTAGTAGGAAAGAATATGGCAGAATCCCAAAGTGGAATTCGGAAAGAACCATCAACCCAAGACCATGTTTTTACAATAAAGCAACTCATGGAAAACGGACGGAAAATGAATGAAAGATATATGCAGCCTTCCTGGACCTGGCTTTTGACCGTGTGTCACAAAAAGAAGCATGAAGAATTATGAGGAAAGAAATGTACAATCAAAATTAAGAAAGGCCATACAAAGCCTATACAAAGATAGTCAATGTCTCAATTCGGATATGTTTGAAATTCATGGTGGATTAAAGCAAGGAGGGCCCTTGAACCCCACGTTGTTCGTGCCTATCATGAATGATGTTATAAGGGATGCGGAATGTAAAATACGTAGGTTACATATAGGTTATCACAAACCAAAACCAGCAAGAATATCGGCGTGTGCATCTACTAACGATTTGGTTATATTTACGGACCAAGATAAAGAACTACGGAGACATTTAACAATCTGGCCACAAGAACTAAATAAGCGAAGACTGAAAATAAATTCAAACAAAACAAACGTGATGAGCATTGAAGACAACACAAAAGAATTAAATATATATAACTGGACAATGACAGACTTGAGCAAGTAGTAGCAAGTAGAAGGAGGGAGGTATGGAATGAAAGACTAACCAATGCATCACGCATGTGCCATGGCCTAAACAGGGCGTTCATTAACAAGAAGGAAGTCGCTTTAGACGAATATTAACTTATAAAAGCAAAAGTTGGGTCCTAACACAAACACTGAGAAGTAGACTAAACGCCATGGACATGAAATAGCTGAGAGGAGTGAAAGGAATCGCGAAACGAAACAAAATCAGGAACAGCATAGTCAGAGAAACTGGAAGCAATCGAAAGAAATCAACTGAAATGGTTCGGACATATCTGTTGTATGAAGGATAACAGACAGGTGAAACAAATGTGGGAAACAAAAGTACCAAATAGAAAAGGAAGAGAAGGACCCAAGAAAACGTAGAACGACGTACCAGCAGAAATTCCCACGAAAAGAAATATGCCGTGGGGAGAAGGAAAGAAAATGGCTCTAAACATAAAGAAATGGACAAAATTTGTACATGCAATAAATTAAAATGAGATGTTATATTATGTATACAGCATGTCCCAAAATTGCTGGGACATAGAGCTACCACATATTGTAGAGGCCAAAATAAGTCGAATGGACGCAATTTATATATATACCAAAATGTATCGTTTGTCCGTGAGAGGAGGTCAAAGTTTACTTAAGAAATGACGTTTTTGTATGCTATAAACTTAATGAAATTTGGGAAAAGTACATTTTAGAGGATTACCCTACTTTCAGTAATCAAAGAAACCGAAAGGAAATTGCAGAAGGGTTAAAACCACCCTCACCCCCTGATAATTTTTTTAATTATTTCTTTGGGGTGGTGATACGGTTCTAAGCCTTGTTTTGGCGAGAAGGCTTATTCATTATCTTCATTTTTTGACTCTTATGAAAACTCCGTATTTTGCATAGTTTCTGTTATTGTTGGAATTACTTTGGCAGCTATCAAGTATGGATTTCCCTTTAATGAATGAGCAGACAGACATGCTATTAGTTCTTGGATACTGTCAAGATAACTGCCGCGAAAGTGTCCGCGTGTATCAAGAGAGGTATTCAAACCGAAGAATTCCAAATCACAAAACTTTTGCCCGAATCGAAAGACGTCTCCGAGAAACAGGAATGTTGAAGCCAGTCAGAATTAACGCTGGAAGATCTTGACAAGCCCTAACACCCATTGCGGAAGAAACTGTTCTTCAAATAATTGATAACAATCTCAGGATTGCAATGTTCTGGTACTGGTCTTGAGACCAGTACCAGAGAGAGAGACTGAAATTTCAAAAAGCACTGTAAGGCGGATCTTTAGCGATCAATTAATTCGTCCATTCCACATCCAACTAGTGCAAGAATTATTAACATTTGATCAGGGTTCACGTTTAAATTTTTCACAAATTGTTCGGGAGCGCAGAGTAGTCGACAACGGATTCCACACTAACATCTTGTTTACTGATGAGTCTTGTTTTACACGTCGTGACATGACGATCCTACACAATGAGCACACTTATGCAAATGAAAATCCACATGCTATTAAAGGTAGACATTATTAACGAGAATTTAAAATTAAAGTCTGGGTCGGAATTACTGGCAATTTTTTGGTTGGGCCGTTCCGATTGCCTGATCGTTTAAATGGCGCTACCTTCGTTTCCTTTAAGAAATTTTGCCAGAATTAATGGAAGACTTGCCCCTTAATTTCCGTCGAAAGATGTTCTTCGTGCACGTCGGTGCACCACCTCGCACGTGCCGGAAGAGAATATCGTAATGAACACTTTGCTGGTAGATGGATTGGCCTTGGAATGGCCTCCGCGGTCTCCAGATTTAAATCCTTGCCACTTCTTCATCTGGGGAGCGTTAAAAACACAAGTGTACCAGGTTCAAATTAATAATTCCGAACAACTGTGGGACAGAATTCAAAATGCTGTAAACGCACTACGAGATAACGACAATGTTTTAAGAAGGGTGCATTTCAATTTTTTACGCCGAATTGACCTCTGCAATAACGAAGATGGAGGTCACATTGAACACCTGTTGTAACAAAAGTTTTGTCTTTGTGTCCACCGCCAAGTAAATTTTTGTATTATAATTTTATTAAACTTGTACTCAGAATGTAGGTGATCAGTAGATATTTGAGAAAATATTTTTTTCCTTCGAAACTATGAGAAATACGGAGTTTTTATAAGAGTCAAAAAATGAAGATGATGAATAAGCCTTCCCGCTAAAAGAAGGCTCAGAACCGTATTACCACCCCTAAGAAAGAAGTTTAAGAAAATATCGAGGGGTGAGGGTGGTCTTAACCCTTCTATAATTTCCTTTTATTACTGAAAGTAGGGTAATCCTCTAAAATGTACTTTTCCCAAATTTCATTAAATTTGTTTCGCGCATTTCTGAACAACGTACAAAAACGTCATTTTTTAATTAAACTTTGAACTCTTCTCACGGACAAACGATACATTTTGGTATATATACCATATAAATTGCGTCCATTTGACTTATTTTAACCTCTACAATAGGTGGTAGCTCTATGGTCCAGCAATTTTGGGACACGCCGTAAAACACAGAACCTTATTTACTGCGTATAAGAAATTTTTTATCATTATTTATTTTACTTATTTGTTTGTTTATTTTTTGTTTTTCTTCGGGGAACGTTAAAAAATTAACGGCCAAAAAGTGTATTTGGTTAAAGAGCAATATATTACTAAACTGAGAAATATAAAAAAACAACATTTACTTTTCAAACACGGGTTTTTTAATGCTTTGATACACGTAAAATAGACATCTAGCAATGTTAAAACGGTAAGGTACATAAAATACCTAAAGCAACCGCACTACATTCTGATGAATGCATAAAGCTCAACGACTTCGTTAATATTTCCAAGATCAATAGCAACACGAAGACGACCATATAATTTGTCATCAAATATGTCGCTAGATAAAACGAAAAGATCTTAAAACAACTTCCGACGGCATCATTTCATGTTCGTGGTTCGTTGAGAAAGCGAGAGAAAAAGGTAAAACGAAATGCAAAACGAAAAACTTACTTTTCTTAGCCGCCGTCGTTCTCTCAAAGTAGCTGCCTTCCGCCTGTCGATTGACACTGTTTTCCTTTTGCACGCTTTGCAAGCCCACGTCAAACATTTTCTCGGTTCGTTTACCGAACAACTGCTTTGCGGTTCTAGGATGTGATTTAAATCCTTCTCGTCCTCACTATCGAACGAGCTTTCCGCGCTTCCGTATCCCGTGTCCGGCGGTCGTAGGTTGCATTTGTTTTCTTCGACGTCCTCCGCGGTCTTCTTTTCGTTAGTCGGTTTCCTGAGAATAGCGTTTTTCGAAACGGCGGACGATTTAAAATCGATTCTATTCATCAGATTCGTCAAGTTAAGATACTTGTCGCTGGCACCTTGAGTCCCGTCGGTTTTTGCGGGCCATTGTTTTTGTTTGTCGTTCGAGTGATTGCTAGGATAGACTGCTGGTTGATTGTGGGCTACGCACGAATTGTAGTGATTTTTACGATACGTTGCGTACGAACACGACAGCGATTCACGTTTCACTATATCACAGTTATAATTGACGTTCATTGTTTTTATATGAAGTAAACTTTAATATTGAAATTTATGAATTATTAAAATTGAAACCAGTGGCTAAATGAAAGAATATATTTGGGTAGTTCCATATACGCAAACATCCAAATATTAATATACTGATATTAGTTTGTGTAAATTCTAAATTGGATACCGTAAACTGGTGCTACTTTGTGACAATTTTTCATGTTTTTTCAAATACTGAATTCATACATTCAAATACGGCCCTGAGCAGTTGTACAATTACGCCCAAATTATTATTGGAATGCCGCAACATGCTTAATGGTCTGGCCACTCAGAACCAGATCACCCTGGTCTGGGTGCCAGGACATGAGGGGCACAGGGAAATGAGATGGCAGACATCTGCCCAAAAAAAGGGGCTGAGAGAAACTTTACTGGACCTACCCCACCTTTTGGGTTTAACAAAGGTCTCCTTAAAGGTGAGATAAAGAAATGGACAGCGTCCATTACAATGAAACACTGGAATGAGACCAGGAGGGCGGCCTCGCCCTAAAACTGGACAGGGGAAGCTTAAAAACACTGACAGGGGCACTCACAGGCCACTATACCTGTAACAAGCACCTTCACAAAATGGGCTTATCCAACACGGACACTTGCAGATTCTGCGGTGAAGAAGAGGAGTCAATGGAACACTTGATCACTAACTGTGGGGCACTAGGCCACAGGAGATATAGACTACTACATGCATATACGCTGAGTGAGGAGGACCTATTTACACTCCCATTGAAGGAGCTGATCCTGTTCCTAAGCGTATTAAATAAATAAATAAAACAAACAAGAGGAAGCACAAAAGATCAACGTGGTCGCAGTGCAAAGGGCCATTTTGGGACAGATCCCACCTCATTACAATACAATACAATACAATACAATCAATTTGACGTAAATATAAAGTTTGAAACTTTCTCTTTCCATTGCTTAGAAATGCATTGCAATATTATGTATATAAAAAAGATATTAATAAAATATAGCGTCACAAAGTCACCCCGTAGGTCGGAGTTACTTTGTCACAATCATGTTTTACTATGAGAACATCATTGAGTAGACTGCTCACATAAAGTAACCCATAATAACGTCAATAGAAACATATAATACATATAATAACATACAATATATAACATATTAAATATTAATAACCTAGATTAAATTAATCGGAAAGCGTGCATTACTGGAACAGCAAATCAGTTCATCAATATTCATAATTACTTCACTATTGTGTTTGTATTTCGGTTGAGGACATCTCCATTGTTTTCCAAACTACATCATTACGCTGACGTGCGCTCCGGTATTGGAACTTTTTATAATTTTACCAGGAAAATATTTTCCTTCATAGTTTACGATAACGTAATTTCCCACAGATTTCTGAATTCCAATAGTAACTAAGACTTCCCTACCTACAGAATTTGTGTCCTTATCGGAAGAAAATTATTCTTCCCAAGAACAACCGTCACTTTTTTCGTATTGCAGTTCAGTTTCATCCCCAGAACTGGTATCTGAACGTTGAATTTTTCGTTCTTTATTGCTTCGTAGTGGGAGTGATTGGTAGGAACAAAAAGGCTGAGGTTCTTCAGGATGTGTTTCACTAATTTCAATCGTTGTATCCCGGAGATCCATCAGATCAGTAGCACTTATGCTTTTCCCAGGCGGTACATTTATCCGTTTTCTTCTTCCTGTTTGTCTTATTCGCGTTGCGTCATTCTGAGTCTTGCTTAGATGCTCAATAAAACTGTTGCTAACATTTTCAACTATTTCCTCATATTATATTAAGAGTGCCGAAACGGTTTGAAACGTCTTCCCTATTTAAAGACAATATTCCACATTTCCTAAAACCGGACTTCAAATTGTCAGAACTTTTTTCTTCTAATGTCACCATCAGTTTCTTTAGTCGACCAGGAAATTCCTCCTTTGGTACATATGTGAATCTGCTGTCATGAGAGCCTTCCTTCCATGTATTTAGAATCTTTCTCCAATATATTTTCATTGGTCGAAAACAAATGACATCAAGTGGCTGAAGAAGATCTGTTGCGGTCAGGGGTATTGCGATAAAACGGATATTGTTAGCTCCGCATTCTTGAATGACTTTAATAATTTAAGTGTGAACTTAAATTGTCACCAATGATTGCTATTGGTCCAGCTTGGTGTTTTAATATAGATAGTAACAAATTTAAAAACCAGTCCTCAAAAGTTTGGCGATCAAACCAAATCGATTTGGTTGGGTTGTATCTTGCGTTAGGTGGTTCTGTTTCGGTCCACGTGGACCATAATTTTTGCGATTTATAGTTAATGTAGACGGGAGTTAACTGTCACTTGGCATTTCCACATATTATTAACGAAGAGCAAATCTTCGATGCATTTCGTATCTGGGTACTTCGTTCCTCGTGTGGTAATAACTTTTGTAAGTCCTGAATCATTGACCAAATTAGTTTCGTCATTGTTCCAGATATAACATGCGAAAATTTCTAGTAGTTGAACCGCCAACTGATCAAAGAACTTGTTGATAATTTCTTCGTCTGTTGCAGCTCTTGCATGAGATATGTTTTGTGCAAATCTTTTAGAAAGTGTGGGATGACGCTTAAGGACTGATGTTGTCCAGTCCTTTCCATGTGGGTTGTGTTTAAAACAGGTAATTTTTTACCACACTGTTGCAAATACGATTTTATCACACGTCTGAGATCAAATGCAGTGACTGTAAACCCATATCTTGACATTGCGGTTATATCAGCAACAAAAGCATTTTGCTTTCTGGTCAATGAGAACCTCTTGCTGTCCACGTAGTTTTTCATGCTTTCCTTTCAACTTTAGCCAGAGAGTGTTTCTGTGTGTGCCGTATTTTTCTTAAGCACGACGCAAGGATAGTTTTTCTTTTGTTTTATATCTTCGACAGCTTCCTGTAATTTTTGGTTTGTGTACTTTTTGTAATTCCTACTACCAAGCTTCTTTCTGTATAACTGTAGTATTTTAAATTTGGAAAATTTGCAATATTAATGTAAAATGTAAGTTAGAACCCCAATTAAATTCTTATCTGACCGATTTTCATCTGCTTAACGTTGCAGAGGCTACTGTGTGATAGATTCTTCGTGTCACAAAGAATCTCCTGCAATCTTTGATTTTTTATTGAACTAATAACCACATCGAAACCAAAAATTACAAAATTAAACTCTATAGTGCAAAATGATTCCAGATAAATATAGAACAAGTGGTACTAACTTTTTAAAACCTACTTATTTTTGATGTTACTGTAATATAACAAATGTTACCAGAGTTAAATATTTTATAAAAGCATGATTTAATGTATAAAAGGAATTTTGTTAGCATTTTTTACACATTTCGACAACAAATATGGATTACAAACATTGACATACATAAATTTACTGGAAATAATAACCAAGGATATATGGATTCATGGACAACGGAGAAATAAAACAGTGTTATCCTGCTTTCGAGAATAAAAAGTTTGTTTGGTGACACAACAAATAAATTGAAAATTTCGAAAAGTCAATAAAGAAGTCTAAAATATATTTCCAAAAGAAAAGGTTTTAAGTAGAAGTATTAGTAAGAAAAAGAGGTATTACCATACAAAAGAAGAAAGAATTGATAAAAGGGAGGAATCCATAAGCTGCGTCGAGAAAAGAAGTGAAGAAAGGAAATACAGGAAGAACCGTCAACGGAAAATTTACACACATACATTCACACACTAAAGTAGGTAAATTTTTTTGATTTTATGTTCAATATTTCGAAAAAGTTATAAATATAAATTGTTATAATTTATGCTTTTATATTTTATCTACGAGCTAGACCGGTGCAATTTATTTTAAAAGACAAATTAACTAAATTCTCAGTACATTATACTAGAAACTTTACAGACAAATTAAAGAGAGCTATGTATTTTGCTGCCAATACAAGACGGTCATGACTATCACTTGTAATTGAGGGTAGAAACCGCACCCTCTTCATAAATGGCGCAGTAGGCCTCTTCTATAAGTAATAATCTGTCCAAACCAAGGTTTGATTTATAATAATACACCAAATACACATTTTGTTGTTTAAGGCCCCAGTGTCATAAAGTTTCACCTGCTGTTACAAAGTAGCCCCGGTTTACGGTATGTGTGTATGTCCTTCTAGAGGACTTTGAAGACTTTGTTATCAAAATCAATAGCTATGGCTGTATTGGTTTCCATTACGAAAACATCTTCTGCCTACACAGTAACTCAAATTTCGTTTACTATTACAACGAAACAATAAGCATGCCTAGTCAAAGGACGAAACGACCAATAACATGATAAATCAAAAAAAAGTTTCAAAATATTTAATCATAGTACCACTACAATATTGTTTCCAACCAATGTATCAATAGCTCACAAGCTATTTGGAAGCAGGAACCAAATTACTTCCCTAGGAGAACAGAACGAAAGACTAGAAATTTAATGATTGCAACAAATAAGAGATTAAACACCAAACGCTTTTCCCTTTTTCAAGCATTACTTGATTCTATAAGAATATATAACTGCAAAATAACAAGACAACAATGAGACAAATCTAATCCCGCAATGGTTTCGTTCTATTTGTTTCTGATTTATGAAGAGCATTCTAGATATCTTACTCTAACATAATGGTTACTGTTCGTATGCAGAGGACGAACATGGAAGGAATTGAAATTAATTAAAATCTTTTATGGGAGTAATTTATGAACGTCTAAACCCACTCTTGTTCTCGGTAGTATTGGACGAGGCATTACAGAGGGCTAAAAATAGGTTGAAGATTATAAGATTGGATTATTGGAAAATAGAAAAGGTGGTCCTATCGGAACTTCTATTTATACACATGGCAATAATAACAGGCTCAGAAGAAAATCTAGAGCATAACCTCAATGTAATAAGGGAAGAACTAAAGAATATCAATGTAAAGATAAATGTAAAGAAAA
Source organism: Chrysina gloriosa (assembly GCA_038088585.1). Lineage (NCBI taxonomy): Eukaryota > Metazoa > Arthropoda > Insecta > Coleoptera > Scarabaeidae > Chrysina > Chrysina gloriosa. Next base: position 11,138,452 of record CM076095.1, read on the forward strand.
CAAAAACTATAATTATTTCTACGGATAAAAGAATACATCAAACTATAATGGAAGGTCAATGCATCCAACAAGTAAGAGAGTAAAAATATATATGCAGGAGAAGAATGAAACACGGTAAAAACAGCATAACAGAAGCAGCTGAAAAACTATCAGAAATACAAAAACGGAAAGACGGAATTAATAGTAAGATGATAAATAGGAAAGAATAAAAATAAAAATCCCTAATTACATCAAACTGCCGGGTGTATATCCGAGTGACATTGATCCATAATTAAAATTTGCAAATCTTACCTTAATTGCTGCCAAGCATTCTTTTTCTACGTATAGGGATGTTTTTCTGTGAATCTTGGACATTATCGCAAAAACAAAAGAGTAGAATAACAAGCGCAGAAATGAATTTTTTAGAAGAATAGAAGGAAGAACAAGGAGGAATAAAATTAGAAACCAACTATTCTAAGGGAAACTAAAAATAAGCCCTGTCGAAAATACAATAGAACAAACACTTAGATGGCCCGGATACGTGAGAAAAGGAGATGAGAATAAGCTAATAGGGCAGATATTCGAAGCGAGGGAAATTGAAAGAAAGAAAAAGCGAAACCGAGAAAGATGTGAAGAATGTAGAAAGCATGGCCAAAAATAGGAAAAAATGGAGGGAAATGTGGAACACAGTGGCAGAGGGTTCAATTCCATAATAACTCCAAACGTAGAAGAGTTCAAGATTAAGTAAGTATAGGGATGTTTTTAGCCGTAATTTAGCAGAATCGACCATAGAAAGCAACCTGATGCTCCGATCTTACAGCAGGTCTTGAGATTGTCTGTCCACAATACTTCCACAATAGTTAACAACTTTCCACTTTACATATATATACTACTATTAGGCAATAATTTTCGCTTCTTGAAACACCCTTAAACATTCGGTGAAAGTAAATAATCTACTATACTAACCGAGTGTTTAGGCAAGTACAAGTTATAATTTAATATTACTAATAAATAAGGTTTGATAAAAGAGTGGATGATGTATTATCATTAAGTAGTGTACACTGGTCTTTGTCTACACTAACTAATGGATAACTACTTAATGTATAACACGTCACCACTCTCAGGTGTAGGCTTCCGCGGTCGAAATCACATCGTGTAACTTGGTTTCCGAGTTGGAACCGCGTCTGGCTTGGCGTTGGTGCTGACGTTTCGTCCACTATTTCAAGGGACATCTTCAGGGCTGCTGGTCGATGTGTGATAGTGGACGAATCGTCGGCACTCACGCCAGACCAGACGCGGGTCCAACCCGGAAGCCAAGTTACACGATGTCACCACTCTTTTATCAAACCTTACTAATAAAATTTCCTTAATTAATAGCCGGCATTTTAAGTTTGGCACTATTTTTCATGTGTGAAATTAGCAGCAGTAGTTCTTTGATCTTTTAGTAAAAACCTGGTAAAAACTATACGGTTAACAAATAGAACGACATACACTTATACAATGCATTGGAATACTGAAAAAAGCCAGTGATGTGAAAACTCCAACTTGTGTTCGTTCAATAAAGTCAATTGTAAACATCGGTTTAGCTGCGTGACAGAAAACCCTGGTTTATGCATTCCAAGACGTTCTCAGGAGTTGGGCATATCACGAACTAGTTTGCACCGTAGTTTACACAAAGATATTTGTCTAAGAAGTCCGGCTAACACAAAACTTAAAGCCAGTGGACTATGAACAACGCCGTATGTTTGTTAACTTGATAAATGCAAGAAAACGACCCCCATTTTTTCAAAGATCATTCTGAGCGAGAAGACCTATTTTCACGTTGATGGATATGTTAAAAAACAAAATTGTCGCATTTGGGGACCAGGAAATCCTAGAAAAATAGTGAAAAAAGTCACTTTATCCAAAACGACTGAAAATTTGGTGCGATTCTTGAGTTAGTGGCGTCACTGGTCCGTTTTTTTTTTAATGACGTCGGAACTACCGTTTCAGTTACTAGAATCCGGTATCGAACGATGTTGACTCACTTCTTTTGGCCTGAAGTTGATGCCTTGGACCTTTATTTTCAACAGCTGTATGTAAAGTTGGTTGTTAAAACATTACAAAATGTCTTTAAGAATATAAAGTGAGTAATCAGTTTATGTCTACAATTAAATAATCAAAATTTGGTACACTTCTTTTTGTAAAGCTAATATAAATGTTAAAACTATTTACACAAATATTACGAACGAAGATTTGACTGCAACGATGTCAAAATGTTTCTGAATCAAATTCATTCTTTTTAAATAGAATTTGCAAATAGTACCCATGCAATTATTAGCTTTCAGTATCACAGAATTGGAGTATCGATATAAGTACATACGAAGGATATTTCAAATGTTCTAGGAATTTGGCTCTAGTTCAATTACGTAAATCTTGTAAGTCACACTATTGGCAGACATAAGTCTTGACATATTTACGGAGCTATTCGGTGCAATAGTATTTAGTATACCTGGGCTAATTGTCTGATATAGATGTACTTCGGTATCGCTAATTTCATAATCTTGGAAGACGTGACTACTATACGATTCGTATTCCTACACTAATACTAATTACACAAACAGTTATTTGCCTCTTCGCCTTCAGTAGACTGTACTTTCAGATTCTGCACTCTGTGAATATACCTTATAGACGTGACCGACTTCTGAAGGTTTCATACTCACTTTAAATAAAAAAGAAAATCATAGGTTTTGTGATTTCATCGCGTCTTCCAAGATTGCAAAATCAGCGGTATAAAATACGTCAATGTCTACTAGTGTACTAAACAATATTTCACGGGATGGCTACGCAAACGTGTGAAGACTTGTCTCCAACCAAGAGCGTGGCCTATAACATTTATACAATTGAACTAGAGCCAAATTCCTAGAACATACGAGACGTCCCTCGTACTTTCCTGGTATCCTTCCTACCCAGAATACATTATATGCAAATTGAGTTTTGAAGTTTATTACTGGACATTTTGCTCTATTGCTTATGTCTTGGTTTATTTTATTAATGATGCATAGAACCGTCTAAATATCTAAATAAAACTTAAATATATAAATAAAACGTTAAAACTAGACTAGATTGCAATTAATTACGAAGTAAATCCTATTACAACTGATACGGTATTTAGTAATTTACATCTGGACACTTTCTTCTTCATATTCGGAACACATTCAAGAGCTACCGATACGTTAAAGTTATCACCTTTGGTCAATATTTCACGAAGCACTCATCGAAGCAATAAATATAAAACCGTCACCGTCCATTCGAACTTGAAAGAGGCTGATGATTTATCGATCTTGAGGGACAGCAGAGAATGATGCCGTTTTTGCTCGCGCTTTATAAATAAATACGTTCGTGTCAATTAAAAGAGTATCGAGGATGATTTAATAGGATTTTTTTACAAGTCGCTTCTAATATGCTTTGATATTAATTACGTGGGAATCATAAATATATTCGTTTAGGTGTCGGTCCCGACAGGTCTCATAAATTTCGATTTATTTCGGCCGTATTATGGTATTTCGATGTTTTTGGGATAAATACTGTTTACCCAGCTGAAATCTTTCAGAAGAAGGGAAAGAAAGGGAATTATTGCGGTTACGTAAAATAATGTGGGTGTAAATATTCAACAAGTTCGCCGGTATCTATACCGCTCTTACCGCTTGGAAGCACTAGTTAAGTATTTCACGTTTCTCTGCAAAGAGAAATGAAAGAAAGAGGATTAAGATTTAAAAAATCAATACCGCCGATACCTTCTGATTTGATTATAGATTATACTACACAAAGTAACAGTTACGGAACGTTCAAGATGGAATCAGATCAAGACAACGCAATTCGTTATAATACGTCAATGTTACAGGTTTTTCAGAAATACTAATCCAGAACATTTTTAAATTATACTCAACAAAATTATATATAATATGGAAATGATTAGGGCGATTGTTTTATGTGAAGTAATTTTTACACGAAATTGCATCATCAGCCATAAAATGATGAGGACACGTCATAATCCCTAAATAAATCAGTTCTTATCTTTAGTAATATTGGAGGTTATATATGCCGATGATATCGCACAAAGCGAAAAGGTATTGAACAACAAAGGTGCAAATATTTAAACAGGTAGTAACACCAATTTTTTAACATATGGAACATAAGTGTGGACAACAGCAAAGAATCAAGTTACAAAGCATGGAAATGAGGTTTCTGAGAAAAAGTGACGAGACTGAACAGAATCAGAAATGACACTATTAAGAAAAACCTGAAAGTTAAACCGATACAAGTCGCATTAGTGGAGAGTCGGTTGAGGTGGATAGGAGATATTTTGAAAATGGAGAAAAACAAGATAGTTAGAGGAATATACGAGGTACGAGTACCGAGGAGAAGACGGAGAGGAAGACCAAGAAAGACCTCGGCAGAAGAAGTAAAGACAGCGGCTGAAAGACGAAGTATATATTGTAGCGAAATCCGTGGAAGAACACAATATAGAAAAAGTGCAAGAAGTTCTGTTAGGGGGAAATAGAATGACAGCTGGACAGCCCAACGTCACCGCCTTACACTCGAAAGGGTAAAAGGCTCCAGGACTAGTTAGTTAGTTCATATTTTGTTTCCTGATAAAGGTCATAATTTTACATTTATTTATATTAACTTTTAAATCATTAACCTAACACCATTATTTAAGAGAATGTAGGCCGCCTGTAATGCTACACAATCTTCAAAAAATTCAATTCTACGAAAAAGGTTAAATCGTCAGCGTAAAGGATGCAACTGGACTTGATCTGATCTGGAATATCATTTAGAAACATTATAAACAATAAAACTCCTAGAACTGGTCCTTTTAGTACTTCCGACACAGAAGTATACAGTATGTGCCAAATCGAGTGGGATTGCATGGGTAACTTTCTTATTATTGAAGATGACGATTTGGTTAAATGTGATATATTTTACAGCTTTATATGCCGATTTAAAATCTATTTGAAAAAGGTAAGAATATCGATCCTGAATGATCCTGATATGAAAGTCACTTTTCGATAAGACCAATTTAAAATTTACAACCTAGAGCCACTATATTTAAGATATTGGATGCGATCTGTTAAATATGAAGCGAGACCTGGTTTAGATTGTTAGAAATACACATCCAACTTGCTTTATGTCCACTTGTGTTGAACCAGATCAAATAAACGCCTTCGTAAAAATCTATGGAAATAATGTTTACCTAACATCAGTCAGCCGCAGACGCGAAAAAGAAGTCCACAAATGAACACAAATTTGTCCCAATACAACGTCCCCTGAGAAACCCGTGTTGTACGGTAGATATCTTGTTTATTATATAATAATAATAATAATAATAATAAGTTATTATCCAACAGCAGCAACAGCTGCTAATTACAGGATAATTTTTACAATTAAAAACAAACTTAATCATAGTAATAGAAAACCAAAAATAATAATAATAATAAAAATAATAAAATAAAAATCGTTCCATCAATACTTAAATATACAAAACAAAAATAAATGGATCAATTATGCAACACTAAATTTAGTACTTAACAATAACCTAAAATTTCTTAGTGAAATGTTAAACAAATCAATTCAAATTTCATCGCTATTAACAATTACACACATTGACAAGACTGGTGAGCGCGAGTGGTGAGTGGTAGCGGTAGTTGCTACATAAAAAGACATGCATGCCTAGCACACAGCCTAGGAACATGAAAACTAAATTGCTGCAACAAGTCAGGAGCATAAAGAAAGTTGTTAATCAATTTATATACAAACACAATCTGTGATATTACCCTACAGTTTTCCAAGGAAATATAATTAAACTGAAATAACGTATCAAATTATTAATTATATGTCTGCATATGGGTGTATAAATCATTCGTTCAAATATTTTAGCAAAATTAGCTATCAGTGGTACAGGACGATAGAACCCAATCACATTTCTTCTACCAAATTTAAAAACAGGTACAATCTTAGATATCTTCCAACAATTAGGGGCTGGGAGTAAAATGCAGTTGTAAATGCATAATATTTTACATGGAAAGCTTATATTGGGTCAAGACCCATTGTCATAGCGGTTTGGAGGGATTCTGTAGCCACAGAAAAATCAGATCTGGTAAAATTATCCAGTGCCATTACACAAGTATTATATGACAAGTTTCCGGAATCGCTATTAAAGGGTTGCTATTTTTCCCAATACTTTATGTCATTGTATTGGCAACTCTTTCATATCAATCGACTGTAAATGTTAAATCGATCTATCAAATAATCTAGTTTTGCCAAGCATTTAAATTCACTACATTTTTGTGTTTTCAATTATAAATAAAAACGAAGTTCGAGTGGTCATCCGATTTTTCATCAATCAAATCAGTGTTAGATGCCGTTCTTGAGAATTCGTCACCTTGATTTTCCACCGTGAATTTTTGGCTTTCGCAAGTCGAGTAACGGGTACCACATCATAACTTGTGGAAAAATCCATAACATGGTTTTGGCAGATCGCCAAATAAAAGTGCCTGAAATTGAGGAAGCCTTGGGCATCCCTTATGAACGAGCGGTTTGTATTTTACACAATAAATTGAGTTTAAAAAGTTTTCTTCAAGATGGGTGCCGCATTTGCTCAATGCGAAGCAAAAACGCATTTGAACTCGAACCTCAGCGAATTGTTTGCCAGTGTTTACGATAAATGCAACGAATTTCGAGACACGATTTATGATCATAAATGAGAGCCGGATTCATCACTATACACCAGAAACAAAAATTACAATCAAAACAATAGACTGCACGCGGTGAATCTGTGTCGAACAAAGCAAAGACCATTCACTCGACTGGAAAGGTGGCATCGATTTTTTGGGATGCAAAAGGAATTTTGCTAATTGGTTATCTTGAAAAAAGCAATACTGTTACAGGCCAATATTACAAAGCACTTTTGAACAAATTGAAAGCAGCAGTTTAAAACTCCCGGGAATTGTTAAGATAAAAGTGTTGTTTCAACACAGCACCAGCTCATTCAAGTACAATCGTTGAACAAAAATTGACAGAGTTGAAGTTCGAAATCCATCGGCATTCAAACTCAAAACATTTTTGGGTTGAAAGAGATTTTGATCGAATGAAGATCTGATAGAGGCTGTAAACGATTATATTGGGAGCCGCAAAAATACTCACTACCGGGAGAAATTCGAGAAGCTAGAGAAGGGTTGGACTAAGTGTGTTGAGCTACCAAATTTAGAAGCAGGTACATTCTTAGATATCTTCCAACAGTCAGCGAACTTTCCTTGGGGTAAAATGAAGTTTTAAATCTATAAAAGGGGTATCAAATATCGTGTCTACAATCTTTGACAAGGAAAGCTCATACTAAATAGGAGATTTAAACCACCTAATCCTTGGATGTATCAAATTCAAAAGCAAGATCGATATTCTAACTGACGACTTACGAACGATGAAACTACAACAACCTCTAAATGTAAACTACATTATTGCACAAGAAAATGCAGATATCAACATAAGGATATACAAGTTCATGTGTGACTGCGACATCAGAATATGAAATTGTTACATGATAATAGCCTTGCATCCTTTGTTTTTTACCTTTGTAGAGCCTCCCTTATTCCTAGGTTCTAACTTGTGTACCGCGTTCAAGTGATAAGTGTAAGTGGCTAATGGCTAACGTCGAGGCCATAATAATAATAATAATAATAATAATAATAATAATAATAATAATAATAATAATAAAGCTCATACTAAGTGAATGCTCATTGTTATATCGATTTTCAGCCACAAAAAGTCAGATCTAGTAAATACACCCAATGCCATTACATAAGTATTATAGATATATTGCATTATTTGAAATATCGCTATCATTATAAGTATGGGAATAAAAAGAAGTTGTTGGTAAAAGGATTGATAATTTTATTCGACAAACCAAGAATTGTTCTCCCATTATTCGTGGACCCGGAAATGCATTCGTGCCTCAGTTGTTTTAAGTACTTCTGTATGTTGTTATATAGTTCTGATAATCAACATCAATACTTACTGTTAGGCATTTTCTAAATATGTTACGTAGTGTCTTTTAGTCTTAATTAGTTACCTCATTGAAAAAGATAATTAGATCGGGAAAGATGTATTGTCTTTATGCGATAGACAGGTGCTCTTTTGTTAATATAATTGTTAAAAAAGTTATACAACTGATTTATAAGCTTCATTCGCGTCTTCGCGTCGCAGATGTAGATTCCGGTTTATGTCCAGAGAACTTAAATTTCTTATCTGAAGTTTTATTACAATTATTATTTGGTTCTTGTACAAAAGTACAAGAACCAAAGCACGATGATTTGTATCCTCAAGTACCAACGAGTAACGCTGGTAAACAATGTGTTTGCTTCTTGAGCGCTAAATACTGTTTCTTATGCCTTTGCCTTTGCTCCTCGACCAACGCGTATCGCACCGCGTATGAAAAATATGACACCTGGCACCTTTGCGAAGATTTGAAAGTTGTTGCCCTTGTACACGGTCTTCAACTAGGATACACCAAATGTTGTTGTTTCTTGTGCGAATGGAACAGCAGAGATAGGCAAAACCATTATGTAAAAGAACAATGGCAACCAAAAAGACAGCTCGCTCCGGGAAAAAGTGTTATCAGTAAACCCCTGGTGGATGTTCAGAAAGTCTACCCACCACCTCTCCGCATTAAATTGGGCTTAATAAAACACATTGTTAAAGAAATGGATAGAAACTTCGATGGTTTTGGCTTCTTACAAAACAAATTTTCACGGAACAGTGACTCAAAAATCAAGGAAAGCATATTCGTTAGCCCTCAAACTGGGGAATTAGTGAACGCTCCTGAGTTCAATGCCACCCCAAATGAACAAGAAACACCAGCATAGGAATCATTCAAGAAAGTAATAACGAAAGTAAACACTTCCTTGGAAATAACACGGCGGACAACTATAAGGACCATATGGAGGAATTATTTCCAAACTATAAGGCTCTTGGTTACAATATATCACTGGAGATTAATTTTATTCAGTTACATTTGAACTTTTTCCCGGAAAACCTAGGTGATGTCAGCTACGAGCACGGTGACCGATTCCACCACTTTGAGCCAAACATGTTGGCTGATTACTTTTGGACGTTAAAAAGAGACATTGCTGCTACAAAAGTATAGAAGAAAATCATGTAAAAATACCTGTTGAACTGCATGAATTCAAGCCATTTTAAGTTATAAGCAAATACGAAAAATATACGTTTTTCAAATCTTCAAACACCTATTACTCAGAAACCTATGCCTGACACATAAATTTTAGAAAGCACAGAGCATAGAGTGACTCTATTTGATCAAAGAAACACGCAAAGATTGAAGTTTTAGACCAGTATAATCAGATCTTTAACAATTAAATATATATAATATGCTTCAAACGTATCAAAACGTTAGAAATTGTCATTTTGATTTTTTATTATTATTATACTGTGTGTAATGACAATTTTCTGTTTTTTTAATAACTTCTGATGGGTTTGACATTTTGAACTTTTTCAAACAAATTTTAAATCACCATTTAACCCTGCAAAATATATCCCATTTAACCAAAACTCCATCTTCAATAATAAGAAACTTACCCATTCAACAACCCACTCAATCTGGAACACACGGTATTATTATTTCATTAATTTGCATCATGTCATTAACAGAAACTACTTTTCGTGCAGCAAGAGCTTGACTACCAATACGAAAAATATTATCACCGTTTGAATGAGAATTTAGAAATGTAGATTGCACGTCATAATTTGTTTACACCAATTGTAAAATAATTTTATGTATTGCTCTAATCATGCATCTACAAATTTTGTGAGCAACTTTTTTATGTATGTTTCATAATAATTTTGTAATTTTTCTTGACTTGTAGAGATGCGATGGTCAGAATTTTCAATCTAACCCATTTGGCTAATAAATATTACTGTCCTCTAACTTCATGCTCTGGAAAGTTAGTAACCTTATATGTATGAGGTAATGGTAGGAATAAATATTGTTACAAAACATCCTAGGATTATTGTAGCAAAATCTTCAACTTGCAATTTTGGTGTATATTTTATAAAAAGAAGTGTTCAAAATTCTTACCATTTAGTTGGAACCCAATTGATTAGCCTTTCCACATTCTCAAAGACATTTTATAATGTTTGTTACCATTTTAGTATACGTACTTACTGATTTAGTGAAGTTAAATCGAATTGTGAATATAGGAAACCATCAATTTTGATTTATTATTCGATATCGGAGGTTTAAATCAAAGTCCGCAAATATGTTGCACAATCATTTCAATTTTTTAAGAGAGGATACGCAAATATAGAAGACCAGAAATTAAGAATTGTGATGACGGTGATATAACACTAATCCAATCGTCGTTTGGTTGAATACACTTCAGTTTTAGGTGAGATACATGCACATGTGGTCAAGAAAATAGGTACGCAGCCTTTGGCGTTGAATTCTAATGTGCAAAAATTTTCTTCCAATATAATTCTGGACAATATTAATTTCCTTCAATTAACGAGGCTATATGCTTGTTAAGTTTGTTAAAACTATTATCCAAATTTACTAAAATAACTATGCAGTTATATTAAAGGTAGTCAGCAACAATTTTCAGTGGACACTAAAATAGGTGCATCGTAAATATCTATAATATTTCCATAAATTTTACAAAAATAATTCCTTAAAAGATATGTTTTATTATTATAGATTTGACGTAAAATAAATACATATTAATCTTATCTCATATGATAGTTCCCTACCACAATTAGGTCAATTAAATAAAAGTAATTGAAATAACAGTTATATTTTCAGAACGTTTACAAACATTTTCAGAACACCTTCATCAGTGAAAATATAACTAGATAAATGTATAAACAAACATTTGTTTTTTTATTTGGGAACTATCAACAAAATAACTAATGACTAGGATTTCTTGATATATGTATAGGATCTGTAAAAATTTATTGTTTTGTTTATGCCTTAACCAAAAAGGAAAATTGTTTTGCTGAATATCACGAAGCAAATAATAATTAGCGTTTTTTTAATAATTCCTATATTTTATTTTTTTCATCTGTGACACTAATAGACTGATAGTACTTATAAGTCTAGGTCTTAAAAGTAATACTAAAAGTCAAAATGAAATTTTGAAAAATACAATAATTAGTTGCAGTTATAATGTCTTTACATAATAATAAAAATAAATTAATATTTTTTACTTTATGTTATAGCCGGTTGGAGGGTTAAGGGTTAAGAAATGTAAATGTCATTTTAACAAATTACTATATACATTACTTAAATTTTGAACATCGGTTTTGAAATTTTTAGTTCTTAGTATCTTTCCGTGTATTCGTATATTATTCTTTATTATAATCATTCTCTCTGATTGGGATGGTTAACCCTTTCATGCATTTGTTGTATGTGTAGAGCAACACTTTTTGAGAGCACATTTCTCATTTCTAACGGTAAATTTTTGCAAAACAAAATTTTGCAAACAATCTTGTGGTGCCTTACTTTAGTTTTGTTTTGTACTTGGGCACAAGCAAACGGTATTTGTGTTTCATATTTAGCTTTTTGTTCTGTGAAGTTTAATAGTTTCTTTTATGTAAAAATTGTGAATATAAAACGTTGAAATTTTTAATGAGAATTTTAAAACAAGTGACGGACAATTTTTTTTTTTCATTAAATTACACAAACAGGAAGTGAAGTAACAGAAATAAAAGGTGAGAATTTTATTGAGACAGTTTCTGGAGGCCTTAGTTCATCTGTTATATATATATATATAATAGTAAAAATGTATTTTGACCGTACTGTATAGAGTAGAATATATAAAATCGAGCGAAAAACTCTATTGAGGTGGTCGGTCCGTGAAATAAAAAGTCTCATTTGTTCAACCTCTATATTTCGTCACCGTTTGGTAACTTCATCAGGAGTAATGATAAACGTTAATATGTATCTGAGGGCTAGTGATCTACTCTAGTTGTAAGTCTTAGTTTAATCCTTAAGTTGCAACATTGTGATAGCACATTTTTCAGCATACTCCTGATGAAGTTACCAAACGGTGACGAAATATAGAGGTTGAACAAATGAGACTTTTTATTTCACGGACCGACCACCCCAATAGAGTTTTTCCCTCGATTTTATATATTCTACTCTATATATATATATATATATATACAACATTGTGCATTAACAGTGTTTTTACTTTTTTATCATTTTGCTTTTATGCATTGCAGTTTTCGTTGCTTTTACGTTATGTTCCAGTGTTTTACCTAATTTTGTTCATTGATCTACTATGGACCAACAAAGGAGATTAATTACTAATGAAATAAATCAAATTCTGGAGTTCGATTGGGATGATTCAGATGCCGAAGCAGGTCCAGAAATACCTTCGCAAATTTCTACCGACGAAGCGAGCGTGTTACACAAAGTATGTGAAGACATAACGGCTGCAGATTTGCAAACGGAATTTCAGAGTTTAGAGTTGGAGGAAGCAGGTGATAATTTTGGGGTGAAAACAGAATTTGCTTCTATGCGTTGCAGTTTTCATTGCATTTACGTTATGTTCCAGTCTTTCACCTAATTTTGTTCATTGATCTACTATGGACCGACAAAGGGGATTAATTACTAATGCAATAAATCAAATTCTGGAGTTCGATTGGGATGATTCAGATGCCGAAGCAGGTCCAGAAATACCTTCGGAAATTTCTACCGACGAAGCGAGCGTGTTACACAAAGTATGTGAAGACATAACGGCTGCAGATTTGCAGACTGAATTTCAGAGTTTAGAGTTGGAGGAAGCAGGTGATAATTTTGGGGTGAAAACACAATTTGCTTCTATGCATTGCAGTTTTCGTTGCTTTTACGTTATGTTCCAGTCTTTCACCTAATTTTGTTCATTGATCTACTATGGACCCGACAAAGGGGATTAATTACTAATGCAATAAATCAAATTCTGGAGTTCGATTGGGATGATTCAGATGCCGAAGCAGGTCCAGAAATACCTTCGGAAATTTCTACCGACGAAGCGAGCGTGTTACACAAAGTATGTGAAAACATAACGGCTGCAGATTTGCAGACTGAATTTCAGAGTTTAGAGTTGGAGGAAGCAGGTGATAATTTTGGGGTGGAAACACAATTTGCTTCTATGCATTGCAGTTTTCGTTGCTTTTACGTTATGTTCCAGTCTTTCACCTAATTTTGTTCATTGATCTACTATGGACCCGACAAAGGGGATTAATTACTAATGCAATAAATCAAATTCTGGAGTTCGATTGGGATGATTCAGATGCCGAAGCAGGTCCAGAAATACCTTCGGAAATTTCTACCGACGAAGCGAGCGTGTTACACAAAGTATGTGAAAACATAACGGCTGCAGATTTGCAGACTGAATTTCAGAGTTTAGAGTTGGAGGAAGCAGGTGATAATTTTGGGGTGAAAACAGAATTTGCTTCTATGCGTTGCAGTTTTCATTGCATTTACGTTATGTTCCAGTGTTTCACCTAATTTTGTTCATTGATCTACTATGGACCGACAAAGGGGATTAATTACTAATGCAATAAATCAAATTCTGGAGTTCGATTGGGATGATTCAGATGCCGAAGCAGGTCCAGAAATACCTTCGGAAATTTCTACCGACGAAGCGAGCGTGTTACACAAAGTATGTGAAAACATAACGGCTGCAGATTTGCAGACTGAATTTCAGAGTTTAGAGTTGGAGGAAGCAGGTGATAATTTTGGGGTGGAAACAGAATTTGCTTCTATGCGTTGCAGTTTTCGTTGCTTTTACGTTATGTTCCAGTCTTTCACCTAATTTTGTTCATTGATCTACTATGGACCCGACAAAGGGGATTAATTACTAATGCAATAAATCAAATTCTGGAGTTCGATTGGGATGATTCAGATGCCGAAGCAGGTCCAGAAATACCTTCGGAAATTTCTACCGACGAAGCGAGCGTGTTACACAAAGTATGTGAAAACATAACGGCTGCAGATTTGCAGACTGAATTTCAGAGTTTAGAGTTGGAGGAAGCAGGTGATAATTTTGGGGTGAAAACAGAATTTGCTTCTATGCATTGCAGTTTTCGTTGCTTTTACGTTATGTTCCAGTCTTTCACCTAATTTTGTTCATTGATCTACTATGGACCCGACAAAGGGGATTAATTACTAATGCAATAAATCAAATTCTGGAGTTCGATTGGGATGATTCAGATGCCGAAGCAGGTCCAGAAATACCTTCGGAAATTTCTACCGACGAAGCGAGCGTGTTACACAAAGTATGTGAAAACATAACGGCTGCAGATTTGCAGACTGAATTTCAGAGTTTAGAGTTGGAGGAAGCAGGTGATAATTTTGGGGTGGAAACAGAATTTGCTTCTATGCGTTGCAGTTTTCATTGCATTTACGTTATGTTCCAGTGTTTTACCTGATTTTGTTCATTGATCTACTATAGACCGACAAAGGGGATTAATTACTAATGGAATAAATCAAATTCTGGAGTTCGATTGGGATGATTCAGATGCCGAAGCAGGTCCAGAAATATCTTCGCAAATTTCTACCGACGAAGCGAGCGTGTTACACATAACGGCTGCAGATTTGCAGACGGAATTTCAGAGTTTAGAGTTGGAGGAAGCAGGTGATAATTTTGGGGTGGAAACAGAACAACAGATCGAAAAAGTTGATTTAAGAAAATTAAAATGGAGAAAGAAACACATACAGCCACATAACAAACTATGGAATGGTGTTATTGACAATGATTTAGAAGTATATTTTCCATTGCAATACTTTAAAGTGTTCTTCGGTGATAACATGATAAATAAAATTTTTGAAGAGACAAATTTGTTTTCATTCTGGCAAAGTGGCTCTTCGGTCGATGTAACGTTTAAGGAAATAGATCAGTATTTGGGAATCCTTCTTTATATGGGCATCGTAAAATATCCCGAAATGAGAATGTTATGGCAGCCAGAATTTAGAGTTCCATTAATAGATGCAGCTATGACTGGAAAACGTTTTGAGAAAATAAAACAATACTTTCATTTCTCTAGGTAGGACAAGAAAAAGGTGAGAGCGGTTATGATAAAGCTCCAAAAGATTAGGCCGATCTTAGAGGGATTTCGTAAAAAATGTTTAAAAGTCCCTGCAGAGCAGCATCACTGCATAAACGAGCAGATTATACCGTTTAAAGGAAAGCATTTGTTAAAACAATATATGTAACCCGAAGAAACCTTACAAATGGGGTTTCAAAATGTTTAGCCGTTGTGGAAAGTCTGGCATCATATATGACTTCGCAATGTAGACTGGAGAAGGAACTTGTCCTAGTTATGGCTTAGGAATTTCGTCGGACATTGTGATTCACTTGTTAACGGAGTTGCCGGACCATCAAAATTATGAGATATTTTTTGACAATTGGTTCACATCATTCCATTTGACGAAGACTCTACGGGATAAAGGTTTTGTGGCAACGGCAACAGTGCGCAGTAATCGTTTAGGAAAGGTTGACTTAGAATCAGACTCAAAGTTAAAAGCAAAAGGTTGTGGTTCATCCGACCATAGAGTAAAATCACGGAATGACATAATAGTTGTTGGATGATTTGACAACAAAACAGTGCAGCTGTTGTCCACGGACTATGGTGTTGGACCAATATCTAAAGAGATAAAAAGTTTATTCAAATTCCAATTCCAAATATTGTTCAACAATACAATTGCTTTATGGGAGGCGTAGACTTAGCAAATATGCTGTGTGACTTATACAGAATCAATCACCGATCTCGAAAATGTTATATGCGGATTTTCGTTTGGATTCTCAATTCCGCAGTCACCAACAATTGGCTACTGTACAGACGTCATTGTAAGCTTACAAAAATCACCGACAAAGACACACTAACCCTAATACAGTCCCAAAGTAAAATTGCAGCTGCCCTAATTTATACAAATACTATAGATCAGAGGAAACGTGTCCGTCTAACAGATTCCCCGCACGTAACTCCATCGACTTCAAATCGTAGCACACCCTCAATTCAAGTTGCAGATGTCAGGTACGATAGTATTGGCTATTTACCGACATACAAACCAAAGCAATCACGTTGCAAACTTTGTAAAAATGGCTTCAGAACAGCTATTTGTATTAAATGTAAGGTATCCATATGTTTCACTCCCAAGAGAAACTGTTTCAAAGAATATCATGAAAATTAATTAAGACGTTATTTTTGAAACTTTTGAATTAAAATAAAAAATTAAATTAAAATAAAAAATACATAAAGATATTGTTTTCTTATATTGTTTTCTTATAAAAATATTGTTTCTTATATGAAAAAAATTAAAATTTTTGTCTGTATATGCACCATGTTGTATGTCTACTAGGGTGACCGGATCTCATAGATGGGGAAAAAATGTCGGAATTTTTTCATCTGGACCCCACAAAACGATTCCCCTTTCCAGATATTGAGATAGCCGAAATTTGAGCTCGATTAAACGACGTTAACCCGTCCCGCTCGTCGCTCAAAGTTTGAAAAAATCCAAATTTTTGGCCAAAAAGTTGACATATGGAGCCATAACTCCAGAACGGTAAATAATAAAAACACGCTTAATATCTCAAAAGAAAGCTAATGTTGTTCTTCAAAATTTATATTCTATACATAATTGTTGTTATTTTAAGTCAAACCGAGTTACAACAGCCTTTAGCTCCAAAAACGTGACCACGAACCATATAGGAGCATACTTCGTATATTTTGTTATTGTGTGAAAGATTTTGCTTTTTTTGTATATTTTTGAGTTTAAAGTAGAAATATAATATAAAGACAAGTAATACTGACAAGTCTAATGACATTTTTATTTTAAAATATAAAAATCAGGTATATAATACATACAAAACAGACACAGAAAAGATATAGACGTAGTACCTACATGAGTTGATAATTTTACATAGTTATCTAATCTATTCTAGAGCTTTTGTTAAAGTAGTTTTTGAAAAGTCAGGATATAATGCTCGGCATTTGCTTACAACTTGCAGGACATATTGCTTTTGGTCTTCATCTTTTGTCAGAAGGTCGTTAAAGTCGGTTATTAATTTAACACCACGCTCAGCCATATCATTAACTACTTTTAATGTTTTGACTATTTTCAATCCTTCTTGGAAGTCATTATTTTGAGGCCAGGTGTTTGGATGTTGTCTTAGGAAATCTGTTTCTATATTAAATCGGTCAAAGAATGTAACCGTTTCTTTGGTAAGTAAATTTACTAATCCTCCATCAACTACCTCTTTTAATTTTTCTTTCCTAACTTTTGGATCTACAACCCTAGCGTGCTCTAATGGTTCATCTGTGCTACTGAGCAATTTATTAGCCATTAACAACTTTTCATCGTCTGTAATGGTGGGATCAAGAAACGATAATCCCACCAACTTTGCATTCAAATACCACAAATGGTTCGAAAATTTGGTCAGGGCTATTTCTGCAATGTCTTTGTCACATTCTTTATAGTCTAACAGACTATGCAAAATACCTAAATCTTGCTTTGGTGAAAAATGAGCTTTTGGAGCATTGAACCAAGCTTTACAATAAATTTTAACTAGGAAAACAGAAATGGCACGCTCAGAACTTTCTTCTTCTTTAGACAATGTCGGGGTTGTAAATGCATAAGTTAGGAAAGAAAAATTAAAAGAGGTAGTTGATGGAGGATTGGTAAATTTACTTACCAAAGAAACGGTTACATTCTTTGACCGATTTAATATAGAAACAGATTTCCTAAGACAACATCCAAACACCTGGCCTCAAAATAATGACTTCCAAGAAGGATTGAAAATTGTCAAAACATTAAAAGTAGTTAATGATATGGCTGAGCGTGGTGTTAAATTAATAACCGACTTTAACGACCTTCTGACAAAAGATGAAGATCAAAAGCAATATGTCCGGCAAGTTGTAAGCAAATGCCGAGCATTATATCCTGACGTTTCAAAAACTAGTTTAACAAAAGCTCTAGAATAGATTAGATAACTATGTAAAATTAGCAACTCATGTATGTAGGTACTACGTCTATATCTTTTCTGTGTCTGTTTTGTATGTATTATATACGTGATTTTTATATTTTAAAATAAAAATTTCATTAGACTTGTCAGTATTACTTGTTTTTATATTATATTTCCACTTTAAACTCAAAAATATACAAAAAAGCAAAATTTATCACACAATAACAAAATATACGAAGTATGCTCCTAGTGGTACGAGGTCACGTTTTTGGAGCTAAAGGCTGTTGTAACTCGGTTTGACTTAAACTAACAACAATTATGTATAGAATATAAATTTTGAAGAACAACATCAGCTTTCTTTTGAGATATTAAGCGTCTTTTTATTATTTACCGTTCTGGAGTTATGGCTCCATATGTCAACTTTTGGGCCAAAAATTTGGATTTTTCAAACTTTGAGCGACGAGCGGCACGGGTTAACGTCGTCTAATCGAGCTCAAATTTCGGCTATCTCAATATCTGGAAAGGGGAATCGTTTTGTGGGGCCCAGACGAAAAATTCCGACATCGATTTTTTGCGGTCACCCTAATGTCTAATGTCAACATTTTCTAAAATCTACATGGCGACAATAAAAAAATTGTTTTTTTTTCATTTTTATCTTACTTGACCCTAATATAGTTAAAAACAATGTTTGAAAAAATATAGCTGTCTCAAGGAAGTTTGGTGCATGAGAGGGTTAAAAATGTTTGTTACAAATGCCTTGAAATCGCAAAACTCGGTCGAAAAATGCGAAGATGTAAGAAAAACATCTCATATCACAGACGACTATATTGTTACTTTGCCCAAACGGGATCCCTTTAAGTCGTCTACAGCGATTGCAGCGGGAATTACTAATGAAATATCAGCTAGAACTCTACAATGAGGACTATGCAATACGAAACTAATAGGTGGTAAGATTCCGTTACTTAGGAAAGCGAACTTATAGAAGAGGAAAACATTTGCAGTTGCGCGCAGAAAAGATGCTGCAAAAGAGTTCCGTAATATCCTGTGGAGTAATGAGACTAAGATTCATTTATTTGGAAATGATCCTGGAAGGAATGTAAGACATCCAAACGTCCAAGAACGTATCTCCCGCTATGCAAAAGAAAAGAACAATAAATAAGTAACGAAAACATAATGGTATAAGGTTCTTTCTTCTGGAATGAAGTTATACCAATCTATTTGATTAGTTATACTATGACTCTAAAGAGATTTACAAAGATATGCTACAGGATGTGCTGTTGCCCTATGCTGAAGATAATATGCGACTTTTCCAGCAAGATAACGACCCTAAACAGCTGGTAAGCGATTAGTTTTCGGAATAATAAAATTCCAGTAATCGAATGGCCAAGTCAATCACCTTATTTTAACCCAATTGAACACCTTTGGGAGATCTCGAGACAAGAACTGGAAAGGAAACTTATTACAGTAAAACCGAATTATGGCAAAAAGGAAACACAAAAATCTTGCTTCGAGAACTCCAATAGAGACTTGTCGCAAACGTCCATGCCTAATAGAATAGAACGAATCACCCAAAACAGGGGAATGAATATGAGTTATATCTATTATAAAATATTTATTTCACTTTTTTAAACGTTATTTCACTTTTATCTATTTCATGGTATTAAGAAGGTACTTTTACCTATTTCACATGATTTGTTGACCTTTTCTTCTTAAATAATAGAATCTAAGTATATAGAAAAATCCTAATTTGTATTTTTGTCCACGGAATTAAATTTGAAACAACAGATACTTCAAAAATACGTTTTCTCATGAAATTATAGCTTGTACCTATTTTAGTGACCACATATGTGTATGTAATAGTAAAACTCGACACTGCTGCGGACTGTAAGAAATACAACTAAAACCTACAATTAATAATCCTTTGAATTACAAATTTAACCCTTCGTAGGAGATTTTTGGAGAATTCGTCAAAGCAATGGATTGTGCTAAATGGAGATATTAATAAATTTTTAAACATTTAAGAGCGTTCATTATTGTGAATGATGATAAAGAAAATTATAACAGCGATAAATAATTAAGCTGCTCTGAAAATACTACTACCACTCCGAACCGATTTACTCAAAATAAACGCATTTAAGAATCACCACTTTGATCAAAAACCGGTACCAATCACTTTGGAAACTACACAGAAAGTTAATGAGAGTTAGATACCGCACCAAAAGTTGAACCCTCACTGACACAACAACCGAAAAACTAAACGTCTGACTGTCATGTGCACGCGTTATCCACGTTTTTTCTTCTTTGCGTTACTCGCTAGCCACACGTGTCATCTTTAAAGCGCACACATTCGAGTTGTAAAGATGACAAAAAAAGTCCGAAAGCGTTTCCAACAATTGTCACCACCGCGTCCACCTAACGAATTCTAAACGACGTTCTAAAAGAGCTACCAAAGGGCCCTAGGTGGTCTTCACGCATCGCTAATAATCAGGACTCCTATCTAAACGTTTTTGCAATCGAGACCTAGCAGGCACTTAAGTCGGATACGCCCTGAAATTTTCGTGAAACCAATGAGATTCCCTGAAAATTAGCTTTAGTATACGCCTTCGGTCGTGTATAAATATTTTGGAGCGCATCAAAGCAACGGGACTTAGGGAACGGGATTTAATAAAAATATCCAATAAATTGTTGTCAAAAGTCTAAAAGCACCCATCAATTTTGTAAAGTGTGACGTTTAATTTATTGTATTGGCTCGAGGGTTTATTTTGGACTTCCGTTTAGACTTCTTTGTGGCTCCGCTCTTAATCTTCGCTGTATTAATAACAACGCGCTGTCATGTAAAAGGGTGTAATAAAGATTAACTTTTATAGTTTTATGCATGAGTTGTTGTGGTAAAAATTGACGCATTAAAATGATGGAGCTCCGCATAGAAATTATCAGATGTAAAACTTTCCAATAAACTATAGGATTAGATGGATGATGAGATTTAAACCGAAAAATATAGCGTATTACATTCCAAGTTCGAAAATACGAAAATAAGAATTTATTATTCAAACATCATGGTTGAACCAATCACTGTTAATAATCTGCGACATTTGCTAACTTATTGGTAAGCATCGCTAAAAATTTATTTAACTGCAGGCCATAAAGTGGTATACATAAGAGTCAAAGATTATTAAAGAGGCCACAGTCCATGGATCTTGGGTAAAGCACTTCGAGAAAACAGACATATTTTTGTGCAGTATAGTAGTTAATAATTCCAGATTAATATACCTAATATTCGTGGGTCAAAATTGCCCAAGGGGTTTTTATTGCTCATTCTTTTTTTTAATACTCAGTCGATTTTTTTGAAACTTTAGTACAATTATTTTTTTAGTAAAATGTAAATCTCGTAGGTCTTTTCACAATGTCTGTGTGAAAAACTTTACGCATTTGGTACTCTTTGGTCAAAATTGCCCAATACAATAAAGGCAATGTGTGCATGCGATACAAGCTTGGCACCAGTACACATTGAAAGCATCACAAGTGCTTTTATGTTTTGTTTTTTATAACGGGATAATAGTTGCAAAACTAAAAATTCAAACACCGTGCACCTGTTTGAAAGCATTAGAAGTGTTTTTATGGCTTATATTGAATTTTTCATTCGTTGTTGTGCTTTTGCGGTGAATACACGTAAAACTTATTTCGGTGTAATGACGCCAGAAGAAATTGGATTTCTACTTATGCAATCAGATTTGGAAGAAGAAAGTCCTAATAATACATCGAATGAAGATGAAGATGATGTCGTTTCAGAAGTTGCATCTATTTACGACCCTAATTTATCATCATGCTCTAGTGAAGATAATAGAGAAATTCTAGATTAAACTAGAAATAAAAGCGCAACATGTACCTCTAAAGATGGGAAATATATATGGTCAGAAACATCAACAGCAAGAGAAGTTGGAAGGTTTGCTATGCAAAGCATTATAAATCTTCCTCCTGGCCCAACGCGTTATGCTATTTCTAGAACAGACAGCATAAAATCATAAGTTTTGCTATTTATGCCTGATGATATAATGAAATTAGTTATTGATATGATCTAGAAGGTAACTAAAAGTAATTGTGCATGCTTCAGAGTTTATATTAGTCATCAATGATTTTAGGTCAATCAGTATTCGGAGATGATTGGATTTTTGTAGACAATATCACCATCGAAGCATATTTTGGACTTCTTTTGCTGGCTGGTGTCTCATGGTGAAGCCTTGGAGTCTTTATGGGATGACCGCAAAGGGAGACCTCTGTTCAAATCAACAATGAACTTACGAAGATTTCAAAATATATCGCGAGTAGTGCGATTTGATAAGAAGTCGGATAGAAATGAAAGACGAGTTCGCGATAAACTTACTCCTATTAGAGACTTTTGGAACCGCTGGGAAACCAATTTACGCAAAATGTTTAATCCTGGTGAATGTGTTACAGTGGATGAGCAATTAGTTACATATCGCGGACGCTGCCCATTCAAACAACACATACCATCAAAACCAGGAAAATATGATATCAACATTTGGACATTGTCGGATGTAGAAACCAGCTGTGCATGGTCGTTACAAGTATATACCGGCAGAGATAGAAACTGTCAGCCAGAAAAGAATCAGGGGCACCGTGTTGTCTTGGATCTGATCAAAGATTTGCAAGGGCATAATGTTACCGGCGATAATTTTTTTACTTCCCACGGATTAGGCATTGAGTTGTTGAGAAGAAATGTTACTATGGTTTGGAACTGTACAAAAATACAAAACTATTTTGCGTCCAAAAATTTTGCAACAAAAAAATAAATCGGAAAACTATGTAGACTTTCTTTTTGACAATGAAAACAAAACTACCATAGTGGGATATGTACCTAAAAAAATCGATCATTGTTTTTGCCTAGCACATTACACCGCACCAAAGAAATTAGAACTAACACCAAAAAGCGTGAAATCATTCACTTCTACAATGAGACGAAATCCGGAGTTGATACATTAGATCAACTAATAAGAACTTACATCTGTAAAAGAAGATCTAATCGATAGCCTCAGGTGCTATGATACAACATTTTGGATATATCTGCCTGCATATGTAATTTTTGTAAAGATTAATCCAGACTGGAATCGGAATAAAAGGTATAAGCGACGCATTTATTTGGAAGACCTGGGCGTATGGAATATGCCACAAAGCAGTCATGCTAAAGTATACGTCAAAAGCCTTCAAAGTGACTTAGCTGCAAATTCAAAAGAAAGCAATTTGAAAAGGGGCGTTGCTTCTTTTGTCCAAACTGGTCCAATAGCACAAAATATGCTAACAAATGTTCCGCCTGTCAGAAATTTATTTGTAAAACCCATTCCGAAAGCCGTATTGAATGTCATGGGTGTAAAAAAATAATCAAAATCAATAAGTACAACAATATTTTGTATTGGGCAAAATTGACCCACATTCACTCATATGCGTTTTATTTTTGAAGTACAGGATAAGGGTTAAAAATATTGTATTGTATTATGGGTTTCTGGCCATTAGCCATTTTTGCAATTATTTCCTAGTTGTTTCTTATAATAATAATAATAATAATAATAATAATAATAATACCTTTAATATCCAACAGGCCAAGCCCAATTACAGGATATACAAAAATACATAATACAGATAATAATAACAATCACAGTGTAATAGTGTCACCATATACAAAAAAGAGAGAAAAAAAGAAAAGAAAGGGTCAAGTTTCATTGAATGTACTACCCGGTTGTTTATTTCCAATTCTGGAAAGGATGTATGTTGGAATTCGTTCCATCGCAGCTGTTCTGGTAAATGGAACTATGAATGTGCTTCCATATCTTGAGTTAATCCGGGGGACAGAAAAATTCATACGCTTCAATATAAATGGGCAGTCAATTTTGTTCTCCAAAATTCCATTCAGAAACTTCTCACAAATAGCATCTCGTCTTACGTTTAATGGTCTCATTTCATAACGCATTAGCAGTTCATCCTGAGGAGTACCCCTCGCTGGATATATTACATCGATTTTAAATGAGAGAAATTTTAGAAATTCACGATGAACCCGATCTATTGACAAGGAATCGCAAGCAAATACAGGATACCAAATCAGACATGCATATTCAATCTTACTCACGACATAAGCGTGATATAGTGATTTTATTGACAATATATTTTTAAAGTATTTGGAAACACGTAATATGAATCCCAGTGATTAAAATGCCTGAGAACACATGTTAGTGATATGTGCCTTGAAGTATAGAGTAGAATCAAACAGTACTCCCAAATCCTTAATTTCTGTTACGCGGTTTAGGTTGTTGCCATTAACAGTGTAAATTCCCATACAAGGTGTACAGGACCTAGTATAAGTAACTATGCAACATTTGTCAATATTTAATTTAAGCTTAAATAGGTCGCACCAATTGGTTAGTGTATCTAGATTGTGTTGAAGTTTATTTACATCATCTATCGAAGAAATTTCGAAATATATTTTAATATCGTCTGCATATCCAAGAATCAGACAATCGATCTTAAGTAGCAAATCATTAATAAATAATACAAACAACAACGGACCGAGGTTCGATCCCTGAGGGACACCTGATGTGAGGGTGAATTCCTGTGAGGCATACCCATTGAAGGTTACATAACATTTTCTGCATTGCAAGTATGACCTAAGAAGACAAATAGAGGCAGGAACGAGACCAGAGGAGCCCAATTTAGACAAAAGCATTTCGTGGTCAATTAAGTCAAATGCTTTAGATAAGTCTGTGTAAATTACATCGACTTGACCTCGTCTGTCCATAGTTTTACCGATGTACTGGACACCGTAGCCAGATTGGTGATAGTAGAACGCCGGGGAATAAATCCATGTTGATTAGGTGAAACGTAGGATTGTGTACTATTGTAGATATAGGAGTAGAGCACTTTTTCGAATAATTTCGCAAAATTTGGTATTATGGAAATAGGCCTGTAGTTTTTTATAGAATTAAGTGTAGGACATGCAGAAATCCTTCGCACATATAACCTAATTTCTTTTTCCATATTACAATAAAGTGTAGAAAACATCATAATTTAAAAACATATTGTACATATAACAGCTGATTCGGAACATAGAAAGTCTTTCTAATTTTATAAAAGCTATTTTCTATAAAAAGGACTTTAAATTTGGTGTGCGTACATATGAGAGTTCAATTACGAAATTCGGCCATAATCTACTAATTACGCATTTTTGCAGCTATTTGATTCTACAGAAGTAGACAACTTGTTTTGCCACAAACTCCTGTAGTAGCTACAATCGCGCACTCGGCTTGCCCGCCGTGGGAAAATTGTGCTTAATTAGAAAACTACTTTCACTATTCGCAGACGCGCGTTTCGCGGGCATACCGCTCATCAGTGCGACTGTGTGAACTAGTTTTTCATTTCTATAGAAGCTCTATATAAGCCCGGGTATTAGTACATTATGGCCGAATTTCGTAATTGAACTCTCATATGTACGAACATCTAACACCCGGGCTTATATAGAGCTTCTATAGAAATGAAAAACTACTTCACACAGTCGCACTGATGAGCGATATGACCGCGAAACGCGCGTCTGCGAATAGTGAAAGTAGTTTTCTAATTAAGCACGACTTTAAATTTATCTTGCAACTATGTATTTAGTGGTAAACTTTGCAGGTTATCAGATAGATGATTTTAATACAGTGACGGATAACCTGCATCTAGGCTTGAGTAAAATGTGTTTGTGGTGAAACTAAATAACGATCTCGTTTGCCACGCGTGCTATGTTCATATGTTAGTTCAATTTTCCTAGAGAAATTGTCATTTTATTTGACAAATATCGAACACTCTAGGATATCAAGAGATGGTAATGTAAGTGTTTATGATGGTTCCTAAATATTTCTGTACATAAATCTCTAGACCTTAAGCTACAAATTGGTCGTACATGAAATTCTAAAATAATTGACTGAATTGGAAAACATATGTAATAAATTGTCAATACCGACTCAATACTGACACATCGTGAGATGGTTCGTGAACAATAGAAAGATAACAGGGTGTCGATTTTAACTCCTAGAAAACACGACACACTAACACAATTAAGAACCTACATTCGATAGGTAACAAATTCTGATATCTTCAGCACTGTTTTTGAATATCAAAAATTGTGTTTCGTCAGCGTTTAACTGAAAATTATGAAACTGAAACCATCTGTTATTTTTTCTTCAACACTAATCGCACACAAAATACATGCGTGTATCAATAGCGTATAAAACTATCTGGTTCTTAATCACATTCGGTAAGTCAATGACATACCAGAAGAACAGCAGTGGTGCAAAAATGGACGCATGTGGTACCTCGAAAGGTATATTGAAACGTATATTTCATGTGTGCATTTGGACCTCTCATTGGACCATTACCTCCATGTGGAAACATGCGATATTGTGTTACTCTTGTCGACAGATATTCGAGTTGGCCAGAAGTACCACCAGTTGCAAATATAAAAGAGGAAGGAATCGTTAGAGCAATATTCGCACATTTAATTTCAAGATTTGGTGTCCCAGACACTATAATTACCTATAGAGGAGCGCAATTTGAGAGTGCAATTTTCCCGGAATTTAATAAACTCCTAGGAATCAAAAGACACAGGACAACCGCATATCATCCATAATCCAATGGAAAAACTGAACGGTAGCGATAACTGCTCACAATAATCCAGATTGGCTGTTATCCTTACCAGCAGTGCTATGAGGCATTCGAACGGCGGTGCGAGATGCCGAAAAGTATTCATCAGCCCAAAATCGTTTATGGTGAAACCCTACGTTTACCATCGGCATTCTCCTCTCCTAAAAGTTCTCCACCCCTCGATCTGTTCATGCAAAACTTACTACATAATTTAAGCGCAATGCAACCTAACACTATCAAATGGAATACAAGGCAGAAGATATTTATTAGCCCGGATTTGGAAACAGCTCCACATGTGTTTTTGCGATCAGATTCGGTTAGGAATCCACCTAGTGCGCCGTATTTTGGACCACACAAAGTCATAAACAGAGGAGACAAAACAATAACGATTGAAGCAAGCAAGCGACCACATGGATCCCATGTTTTGCTTCGATAGGAAGTACGGGGCGTCTTCCCGACAAGGGATGAGTGGTGCGCACACCCAAGATGGATGCGGGATGGATCGCAAAAATGGTAGACAGATGATTCCAAAACGCTCCAAGGAGTGGTGGCAGGAATAGTGCGGCCTAGAACACACAGGGCACACACTTTGAGCAAGGACACCTCAATCTTCCAAGCGGAACTATACGCAATCGTGGAAACTGTAGGAATCCTATCCGAAAGGGGACACATAGGAATACGAATCAAAATATTCTCGGACAGCCAACCAGTTCTTAAGGCCCTGAGCAGTTGTACAATAACGTCCAAATTATTATTGGAATGTCACAACATGCTTAACGGCCTGGCTACTCAGAACCAGATTACTCTGGTCTGGGTGCCAGAACATGAGGGGCACGGGGAAGTAAGATGGCAGACATCTGCGTAAAAAAAGGGGCTGAGAGAAACTTTACAGGACCTACCCCACCTTTTGGGTTTAATAAAGGTCTGCTTAAAGGGGAGATAAAGAAGTGGACAGCATCCATCACAATAAAACACTGGAATGACACCAGCGGGCTGGAACATTCCAAAAGTTTCTGCGCTTCGACGCCAGGAGGGCAGACCTCGCCCTAAAACTGGACAGGAGAAGCTTAAAAACACTGATAGGGGCACTCACAGGCCACTATACCTGCAACAAGCACCTACACAAAATGGGCTTATCCAACACGGACACTTGCAGATTCTGCGGTGAAGAAGAGGAGTCAATGGAACTAACTGTGGGGCACTAGGCCACAGGAGATACAGATTACTACATGCATATAGGCGGAGTGAAGAGGTTCTATTTACACTCCCATTGAAGGAGCTGATCCTGTTCCTAGACGTATTAAATAAATAAATAAAACAAACAAGGGGAAGCACAATAGATCAACGTGGTCGCAGTGCAAAGGGCCACTTTGGGCCAGACCCCACCCCATTACAATACAAAATACAATACAATAACGATTGAATTAAACGGTAAGAACACAACCGTAAGTTTGGACAGAGTTAAAACAGCGTATATACTCCAAGATTACTCCGTTTCCAACATACGTCATGATGACAGCTATGGAGTACTGAGTACAACCAGTGTGCAAGAAAACCGTACATTTTAAAGACGTATGAGAAGTTACAATGTTCGTGACTGCGCCATTGAAAGGGGGTATTGTAGTAGGAATATACAAGAAACGAGGTTGGCAAATTCATGTTGTCGCCTGGGAAACAAAAATCAATAAATACTTATCAAACTATAAATAAAATAAAATTATATTTTTTTCTGTAAGTAAATTTAAATAATAATATTTAATTGTGGTTTGTTTAATTGTTAATACATAAACAAGATTCAGCCACAAAACTATGGCAAAATGCACGATAAATATTCTTTCATACAGCAAGTATATCTATCCCGTATTAGTAAAATATGTGCAATAATTTTTAATATAAGATATTTTTGTCAGCGTAAATATACTTTGTTATGCTTTCATAATTTCGCATAATAAACGTAATAGTGTTTTAAAAGTATTTTCAGCACGCCGTAGTGGAATTTATGTAGTACTGTAAATTATACATATTTATTTCCAATGCTGTATGAGTTTCAAGTACGTTAATAAAAATCCTGCGTTTTCTCCTGTAAATCTCCGCATAAATCCATCTTTCTGTTCCCTCCTTTTGTCTTTTGTCTATTTTCCATATTCAATATATCTTCCCGACATTCTAAGCAACTCTTTAAGATGATAATTGCTCAGCGTTAAAGCATCTTTAAATTCTCTTTACAGGAAACTTGAAGGTATCTTTTATCTTTATAAAGACAATTTAAAGACCTCTTTCACATATATAGAATAGTAGGTAAAAGCATAGGATGTAAAATGCATCTTCAAAGCCGAATAACTAATGTACAACATGCCTTCAAACAGCTACGAAAAATATGGACAACGCATGCAATAATCAACACAAAAATAAAAATTTTCGATAACAACGTCAAAATGGACTGCAGACAGTCGCCAACAAATGTCTAAAAGAAATTCTAAAAAATATATTTATCAGAAAAGAGAGCCTAAGGGAGATCACAGAATAAGAGCTTATTGAAATGATAATTAGAAGGAGAAATGGAGATGAATAGCGCACATATTTCGTAACTCAACTATGAACATAACGAGACAAACTTTAGAACACAAGGGATATCTTATACAGTGGAAATTATTAAATAGCAATGACGTTTAAACGAACATTTAGAAACATATCATTAGTGAAGGAACATGTTGCTTGAATTGATTCTAAGATATGTACTAATAGTTAGATTTTTCACTTGACTATTTTTACTTAAATACAACAAAGAATTTATAACATAGTTTGAACTTAGTGTAGTAAATATTCATAAATACCCCATTATTAGCAGTACAGTATAATATTCGAATTTTTACATGAAAGTCGTCTGTTACTTTTCAGTTTAGAACGTTTGTAACTAATCAAGAAAATGCATTTCCGACTTTTCACTGTATATCAAATAATTATTATTGTCAAATAAACCTTGATGTTAGCATACACATAATCTTACCTCCGGGTCTTTTGGAGGTGTATGCAAAATAGCCCCTTTAGTAGAGTTATTGCACAAAGGTAAACAACAGAACATCATGTTTGAAGGATTACTCACAAGCACAAAATGATGGGGACGTGGACGCTTCCCAAATCGAGTAGATATGACGTTTGTAGACACAGTCACAAGTCGCAACCGTTGAAACCATAATTTATCGGTGCTAAATTTAAAATAACCATTCTAGAGCCACTTGCAATAAGACTTTTAACTATCAATTAAGGAGCGGTATTGCAAATATTAGTGCGCATAGTGCGGTATAACTGAACGAAATCAGTTGGTCAAAATTGTATAGTGCAACTCTGGAAACCACGTTTCAAAACTGAACTGGACACGAACGTGTCAGCAATTATATTCTCCTTCGCACTGATGATAATAGTTGATTTAGAAATTTTGTCCAGTCACCAATATCGTACTTTCTGTTTATCCGATGCACTCTTTGAAACACTCATAGAACCCAGGAGGTAAAATGGGGAGAGGCAGATGAAAGTACTGCTGGAAAAGAAATGTGTAACAGAAACATAAATCTATTGGACTAGGCGGAGGAGAAATAAAAATGGTAGTGAAAGACGGCAAAGGATACAGAATTACGACAGAAATACTAAAACATAGAAAGGCATAGCCCAAATAAAAGATGAAATGTTTGCAGTTGATATGGCTACAAAGAAGAAGCAAACAGAAACGTAAGACGAAAACTGTAAATTTAAAGTTGAATGGACCGAATCGTTCGCGTTTCTACAAAACTCTAATAGCTTTCCGACCGGATTGTCAAGAAAAATTGTCACACAACAAGAAGCCAAATTTGGAGAGACACTTTAAAACTAAACATTCGTCATTTGGCAGTAAATATCCCTCCGGTAATGCGGAGAAAGAGATCAGTTGAGGAGTCAAAAAATATCAAGTCCTTCATTTAATTCTTGGATGTAATCTTGCAGCAATGTTAATCTTGCAAGCTTTATTGTCAGCCAAGAGATTGCAAAGCGAGGCAAACCATACATAGACGATGACTACGTTAAAAGTTGTTTCATAATTGCATCTGAAGAGCTATTCCAGGATTTTAAGAACAAAAATGAAATTCTTTAAAAAATTAAAGAGTTACCAGTGTCTGCTAAAACTGTAAAACATAGAACACTCGACATGTCTTCGAATATAACCAATCAGCAAATCGAAGATCTTAAACTTGTTTCAGCTCTGTCATTAGCTGCTGCCGAATCTTGTGACATAAATGATAGGGCACAAGTTTAACTTTTGGTCGATTTATTTCGTTTACGGGTCCTTAACGAGAACTTTTAGGATAATTATTGTACCACTGAAAAGTCAAACACGTAGCGAGGATATTACTAATGCTGTCGTGGAATGCATGTAGAAGCATGATATTCCACTCAAAATGGGGTAAAGAGTATGACAGGAGCAAAAAAATTTGTTTCTATTTTGAATAAGTTGCGAGATACTTGTTTACAATACCATTATTCATCAAGAAGCGTTTTGTTCGCAGACATTTCGAGAAGAAATTTGCAATGTTATGAAATTGGTCATCCAAATTGTCAACGCAATTATAGCTAGAGCTCTTTATCATCGCCAATTTAAAGAATTTTTAGATGAAATGGGGAGTGAATCTTCTGCTCCATAATAATGTACGTTGGCTTTCAACAGGAAACGTTTTAAAACGATTCGCTTCTTTATTATTAAGAATTAAAACATTTCTCCTTGAGAAGGGTGTTGAATATCTTGTACTATCGGACGATTAGTGGATTAAAAAATTTTATTTCATGGTAGATGTTACGTATCATCTAAATAATCTTAATCGATGTTGGAAAAAGTAATTTCATTCGAAAAATTTGATATTAAAAGGAAACATTAATTCATTTTCCAAGCCTGCTGAAACATCGCCAAGAAAATAACTGGGTAATTGACATTTGTTATTTCAAAACAACACTTTTAAATATGGGGAAGCTTTTCTGCGGAGGTTTCAGGAATTCAGAAGTAACATAGCGAGATTAGCCTTTGTTCAAAAACCACCCAGTGCTGACTTTTGAAATGCAATTACTGGAGTTAAAAAGCAAAGAATTATGGCGTTCGAAATTTGATCGCCTTAATGCTGATCTGTAAAGTTAGAGAAAAACAGATGGTCACAGCAAAAGTAGCCTGCTTTGAAAGACCTCGAAAAGAAAGACGTAATAATTTTCAACACCTGGAAGAGTATTCCTGACTCTTACGATCAATTAAAGAAACTAGCATTTGCTATTCCTTTACCCTTTGGCTCCAGGTATTCATGCGAACAATCATTTTCAAGCATGAACCTCGTCAAGACTAAATTGAGAAATCGTCATACTGATGAGAATCTGGAATTCTGCTTGAAAATAAAAACAATGACATTCAAATCAAACTTATCAAAACTTTCCAAGAAAATGCATGGTCATAGTTCACATTAAATGCGTGTTTTGTATTTCTTTGTCAATAAATAAGATTATTATTATTATATCTGGTTATATTTAATATTTAGTAGCTAGTTTAAACCGACTCCGAAAAACATGGTTCTTGACAGGTTCTTGGCTTTTTGGCCTCCTGCTGATTTTCGGCTCTTTTGACTAATGAATTTGCCGACCACTGGTTTGATCAATCAATTTTGAAATGGGAAACACTAAGAGACGCGAAATGTGCCCTATGTTCCACTTAAGCATATTAATCTTCGCTAGCCTTTAACACCAGATATAAGGGAAATTCATTCAACATCTCGCATCATTTATATTCTATATCAAGCTCCATTCTTGCCGAATGAGGCCAGTACACATTAGAATAAACGTCCTCGCAGACTTCGTTTCGCAGAACTCACTCGCCTCCCTCGATGCAAATTTAAATTATGCCTTCGCGCAAACAAAACACTGCCGAATTCTATTTACCCTCGGGACCCTCATTTGTCGCTGAGCTTTTGCGACGCCAGCGCCCCTATCAGTCATCGTTCTGAAGTAACCGCAACGTAAAGCGACATGAAAGAATCCCTTGGGAAGTAGGACGACGACCTTGCGTTGCGTGGGACGAAATATGACGAAGGCGTCCGATAAAATACTCTTTTTGCATGGTGTGCTATTGCCCTTGCTATACACGCGACCTACGGAAAATGGGACAGCGAATGTGGGTCAATGAAAGGGTGAGGTTTCTACTTCAATTTTCCATCACCACACGCATTACTTTACGCAACATATATAGTACAGAAAATAAGAAAGTTCTAAGACTTTGGAAATAAGTGGGGAGGTAACATGACTCGTATTTGGACTACTTATCATCCTTCTGTTTATATAAAGCAATGTTAAAAAAATTATTCAAAGCAATAAGAAATACCAAGACAATTGAAACTAAAAATAAAGTCCATTGTTGAACAGATTTTTCTCCCTAGCTGATACCGTTCCTGCGATTGGAGGGCAAATTTCCAGTGTGGCTGTCCATAGAATTCAATTGTAGGGAATGTCTACGGAAGCTGGACGTATCTTTTTTCTGTAGAAACGTGTTATAAGAGTCCCTCTGTAATGTGGAAAAAGACAACTCATGTATGCAAGAATTTGTATAAGAAAAGACACTTACAGTGTAGACGTATATGTTGGAACAAAACTAATCAAATCTGTAGCCAGTGAAAAACAAAGCGATCGGACATGTCAATTTTAATTTTTTAATCACCAAATTTTTACAAAAACGGTATTTTATAACGTCATTATTGTCGCAGATATGACGTCACTCCTTTTCTTTTAAATGGTAACCCCAATTTTTGATAACGCCACTTGGAGGAGAAAAATTTTCTGCATACAGAACGATGATTTCTGAGATAGGTTACATAACAAGATTTTTGAGAAAAAAGTACTTTGAGTGTTCTTAACATTTCTATTTATATGGAGTTTGTTTCGAATAACGTCCAAGAAATATTCCTTAAAAAGTCAGTTTTTCCTCGCATTTTTGACAAAATCCGAACGCATTTGTCGTATTTAAATATTGCTTTTAAAACAGAACGTTAGTTTTCTTTTGATTAATTGATATAAAGCTAAAAATCGCACGTTTAAGTGAAATCCAAAGAATAAAAATTTTAATGATGACTGGTTTTGGAGGCAAGTCCCGGGCACAAGAAAAGTTTGTTAATTGTTACATAATAACATGGCAATGAATGGCTTATGGCTTATTACTAGTCTGGGCAAATAGCAGTAATTACGAAATAAGTTAGGACGGCCTATATATACACAGAACTACTCGCATACAGCGTACTGAGTAGAGTGGGGAGTCGGCGATGCTGTCATAACTTATTTCGTAATTGTTCGCTGTTACCGCTGTTTTCCCAGGCTACCTATTACCCGATCAACAGTAAATAAAAAAGAACGCAAATGTAGGGACTTGGGTCAAGTACGGGATAAGTTTATAAAAGAGCGTCCAGCTATTTCAGAAGAAAAACAAATCAAGCAGTAAACTCTCATTGTAGCAGTCTCTTTACTCAGTATACCGTTTTAAAACGTCTAGAAAAAGAACAAATGCCATCCGTACATAGCCGAATTGGTTCAAGAACTTTACGAATATGATTCTGACAGAAGAGTTGAATTTTGTGACATAATGATGGACCAATGTAATAACAATCTGGAATTTTCAAGACGCATCATTTTCTCCGACAAAGCTACCATTTGCCTAAACGTGTCGGTCAATAGGCAAACCTGTAGATACAGGGCACCAGAAAATCCACACTGGATGATGGAAGAACACACACAATTCTGACAAAAGTCAATACATGGGCAGGAATTGTCGGTAATTCAGTCATACGTAGGTTTTTTTTTTATTGAAGGTGTATTAAGTGCGGAAATTATTTCCTATTACTGAAGCAAATCATAATACCCGCAATTGCTACTATCCATCAAAATGCAGAGCATCCCCTCTTGCCGGATAGCGCCTTATGGTTCCAGCACGACGGTGTACCGCCACATTATTCTCTAATTGCTTGTAATTATCTTAGTACCAAACAAATGAATTGTTAGACGGTGAGCGATTGAATGGGTTCAACGCCACCCAATTTCTTTTGTGGGGTTATCTCAAATCCAACGTGTATCTAAACCGACCCGATAATATTGAAGATTTGAAGATTATAATAACCCAAGAAATCGGGTTAATAACTCCCCAAGGATTAAATAATGTCATAAACGAATTTGAACATCGTCTTGCTCATTGTCAACACGTAAATGGCATGCAAAATATTTCATTCGAATTTTTAGACAAGCAATGTCCAGAACGTTTTGAAACAATACAAATATCTTTTAGTAGCTCTTTTTACTGAATATTCGTTTATAAGTTTGTCCATAGTGCCTACGGAACTAACTACACGACCAACTTTAGTATCGTAATATTCGGTGCTCAATACAATTACTGATTTACCGTTCTTTGGTAGATAGGAAATAAGTATTATGACTCCACTAAAAGCAAAAATTGAAGACCTTTCTGCCCTGTCCCTATTTGGCAATAATATTTGTGGAATTTTCTTTTTATTTTGTCTAAGCATAGTACATGTGTAATGACCACGATTGAAAAATTAGTTTGCCAGTGGTATGTTGGTAAAAAGCTTCGATTGCAATTCCATGACGTTGACCAAAGCAAGACACTACGTCAAGTACGACACGTTTTCAGGTTTATTAGCTGTCTTTCCAAAATATACCTAAAGATTTATTGCATACGCGGGTGCTACATCAACAAGAGCCCATATTTTGATACTATATTTTGCTGGTTTTGATTTCATATAATCCTTTAAATGGAACAAGGTACTCATCTATAGCAAGGTGCAGGTCGGGATTATAATTATTATTGCAATTACCTGCAAACTTGTCAAAAGCTGACGCGTTGCTTCAAATTTGTCTGTGTCTTTGGGGCTCTGTTCTTTTTGTCATATAATCAAATCACATGAAAGGTTTTGTATCTTTTAATACTCCAGCAGTAATTAGCCATCATGTGTGTGTGTCCCATCTGCCCTGGTACCTTTCTTCCATTATTCTGATATGCTCATGGAATCGTTCGCCCTGCTCCTCACTAAAGTCGCCAAGATTTGCAGGAAATCTCTCTAAATGACTGTGGAGCTAATGGACTTTAATGTACATATGGCAATCCAAAATTTGAAAGTTATTAAGCATATCTTACCGTATGTCTTCGTAATTTTCAGACTTATAATTACCAAGAAAATTTTGCATACCACTGCCACGTCGGACACATACACCCTCTGTCCCAAAAGTAACCGCAATAGTTCGAAATAAAGCACGCTATGTATGTTATGTCCACAAAAATCATTGTATTTATTCGAAATATTCTCCATGTGCTACAATACATCGATTTGCACGGTCAACGAGTGCTTCAAACGACTTTTTCATGTCGATCTCTGGGATGGCCTTTAGGATGCCGGTCGTCGATCTTTGAATGGCGTCTACGGATGCATAACGAACTCCTTTCTGCTTCAAATGAAGACGAGGGAACAGGAAATAATCGCATGGGGACAGATCAGGCGAATACGGTGGGTGCTGTATCGAATATATTTCATTTTTCGCCAAAAATCGGTGACAATCGTTGCTCGATGACACGGTGCGTTATCGTGCAGTAATCTCCAGCTGCCTGGCTCGCGATATTCGGGCCGAACACGACGAATGCGACCCAGCAAACGCCTCATAACATCGAGTTAATATGCACCATTAACCGTTGAGCCGTATGGAACGAACTCCTTATGGATAATTCCCTTCGAATCGTAGAATGAAATCAGCATTGACTTGATTTTCGACTTCCCCATTCGTGATTTTTTCGGATTTCCTTCTTCTGGTGACCTCCACTCTGCGCTTTGACGTTTGCTTTCTGGTTCGTATTGAAAGCACCACGTCTCGTCACCAGTCACAATCGTTTTCAAGAAGTTTTCATCTGCACGGGCTCGTGCAATAATGTCTTTGGAGTGTTCGATTCGAAGCGTTTTTTGGTCGTCGGTCAATTTGTGCGGAACAAACTTCGAATTGACTTTCTTCAAACCAAGAGTTTCAGTCAAAATGCGCTGAATAGTTGTTTTAGGGATGCCAAGCTCCATTTCCATAAATCTCACTGACGATTTCTTCGAAATTTTCACAAATTCGCGCACTTTTTCCACATTTGCCTCGGCCAAAGTTGTCGAAGGACGACCGGCTCTTTCGTCATCGTTAACATCTTCTCTGCCTTTACGAAATCGTCGATGCCACTCGAACACTTGCCTCTTCGACAAACAATCGTCGCCATAAACAATTTGCAGCATTTCATACGTCTCGGTTGCTGTTTTTCCAAGTTTAAAACAAAACTTAATATTGACTCGCTGTTCGTGACTCATTTTCTGACCGTTTACGAAAACACTCTCACAGGATGCGTGATGTATCAGCTGACTATGCACCAAATGTCATGAAAATTTGTCAGGTTGGTAAGGAAGAGTCCCACTACAATAATCAATCAACTATCAAGAGATGACGCCACTGGTTTCTGATTTATAGACGCATTGCGGTTACTTTTGGGACAGAGGGTGTATGTGTGGTTTACGCCACGCGTCGGACACATATGTCCGACGCGAAATTATTCTCTCTAGCCATGTCACACAATAGTGGCCGACGATAAATAGGATTTTATTGCAGTAATATGATATATGGTCCCCCATGAAATTTCTGTAGTAATGTTTTCGGCGCAGCTAAAAATTAATTGGAAAAAATTGCTTTTTAAAATAAAAGTGTAATTCATTTTATTATAGTAAGAAAAAAAGTAAAAGAAAAAGTATTTTACATATTATTTTTATAATGGAAAGATACAAATTCGCACGTTAAACTTGTTTGTGGTGATTTCCAAAACATTGTAAACACATAAAAAGCTCTTGCGGACAATCCGGGCAATACGTGTGTACTCGTGCCTTCTTTCTGGCGGTCTCTCTCCCTTCCATCTATTTCATTGTGGAATAACATAAAGTACATGTTCGACGTACTTTTGTATTACTTCCGTTTAATTTTATTTTTAAAACATGTATATTGTTGGATTTTGGCTTCATATGTTTTCCTGGCTTCTGTAAATTTAGAAGAGATGATGTAATTTGTTCTCTGGACCATCGTATTTTTGCGTTATTTTTTTTTCGTAGCTTTCTTGTACACTACAAAAGCATTTACTACTGATAGTCCTAGCAGATATTCTATACCCAGTTTGCGGTACCAATTTACACGCTTCCTCAAAGTAGTAACATAAGAACAGTTTTGGTCTAATAAATCAATTCTAGCTTTTCCCTTGTTGTAAGCAAGTATGGCAATTGGCCTTTTCTTATTCTTTTTCGCTAAGCGACGCTTAGAACTAGAGGCATTACTGGTTGACGGTTGGTCGAGAACACCGATTAGTGCTTGTTCGACATTATTTTAGTTTTCTTCAACCATTTGTGGACTGTGTTTCGTTGACAGAATCCGTACATCGCGAGTATCGCGCCACTTCAGGACAACAATTCCATTTTGGTCTTCCCTATAAATACCTGGCCTTTTTCCAATTTGGCATCAAAAACTTCTTTGGGCATATGCTTTTTGTTTGCTCTTATTGTTAGTGTACCCAGAGCGTGTGTATTTTGTCGTGGAAGGAAAGTGCCAATTCATAGCTCGTATAAGAATTGTCAACGAACAGTGTCCTACCTTGATTTAGCAAATCCCTTGAAAGTTCTTCGCAAATTGATCGTCCCAGGCCCAGATTTTTTGCGTAAACCTCCGATTTTCCCGAGTAAACCTTACTTGCCCGTGTACATCCTTCTGCAGAACAAAACTTGAATAATATTATCCCGTATTTATGGGCTTTGTTGGTTGCACTTTTCCAATCCTATCTCCTCTTGGAATGGTTTCATTATTGGCAAAGCGAATATTCGCTAGCATTACCTCGAAACGATTCCGCGACATTATCTTAGGCGAAACATTGTTCCCATAAATGTCGCTTGTAGACCAGTATGATGGAATACTATCAAGTCGTACAAGACCCATCCATTGTAGAAGTCCCAAGAAAGAACTTTTTCATTTCATCGCTATTAGTTGGAGCCTATTTTTCATTCGACTTTCGCGCTTCAGTCCTTTTGCAGCCAATTTTTTCTCAGCGTATCTGTACGATAACGTCGATTACTTCATCGTCAATAAACAAACGAAAACCGTCAAACGGGGTGATACTTTGTGGGACATCTACTTGTAGGCCTGATTTTCCCGAAAAAGTAAATGTTTTATGACGACCTTTGTATTCGGACCAGACAGCATTTATAATTTCAGTTTCACTTACGACCAGATCTTCTTCTTGTTCTTCATCTCTTTTTTCTCTAT
Organism: Chrysina gloriosa; assembly: GCA_038088585.1. NCBI lineage: Eukaryota > Metazoa > Arthropoda > Insecta > Coleoptera > Scarabaeidae > Chrysina > Chrysina gloriosa. Next base: position 11,177,484 of record CM076095.1, read on the forward strand.
TTTCTTCTTGTTCTTCATCTCTTTCTTCTCTATTTTCTTCTAGTGCTAGAGAGTCAAGAATTTTCTCTATGTTGTCTGCAAGTTCCTCATCTTCATCATTTTTCAAGGAGTTTGGAGTAGAATTTTATATAGGATGCTTTACAAAGTCATCAGAACTGTAATCTTCACATTTTTCATCACTTTCTGTGCTTTCGAGTATTTTTTCTAACTCAGTATTCGATAAAAATTTTCTTTTCGCCATTTCGTAAGACAAATATTATGGAATAATGTAATAACGTAATAAGAAAAATATAGAGCGAACCCAATTTGTTGCGTTTTTGTGAGAATGTTTTTGTCGTGCATATATGTCCCACATGGCGCTATAATAAGGCGCCACGTCGGACACATGCGTGCGACACTCTTATTTGTGTGCTGTGGCCCCCAGCATGTTATTTGCTGAAAGTGCCTTGGCAGTCAATGTGTTAACAAAGAAAACCATGCATTGGACTCAATTTCAGTCATTGATTCTGTAAAGTGTGGGTGTTTTATAAGTTGCCTTATCTGAGGTCTATCAAATATTCATGCTTATAATTTTTCATCACTGATTGCCGGGAATTGATTTGCCAAGTATTGAAAACAAAGACCATTTTGATCTAAAGCTTTCACAAATTGTTCCATTAGCCCTAGTTTATTGCAAGGGAGGTAAAATTTTTTTTTCTCGTTCCACTAATGCCTCATTAATAACATTGGCTTTCCCTTCTACTAGAACGTTTTTGTTAGCAAAATTTCTTGTTATCCAATGTTGATCTTTCGCCCTGCTGTCCCTAAGACACAAAAAACAAGGGTACTTTGTATATCCACACTGCTGCCCTAAAAGGAGATTTACGATTTTTGGATCAACACATATCATCCACCCATATGTGCAATAGTTAACTTTTTCAGAAGTAGAGATATTGTGTGCTAATCCTCTTTCATCTTTGTGGAATGTCCAATTAGAATACTTCCATATTTGTTTCCATTTTGTAGAAGGACTTCTTTTGGAACTATCTATAAAAAGTCGTACTGAGAATTTAGTTAATTTTCTTAAACAAAATTGCACCGGCGTAGCTCTTAATTAATGATATAAAAGCATACATTATAACAAATTATGTTTATGAATTTTGAGAAATATTTAACATAAAATCAAGATAATTACCTAGTGTTGTGTGTGTGTGTGAGTGTAATTTCTCTTTCGATGATGGTTCTTCCTATATCTCCTCTCTTAACTTCTATTCTCGATGCACTTTTAATTTCTATGGATTCTTCCCCTTCTTAGATTCAATCTTCTCCGGTATGGCGTGCTTCTTTTATTCACTGGTACTTCTTCTTAAAACCTTTTTATTCCAAATATATTTATTGACTTATTTGTTGACTTATCTATCTTGTCAATTTTCTTCGTCGTTAATCAAACAAACTTTTTATTTCTTTTGGAAACCAGGACTACACTGCTTTATTTATAAGTTGTTCACGAAACGAAAACTTTAATTCACCTTGACTCCAGTTTATCCAAGGCATAAGGTTGTTATAGAAACCTGTATTGAATGTCGATGTATCCTTGGTTATTTCCAGTAATTTCTTATGAATTCTTGTAATGTAAAAGTGTTGTATGTGTGTGTATTATCCGATGCTTTTTATAAAAATTAATAATTTTATTTCTAGTGACATTTGTTTCTCCCAGTAAACGTCTCTGGCCGGAGTTAAACTAAGAAGCTGACACCCGTAGGGTATTAAAATGCTCAGAAGGTGGTCGACGTGGTGTCGAAAGGGTATAAATAGAACCTCACAATAAACCGTATGACAATTGGAGACCATAACTCCAACATTAACTGTGAATTTTGATATATTGAATTGTAATAAATGATGAATTTTCTAATAGTAATTAACCATTCGAGTATTACTATGTAATGTAATGTAATGAGGTGGGATCTGGCCCAAAATGACCCTTTGCACTGCGACCATCGTTGATCTATTGTGCTTGAGTATTACTATACTACACTAATCAGTTGATGTGTACTCTGATATACCAATTCCTTGTAACAGTCCTTTTATGTCATTGCAAAATACCAAGTTATCTTTCTGAGAACAAAATGGCAGAACATCTTTTTCTCTGCTACGGTAATACGTAATTTTTGTTTCCGGAAAAAGAAGATTTTTTTTTCATTAAGTCTAAAAGCAAGCAACTCCGACGACTCCTCTCCTCTAATAAGATCGTTTAGAGAGAAGACATTTCAAGATCATCCTCTGGTTACTAAATATTGAAACTCGAATTTCTTCTGAATGTGGAATAGGTCTTCTCGCTGAATTCAAATTGGGATATGTCCACTTAAGTCGATTATTCCAATTAATACTCTTTATATTCGCTAGACAAAAATAACAATCTTCAAAATAATTTCTTGGTTCCCTCCATACCATTGGAATCGCAAATTTCAAACACTTTGTTTGTGCTTTTGTCCATTGGGGCAAATTCTCAACACGTGATTTACAGGCACCATGTGGCGCCCAAGCTTTATCTCGATCTCCCAGATGACCACCAAAATAGGCCATGTATGACTATTTCACAAAGTCACAAACTGGTTTTCTCCTCTCTCTTAATATGTATTCGCCAAGTATATAGCAGAAAACGTATGGATGATTAATACAACTACGTCTGTTCGTAGAAGATATGTTTTTAACAACAAAGTTGATTGTTCTTATTTGTTGTCAATTATATACTTTAACGTTCTGCGACTGGCATTCCATCATGCTTCTACTTTCAGCATGCCAACACTAAGGACCAATTTACTACTTCGAGCGCCAATCCACCACATGAGATGTAATGCCAATGTACTATTTGAGGACATTTTCGTCGGTTCCTTTTCGAAGTGAATGGTTTCTCGTTACTGTATATCTTTTTACATTGATGGTAATACCTTTCCTTTCTTCATTTACAATATTTTATTTACTTTGCAATGTACTCACAATGTATATACATAAATATATTCATATACATTATTATTATTATTTTCTTAAAGTTTCACGAACAAATATTCATGAAATCGTCAAACACGATCTAAAGTATTCGAAAATTTGTGTACGGCAAGTCTCTTCCATGCTTATGGTTAAGCCCAGAAAGAAACGTTTTTGAACCGTTATTCTGGAGACTCTTTCTTGACTCGAAAATAGTAAACCTAACAATTCAGCATTAGAAATGTCATCTGACAACCATGTTTTTCATAAGAGGAAAAAACCAGCATCAAGTGCAGCAGTTACGCCATACACGTTATAAATCTTAGACCTCAACTTTTTGATAAAATTCCGCAGCTGTACAACCGTTGAACTCCATCAGATTTCCGCACGATTTGCCTTCCAAATAATTGGAACATCACATATACGGGGTGCACAAATTTTGAACTCGTCAGAGTTGCGTTGTTTATCTGTAGCGATTGTCTTAGTAAAGTAGATTTTGCTTGTTCGTTCTACCAATTAGTGACACGAATTTCGAGCAACGGTATGCGACCCGGAAACCAAGCGTTATAGCATCGAATGGCACACTCTAAGATTTCCAAGACCAAGAGTAAGAATGAGCATGTGAAAGATCAAAAACGTACTGATTTGGTTTTCTGATGGCCAGGAAATCGTTCTCAAAGAGTTTGTACTTCCAGTCCAAGGGGTTAATCAACACTTTTACCCAAAGGTTCTTGAAAAAGTATCATGCGTGTGAGACTAAACGTCACGTAGCAATTTCAGTCAACCGTTTTCTTTACAGTAAGGAGATTCCTGTGGTTCCTCAGCCTCCTTATTCGCCCGCCTTGCGTCCTTGTGACTGTTTCTCTTCCCAAGATTGAAACAAAATGTCAAGGTACGTTGTTTCGGAGCACTGAACAATATTTTAACGGCTGTAACCGACCAGCTGAAGACTATTCCAGTATCCAAGTTCCAGCACTGCTATGAGGAATGGAGGAACCGCCTCCAGCGCTGTCTGGCTCCCTAAGGTTTTGAAGAGGACAATGTTGAATTGTAACGTAATTGAAATAGAACCAATGAAGAAAACCTTCTCATTACTTTACTTACACCTCGTATATTTAATACGATAAGATATAAAGTCATCTTCACCCGCATGGTGCCAAGATATTAGCTTCTGCTTTACGTTCTAATACACTTTAAGTTGAAAAGGAATTTTATCTCTTACAATAAACACTGATGTGAACTGGTCCAGTTTATGTTATTCAACTCCTAATGAAATATAGATATATACATTTCGTGACCTAATAACAGATACTTATTTCTGGATTAGCTCCACTAACATAGATCAATTGGATTACAAAAGATACTTTAACAGTCTCTAGAATTCTACGTTTATGAGAAAGGTATGTACGAGAGTCATTCAGATACTGGTACGTTGTTGCATGCAACTCTGGCGGATAGAGTAGCCACCTATCAAGATCTAATGCTTCCAATTGCATACATGTTGTCTATGTGCAAAGTTGCATGCAGTTGTCACTGACAATCGTTTCTGTGTGTGTTTATATAAATCAAGAAAATAGAGAATGCCGCCACTTGTAAAGTAAGGGCTGTAATGTTTCTGACCGCAAGAAATGTACGACCGTATGATATTCACCGTCAATTGAAGGAAGTGTATGGACGCAATGTTATTGATGGATGAGTCGTCAGGTCGGCGCTGGTGTCGAGACTTCAACTTAGGATGGGAGAACACCCATAATCACGAGCGTTTGGGGCAGCCGTCAGTCCATTATTCAATAACTTACACTGGTCAACACATATTTTGCTGCTGGCTTTTTTAACTGTTCATAACTAATTTTGGTGCGCTGAATCCAAAAATACCATCAGATTTTCTCTATCAACTCTTCTTCAAAAGATGTGAGCACATGTTTGAAGTTGGCTAGTCTTATTCCTGCATATAAATATTGGTTCCAATACAACCTATAGGAAACGCGCAACTTATGGAGCATATCTTCCACTATTTGTTCGTAATTTTCAGACTTTTAATTACCAAGAAAATTTTGCGCAACTTTAACAAAAGAAGACCATGCCTTGGATTCAATTTCAGTCATTGATTCTGTAAAGTGTAGATCTTTTATAAGTTGTCTTATCTGAGATCCATCAAATATTCCTACTTTTAATTTTTCATTACTGATTGCAGAGAATTGATTTGCCACGTATTGAAAACAAAGACCATTTTGATCTAAAGCTTTCACAAATTGTTTCATTAGCTCTAGTTTAATGTGCAAGGGAGGTAAAATTATTCTCACCCATCTTTCTGGAGTAAAAGGAAAAGCAAAGAATGCTAAAACTGCTCTTGAATGTTGGGATAATTTATTCACTGATGAAATTCTTGAAATTATTGTCAAATTCACAAATCACTACATCGGACACCATCGACCACAAATTCCCTAGAGAGAGAGAGAGAGAGACATCTGACAAACAGATCAGATTGAACCGAAAACTTTCATTGGTCTCTTGTTTTAAGAGGAGCTTATAAATCGTCAATTCCTGCAGAAACTTTTGGAAAAGAACGGGCATGATATTGAAAAATTTAGCCTCGTTATGAGTATAAAACGGTTCAAAATCTTACTTCGTGTCCTCCGTTTTGATGACAAACCTACCAAAAACGAGCGAAAAGCATTTGACCGACTTGCTCCGATTCGGGAAATTTTTATAAATTCGTTGAAAAGTATCAGAAGAGCTATTGGCTTGGTGAAAATGTTACAATAGATGAAATGCTGCCTGGTGGTTGAGCGTGCTCTTTTCGACAATATAAACCTTCGAAACCAACGAAATATGGTATAAAACTGCTTGCCCTGATCGATTCAAAAATGACATACACGTTCAATATCTGGATATATTCTGGGAAACATATAGCAGGTTCCTTCTGTGTGAGCAATAAATCGATTAATATGGTGATGAGAACGCTGGCCTACGGTAATCTTCTTTGTCTTGCTGAATATTGGAGCTATCAATTCTCAAATGATTTACTTAGACAATCAACTGGAACCATTGTGTCGCAGAGTATTCCTCAAAGCTGTAGCTCGTGAACTGACAATTGGAGAACAGTCAAATCACCTCCGGCCTCCATACCAGCATGCAAGTCCAGCTAAAGAGGCTTCTCCCCGTTGATGATCGTATAAAATCAGCCAAACTCCGACCCCCCTATAAAAGAAACAGATGCGCCACCTGCACTGTGGAAACAGGAATCAGAAGATTGAGGAACTATGCGTGCAAAAAATGCAACCAAGGGATCTGCCTCTCTCATGCCAACACAGTCTGCAATCCCCGATTTTTCCGTCTGTGGGTGCACCTTCAAGTAAGCTTGAGAATCCTGATTCCCATTAAAAACACATGGAATATGATCCAAGTGGCTCACCATAAACACTGTTCAAATGATTTTGAAAGGATACCAGCACAAGTCTAATTCCAGTATTCATAACATTAAGTCATAGAGTATTGGAATATTCTGTTCATAAAGTAAAATTTTAAATATTACTCAAGGCACAAAAATATCCATGCTAAAATTCATTTTAATTGATTCTATGGCTCAACAATTGTTGCACCCATCTTATTAAATTGTGCAGGTACTCGATATACTTAAATAAAGTAGCGCTCCTATCACTTGTGTTTTTCTCTACTGAAAATGATGACTTGTTAGTTATCTAAATAAATATTTGGAATTGCCAAAATCGGTGTGGTCAAAGGTAGAGCTAATTCAATTAAGATCATTGTAAACCGTAGACAGTCTTTTGCAGTTTTGTATCCAATACGATCTCAGTACTAAATACTATGAAAAAAGTAGGGATTTAAGAAACAGTGAATTTTGTAACAAGTAAAAGTACCTAATTAGGAAAAAAAAAGTGACATCCTCCCGTGAAGTTAGGAATATAAAAATCAACCTTTTCCTCAGTCCATCGCAGGACACATCGGGTCGAACATATATACGTATCGCACTCCCTCTCAACTCCAACGAAACTAATCCATCCCTTTTTTTACTACTTAATCCGACCCTCTCCGCAAATTTCTCGGCGCGATTATAAATTTACCTGAATTTTTCGTCACACGACATCATGCAAAATTAACTAACCCAACATTTCGACACCCCTTGCGCCGCGACGGAGCAACAAAAAAGGCGAACGCCAAAAGTTCGATTTTATCCTGTAGCACATTTCTCCCTATTTGGCTCGAATTTAACCGAAGCTCTCCCGACCATCTCCGATGTTAAGACAGGTCCAGGGATGCTGCTGGTCCAATCTACAAAGGGTGGGATTGGTTATGTCCTGGTAGATCGAGACACCCTCGTGTAAATATGTTATTTTTATATTTTTATACGTGGCGTTCCTCCTCTGTTCCATATTGCGACTTCGTTTGCCTCCCCAAGTTCGCGAATAAGAGAAAATCGACGTTTTGTTTATATCGTTATCGCGATTTAGTGTGCTACGTTTAGGACTTGTTTGATTGTTTTTCTTTTTCGTTTCCGTTTTTTGTTGCTTTATTGACGTCGAGGGAAAGGCAAAGATAGTACTTAGATGAAAGCAGTGAAAATGAGTGAATCCAACGAAACTTTGGTGACAATTTTCGGGATAAAAAGTATATAGTTCGCGCGTGGAATATGATGTAAAGTTGAAGACACAGCTGGTTTCGATGAGAAAAATGTCTTGGGAATCCTTGAATTCCCATGATTTTCTGGGGTAAGTATTTTTATATTAGAATAGTGAGAGAATTAATTTACATAGATTGTAATGCCAATATGTTAACTGGGCTACTGGCCCATAAGGATGAAGACTGTGCATACGTTAGAACTAACTTATACAATTAATACAGAAAAAGCAGTTTCCTTTCACATACGTATGTATGTAGGCATCTCATAAATTAGTTTCAATGATCACTAGTACTGACTTTTACCATAGAGGCTACACTCAATTCATGAATAAACACATTGTGAAGTTTAAATTAATAATTATTACAATTAGCTAGTTGCTATGGTTCAACCAATATAAAATTATCTTCGTTAGCAAACAGCATTACTTCTCACACGATCGAAGTTAATAGCTGCAAGAGCCGTGCAAATCCTTCATGTGTGTTTGTGGTTTCGAAGTTATCCTTATGTTTAATATCTCCTAACACTTTAACATTGATACTTTGACCTGTCCATACATGCACATAACTTTCTTCGAAAAAGTTTGTCAATATGTTTCTAGGTCAATGGAGAAAATATCATTGATCTTAATAGGTATGTGTGTTAGTGCTCTACTTTCCGCTTTGACAACTTTCCTCAGCTCTTGTTTTGATCTGGCAATAAGGACAATATCATAGACTAGACTCGGTCCCAGATTAACTTCAGAAAACTTTGAAACTTGTCGATCCACTAGTACCTTGCATTTTATATGCTCCACGATCACTCTTATTAATTTCAATGGTTTACTTTTTATCACAAAACTTCACTTCTTCTTCTTCCTCTACTAAAATCTATCTGCCACTTCAAGCGTCGGATGAAGTTCCAAATTTATCTATTCCTTTCCCCATTCCCTCCACCTTCTTCGGTTTTGTGTTAGTAACTCAAAAATTGGCCACTTTTTGGTAGCCAGATTTTTAGTTCGGCCTAAACCAACACTTCCTTGGTCTTCCTCTTCTTCTTTTCTTTATTTTTCCGGTCTCTAGCACCTATCTCGCTTCACTCAGTTTTTATCCTTCCTTAATATATGACCATACTAAGTTCTTCTCATTTTACTGATATCTTTGTGCCATTTAGAACGTCGGATGGAGTTCCAAATTTATCTTTTCCTTTACCCATTCCCTCCACCTTCTTCGGTTCTGTGTTAGTAACTCGACAATTTGCCCCTGTTCGGCCTAAACCAACATTTCCTTGGTCTTCCTCTCCCTCTTTTCTTTATTTTTTCCGGTCTCTAGCACATTTCTTGCTTCACTCTGTTTTTATCCTTTCCTAATATATGACCATATTAAGTTCTTCTCCTTTGACTGATACCTTTGTGCCATTTAGAGCGTCGGGTGGGGTTCCAAATTTGTCTTTTCCTTTACCCATTCCCTCCACTTTTTCGGTTCTGTGTTAGTAACTCAACAATTTGCTCCTTTTTGGTAGCTAGATTTTTAGTTCGGCCTAGGTCAACAGTTCCTTGATCTACCTCTCCCTCTTTTATTTATTTTTCTGGTCTCTAGCACCTTTCTTGCTTCACTCTGTTTTTATCCTTCCTCAATATATGACCATACTAAGTTCTTCTCATTTTACTGATATCTTTGTGCCATTTAGAGCGTCGGGTGGAGTTCCAAAGTTGTCTTTTCCTTTACCCATTCCCTTCATCTTCTTCGGTTCTATGTTAGTAAGTCGATAATTTGCTCCTTTTAATAATAATAATAATAATAATAATAATAATAATAAAATGTATTTGCAATTGATTTGCACAGCGCACATGTGCATTGTCATAGATACATACGAGCAAATTCACAAACAAAATTATAAAATAAATATATATATATATATATATATATATATATATATATATAAACATTAAAAAATTAGGGAGAAAAGGCGCAAGGCATGGTTCCCATCTAGGCCACACAAAACAGTTCCCAAAAAACTCCAAGGAAAACAAGGAAACGCGCAGATGACTCACGACGACAAGTAATCATTCAGGCTGTAAAAGCAATTTTGTATTAAATATGATTTAATACTAGTCAAATATTTACTTTTGCTACCAGTCATGCTTCTCAGGTAGTCCGGTAAAGCATTATATACCGTAATAGCTTTGTAGTAACATGCGCTCTCATATACTGCTGTAAAGTGTCTTGGGGTCACTAGCTTGTTAGCATTTCTAGTGACCATAGTTGTTGAAGCATCTATATTTGCGCAAGAATAGATGGCGATTTTCATGCTGCAATTCCAATAATTTATAAATATACAAACTCGGCAATGTCAATATCTTAAGTTTGATGAAATAGTCTCTATATGAGGTTCTGACCGATAGAGCGGACATGCATCTCACCATCCGCTTCTGAATTATAAATAATTTAGACATATGCGGCGATGATCCCCAAAACAAGATACCATATTTGCGAACAAGGACTGAACACAGGCGCAATAGTAAGTCCTCAACGAATCAAGGGAGACGACCTGGCGAAGATGGTTAATGGCTAAAACCGACTTATTTACGTCCCTAGATAAATTTCGGATGTGTTCTTCAAATTTAATCCCTTTATCGATCGTAAGACGCAGGAACTTCACCGACATACTTTCAGGAATCCATCTACCTTGAATTGGGACATACAACGATTCTTCAACAGCTGAACCAAAGAGAATAAGTTTGTTTTCTTCATGGTTTATTCTCAGCCGATTCATCTCACACCACTCATCCATGCGTTTTACCATCACCGATGCCAAAGATGACAGGTCAACCAGAGTGTGAGCGCTTGCTGTAAGAGAAGTGCCATCCGCATACTGAACCAGAGCATGCGTCCCAACATAATTTATTTTCCTTTATTTTTCCCGTCTCTGGTACCGTTCTCGCTTCACTCGATTTTTATTCATCCTTAATATATGGCCATACCAAGTCAGTTTCCTATTTTTCATTTTTGTTATTACCGATTTCTGGTTCATTTATTTTCGTATTTCCATATTTTCGATTCTGTCACATTTCGTTTTATATGTTATTTTTCGAAGGTATATCATATCTATAGCATTTTCCTACGATTCATGTTGTTTCAGAGAGACTAATTACATACAAGTAATATTCTTCGCTGCGTATTCGTGTTATAAACCCCAGTTTTAGTCTGCTTCACTGTTATCAGATAAGAATTCTTGAACAATTTCGTCTTCGTCGACATCTGGTACTCTAGATTACCACTATCCACAAGTAGGCACTCATTCACGTTCTCTTCATCACAATCAGTGAAAACACCAACGTTGCTCAACGACCCCAACATTTTTGCGGGTTGATTCGTATTTCATGTTTAAACGGTTTCAGTACCTTACTCGACGACTTCTGCAAGGTGCTGTTTTTTACTCTATTCCATGCTTTAATCAACATGTAACAGCACTCTTTTAAATCGAATTTTTTGTACGCAGAAATAATTGTTTCTTCGTTTTCTTTAATCCCTAAAAGATGACGACGCGTGATCTATTTTCGGTATAGCTTAGTTAATTAATTAAGGAAGTTACATTAGGGGGCAAGAACTTTACTTCGAACATATCGTTGACATTATTCAATGATTCAGGTGATGGATGTGACGGAGCATTGTCCAATAGGAATAGCACCTTGCCTTCTTTGCCGCGGTGATATCGTCCGTCCTGCTCCTCACGAAAGCGGCCAAGATTTACAGGAAATCTATCTAAATGGCTGTGGAGGTAATGGACCTTAATGCATATATGGCAACCCAAAAGTTCAAAGTTATTAAGCATATCTTCCGCTATTTGTTCGTAATTTTCAGACATGTAATTACGAACAAAATTTTGGACTCAATTTCAGTCAGTGATTCTGTGAAGTGTGGGTCTTTTATAAGTTGCCTTAATCGGAGGTCCATCATATATTCCTACGTTTAATTTTTCATTACTGATTGCAGGTAAGCACCTGATCTGCCACATGTTCAAAACAAAGACCACTTTGATCCAAAACTTTCACAAATTGTTCCATTAGCCCTGGTATAATGTGCAAGGGAGGTAAAATAATTTTTCTCGTTCTACCAATGCTTCATTAATAACATTGACTTTTCCCTCTACTAGAGCGTCTCTGTTACACCAATTTCTTTTTATCTAATGTTGATCTTTCACTCTGCTCTCCGAAAGACACCAAAAACAAGGATATTTTGTATATCCACATTGCTGTCCCAAAAGGAAATTTACCATTTTTCGATCAACACATATCGTACACCCATTTGTGTAATAGTTATTTTTTTTTTTCAGAAGTAAAGATATTGTTTTATAATCCTCTTTCATCTTTGTGGAGTGTCCAATTGGAATACTTCCATATATGTTTCCACTGTGTAGAAGGACATACTTCAGACTTCTTTTGGAACTATCTATAAAATGTCGCTAATCAGTTGATGTGTAGTCTGATATACCCATTTTTTTAACAGCCCTCTTATGTCGTTGCAAAATACCAAGCTATCTTCCTGAGAATAAAATGCCAGATCTTTTTCTCTGTTACGGTAATACGTAATTTTTGTTTCAGGAAAGAGAAGATTTTTTCATTAAGTACCTGAAGCAAGCAACTCCAAAGATTCATTTGAAAGATTTAAATCTCTGATAAGTTCATTTAATTTTTCCGGGATAAACCATTCTGGAGATGTTGAGTCTCCTTTAAAGACGTAAGTTGTAATGTACAGAAACAGACATTTCATGGTCATGGTCTGGTAATATATATATATATAGGTTACTAACTATTAGAACTGGTATTTCTTCTGAATGTGGAATAGGTCTTCTTGCTGAATCCGAATTGAGACACGTCCACTTATGTCTATTACTCCGATTGATACCCTTTATATTCACTAGACAAAAGTAACAATCGTCAAAATGGTTTCTTGATTCCCTCAATACCATTGGAGTCCCAAATTTCAAGCACTTTCTTTGTCCTTTTGTACACTGGCGCAGGTTCTCAACACATTATTTGCAGGCAAAATGTGGCGCCCAAATTTCTTCTTGATCTCCTACATGAACACCAAAATAGGCCATGTATGCCTTTTTCACAAGTTCATAAATTAGTTCTTTACTCTCTCTTAATATGTATTCGCAACATATATAGCAAAAGAACGTCTGGATGATTAACACAACTACGTCTGCTTTTAGAAGCCATGATTCTAATAACAGTTCCCGAAGAAACATACTTGCAAGAAAGTTTAAGTTTAAGCTGAATCAAGGGTTGACACGCAGATATCTTTATTGTTATTTATGTAGATATTATTGGAAAGTGAAATATTTAATTTTAGTCTATATCAACAACTAGGGCTGATACAAGAAACAGAATGGAATTTTTGGAATTAGAATTCTTGAAATATTTAAAATCAGCTTTATTCTTTTTAATACAGCAAAGAAACATTTTCGTCGGGCTGTATTATTTATAGCGTACTATCCTTCAAAATAGTACAATACAGAAAAATTATCTCTCAACTCCCTCTTCCTTTTGCAATGTTAGTCGTATGAAGCAAATTATTTACACAACACAAAGAGAAATTTACCTTTCAGTATCAAACTTTTACGAAACAATATTCCGCGTTTTATTGATGCGTCTGAACAGTATTTCTAAAAACGGGCATATTTCGCTAGTGAATTCTCTGCATTCCTACATGCCAGTTACGTCGTAGATCATTAAATGGAATTCAATGCATTTATGTCATGTCGTACTTGCCCGGCGATGTGGCCCAAGCATTGGAATCATCCAATTAACTTATTTCGCATATCTGGCATTGACAAGTTCAATAACGCTTTAACTTATTGATATCGGTATTACTGAATCCTTTATCGAGATCGGATAAATGTCGAATATTACCCATGATATTAATTTGGCACTAGATGTAGTTGTCATTGGAGAATTAATTACGTTAGAGCCAGTTGTACACGCATATGCGAACAAACCAGGAAATAGTATTGTTTTATCTATAAATCTACATACGAGAAACGCCTTGCATGCTTTAGCAAACGACGACTTACAATTAGTCGTGAGGATGAGATGTATCATTACTATTTTCGCCCAATTTTACATTTGTTATTGTAAAAACATTGGCAGCTTAGAAATTGACCGAGTGGTTTATTTACAGTGAACATTTAAAGAAAGCACTTTTGTAAAAGAATGGAAATTTCAAGTGAACGTTTTTGTTGGATAATTTTCTACGGTTTTAGTAAAGGCCTAATTCAACAACAATGCATGGAATCGCTGCGTTCAACTATTAGTAATAATGGACCAACAGAAAATATTGTTTAGAATTGGTGTGCAAAATTTGATTGTGGTCATGCGTCCATCAGTGATGAACACGATTGAAGAAGATCGGCATGTAACTTACAGTGAGCCAAAGGCATTCTTAGGCATATCGACGCCTACAATATATCCGATTTTGCATGAGCATTTAGTTGTGAAAAAGATTCCTTCTTGATGGATGGAGAAACTCCAACCTCCGTATAGAAGAACGTAACAGGTGACGAAACTTGGATACTTTCACATGAACCGGAAACTAAGCATCGTACAATAATTAAAAAATAACATTATATAAGTCGCTAATGTATTATGCAATGCGAATTAGGCGTTGGCCTAGTCCAGCGGTTCTCAACCTTTTTTCTTTGGGACACACCAAAGTACGTTTCAAACTTTCGCGACACCCCTACATGTTACTTTTTTACCTAGATGCAAAAAGCGAACACATAAAGTACCTACAATACTTCTTTTATTATGGAACGACTATGAGAAACAAAAATGTTAAAATATATTGCGTAAGCAGGAACATAAAAAAATAATCATCAGCATGAGAAATATAAAGACATAAATCTTAAAACTAGTGAGATATTTGTCTCTGGCGATTTCTGCAAAGTACATATATCTATGCGCGGACGAATTCTTGACAAACACAGTCTCATCTCGCCGTCCACATCAAGTAGGCGAGACCTGCAGTCACATTTTATATTCTTCAATATAGAGAATCCAGAATCGCGCAAGTAGGGCGTTGAGAAAGGCAGTAAAAGAGATATTGCTTTATTCGCGATATCGGGATATTCATTTCTGATTGAGATTCAAAAAACATCGGGAGCATTTTCTCTAAATTTCGATCTCAGAATTGTATCCGATGACACTTCTATAAGTTGCTCTTTTTCGGAGCAGTTTAATTCTGCTTTGAATGCATTTTCTTCGTCAGGTGCAATCAGCCACTCCCAGCCAGTAGTCGAGATCGAGGGAAAGTATTTGGATATCCCTAGTTGCAAGTCAGATAGGTGTCCTATTATGCGTTCCTTTATATGATTTTTTCCTCTGTGTTCAACTCACTTGATGCAGTAGCCGTAGATGGAAAAGCAGTTAGATCATTCTCTCCTATGGCCGAGATCCAAAGGACAAGCTTTCTAAAAAAATGCGTTGATTTTATCACTTGATGATATGATAGTTTCATGCCGTCCCTGCATACTTGAATTCAAAGCATTAAGTTTATTGAAAATATCGGAAAGGTACGCCAGCTCAGCACACCAAACGGGGTTTTTAAGACATTCACAATATTCAAACTTATCATTACTTTCAAAAATGCAAGTAGTGCGTCTTTAAGTTCTAGAACTCTGGTAAGCATTTTTCCTTTGGAAAGCGAACGGATTTTGCTGTGGAATAACAACACTTTATGATCTGCGGCCATTTCTTTACAAAGTTTCTCAAACACTCGCGATTTTACAGGACGAGTTTTTACATCGCTGAAACAATCGTTTGAATGACGTCACCAAAACGATTTCCGTCCGTAGTCTTCACCACTAGGGCCTCTCTATGTAAAATGCGATGAGTAGTTATTACTGATGGGTTTTTATTACGCACAAAAGTCAGAAACCCCTTTATACTTCCTGTCATTGCAGCAGCGCCATCAGTACGTATAGCAATGCAATCCGTCCACTTGAGTCCGTTGTCTTGAAAGAAACTATCAACAGCAGCAAATATATCGGCTGTAGTGGTTGTTGTTTCCAGCTCTCGACAAAATAAGTATTGCTCAATAATTTCTAATTCGCAAACAAATCTCACAAAAGCTAATAATTGAGCTTTTGCTGAAATGTAGAGACATGTAAACTGTAGAGCAAATGGCGTGTTTGTTAAGTTTTCTATGACATTACTTTGAATATCAAGTGACATGCCCTTAATGCGCCGATGAACTGTATCATTGGACAGAAGTACTTTTGAAATCTGTTCAACTACTTCCGGTCCCAACATAATAGCAACAATTTCTTTAAATCCCGGTAATATAAACTCTTCGCCGATGTTATGAGGTTTCTGTTTTTTGGTAATCATTTCAGAAATTTTGAATGATGCCAAAAGGGCTTTATCTGAGAGCTTTATTCGTTTTTCCATCATGACAGAAGAGGCTTGAATGGAAGTATACAGGCGTTGGAAATATTCTCGCAGTTTTTGAGAGACGCTGTGGTGGTTTACGTTCCAAATGCCTTTTCAGCTTGTTAGGTACCATAGACTCATTTGACAACACTATGCCACACACCAAACATTTCGGACTAATTGTAAGTTTGTGCCCCGCGCCTGTCCACGTAAATCCCAAATTTATATATTCTTCTTTATAGTGGCGGTTATGTTGGACTTTGCTTGGTCCTGGTTTTACGTTTTTCTGAGTACTAGATGATGAATACAGCGTAGTATCTTTTTTTCTCTTTGGAATATTCGTATATTCATGATTCTGTCTATGATGAAAAGAGCGCACTAGCAACTAGCAAAGATACGAAACAGCGAAACAGAAGAATATCGCACTGAATTACTTCACTTAGTTATTACCACGACAATTATTGCGACAACTTCGAGGTGGTTCACAAATCTGCTTGACTTTACTGAGATACAACTGATTTTTAACTGCTTAACTGACGATGAGCTGAGCTACGACTGCCACTGTAACTCTAACTCCAACTGATAATGAGCTTAGCGACGACTGCTACTGTAACTCTAACTGCCTGTGTATGCATATGTTGGTGATATATATATGGTCGGATAGAAAGTGTAGTTTCAAATAATGATTAAAGCCATCGATTAAATGCTTCTACCGGTACCTTAATCTATGTAGGTCTGATGGATTCATGAGACCTAGAAATGCACTTTCGTAACCGTCATAAATTACATGTAAATAATTTCTTACAGCCAAAATCTACAATAACTTGAATGGAGCTTAAGTCTAATTGAAAGGTGATTATATACAATAGAATGAAAGCAGTTAAGTAGACTTTCCAGAAGGGACAATGATTAATAGTCAGATGACAAACTAGGTATAATTATATGTGACACATAATGTGCACAAAGTAATCAGATTTCGGTATACGCCGGAACAAACTGAATGAGGAATCCTCCAGAATTTCCGGAAATCCACTTTGAGTATCCACCGACATATTTTACTGACGCAGCCGACAATGCCGACAAAGTTCAAAGGACGCTGCCCGTCGCAAAAATTGAACTTTTCTGGTGAAGATTATTCACCAAATGGGAGATCGTTTGTTTCAGAGTTGTTCAGAGCAAAGAATATATGATTATTATACGATACAATAATTAAATGCGTATAATCACATATAATGATGGGCGATTTCTTGCAAATTGGACTACTCCAAGAAACGATTTGGCGATAATTTTTTTATGTTCTAGAATCTAGAACGATATTTTATCTGCGGAAGAAGACATTAAAACCCCTCAGTGGCTGAGTGGTAAAACTCGCGCTTCACAGTGCGAAGGGCCGGCGTTCGAGACCCGGTAGCGGCAGAGCGTAGCAGTTTAAAATCCTAAAAGGGATCTGGACCTCTAATAAGCTGCGAAAATGAAGGAAATGCCACTGGGTAGGCCCGGAGCGGTATGGTATATGCGTGTACATATACGGCTCGGTGGCTCCGAACCCCTACACCGAAAGGTAGAAAGGGTAAAAGATTAAGAAGAAGAAGAAGAAGAAGACATTAAAAATCTCGCGACACACTAATGTGTCGCGGCACGGCGGTTGAGAACCCCTGGCCTAATCCCCCGCAATTGGAATTTTGAAGCATACAGCGGGAATTCACAGCGAATAAATCTGTCATGCATTTCGCTCATATGCGTCTGCACTTCGAGGCTTTGTGTTTTGTAATATAGCAGTCCTTTTATTACTAACTCAGACCGTGTTTTTCTCAAAAATATAGATCAAGCCAATAATTTATAAATTTAGTCGATCAGGAGGTTTTATATTTCTTTGCGGTCTATTAATAGCTTAACCAGGAAATTTAGATGCTTCGAAAGCTTTCGCATTCTCTTCGTCTTCACTATTTGCTTCTCTTCTATTATTGTCATTACTTTCCTCTACCTTACCATTTCCATCCACACCTTCTCTTAGTCCAAGTGTGGTGTCTCTATTTAAGCAGCTTTCGGGTTTGGTTGCCCTTTTCTTCTAGTATCCCATTCTCCACTTCCTTTCCTGTATCCACTTCTGCTTCTCCTTTCTCGGTAACACTTCACTTTATTCGGTTTTTGTAAATGATGAACATTTTTAAATGATAAATACTGAAACGTATACACCCCCTACCTAATTATTTTTAACCAACCAGAACACACCTTTATTCGTTTAATTACTTTACATGTAATAAAAAAAGTAATAAAGAACGAAGGAACACAGCATTATATAACATATAATTAGAATGAAGGAGAACAATCCCCTAGATCAAGTGGGACAAGTGCGAAGAATTGGTAGGGGAAGACGGGGAACGCCGAGGAAAAGCTAGCGCGGTATAATTAGATAACTGAAAAACGTAATGGAAAAACTTTAACATTAAGCAATGAATCGAAAGGAATGGGAGACGTGGATTAAGGAATGATGGGAAATTACGGTACACCTACTGGAGGACAAGGGGAAGGGGCAAGCGAAGGAAAAGAATAAATCAGCCCGAATGGCCTTCAAAGTTATCTTACTGTGTAAGTTGCTGGTAGAGAAATTTTCGTTTTGGATTATATCTCCAGAAACAGAAGTAGCTGTAAGTACAAAATAGAACTGTTACAGGGCGCAATAGC
Organism: Chrysina gloriosa; assembly: GCA_038088585.1. NCBI lineage: Eukaryota > Metazoa > Arthropoda > Insecta > Coleoptera > Scarabaeidae > Chrysina > Chrysina gloriosa. The sequence goes on from CM076095.1 coordinate 11,196,185, forward strand.
CTTCCTAAATTGATTTTACCTTGTCCTCTCTCCGACAAAATACCACATATCTAGTAGAGATTTTCCATCGTTTTCGAATTATGGAAGCTGCTGTGGGATTATAGCACCGCGATTTAAGCATTTAGATTGATGGATGGTGGAATTACAGTGTGTTCGGTTTAAAGAGGTTAGGATGTATACGTACATCGTAAGGGTTGATAATATTCCATATTCAACATAAACTACCCTATTGCTTTACTTATCTGCCGATCGACTTATTTATTGATGCTACCAGGTGTCCGAAATTATCTGGTAGGCAATACGTTACAAAACAAATATTAAACTAGAAATTTATAAACTTACATATAACATAATGGTACGAGGAACGCGTATTAAGTTGAAACCGGGGAAAAAATCTTTGTCGAGCAATTTTAATTGTTTTTCAAAATATACGCCTTTAAGATATATTCACCTTTGCATATCCTCAAACCAATTCTCAAAACATTGTTTCCACTTTGAAGTTGATATCTCAAACACATGGATTCTGGAAGCTTCGACAGTTTCTTGAGGTGCTGAGAATTGCTTGTCCATGCATTTTTATGTGACATTCGAGAACAGAAAGAAATTGCTAAGCGACATATCCAGTGAATGCGGGCAATGAGACATCTTCGATAAATTTCTCCTCCAAATAAGCAATTGCTTCATATGCTGTGTGAGAGCTGGCATTGTCAGGATGCAGAATGATGTGACGCTTTCCGTTGTTCTTGCTGATTTCGTTGACTTCTGGCAAACAAATTTTTGTATACAATTGAACGCTAACTGTTCTTCTACGTCTTTAAAGCGAATACAGTGGAATCTCTCATTGCGGACACTTCTTCCCTTAAGCGGACACCCCCTTTGGACGGACACTGTTGCCCGGTTCCGGCAACGTCCCATAAGAAAAGCATTGCAATCGCTCCCCCTTGAACGGACTCTCTCATGAGCGGACGCGGACACCCGCTTTTCATAAAAAATTCTGCTGGACGGACATTTCGTTTGTTTTTGTCCGATTTTTCATGTCATAATTTACAAATAAGCTTGTCAAGTGTCTTTAACTTGGTCGCTTTAACAACAACGATCGTTTTGTCAACAGAGCCATATATTTACTACATCACATAACGCACTTAAATGTGGAAATGGTAAATAGTTTTTCTCCCATATAATGTTTTCAATCTAACGTTTTTCTACCACAACCTTTACCTTTTTTGAGTTTTTATACAATTTACACTTCTGCTTTGGAGAGTTGACAATACTAATTCTTGCAATCTTCGTGGTGCGTACGTGTGGTGTAAGAACTTATTTGACTAACAGTTTGTAAGCTATGCCACTATTTACGAGATTTAGGGGATTCCCCAAACAACAGATGTAATTTGTAGTTTGGAAAACAGTGCTCATTGGTTTGTATACGTTAGTGCACGCGTGACGTTTGAAAATGGATAAAAAGAGGTCTGTATTAACACCGAAACAAAAAATAGAAGTGATTGAAGTGTACAATAAAGTAATTTTTCTTTATAGTGTGAGAAATTTATCGAAGCGATTTAACATTAGTAAAACTCAAGCTTCTGACATTATAAGAAAAGAGAATTGCTAATAAGAAATGGCACTCAAATGCAAATTTAAATGAAAAAAGAAGCTTTTTTAATGCTGAAGGACTGACAATTGATCAGTTGTCCTACGAATGGTTTGTTGCAGCACGCAATAAAGAAATTCCATTAACTGGTAAGTAAATTAGGTTTTGTAATTCTATACAAAAGATTTGCAACAGGTTGATTCTTATTATCATTAATTTACTAAATGGACTCTGATGGACTAATATGTTTTATTCAAATAATGTTTCCTTTCCTCCTTAGGTCCATTGATACGAAGCAATGCTAAAAAAATAGCTGAATCCTTGGGTAACAACACTTTCAATGTCTCGTCCGGTTGGCTTAACAAGTTTAAAATTCGTCACAATATTACGTTCAAAGCGATATGTAGCGAAGCCGCCTCTGTTAATCCTGGGGATGCAGCATCATTCCTGGTAAAACTGCCTTCTCTATTAAAAGGGTACCTAGCAAGAGATATTTACAATGCTAACGAAAGTGGGCTTTATTTTAGAGCATTACCAAACAAACCCATGACCTTAAAAGATAAAAAATGTGTGAGAGGAAAATTGTCTAAAGAAAGGATAATAATATTGCACTGTGCGAACATGGCTGGAGATAAAGAAAAGCTGCTGGCTATTGGCAAGGCATCTAGACCGAGAGCTTTTAAAAATTTAACAAAAGATAAATTACCGGTGACATGGAAATCAAACGCCAAATCGTGGATGACGTGTTAAATTATGAGTGAATGGCTAGAAAATTTGAATCGAAAAATGGGAGCACAAAACAGGCAAATTTTACTTTTTTGGACAATGCAGGATCGCATCCAAAAAAACAGCAATTTTAAAAACATTAAAATACATTTTTGTCGCCTAATTGTACTTCAATCGGCCAACCACTTGATCAGGGTGTTATGAAAAATTTTAAGCATAATTACAGAACTTTGATACTGAAGCACTTACTAGCAAACATTGAAATTTCTAACACAGTCGTGAAACGTATAAACTTATTGGATGAATTGGATGCTTATTTTGCTAAAAGTGCGTGGCACCAAGTTACTTCAGTTACAGTTCAAAACTGTTTTCGTAAGGCAGGGTTTACGTTTGAAAGCCAGGAATTTCCGACAGCATTTGATGTAGAGTTTGAGCCTGAAGATGACTTGCCATTAAACCTACTTGCCGAAATTCAGAAAAAATGTCTTGCTGGGGTTAGTGAGCATAGCTTAAATGATTTTTATCATGTCGATAATGATTTACCAGTTGAGAGATGGACTTATGGGTACCATTACAACAACGAAACAGATGAAATTGAATCTGTAGATCTTCAAGAAACTCTTAACTTTGATGAGATTAACATTGTTAAACTTTTCATATATATCTGATAAATGTCATTATGTAATAATTGTATGTAAAAATTCAACGAACAAACTAAAAAATATTTTGAGACAATTACCCTTAGACAACCATTTAACTTCCATATGAGGTAAAAAAACCTTAATATTCTTCATTGTTATCATGACATTCTTGAAATAAACGGTAATTTAAAGAATGTGCTTTGATTTTAGTAATCAAAGATAGTGCCAAATTGATTGATTGATGTTAGAAATTGGTATGTTATTCTCATCGAGAAATATTTTCACAACATTAAAAATGGACAAACCTTTAGTATCAGTAGTTAAAGATTTTACTAATAACATTTCCTCAATAATTTTGTCATTTTTAATGTATCGCACATATATGTCAGTAATATTACTTCGTTATCGCGAACTGTACTTTCATTCAAGATCTTCACAACATAATCAGCCGTCTCCCCAATTCGTCTTGGAGCAATTGCTTAAAGGAATTGAAGAAATTTTATTGTTTGGATTTAATATAGTCATAGCACTTAACATTTCTCGAAAAGCTGGAATTATTAGTAGCTTGCCATATTTTTCTATTTACGATGAAATTTTGTATGAACTCACAAGATTCTTGTTAAGTTGAATTGCCAAATCCTTCAAAACATACACCAGTGTTTTACGATCGTTAAACTTCTTTTTTAAATTAAGGAAATAATCAACATCTTTGTTTTTCTTATGGGAATGTTTTCATGATAAATGTTCTCTCATTCTTATAGGCTTCATACCTTCGAAAAACTTGCCGACGTTTATTTTCGTTTTTCAGACATGGTTTAATTAGTGTACCTACAATTTTCTAAAAAATTAAAAAGAATAATAGGTAAAATTAAAAAACCCTTTTTATATTCTTATTCTGTTGTTGTCTAAAGCCAAAGCGCAGACTATATGTACAGGATGAAATGTAGAAGAAAAATAGTAAAAACGATTAAAATCATCATTAATAGTTTAACTATTATACTTTAAATTTAAGTATTTAGTATTATTTTAGTATCCTTAAAAATCTATGACAAATATAAACAGTTATTGCAATTAAAATTATATTTGGAAGTTATGTTTATTCCTTCGTCGCACAAACTATATCTATATATATAATTTCCTTATTTGTGTGTTCCTCTTTTTTGTCTATCCAGAGCTTTTTAAAGCCCACTGATGGGCTAGAAATCTATATACATAACTTCCTTATTTGTGTGTTCCTCTTTTTGTCTGTCCAGAGATTTTTGAAGCCCATTAATGAGCTAGAAAGCTGAAAATTTGCATGCATATAGTAAAACGCCTAGGCCAATTCCTAACGTAGCCGGATATTTGATTTTTGGCCTGTGGGTGGAGAATTAAGACGCAAAAGAGGCGTGGCAAAATTCAATTCGTTTTAACATTTTAGCTTATATTAAAGCCCCCTAATGACATACGAAGCTGAAAATTGCCTAGCATATAGTCCTAACAATCCTTATTTGTGTGTTCTTCTTTTTTGTCTATCCAGAGCTTTTTGCAGCCCACTGATGGGCTAGAAAGCTGAAAATTGGCATGCATATAGCCCTAACAATAGAGCATAGCCTGAAGTAGTCGGATCTAAGATTTTTGGACAATTTTAGAAAACATTCTCGACATCAAACCACTTTAAAAAACTAATGTGGAACATACTTGCATAGTACACTTGAATTCATCATGAATAATTATTTTTTACCGTTTAAAGAACTTCTTGATTTTGTAAATAAATTTTTTGCTTTTTTCTGCTAAGCGGATTTTTCTTTTTCTTCCTGCCTGGCAGGGACAGGCTTAACAGCTAGTATATTATATTTAATTTGATTTATTAACATTTTACTTACATTCCCAGGACACACTAAACAGCACTAAAACTGTATGATTCTTGCTGTTGTAAACGTGTAGTATAGTTAGATTAGATAGATATTAAGATAGATGATATATTAGTATAAATGTAGGCTGATGTACTTATAAGTAGAGTTTCTTAAAAAGGTGGATGACGTGTTAACTGATGATGCCACTTTTACGAATTTTATTATTCAGTGATAATTATCATTGATAAGTCATCATTAGAGTTTGTTAAAAAAGTGGATGACGTGTTATCACTAAGTAGTGTAAATCGGACTGACTCTATCACTCCTCCGAATTTTATTATTCAATTTGACATATTTAGAATATTTTGTCTTTTTTCCACATATTTCGAATATTTTAACCTACTTGAAATTAGTCGATATATTTTTCCATTTGAAAATCGCGTTATTTTTATAAAACATATAGTAAACGATTTTCTGGGAAATTTACACTGTAGGATTACCTATGTTTCGTTAAATATAATAAAATAAATATTAATGAAATAGGGATTAATGCTTTTGCCAAGAAATTTATGTTTCTATTTAGGTTATACAGGGTTTTCCAATAAGAGCGGGTCGATGTTGACGGTCTGTAGCAGCCATGTTGTTTTGGCGGTGTCTGTCAAATTTGTTGTTTATTACTCAGTCACTGTTGCGAAATCACCATGGCAAGTTACACGATTAAGCTCCACGCCCAAGTGATAGAACTTTATGATCAAAATGAGTGTTTGTTAGTGCAAACGTTGCGCCAATTTTACTGCAGATGCGGTGGCCCTTCAAAGTCGACTTTCCAATGTTTGGTGGCGAAATTCGAGACGACCGGTTCGCTAAACAATCAGCCAACACCCGTACGTCAAGGGAACGCCATATCGGGCGAAAACATCGCCCCTTTCCAAAAAAGTGTACAGGAGAATCCGATACAGTTGATTCCTCGCCGTGCACTTTCGCCGACTTCAACTTGGCAAATATAGCGTCGGGATTTGGGCCTGCACCCGTAAAACATCCAACTGACCCAGGAGCTCAAAGCTAATGACCACAGACAAGGTCGTTTGTTCGCTGACGGGGCTTCGAAGCGTTCGGAAGAGAACACCAATTTTGGCTGAAAAGTCATCTTTAGTGATGAGGCGCAGTTTTGGATGAATGGCAATATTAACAAGCAAAACTGGGACGACGCCAATCCATACGATGTTCGTCAGGTGGCAATGCATCCACAAAAATTACTGTTTGCTGCGGATTTTGGGCCGGCGGCATCATTAGTCTGTTCTTCGTCGAAAACGACGTTGGTGAAACCATCACCGTCAACGGCGAGGGCCAGAGATCGAGGATAATCAATTTCTTTTACCTCGAATTGAACGATATGGACCTAGACGACATGTGATTCCAGCGGGACTGCGCTACATGCCACACAGCGAACGCCACATGGACATTCTGCATGAACGATTTGAGGGTATGGTTATCTCTCGCGAAGGTGACGTGAATTGGCCACCAAGATAGTGCGATTTGACCCCGCTTGACTTTTTCTTGTGGGGTTTTCTTAAGTGGCAGGCCTATGCCAATAACCCACAATCGACCGATGCCTTCAAAATCAACAGAACCCGGGCCATCGCTCAAATTCGGCCAGATCTATGCGGCAGAGTCATTGAAAATTGGACCCCTCCGGTCTGTGCCACGGTGGGAAGCCATGGCGGATATTTGAACAATGTCATATTCTATACATAATGGCACAAATGGGCCTTTCAAATAAAAAAGAATTTCGTTAATACCTCACACACAGCTTGTTTTATTCCATTTCAACATAGACCCGCCCTTATTGGAAAATCCCTTTTGTATTTTGTTATATTTAACGAAACAACGGTAATCGTACAATGTAAATTTCCCATAAAATCGTCCACTATATTTTATATAAATATAACGCGATTCTCAAAAGGAAAAATGTGTCGAATAGTTTCAGATATGTTAAAATATTCGAAATATATGGAGAAAAGTCAAGATATTCTAAATATGTAAAATTAAATTAGTGCTAAATGCTTTTATTCGCTCTAATTCATGTAGATCTTATAGCGTTCAATTGTTCCGTTGATAGTTATCGATATGCAAAAACATATAATCCGGTCTCTGCCAATCACATATATCACTCTACCCTCATACTTATCCATACTTATTAGAGACACCAAACCTACACCAATGCATGTAATTCAATTCCCGCTTCAATCTAATTAAGCGCATTATATTTTGAAGAATTGAATTAATAAAACTATATTACCACACTTTGTAGGACATCACAACCACAAAGTGCAACGAAAATTAGCAATGGAAAACGTACCAATTTCCGCACAATTTCTAATTTTCCACGTCGTTATCCATTTTAATCTTTAAAATATGCGAATTAATTAAAGTAAGTAGTGTAACCTTCTATCATTTCATACGCTGAATTACACCCCTTAAGTTATTCGAAGTTTGACGGAAAGTAGAACTAATACTGTGGATATCGATCGCTAGACAAATTCTTTTCAAACTCGGCTGGAGAAAAATTACTGTTCGCCGAGCAAATCCACCTAAAATGGAGTTTATCTTGTTAGAGAAGTTTTTTCGTTTTCTTTGTCCCTGTTGAAAGGAGATACGCTACAGAAATTTTATGTATCGTTCGAGGGAAAATTAATTGGTTTCTCGCGTATACTACAAGATTTTCGCATTTGAGAAGTTATACTTTATGAAGTTGTTTCGATCAACTTAGAAAATTGCTTGTGCTCGGTCATTTCATTTACCATTTATTCAGTTCATTGAGATACTGTTATACGTAAAGTTATAGTAGTTTTAACACGTGTTCCAAACGGTCAAAATGAATATACGATAGAAAATATTTTTGCGATTTTTATTTTTCTTACTATTATTCTTATTATTGTATAAAAATGTCGCGGTGATGAGTATTAACTAATGCACCATTCAATAATCGAGAATATAAAGTCTATGGAAATTGTATTTTCATTATAGATTACCGACTAAAGCGTTTGATACTGTTAATCATAGCATTCGATTAAATAAGTTGGAATACTATGGAACTTAATCTATTAGAAATCTTATTATCGAACAGACCACAACTGACAGAGTGGAAGAATTGTCGATCTCCCAAGGGAGGTGAAACATGCGATTCCGCAGTGTTGCATCATTTGGTCTCATCTTTTGCTGTTTATGGTTTATATTAGCAGTCCCCAACCCCTATCCATCATTTTAGAAATTTAGTGAGTAACCGTATTGTTAATTTTACATGTAACTTTAAATTTTAAAAAAGATACTTAATAACGTTGATAACGAGAATATATTTACGTTCATACATATAAAAATAAATACATTTACAATACAAATACAAAAATTATTTTTATTATAATAATAAAAATAAAATTGCACAAAGAGACAAACTCGAAGGTATTCAATTTCGTATTAAGGAGTTCAGTGTGAGCCTTGCCCTTGTTTTTTCTCGCATATTTTTTTATGACAAGATACGAGGTATAATCTCAAATCTGGAACTGCCTTCAGCTTATTGCGATACTTAGTTTTAATATATAGATATAAGAAGAAAGGGCTCTTTCCACATACACAGGACTTGTAAATAGCAACATGAACTGAAGTGCTTTATCAGAAAGTAGCTCAAATTCTTTGTTAATGTCTACCCAGAGGTTAAAAAGACATTTTGATTTAAATTGGCATTTTAAAATCGAATTGGTTTAAGTTTTTGATCAAATCATCTTTCTCCTTAGTTGACAATTTAGCTACCTGAAAGTATTCCTCTTTCAATAGTTTGTGTTGTCAGGTTTTGGAAAGTATTTCTGGAAATCCGATTTTAATCCTTGTAAATGTTCAATTATTTGTTGATTTAATCCCGTTGAAAACCGTAATTAGCTTTCGAATAAGAGACTGCGCAATGTTTCAAATACTTCAGGTTGACTATTTTTAATACACGACTTCTAAAAATCAAACTTTTTAAACATAGATCCAATTTTGGTCAGACACACTAAATATCGTTGTTTTATCTTAGACTGCCAAAGTTAACTTCTTTATATGCAGAAAAGTATCTGATAAATATGGGAGAGCCTGAAGCCATTTATCATCATGAAATTTGGATGAGAGCTTGAAAGGGTGGAAAAAGAACTTGTACCGCATGCGAAAGCTGAAATAGTCCGCTAAAAACTTCCCCGCGAGATAGCCATCTAACTTTTGTATGAAGGAACAATGTGGAATGAAGACTCATCATGTCGTCATATAGAGTTTTAAAAATTCTTGAGTTTGTGGGCCTCGATTTTATAAAATTAACCACTTGGACAACTTCACCAAGAACAAGTTCCAATTCACGAGGAAGGCTTCTAGAAGATAAATTTACGTTCGGGGCTACTTTCATTACACGCCTGCGAAGACCGGAGTAAATACCTGATATAGACTCGACACCATCGATACATAATCCACAGTAATTAGACCAATCAATTCCCTTTTCTCTGACGTAAGAATTAATAGCATTACCTCACCTCTTGTGCTTTCTGAAAAAGGATGATAAAGTTATCAACAAATATCTTGCTATTATTAATAATACCTTAAATAGCGAAAAATTTACTATTTTCAATTCGGCTTATTATTGTCATTTCAACAGATATTCTATAGTTCGACAGAGGAATGTTGTTAATTTTAGGTACTTGGTCTTCTCCGCACACACAGTGGACGCCATCTTTTATATAGGGAAGAATCAGATTCTCAGCTGTGGTATGATTTTTGCCACATCTAGCAATACGGTAACTAATATGGTAACCAGCTTCAACAGCATTTTCGAGATTTTTGTTAAATGACAGGATGTACGACTTCAAACTCGATTTATTCATATTTTGCTTCAAACGTTTAACAAAAATTATGTTCCTTGGTTTTATGATTGGGATGTTTCATTTGTAAATTTCGTAAGAGTAAGGAAGGTTTCTTGCTGCCACTAGATAAAAGATCAGCACATACTACACATTGTGGTTTAGGGCAGTTTTCATTTCCTATATAAGTAAATCCATATGTAATATATTCATTGCGGTACCTTCTGTTTTTCTCCGTTTTCTGGACTCTTCCAGTGTTTAGATCCGAAGTGCTGTTGTCTTGCCGATTGAGCGCCAACCACTTATTCATATCTAATGATAAATCAAATAAAAAATTAATAAAAACACTGAATACATAATGAAAAAATTACCACTTGTGCAGAAAATCTGAAGAAACTAGCTAACAATAAGTCCTTTTCCTTGCTAACAATAAATAATACTTTTCACTTAATTACTTAGTTAATCCTTAAGCCTTTTCTACCCCTGTCCCGGGGTGTAAGGCGTGTATGGAGTTGACTTCTCTAAGATTGACTTGTTGCATATTTCACTCCATCGCTTCCTATCTGCTATGGCTTGTTGGGCTTCCTCCCACAATACTATTCTTTTACCCAATGCATCTATTACGTTCTCTGGTCACGTCTCTTCTTGTTCGTCCTGGGTTCAAATACCTGTTTAACTATTCTCTGTTTCTTTTCATATGTCAATACCATCTCAGCTGTGCTTTTTCAGATTATCTCCGAGTGTCATATTTCTAATTCTGTCCCTTCTTGTTTTATTTACCCTTTTTCCCACAAATCTCATATCTGTAGCTGTTATTTTTCTTTTCTGTTTCTCAGTCATGGTCTATGTTTCCCCACCGTATAAAAGTATTGGAATAGCTACTTTTATAAAAACTTGTACTCTAACCTCTTTCGGTATCTCTTCTTTCCCCAGAAATGTATTTTTATACAATTGAACAGTCTTCCTCCTGCTGTTGTTCTTTCTTTTATTTCTTCCTCTATCTTGCCGTCCTCTGATAATATTGAGCCCAGGTATTTCAATTTTTTTTACTTGCTCTAGTATTTCTTCTCCTACTTTTATTGTGTGTTTTTGGGATTCTTTCCCACTATCATTATCTTAGTCTTCTCTATATTGATATTCATGTTTATTTCTTCCCATATTTCCTTGTAAGTCTATATGTTCATATTAAATCTTTCTTCGTCCTTAGCAATTATAACCATATCATCCGCATAGCATATCTCCGATATTTTTATATTTTTCATTTTCCAGTAGCCTGTTCCTTTTTCTTTACTCTCTTTATTGCCTCATCTAACACCAGTGTAAAAAGCATCGAGCTCAGAATGCATCCTTGCCTGAGATCTCTAGTTGTTTCAAACATATCCGATTTGCTCTGCTTTGTTCTTACATAATTTGTTGTTTCTTTATATAAGCTTTGTATTCCTCTTATTAATAATTCCGGTATTTTCCTATTTCTTAGTATCATCCATAGCTCTATTAACCTTGTCAAAGGCTTCCTGTAGGTCTATAAAGCATAAATGTGCCTCTTTATCTCCTTTTATTGGTTTTTCTCCGATTTGTCTCATTATAAATTCTGCATCATTTACCCCTCTACCCGGTCGAAATCCAAATTGTGTTTCCTCTAAACTATATTCCAGTTTATCTCTCATACGTTTTGCTAATATTCTGGTATATACCTTAGATACTGTGCTAGTTAGTGTTGTTCTTCTGTACTTGCTACAGTCTTTTGTGTCTCCTTTTTTGTAAATTGGTGCTATTATACCTGTTGTGCAATCCCTTGGTGCACTACCTAACACTATTCTATTCATCAGCATCATAAGTTCTTGTATGGCTATCTATGGTAGTGTTTTTATCATATCCGCTGTGATCACGTCCAGGTGCCTTCCCCAATTTTAACTCTGCTATCGCTTCCCTTACTTCCTTCATACTTATCTCGTCTGTTTGTATTACTTCTATTCCGTGCCCCAGTCCTACACTCAGCTGTTGGTTTTCGGTGGTTATGTCCTCCCCTCTTCTAAAGGATCTTTATAATATTCTCTCCATCTATCCATAATTTTATCTTCTTCTTCTATGATATATCCTTCATTGTCCTTTATATTTAATATTGTTCCTGCTCTTTTCTGTCTCGTGTTCCTAATTACACCGAAGAAAAGCTTCTGGTTCTCTTTATACGCGTTTTTCATTTGTTCTCCAAATTGTTGCCATGATCTTTTCTTTTCTTCCCCTATCACTCTTTTGGCCTCTTTCCTTCGTTGTTTGTATTTCTCATAGTCTGTTTGATCCCTTGTTTGCAAATATTTTTTCCACTCTCTCTTTTTATCACTGACCGCTGCTTTTACTCTATCTGTCCACCAGTTTGTCTTTTTGACATTTCTATTTACTATCCTTGATGCGCCACAGGTGCTTTCGCTCGCGGTTAAAATTATATCTTTAAATCTTCTCCAGGTTTGTTCTATTACTGATTCCTCGTTGTTTATATCCAGTCTTTCCTCGCATTTCTTTTGTTATTCCTCTCTTATTTCCTTTTGCCTTAGATTATAGCATTTTATTTTAAAGTTTAAAATCTTGTGTTTATTTTCTTTGTCGTTTTCTTTTCCAAATCTAAGTAACATCTGTAAGAGGAAATGGTCGCTCCCTATCTCCGGGACTCTTTTTACTTTAATATCCTTGACATCTCTCCAAATTTCCTTATGTATCAAGAAGTAGTCTATAATAGATATGTCCTTTCTTGATATCAATTGTCTAGTTATTTTATGGATTTCTTTTTTTTTAAAGTGTGTGTTGCCAATCTTTAACTCATTTTCTAATCTTATTTCTATTATTCGTTCTCCATTATTATTTCTCACTCTCTCTCCTTGTTTTCCCAGGCACCATTCTATTCATTCATTCTCTCTTCCAACTCCTCCGTTTAAGTCCCCCATTATTACCTTATTATTTGTGTTATCTATCTCTTCTTGTAGATAAATATCCGATTAATTAATTTTATATGTAAAATGATGTTTCTCTTTGGGAGTACTTATTGCTGTAAGCAATTCTTTTCAAAAATTAATTTCATGAAATCAGAAAACAGATAAAGGATTATCGATACTAAGTTGGAAAACTCCTTACACGTACCAACAACAATACTGTCACCAAATATTAAACTTCTTGCAAGTTTTCCACTAATTAGAGTTGTAGCACTATAAGGCTATAAGAAGTTATTTGTTCAATAAAGTTTATTCATTTTAGTTTTATTCTTTTATTATTTTATTGTAAAACCAATGCTATGTATACTTACATATCTCTTACCCTTTTTAAATAAACACTACCATCATCAATTATTTTTGTTTTGCTCTGTGATCCATCCCACTTTTTTATCTGGTCTCCGACAGAAAAAGTTGCCTATACCCGCCTTAGCATTTTTATGCTAGTCCAAAATTTCCTGTTATTGTTAGTATGTAGCTTATTTATTTCTTCTCCGAAGTTCTGCCAACTTTTCTTTTCTAATTGTCTAACGTCATGTTTTACTTCATTTCTCAACTGTATCTACGTTAAGCGCTTGTGCAGCAATGTATGTACAACATACATACATTATCCAATAACAGCAGCAATATACATCTCCAAGTATGAAACGAGAACATTTTGATTGAATTTTCTATAAAAACGTTATATTACAACAGAACCAAACCTATTTAACCTATTTTCAAATTCGTGTGGATCCGGAAAACGCAATCGATTCCGTACTTATTAAATAACGTCAGGAAAGCAATTTCCTCATAATGGAGATGCCGCACTCGAGGTTGATTCATTCTGAACAACGACTCGTCTTCACGCAGCGAGGGATGCGTAGACGACAATTCAAGTTTAATGTAAAACAATAAACGAGATCAGTTTGCTAATTAAAATGAATATTTGAGAAGTGTCGTCGTACTGCATATATGTATATCATATACGTTGAAGTACCTTTAAGTTAAACTTCGTTCGTGCACAACGCGCCTTATTATTTGTTCGAATGCAAGTGAGAAATCTTCAATTAATGTTTCGCTCTATTTGTTCTGAGTTATTATGAATAGATGTATAACTTGTTATTAGTTCTAGTAAGGAAATCGATCTTGGTGAGTTTAGATAAACGAACTAAGCACAGAGAGGCATGTACTCGTACATAGATCGAAATATATTGAATGAATATAAAACATTTGTCTTCGATATTGCTGATGCGAAATAACACACTAATAACTAATTCGCTTAACAATAATAATGTTAACTGCCCATTTCTCTTATTTATTCCCCATTTCCTGTTTGTTTTGTTTGGATTGTTAACAGGAACACCTATTAAATCCTTGACCTCCAAATAAGGATAATTTTTCTGCAATCTCACGCAGACTTAGGTTAGTCCGTGGAACTCTTTCGGTAAATGCTATAGTGCTATTTGAAGAGCGTTTCTAGGTAGTCAGTCTTTTATAATTCCAACAACAAGTACCAATTTGGTATAAATTATTTTTATATCTAATACGATCCCCACGATGTTATTACCATCTAATGGGCTTCTACATATCTACCTTAGGTACATACACCAAAGCTGTGGAATCCACTAACACATCTTTAAAGTTCTTTCATTTTCACACATCTGATCTTTTGAGATGTTGTGCAGCATTTTCCCTTTAATCTTATACTAACGCTCTTTTCTTTTTGGTATAAATAGCAAACAATTTTCGATCAATATCCTTCGTCTCCTACTGTATTCCCACATATTACGTGCACCGTATTTTTACAAACGTCACATGAATGGGCCTTAGTAGATTCCATTCCATAAACAACACAACATGCTTTACTCTCGCTGACAGCTGCTTCCCCTTCCGATGAAGGTAACACCACAGATGCTTTAACTGTTGAAGCAAAAGTTGAACTAGAGTTGTCTTGTTGTCGATCAAGAAATTGATTCAATTTCTGGTAGATCCTCTAAATTTAAAGCCTTCTTGGTGAACAAATCAGCTGCCGGTAAATCGGGTGACATTGAAGTACATGAATACAAGTACTTTCAACGAAACACAAGAGCTTCTTCTCAGAACTCACTTTCCTGACTGTAGGTTTAGAGCAGCGGATACTGATACTCAAGTGGCATCGCCATATGATCAGCAAAGGACGACAAACCAGGTCATTAGGAAGGATGGGCTGTAAATTCTTTCAGACCTTACAAATCACCGCGGCCGGAAGGGAAGGGAAATGCTAGCCTCTTTCGAGTGATGGTCAACATCTTCCGATCAAGTCTAACACTGGATATGTTCCAAAGATTTGGAGAGAAGTAAGGGTTATATTCATACCCAGGGAGGAAACAAACCCCCGGAATCTCTCAAGTCCTACAGATCAATTAGTCTATCATCTTTTATGTTGAAGGCAATTGAGAAATTACTGGACCAATACCTTAGGCTGAAGGTACTCTCTCTGAGTCCATTGCATGGACTTCAAATTGCCTACCGAAAGGGCAAACCAACTACTACGGACTTGCACAAAATGGTTCTAGATATCGCAAAGGCTTTGAGCTCCAAGGAGATAGCCCTATGTGCATTCATGGACATTGGGGACGCCTTCGATAATGCGAACTTCCTCGCAATGGAAACAGCACGCTTTAATAGAGGAGCTGATTCAGCGGTAGTAAAATGGGTCAGCTGTATGCTGAACCAAACGTCGATTAGAGCCCCATCCGGATCTGCGAACCTCGGTGTCACTGCGGTTAAGGGATGCCCACAGGGTGGGGTATTGTCTCCCCTTTTATGGTCTGTATTAGTTGATGACCTGATTAGGGTCCTTAACCGGAGGGCACACAGAACCATTGGTTATGCGGATGACATCTCTGTAATAATCAGGGGTAATCATATAGGGACGATTGCTGAACGGATGCAAGATGCCCTAAACACCACATGGAAATGGTGCAGGTTGGAGGGGCTATCAATTAACCCAGAAAAGACAACCATCGTACCATTCACTAGGAAAAGGGTGATAGATATCCCCAATTTAAATGTAAACGGCATCGAAGTCGTTCCTAATGATAAGGTGAAATATCTGGGAATTATCTTGGATAAAAACTTACCTGGGAAC
Organism: Chrysina gloriosa; assembly: GCA_038088585.1. Classification (NCBI taxonomy): domain Eukaryota; kingdom Metazoa; phylum Arthropoda; class Insecta; order Coleoptera; family Scarabaeidae; genus Chrysina; species Chrysina gloriosa. The sequence continues at coordinate 11,211,945 of CM076095.1, forward strand.
CGCACCTCGAGTCAGTGCTAAAAAGGCCACAAAAAACATTTGGACTGTAAGACAACTACTTGATAGATCCTGGGATCTGAGTCCCAAAATGACCTACTGGATATATACCCAAATGGTTAAACCCACAATAATGGGGGTTTGGTATGGTGGGGTAAAACCAAACAGAAAACAGCCATATCAAGGCTATGGAGGGTGCAAAGACTTGCATGCCTATGCATCACGGGGACTACGAAATCAACCCCAACGACGGGCATAGAAGCTCTTCTGAACCTGACACCGCTAAATGTGGCTGTGCAAGGGGAGGCAGCTACGCAAGCAATCTTCATTCACAGAAGGGAAAAACTTAAGGCGGGTAACCTTACTGGTCATCTTACAATCTCGAAGGGAATCGAAGACATACTTAGTATGTCTCAAGCAAGCGACCACATGGATCCCATGTATTGCCGCGATGGGAAGTACGGGGTCCTCTTCCCGACAAGGGACGAATGGTGCGCAAACCCAAGATGGCTACGAGATGGATCGCAAAAGTGGTACACAGATGTATCCAAAACGCTTCAAGAAGTAGGGGCAGGAATAGTGGGGCCTAGAGCACACAGGTCAAGAACATTGAGCAAGGACACCACAATTTTCCAAGCGGAACGATACGCAATTTTGGAAATTGTAGGAATCCTCTCCGAAAGGGGACACATAGGAATACGAATCAAAATATTCTCGGACAGCCGATCAGTTCTTAAGGCTCTAAGCAATTGTACAATTAAGTCCAAAATATTATTGGAATGTTACAACAAGCTTAACGACTTGACTACTCAGAATCAGATTACTCTGGTCTGGGTATCAGAGACAGCAGACATCCGCAAAAAGGGGCTGAAGGAAACCTTACTGGGCCTACCCCATCTTTTGGGTTTACCAAAGGTCTCCTTAAAGGGGAGATAAAGAAATGGACAGCGTCCATTACAATGAAACACTGGAATGAGACCAGCGGGCTGGGACATTCCAAAAAGTTTCTGAGGGTCGACGCTAGGAGGGCGGACCTCGCTCTAAAACTGAACAGGAAAAGCCTAAAGACACTGACGAGGGCACTCACAGGCCACTATACCTGCAACAACCACCTTTACAGAATGGGCTTATTCAACACCGACACTTGCAGATTCTGCGCTGAAGAAGAGGAGTCACTTGATTACTAATTGTGGGGCACTGTGCCACAGGAGATACAGAATAGTACATGCTTATATACGGAGTGAAGAGGATCTACTAACACTCCCATTGGAGGAGCTGATCCTGTTCCTGGACGTATTAAATAAATAAAGACAAGGGGAAGCACAATAGATCAACGATGGTCGCAGTGCAAGGACCACCTCATTATATTATATTACATTACAAAGATTATGGCTTTAAATACTATATGAATTATTTACTTATAATATTTAAGTATAACTGTTTATTATAATTATACTAATTACACATAGTTGCATTATGTGACCTAGTTCATGCACGCACATCTATTTTTTGGAGTTAATTCCAAAAGCGGCACTTTTCGGTAGCTGACAGCTAGTATGTGATTACCTTAACAATACCTTATTGATCTAACTAGATAGATATTGTCCAAAATGTAATAATTTCTAACGTATAAGAGATGAATTCATAATTACAGTTTTATAGCAGGAATTAAAAACATACAAATTTTCAGCAAAACCGTGTTCACTAATCCAATAATAGCTTTCCGAACTTAATTTACCCATTTCTATTTGCTTTGTTATTAAAAATCAATCGTTGATTTTGTCGACATACAATTCCCTTATATTTGGCATTAGAAATAACCCATTATAACTCATCCTGTATTGCTAATTTTTACGAGTTTAGTTATTCGAAGTATTTAGAACCGAATGCAATGAAAATCAATTGTAAATTTAAACCATCATTTATTGGACTTTTTTCCACCGACGTCGTAGTCATTTTATCATATTAAATTTCCTAAAATCATCGTTTTAATATTACAGAGGAGGTGTCAGTCATCAACTTTCAGCAACGAGGCTTCTATCATCACCGGAAGGTTCGAGGCATCCACTAGATGGATTTGAAAGATCTTGGACATGGGGAGCCGATTCGTTCTCGAGCCTGCACAGAGATACTTACATGGAAGTGAGGACGCCACGACCAAGCTTATTCACGTGGGGATGTTTCAGGGCGTGTAGAGCGAAAATTCATCATACACTAGCTAAGAGAAAGGTGAAAACTCCTACGATTCACGAATTAGGATATGTCTCGACAGGTAATTACTTTCAGGTGGAACAAGGTGTCAAACTATACAATCAGCATAAACAGCAGCAGGCAGTAAGAAAATGGAAGAGTGCGTTAAAGGCGATTAGAAAAAGAGAAGACAAGTTCGAGCTGCTGGGTTACCTTTATTTAGCTTATATGGATTGGGGAAAATACAGGTAATTTATATAGTAACATAGTTATTTTTCGAAGATAAATGGTACTATTGACAGATAAGATAGTACAACAGGTTATTATTAGAAACTTTTTCAGCTTGTACTTAATTAATAATAAACGTGTTCATCAATGTTCATTTCTATAACTTTTTTACGCAGCGCTGCTGTCAGAAATCCAATATTTTTAAACTGTGAGCAGATAGGGGCAAAATTGTATCGCCGATTCTGAAAGCAGACACTTCAACGAATATAGAAATCATAAATTCCAGACACCGGCAAAAAGCGCTAATTACTAAATGTCTAATGAAAGTTTATAATTGTCCTAAACTAAATCATTTTGCTTCTCAATTTAATTTGAAACAGTTGTTAACTATCAAGAACTTAAATTAGGCCTTTATATAGCAAATAGGTATTCCTCTAAGCTAGTGAAACAAAAAATGATCTACATATGTATGTAGATGCACTCGATAACACATTAAGATAGCGATTCAAACTCCCGCGTAAAATGCACCAATATCTGTTTTTTGTAAATATTCAAGTTTGAGGACTTATAACAAATTACGCACATGTATTGAGTATATAATAGATTAAGCCCATTTTTGGGACATGATGAATAAGTTTCTATAATCCTTTTTATTGCCGATGCGGCTTGCTAGATGGTTTTAAATTGAATCATATTGTGGATCGTCCAACTCGTGTAACGCATACAACACCTTCGATGATAGACCATGTGTTTGTTGGTAATTGCGATGAATATGTCAGATGTGATGTTGTGGACAATGTTATTTTGGATCATAGAACACTAATATTGTGTGCCAGGGTCTCTGGTGGCTGTGCGAATTCTGGGTACAGTTACACTAAAAGAAAATTCAACGAAGATGCTATCCACAGATTTTATTCCGCTATGCAAAACGAAAATTGGACGAACCTGTGTCTTTTAAATAATATTGAAGATGCTTTTGATCATTTTTATTCAATTTTTATACATTACTTTGACCTATATTTTCCTAAAATTAAATTTTATTCTAACAATAAACGACATGGTAAGGAATGAGTTAACGATCATGTAAGAAGCTCAAGCGCGAATCTTAAGTATATGTATAGGTTAAGTTGTCGTCATCCCGAACTGTTTGATGGGTACAGGGAGGCAAAACGAGAACACACTATGCTTGTAGCCAATGCCAAAAGAATTTATTATCAAAATAAAATCGTAAATTCAAATAGTGCGCAAAGAACAGCGTGGCAAATCATCTCAAACATGTCCGGAAAGAAAAAGTCAGTAGACAACGTTTCTTTAAACTTTAATAAAAAGTTATAAGCAATCCTAATGAAGTTGTTATTTTGTTTAATAATTTCTTTATCGAAACACCTATCGATATTGTCAATAAAATGACAAATAACACGCAAAGTATATACAATACTAACATTTCTTCCGCAAGTTCATTGTTTTTGCTTCCCTATGCTGTGAATGAAATTGTATCCATTCTTCAGAACGATATAAATAACAAGTGGTCAAGTGGTCCTGATGGGATTCCTGCTGGTCTTTTAAGGAGAGTTGCTGTTCCTTTGCAATATTTACTTAACTTGTCTCTAGGAACTGGTGGCTTTCTTTCGAAGTTAAAATTAAGCAAAGTGGTTCCGATTTTTAAACGGGGTGATAGTAATAATGTAAATAGCTATAGACCCATAGCTGTCAGTTCCATCTTTTCCAAAGTTTTTGAATATGTTTTTACATTGATTGATGAGCTTTCTGGATAAACATAACGTGATTAGCAAAACACAAAATGGTTTTGTTCGGGGAAAATCCACATTGGCGGCCATTCACTCCTTTTACGAGTCGCTGGTCAGTTACGTGGAGAGGAGCGAGTGTCCTGTACCTATACTCTGTGACCTAAACAGGGCATTCGATTGCATCAATCATTCCCTCTTGTTGAAAAAACTGCTATCGTTTGGAGTGAGGAGCATCTCATTGGAGTGGATTTCTTCATTTCTTGTAAATCGGGTACAATATGTATCCTTGAACTATAGACTTGAACACAGCATAAAAAGTATAAACTCTCGATGCAGGAGGAATGAATTGGGTGTTCCGCAGGGATTAGTATTGCAACCCGTTCTATTTTTATTGTGTATGAACCACCTTGATAATCTAACAACTGGTGAGGAAGTTAATTTTAACTTGTACGCCGACGACACATCGGCCATTGTGTCGGATAAAGAGCCATATTCCTTGGAAATAAAATGTAATAATTTATTAGACAGTCTATCCGTATGGGTTAATAATAACGACCTACTTTTAAATTTAGGTAAAACCTCATACTTGGTTGTGCACACTTACCAGAGACCTGCTCCATCGATAGATCTGCGTGTGGGTGGAAATTGCATCAATAGAGCTGATAATGCAAAATTTTTAAGACTCCACATTGACCACAACTTGCATTGGAAGCATCACTGTCAGTATTTAGTTTCAAAACTAAATTCTTTATCGTATGTGTTTCGTAATTTAAAACGTATGCTGACTCGAGATCAGTTGGTAATGGCATATTACGCGATGGTGGAGTCGAGACTGCGTTATGGTATGTGCTTCTGCGGTGGGTCCGCTTCTGTTAAGGAAGTGTTCGTTCGCCAGAAGTATATTATAAGAATGGTAGCGGGTATAAGGACTAGGCATAGCTGCAGAGAGTTATTTAAAGGTTTTGGGCTTCTGACCTTAACTGGAGTATACGTTTTAGAGATGTGCCTGTACATTTTTAGTAATAGGGAAATACTTATGATGAATAGCGAAGTGCATCCATATTTGACAAGGCATAGACATGAATTCCGAGTACCGTTTGCTAAGCTAAAATCAATAATAAATAAACCTAGTTGTATTGGATTAAAGATTTATAATAAGCTTCCCAACTATATTAAAGAGTGTACTACTATAGCTCGGTTTAAGTTTATATTAAAGAATTATTTGATTGAGAAATCGTTATACTCACTAGATGAATTTTTATAATTTTATGATTTTGTGACGAAACCCATACATGTTAGAATGTTAATTGGGATAATAAATTATTATTATTATTATTATTTGATATAAAACAAAACAAGCTGCCCGAGTAGCCCGAATGTCCGTTTATGATGGGTGTTTTTGCGGTTCATCCCATGCTTTGAGGTTTCCTCATTTTTTGACATAATGTTAATATTTTAATATACCCATGAGTTTTTCCACCTTTCTGGAGGACGTTTTACGGTTCTTATATAATTTTTAGGAACTTTAACTTTAGTAAGGATTATGTAAGTATGCGCTAATTTAATTTTGGATGTACATATTTAAGTTTGGATTCTTAAATCGTCTTCGCTTCAGAAATTAGCGGGTATCTTTCTATAACACGAGTTCAGTTTCAGAATGTTTCGAGCACGTTTTTTGCTTGTGGATTCTCTAGACATTCTTTCCCAAATCTTTAAACGCTTTGTACACATTCAACTAGGACAATTTTTGTCTATGATTCCTTTAGATACTTTTAGCACCAATCGGTTATGTTCTTCTTCTATGTTATTTCTGAAAGAAATATCAAATAAAAGTATTTATTTCCTTCTCTGAAGAAGAAATTATTTACTTCAATTGCGAGAAATTACACCATTTCTATAGGAAGTTACAGTCTGTGCCTTTATATACGAACAATATTAAAGTAGCAGTGAATAAAGAAATCGTGTGATTACCTCCAAATTAAATAATTTCATGTTGTCACAACGCGCGCACGAGCCCTCGTATTATCAAAATATGTATTTGGTTTACGAATCTGTATATAACACTGTACAATGTTTGCAACTTAATGCTGCGAGCAAATATAGAACATAACAATAAAACTGAGGAATGCAAGAAAATATGTAAGTTAAATAAATAAACTAGTTCTAAGTCGTTTTCCCTCGATATTAGGTTGAAATTGACTTAAAGGATATTGGGACAACAAAGTACCAAAACTTTTATATGCAGCTGTTCGTACAATTTTCTCCAAAGCAGCCGTTAAAGGAAGAGTAGATACGTAGTCAATTTGACGTTAGAAGCTTTTTCATATTACTACTTTCTTCGTAACTGTTCCTTACTTCACTTAACGAACTAAAAGTTTTCCACTTATAAGTTTCTCATACGTATGTATGTATCTATGTTGAAAATTGATTTAACAGGAGGTATTCGCAATACTTCACTTTGAAAGTTTTGTTATTTGGTGTTTAACTATATTTCTCAATAATTAATTCCTTCATAAAATAAATTATCAGTATTTAAATTAGCATTAGTTTTGCGTTACTACTAGCAACATATACTCTCACTTCCCCATAAGATCAGAAATTGCTTTCTCAACAATAAAAATGTTCAGTATTCGCTTTACTTCTTAACCATCCTATACTCACGTCAAAATGAAAGACGTATACTATTCTATATAAGTCGGTGTCACAGACCGTATGCGTGAGTATAGGAAGGTTAAGAGTACGGATATGTACAATGCATATGTAACAGGTATAACTGAATATTTAATAGCACAGCAATTACTATTTAATAATAAATGTTAAGAAAGCACTAGAACTTTCTGTAGATGAATTATTTGTATTCACATTGAAACAATATATACAATTTTGTAACTGAATGACAAAAAGAAATTGCAATCTTACCTAAAGTTATAAACGACAATGGACGCTTTAAAACGGTGTGTGGAAAATCGACTGAATTGAGGATTAATTAATAAAATAATAACAAAAGCTTGTTTAACCCTCGTCAGGCGGTATAATTTTACAACGCTAAAAGGCGGTATGGGTACAATTGTACCTTAATACACTTACTTTTGCATATATAAGTTTTTGTAGTAAATCAGTAGTAATTTTATTCGCTAAAAGTTGTTATTACAATGTAGCAGTTTCAACGGAACTTATTATTCATCTATTGAATGAAATTTCATTATTTTTTGAGTATAACCAATGATTGAAATTTTTAAATTTGAACTGCCAAAAATATACGTTAGTTTTTAAAATATACAAAAGGTTGCCAAATCGCAAGCATTACAAAAATTCAATGAACACAGCACTTGTGTTTATATTGAATATTAATGAAAACGGGGAATCCCAAAATCTGTTCATGACACCCTTGAAGTTTTGATTATGTAGCAATTGTAGTATCAGTCGTTTAGAAATAATTGTGTGGTGCGTTTCATTGTTTAGTGAGCTTTGAAAATTTGTTTCGTTATAAGTATTAAACTATATAATTTTATTATTTTCGAAGCATGAGCGAAAGTGGAACTGGGGGTGTTACATATCGTAAAAACAGTAGCCGTGTTTCTAGGTAAATAAAAATTGGGCACGGTGCCATTTCAAAAATTTTGTTGTATAAAAATTTTAAAGAATTCTTCAGGTTTACATCTGATGAAATAAGACATATTATAGAAAGCTCTGAAGATGAGGAAGAACCGTTTGTTGCATCTGACGAAGAAAATTATTTGCCGCAACTTGGCAATTCATATGAAGAGGATTCAGATATCGAATCAGAAAATATCATAGAAAGTAAAGATGAGTACGACTCTGATGAAAGTGTTGAACATGAGCATGTAGGGCAAAACGTAGGAAATATTTGGACTAGCAAAGATGGATCACAATAGTATAATGAACCAATACCTAATACACAAACCATATCGCGCAACATTTTGCGCCAAAAAGATGGATCTGCATCAAATAGTATTTTATTATTTGGGGCAAAGTAACTCTTCAAATCAATCATAACTCTAGAAATATGTGGCATAGTATTAAGCGAAACTAATCGGAAAGCAAAAAGAGTTACCGAAGCTTTTAATAATAGAAGAAAGAAAAATTAGGAAGTCATGTTTCGATCTGTACGAATCCTGTGTGCGATGAACACTCCATAAAAGAAACAACATGTGTTTCCTGCAAAGAGACTGAATAAAAATATTTTCAATAAACATATCTTATGTATATATTACATAATTTATTACATTTTAATAAAAATATGGCAAAATTTAATTGTTTAACCATATTTTCTTGCTTATTTTTCGTACAAAATATATAAGGGTACATTTGTACCCATACAGCCTCTTAAGGGTAATTGATGTAGAAGGGCCTATTAATTGCAGCGGGGCGCTAAATATTTTTAAATATCTAAAAACTAATCATTATTATTAGATAGAAGATGTCTCGAAATTCTAGGTATCCAATGATAAAGACAAAATAGTTATAGCACCGGGTGTAGGCTTCCCCGGTCGAAATCACAATGTCTAACTTGGTTTCCGGGTTGGAACCGCGTCTGGTTTGGCGTGGGTGCCGACGTTTCGTCCACTATTGCAAGGGACATCTTCAAGGCTGCTTGCAGATGTTGATCGTATTGCTGTCACTTGAAGACTGACCCGGACTCGCTAGGAACTTCAAGTCAATACTAGGGCCGGTGGGGGATTCCTTACGCCCTTTTATCTTCAGGTGTAGGCTGCTTCGATCACGCAGCCTGGGGAGAGATGAGGTTGGTTAGCGAAGAGCTAACTGGGGAAGATGACTTTTCACCTGTAACACATACGAGGATTTCAGACTGAAAAATAGCCGTTTATCAGTCGTTTAGAGGACGATGATGGTCGTCGAGGGACCTGTGGGAATTGCCTTAGTCCAGATCGATGACATCTGCAAGGCGGCGGACCTTCTTTTTGGGAGGGGGTCGATCTTGGGGATCGACGATCATCTGAACGCAGAGATTTTGACTGGCGCGGACTCTTTCCCACGCGGACTTCAGGAGTTTCGTCAGAAATTCACGTAGAGTCGGGACGTTCAGTTCTCGGTGAATCTGAACGTTCCTTACGAAGTAGGGGGCGTCAACGATGAGGCGGAGAGTTCGGTTTTGGAGTGCTTCCAAACCTTTGATGTTAGTCTTACTCGCTGTTAACCAGGCCATAGCGCCGTAGGTTAAAAGCGGTCGAAGCGTCGTCTTGTATAGGAGCAACTTGCCCCCTAGGTGAAGGGGACTCCTTCGCCCTATGAGGGGCAGAAGCAAGTTGCGGGCCTTGATGAAGCGATTTCGGATTTCGTCAGTTTGTTTTTGGAATGTGAGCATTCGGTCGAAGATGACACCGAGGTATTTCACTTCGGAGCTCCAGGGGAGCTCGGAGTTTCCTACCTTAATCGGCTGACCGGGGTTTGCGCGATCGTGCGAGAATCTAACTGCCACACACTTAGATTCATCTGACCCGGACTCTGAGTGGCACAACTTATATAGGGAGCAGGGGTGGGGGTCGTACTGCTGTTAGAACACGGCGTGGAAGCAGAAGTTTGTGGCACGACGTGAGTGGGAGGGTTCAATTTTACCGTGGAGAAGAGAACGCCATAAAATCGAAAATTCCGTGAATCTATCGAAATTTACAAACATCCACATAATCTAAACAGAGATGGGGGTTATTTGCTACATTCATCTTGGCATTCTCTTCTCCACGGTAAAATTGAACCCCCTCCCACTCACGTCGTGCCACAAACTTCTGCTTCCACGCCGCGTTCTAACAGCGGTACGACCACCCACCCCTCCACCCTATATAAGTTGCGCCACTCAGAGTCCGGGTCAGTCTTCAAGTGACAGCAATACGATCAACATCGGCAAGCAGCCCTGAAGATGTCCCTTGCAATAGTGGACGAAACGTCGGCACCCACGCCAAACCAGACGCGATTCCAGTTCCAACCCGGAAACCAAGTTAGACATAGTTAAAGCACTTTTAAAATAAAAAAGTTACAATTGTACCCATTCCGCTGGACGAGGCTTAATGAATTATGCTTATAGATCACCTCATGTATTTGAACTAAAATGTCTTATCATTCACAGTACTTATAACTGGCAATTTATATTTTCTGTTCGCATTCGGGTAATATTTTTCTGTTCTCTAAACCCCAATTGTAGGGGTTCCAGTCAATGGCGGCTCGTCAGAGGAGGCTAAGAAGGCTGAGCCTCACGTATTATTTTTAGTAACCTAAATTGTGTTTATTATGTATTAAAACAAGGTTTAAGCATTGGCTATATACTAAAATCAAGCAATTTTCACAACGAATTTATAATAAATAGCATATCTATTCATTACTTTAGATTTAAAATTTAAAAATGCAGACTAATTTCCAATACTGCATGAAATTTTAGTGCATAGCAAGCGAGGAGGCTACCAACAAATCTGGCTCCGCGCCAATATTAATGCCATTGCTATAACCGATGCGTCCTCGTAAGCGCATGTGTACTTTATAGGGCGAAAACGTATGCGCGGAGGCTTGGGCTCCAGTCAGATCGTATGAGATCGGCAAGTTGTCGTGCATTATCGTTCGTAAAAGTTTGCAGTGCGCAGTGTACGATTAACTATTAGCGTACCACTTTAACGATGTTTTAAGGATCTACATAGCAATTATTCGGTTTATGTTATTTTATAAAGTTTTGCTAGATCATACATAGAAAGTGGATAAGATTAATGAAATAGGGAGCAGTGAGGATATTGTTGGTTGGAAAGAAGCTCTTTTAGTTGTTTAAACATAGAAACGAAATTACACATCGTACAGAAAATTGAGAAACCTCGGCCTAATTTATCTTCAGTATCTAACGATGGCAATCGGCAACATCGTGGTTTCAGTTCATTGTGGTACGCCAAATGCGATTGGCTAACGGGTTCAATTAAACGGGAGAGATTATTTTGTTGACCATATCTACTTTTTATACCCAAATCGTGACGTGGTCGAAATTAGGTTACATGGGTTTAAACAAATTACCACGATCTATTGAACGGCATTCTAAGTCTAAAGAACATATTTTATCGTTGTGCAAATTTAAATTATTTGGAAAACAAAATATTGCTACTGCCATAGACAGCGCGTGTAAAGATGCAATTATTACGTATAATAATGAAGTTAGAGCAAATCGCAACAATTTAAGAAAATTAATCGACGTAACGATATTGTTAACATCACAAGACCTAGGTTTTCGGGAACACAATGAGACTTCAGATTCTTCTAATCGCGGAAATTATAAAGAATTAATCGGACTCTTTAGCAAATATGATCCTAGTTTTAATAGATTTGTTAATAGTAATATTTTTCGTTACATCTAAATCTATTCAAAATGATTTAATAGATTGTATTTCTTTTGTATTAAAAGAGGAAATACATAGATACAGAAATTAAAAAGTTCCGTTCTTTTCTTGGCAAGTTGATGAAACCACAGATATTTTCTGCAAGTCTTAATTATCAATCATATTACGTTCTATCAAAAGCGGTGTGGTTATTGAAAGACTTTTGGGTTCTTTTGACATATCATCCGATCGAACAGCTGAAGGTTTATTTAATCTTTTATTAAATAATTGGGAAAAATACGATTTAAGAAAAAAATTAGTCGCTCAAACATATGATGGTGCATCTGTTATGGCAGAGCATTTAACCCTGGAAGGTTACTCTTCATTTTAGTACATTAACCTTCCTATACTCACGCATACGGTCTGTGAGACCGATTTATATAGTATAGTATACGTCTTTCATTTTAACGTGAGTATAGGAAGGTTAAGGTTACTCTTCGTCGAATTGACGAACTATTTTTAAAAAATTCTAGCGGAACGATTTTTAAAGTAAAATATGAACAACATTTTTTTAGTTAAGCGTTTTATTAAAAAATAGAGAAAAATAAAAATACAAATAAAAATTCTTTTTCTCTCCTAAAATTCGATACGAATTTGAACTTTTTTGTTTTTCAAATTAATCAACTTTTTAAAACAACAAAAACTTAAAACTACCAATAAAAATGACTTATTTCATTTCGTAAAGATAATCAGTCAAATAATACAAGAGAAAATACATTTTTAGTTATTAGCCTTATTTTACGCATGAGATACAAAGTTCAACTTGGTGTTCACCGCAAATGCTTTTCTTGCATATATTACATGCAGTTTTCGTCATTCTGCATTTGTTATACGAACAGAGGTGACAAATTTTACGCCTTTTGGTTCCTTATCAACATTTTCGACAGCTTCTTGCGGATTAGGTAGTATATTTTGAATTTTTTCTTTAATTGAGATCTGCAAGTTAGCTTTCTCTAGTCTGCCTCTCAAATAGGAAGCCACGAGAGATTCATGAAAATCTTTTATGTACTGTCGTCGGTTTTTGGGTTTTGACCTTTAAGGAACATATTGTGAATATATATTACGTAGCTGTTTACAAAAGTAATATTTAAAATTCCAAAAATAGACACATTGGCCACCTGTTAGTTTTTCGAGAACACGAGACAATGCTGCTCATTTGATCCAAAGTGTCGACACCGCCTTTTGTCTGATTGTAAAATTCTACCATGTGAGGTTTTCTCGTTTTCGGATTTATGGTTCCCTTCTTCATCGCAACTTGATAAAAGATATAAAAGTTTATTTGGTTTTGGCTTGTAAGATAATAAAGTAAGTTCATTGTCGTAACAAAATATCGATGTTCCAGCTCTCCGGCCTTCTACATTGCCCATTTCCTTTGGAATTTCTCTCTTGTTTGAACGTAAAATGCCAACAATAGTCAATTTATAGGGTTCCAGTAGCAATGATTTGGCAAGGGGAACTGATGTGAACCAGTCATCCATTGTAATATTGCGATTCGTTCTATGAACAGTTTTCGTCAGCTCTTTTACGTAATGTTCTCCCAGAGAAGTTGCTGTTGGATTAGAACCCTTTCCCAGATATAGGCTAGCATCTAACATATATTTTGTGCCACTATCGCAAACCATTACCAACTTTAACCCATACTTAGCTCGCTTATTTGGGATATACATTCGAAATGAGCAATGTCCTCTAAAAGCCAGTAGCTGCTCATCAATTGTTAAATACAAGCCGGGCACGTAGTTTTGGCGGCATTTTTCGATAAATAGATCCCAAACTTTTCTTATAGGAGCAAATTTTTCATTAATCATTGTCATTCTGACACTTTTGTCGTCAAAGCGAAGGCACGACATCAAACATTTGAACCGCATTTTACCTATGGTAGACAAGTAGCGCGAGCCGCAGTAGGTAGGATCAGAAAGTTCGTCTGTTGTAAGATGATTATCTTTCTTAATGGCTGTAAGAACTAGGAGTCCTAGAAGGGCATATATCTCAGACGCATCAGTGGTATCCATTTGCGAATTAGATTTCGAACGGCTCTGTATCTCAACGTTTGTCCACTGCACAATTTCATCAGTAATTTCAGAAGTGATAAAAATTTTAAAGCATTCAAGAGGATCTTCCACTCCTCTGCATTCTCTTGACGGACTCCTAGCCTTGTGGACATAGGTCATAGCCCGGCGATGTGATTTTCCTTTTTAGTGGACCATTTATGAAAATTTTTTCCGCGCAGATTTGTTTTTGAAAACTCAATAACATTCGTTTTTGAGCGAAGCACATTGAGTGGTATGTCATCTTCATCCGAAAATTCTTCATCGGAAAACTCCGACGACATTGGTACGTCATCTTTAGCTACGCGTGTCTGCTTTGCTTCCAAATCACTGTTTTCGCCACCTTCGTAGCTGTCGTCATCTTCTTCCTCTGAAGTGTTCAAGAAATTGACATCGTCACAATTTTGTAAAAATCTTTCCATGTCAGCGTCTCTTAGTACTTTTTCGAGCTCATTTTCTATTTAGAAGAAAACACAAATTCAAAAATATTTAACATGAACAATATTAAATTGTTTAAAATAAAATATTTTATAATAATACTAAACACAACTAATGCAAAACAATACAACACAACACAACACAACACAACACAACACAACACAACACAACACAACACAACACAACACAACACAACACAACACAACACAACATAATAAGACAACAAATATATTACCCTATAAATGCAGAAAGTCACACTTAAGTTACTCTTCGTCGTTGCGACGAGTATACACCTGTGAACTTCAATCTTAAAATATGAGTATTCACTTTATAAAATGAGTACGTCCGCTCACTGCAAGCTTTCGTAATGAACTAACGTTGTTGACAAAAAGAGCGTAATTTGAACACGCATAAACAAATTATATGATAAAGAGTAAATGAGCTTCGCCGATTCGACGAACAGTAACCGTCCAGGGTTAAATGCAAGATAAAAACAATTGCTCACCAAGCTTTTTTGTACATTGTCACCTCATGCTTTAAATTTAGTTTTGAGTAAAGCTCGTAATATAAACAAAGAATCTAGAGTTTTCGTTTCTAATTTAAGCGAATTTCCTGCATTTTTTCAAAATCAACCAAACCAACAAACATTTTAGATACAATACGCCACGGTAGCTTATCAACTAGCTCTAATACAAGATGAAATTTTACATCGTGTGCAGTATTTCCGGTACAATAAGAAGAATACCAAATTAATTAAATCTTTTGACTTTATAATCGACAGTGATGTTTTCAGAAATGATACCAAGACTATAAGAGATGCGGTAGGATTAAAAAATTAGTTAACCAACACAAAATTTTGTTTCTTATTTAGACCTTCAAATTGATTTCCGAGGGAACCGAGGTTATAATGCGTGATTTTTTAACCGTTTGGGTTTTGAAAATTGGAAAAAACAGAAAATTTGTATAAGTGAATGAAATATTTATTTGAACTGATAAATAAATGCCTGCCGTTTACTTTTTAAAGATTATTTCTTATAAATGTTGCCCGCGACTACGCCGTAGGTGGTTCATCCGTGAGCTCCA
Source organism: Chrysina gloriosa (assembly GCA_038088585.1). Taxonomy (NCBI): domain Eukaryota; kingdom Metazoa; phylum Arthropoda; class Insecta; order Coleoptera; family Scarabaeidae; genus Chrysina; species Chrysina gloriosa. Next base: position 11,227,059 of record CM076095.1, read on the forward strand.
ATTTTAGCATACTTTTTCCAGCATTTCGGCCGGTATCTCACCAATAGCAGCTGTAACGTTGTCTTCCAGGGCTGGAACTGTGGATGGCTTGTCCCTGTACACGAGAGACTTCACGTATCCCTACACAAAAATAGTCTAGTGGGGTCAAATCACATGATCTTGGCAGCCAATGGACTGCTCCAAAACGTGAGATTAATTACTCACCAAACTTGCCTCTCAATAGGTTCATGATATCGCGTGCCGTGTGGCATGTGGCACCGTCTGGTTGAAACCACATGTCAACCAAGTCCAATTCTTATATTTTGGGCAAATAAGGTCGGTATTCATCGCACGGTATCTTGCTCCATTGATTGTAACGTTGCGATTTTCATCGTTCTTGAAGAAGTACGGTCCAATGATGCCGCCGGCTCACAAACCGCACCAAACAGTGCATCTTTCAGGATGCATTGGCAGCTCTTGAACTGTCTCTGGCTGCTCTTTACACCAAATTCGGCAATTCTGTTTGTTGACGTACCCATTGAGCCAAAAATGAGCTTCGTCGCTGAAGACAATGTTTCGATAGAAAAATGGATCTTCATCCAACTTTCCTAAGGCCCATTCACCAACCAAACAACGTTGTGGTACGTCACCTGGCTTCAGTTCTTGCAGCAGATGTATTTTGTATGGTTTCATACCGAAGTCCTTACATAAAATCTTCCAGGTGGTCGAATAACACAAGAGCATATATCTCAGACGCGTCAGTGGTATCCATTTGCGAATTAGATTTCGAACGGCTCTGTATCTCAACGTTTGTCCACTGCACAATCTCATCAGTAATTTCAGAAGTGATATAAATTTTAAAGCATTCAAGAGGATCTTCCACTGCTCTGCATTCTCTTGGGCTGGGCTTCTAACACAAGCCCAGTTGTTGACAACGGCGACGAATTGACATATCGCGATCTTCATTGCCACTGGCCGATACAGCAGCAATAGTTTCCTCGGTACACACTCTTCGCATACGAGTTGGTAGATTAATGTGCAATAAAGTGAAGCGGGTGCGAAATTTGCTCACAACAGCTTTAATAGCCTGTTCGGTGGGTCGGTTATGACGACCATAAAATGGACGTAATCTACGAAACACATTTCTCACACAGCACGATTTTTGATAATAAAATTCAATGATTTGCAAGCGTCGTTCGTTTGTAAGCCTATTCATGGTGAAATGGCAAACCTTACTGACCATTTTTGACATTGCTACATGTCACGAATCTTTGTTTACACTGAAAAAATTACACTGAAAAAATTTACATTGAAGAAACTAAATAGCAAAAAATCATCCGTTATTTTCAATACTGCAGAACAAATTAACTGACATCAATGTTGCGCGTAAGCTCTTATTAAAATTTTACAAGAATATAGAAATAATGATCGTTATTTTAATGATATATATATATATATATATAACAACTTACATTTTGACAGAGAACCTAGTCAGAAAAGGCATATATTGTTCTATGAATCGGGAATACAAGAGTATAAACAAATTTTTAACGAAATTTTAGATACGGTAATCGTTCTAATAGAAGTTAGATTTGAAGATATACCCATGTTATGTTTCTACGACTCATTGACTTTTAACAAACTCTTAATATATTCAAAAAACTTTCTGCAAAATTTATTAGAAAACCTGTTATAACAATGTCCTTGTTTCGAAGAAATTCAAATAAAATATGAATTGTTTGTATTGTACCATGATCCTCAAATATTCGGAGAATGTGAAACGCCAACTGGAATTTTGCATTCATTTTTATATGAATGTATGCCGGAACTGTGTAAACTTATAAGCATTGTCTATAGTGATACAGGTCAAAATTTCTGCTTCAGTAGAGAGGAGTTTTTCAACACCAAAGAGCATTAAATATTACAGCCGCAATACTATGAACCAAAACCGATTAAGCAGTATATCCTTCATATCAATTTGAAAAGATCTTCTTAAAATTATTGACGCAAAATGATGTATTTTACGAGCGGGTAATTGATTATTTTGCTAGTACAAAGAATAGGAGAATTCCTCTAATTTATCGAGAAGAGTAAGCAATACAGTTTTCCGTGTTTCAAAGAAATATTAGAATATTTATCTTAGTTTTTAAAAACATAGATCTATTTAGTTGTTATTATTTTTTATCAATACCTTATTTTTTATTTACCGTAGAATTTTAAGAGTTACTATTATAATTGTTATTTATTATTAGTTTGCTGGGAGTTTGGTATTATTTTTAAAGTTTATTTTTAGTTTAATAAGAGTTTATTTTAAGTTTATATTATCTTGTTACCTATTAAATTACACCTTTGATCCATTTCCCTATCCGCGCATTATTTTCACTCTCACCTCTACGTGGTTCTTGCTAGACAATAAATTACATTTTATATCAATTTTTATTCTGCATTTCCAATAATACAGTAATAGGTATAAAAATATAATTTATTGACCAAGTATAGTTAGGTTACAGTAGCCTCCCTTGTGTAAGAAGTTATGAGCCGCCACTGGTTCTAGTATGTCAACTTATTACTATTCATATTTCTGTTTTTACAGGGACGCATTAGAATTTGCCCACAAACAACTATACATATCCGAAGAATTAGATAATCCGAACATGAGGGCGGAATCATATTTAAATTTAGCCAGAGCTCACCAAAGACTTGGAGGCTTAGAAAGGTAAGTGTTTCTAAGGATTTTCAAGTTTAATCGTTTTCCTTCCATATCCTGTGAACGATGGACTCAATTATTGTGCATTGAAGAATTTGTGAAATATTCGGTAAATTGTAATTTAATCAAACAACACTGCTCTCAGTGTAATGTATCAATTTTAATGGGATTTCTGCTTCATTTCTGTTTCCTCAAACTTAATTTTAAACGGAAACGTATTTCACAATCTTTTAGCTCAATGTACACAAACATAGAGCTGATTCCAACGATATGTAATTTATTTAACCCTTTCGGGACGGAGTTTTATTTTTAAAATGTATATACTTTTAATGGATTTTTTTATATCCGTAGAGATATGGAAAACAAAATATGTTCTGCATACTCAGAAATCCTGAAATCCTTTTTTATGCTGGGACATATAATCCCACTAAAGATTTTTCATGGGACATAAAATCCCAATAATTGTTTTGGTAGGCGATTCTAATTCAAAAAAAATAAATAAAATGTTATAAGTTTAGTAGATTTCAAAGAAAATTTACGTTTATTTGTCTTATTTATTGTTTAGTAACATAGTGGTAGTATAATTAGGGTTCTATTTTTTGTGAAAGGGTCCAAAACACTTGTAACATAAAGCGTTGTTACAGCCCGAACATATCATCTTTGTGCGCTTTTCGATGCCAAGCGAAGAACAGCGGACGTAGCGACAACGTTTCTCTTGCTCTACTGGCAAGTGATTACCAACACTCAGGCTATCAGTTTTTGGACATTTGGGAGTTCTTCCCCCTGTCGACGTGGCACTGTTGCTCGTCTTGCATTTCCTTCATAAATCATACCTTCAGCAAGAGGGACCAGAAAGACTTTCAATGAACATCTTTGTTTCTTGCATTCGGAGTATATAATCCACGAATTTACCACGCTAGCCATCAGCAGTTTGAAGAATACTTTCTTCCACCATTTTTGGGACTTACGATTGAAATCATAAACGGTCGTCTTCTGGTCGGCTAAGTCGACACCTCCCATAATTCTATTGTGTCTCTAATACTTTCAGGGCACTTAATTTTCTTCTTCGAGCCGTCCTTTTGCTTTCTGTCAATAGCAATGGCGCATGACAATTAGAAGCTAAAGAACTTCTTTTGAGTCCATCCATCGAGCTGCTAAAATACCACCGGAGTTAGTTTGAAATGGACTTTCTCCTCTGTTCAGCTTTCCGATAAATTTAGGGATATTTTTTCGGTTTTGCCAAGTGCGACATATTCGATAGTTTCCAATAAATTTAACGACGTAAAGAAGCGGTCAAAGGCCAAACATACATCCTTCTCACGAATAGAAGAAACTAATTTCGAAACTACTTTTTCTCCAAGAGTGGCGACCTTGGACTGAGGAATATTAGTAATGCTATAGCGCTATTCCAGTATAAACGTTGAAATCGTAAGTGTACCCAGTCTTTGAGTCACATCGCATCCAAATTTTTATTCCACGTTTTACTGGTTTCATGGGCATATATTGTTTCATGCGTGACCTGCCTTTGAATTTGACCTTGCACTCATCAATAGATTGGAAAGAACTCTCACTACGAGCAGCTGCAAGTGTATATTTTAGGCAACGCACAACATCAGAGATGTAATAGTCTTTACAAACGTCTGTGGGCTCTTCGCAGTCATTGAAATATAATATTGATGCCAATAATAAAAAGCGATCTCGTGATATACAGTTTTTTATAACTGAATTGCCCATTGATGGATTTTTGCTCGAATAATCCTTCAGAAACAGCAACTTGTTGTAATGCATGATCAATGAAACGCCAAGAAATACAAGGATTTCATTATGATCAGTTAAGTTTCGCTTTGACTGCGCTCGACGTTTCAAAGCTATCAAACGCTGATTAGCGCTTTCCGCAATTCGAATGCACAAACTGTAAGGAAATATCTTGGAAAACACTTTGAACTCGCTGCAGTCGTCAGCAAGATCAATAAGAATCTCGCTCAGTCGGGAATTTGTACTTAGGTTGGAAGTCCTGGCAGCCATCGTGGGTAACATTTACCCAATGAACAACTAGATCTGACTCCTCATTTGTTTCGTCGATATCAACAGGCACTTTTAGATTATAGCCAGTTTCTGAAGCACTTTCCGTCTCATCGGAACTGTCAGCCGAATATTCACTTCCAGAGTCCTCAAAATCGCCATCAGAGTCTGACTCTCCACATACAATATGTTGTGCATCTTCAAGAGTTAGTTTCTTTTTTTCCATCTAAAATGTGTATTGGGGCTATTAATCCCACGTAAAAGTGCTTACCATTGGAACTATACATCCCAATGGTATCAAATCTGCCACAACTTACCTTCTGTTATTATGAAACACCACCAACTAATTTATTTCAATAAACCAAAGGCTTTTTTATCTAAAACAATACAATTTCAGTATATTACCCGGCTTGTGCAGCCGCTTTCAGCAAGTCATCAACAGAACTGCTTAAGGTTTCGACAAAGATGTTGTAATATTGTTGTTGTAATATGTTGTAATTTTCAAGTAGAATAAATATGCTCACATGTACGGTTATGTTTTTATTTACATTTCATAACTAACACTTAAATCTGTTTTTGGGACTATTTAGATCAAGAAATCGTATTGAAAATGAAGAAAACACGAAAGTTTGAAAATTAACGGGACGTATTATCCCAGTAGTCCCGAAAGGGTTAAGTTATTCCAAACGATTGTCGAGAAAATCGCTAAAAGTCGCAGAAAAAAAACAGCTAAAAACACCAGAAATCGCATACTTACCTCGGGTCCTTTTAGACTTAGGAGGCTCATTCTTACACCAAAGTCGCAAAATATCGCCAAAATGAAGAGTTTTCTCGAAACCCTGACGCGATATATCATCGAAATTCGAACGTTGATATAAATACTGGCTTTGCTGAAAACAAATGTTATCTAAGCTGGTTCCCTAAATACTCCATGCACATTTGAGATGATTCAAGGCAGACTTTGTTACAAATGAAAATCATTTATCGTCGCTTTTACTGCCTTCCGATCTTCAGTTTTACATTTTCGTCGAATTTTCATTGGCATCTGTCCTTATTAGAAGGATATGAAGATGGACACTTTGTGGACGTTGGCGTGCGCTTTAATTGGCAGCAAGATTTAGCAAGACCGCTCGAATTTATTCCCTAAATTTTATTATTTGACTATATGTACATCATATTACATATGACACTAAAAGCAACATAAACTAACATAAAATGGCAAAAGTCCATTTTTTCTACACAAATCATGTTTATATATCTGAACGAAGCAGTCTAATTAAAAGAAAAAAAAACAAATTTAGATCACCCGTAAATTTTTCCATCCCCTCCTTGGCAGTCAATAAGAATATCATGAAATTGACTAGTCCCTGGATAATATCCGAGTAACTCACAATTTTTGCCCTGAAATCTACAAATGGTTTGAATCTGCCAAATGGCGTCGGAAAAGCAGGTAAATCCGAACTAGCACCTTGTAAGGATATCTAAAGGTATCCAACCTTCATGTCAATAATTCTGAAATAGTTTAAGCTCTCTCCTCTTCAGTAGAAACCAGGAATTACAGCCGTTTAATATATGTACTTATGTAGATTCGATTTAAACACAGACTTAAATCTCAAGTTTGTTTGTCAACAATTACAATTTGACTCAACCATTCTGTTGGTTTTTATATCTTTTCTATGATGTCCTGTTTCCGTTACCTTAGAAATTGCATGTATTTTTATTATACATATGCGATATTTGAATGGAGATGTAGCAATACCAGTGAATACAGCTTTGTATTTGGTAAGTACATCATCTGCATTTTTAAAAGAAACTAACATTGCACCAACACAATTAACAGTAGCTAAATTAACAGAATTCGCTAACCCTAACAAAGGAATTTGTGATGTAACGTCCACAACCTCAAAGGTAACATTATGTTGATGCTTATTTACATTATAATCAAATTTAATTGTTCCTGATGGCTTGATTTTAAAATTTGCCATTACCATATGGCAATAGAGTAATTTTTGTTTTAGTAATTAATTAAGGTTTGATAAAAGAGTGGATGACGTGTTATCATTAAGTAGTGTAAACGGGGCTGACGCCCTTACTTCTCCCAATTTTAATGTCGCGTCTTGCACGTAAGTGGAGATAAAGACCAATTTACAGTACTTAATGATAACACGCCATCCAGTATTTTATCAAACCTTAGTAATTACTAGAGTTTGTTAAAAAGGTGGATGACGTATTATCATTAAATAATGTAAACCGGACTGACGCCCTTACTTCTCCGAATTTTTTAATGTCACGCCTTGAACGTAAGTGGAGACAAAGACCGGTTTACACTGCTTAATAATAACACGTCATCCACTCTTTTATCAAATCATAGTATTTAGTAGAGTTTATTAAAAGGTGGATGACGTGTTATCATTAAGTAGTGTAAATCGAACTGACGCCACCACGCCTACGAATTTTATTATTCAATGTTAAATTGCCATTGATAAGTTATTATTAAATAATAAAATTCGGAGTGACAACGTCAGTCCGATTTACACTACTTAATGATAACGGGTCATCCACCTGTTTAACAAACTTTTATAATTACTCTGTTGTCTAACCCTAACCTGACAAAAGTGCTATAAGGTAAAATACTACATTCCGCACTGGTATCAATTTTAAATTTTACTAATTTATTGTTAACCTTGATGTCTTTCTACCACCTCAATCTTTTGTCTGGCAAGATGGTATATAAAATTGGGCGTTGCCATTAAGGTGCCCAGATACCTTTGGTCCAAAATCAGGACATTTAAAAAAAAGTAGCAGTTTTCAAAATAACATTCATTACTACAATAAAGCATTAAATTTACACGTATTTATTGTTAGACGATATCGGATTCAGCAAATTTTCGTCACCCAAAATCTTTTTATACATTTCACAACACGATAAAGAATGATTTATTTTAATTTGAAGCAAGCATTTCACATTTCAAACAATCACAGGTATACACATATATAATGAGAGAATCTATGTATCTGAGAATGATGCGATGAATTGAAAAAATTTAAAAAGTTCAGGACAAATCAGGACGGGAACCTGAATTTCACGACAAAATCAGGAGATTTTTAGAATGAGAACGAGATTCTAAAAATCAGGATAATCCTGATAAAATCAGAACATCTAGGCACCCTAGGGCTATCCATCATCATCTGCATTCCTCGGGGTGAACTCATGATCTTGTGTGACTCTTTGAAACTGCACATTCTTTAAAAATGTCTTTTTCTTTTAACATATTCCACAGGTCTTATTGTACGCAAGACATTGACCTTGATGCTATTTTAATCCACATTTATAACATACTCAATTCTTCTTTTTATGGACGTTTGGCTTCCTGTTCTTTGTCTTTCTTTCACTTTTTCCTGCTCCTTAACAGTATGAGAAATTGTCCCGTCCAGCTAAAACCATACATTTGTTTAAAGTCTACACCAACGTTACTAAGTTACTGTTCCAAAATTCGCGATACTCGTTGGTTAAGTTAAAGAGCCAAACCGTTTTCTTCAAAGAATATTGGGACAAAAATTGCCATATTTCCAACTGTCGTCAATTACCATTTATAGCGAATATGCATTGAATTGCACATGAAATGAATGAAATTTGAGAATAGATACGTTATTCTGCCCTACTATACTATTACTATTACTATTTTGGCGTAATTTATTACCTTAATATAATAATTTGATACAATCGATTGTACCCAAAACTTTAAATATCGTTACAATGGAGTGAGACTAACAGCTAAAAAAGCGATTAATGAGGTTTTCTTTATAATTTTGCCAGGGACTGTAGGTGGTCTTATCTCCCTTCTGATATTGGTTTATGCTTTAATAACAAAAGAAATCGTTTTGCAAGATATCACAGTAAAAGTTCTTAATTGCTGCAAAATGTATACATAACATAATATAATTTCCTTATTTGTGTGTTCCTCTCTTTTTGTCTATCCAGAGCTTTTTGAAGCCCATTGATGGGCTAGAAAACTGAAAATTGGCATGCATATAGTAAAACGTCTAGGCCAAACCCTAACGTAGCCAGATTTTTGATTTTTGGCCTGCGGGCGGAGAATTAAGACGAAAAAGGGGCGTGGCAAATTATTTTTTGCTTTTTCTTCTACCAAGCAGATTTTCCTTGTCTTCATGCCTGGCAGGGACAGGCTTAACATCTATTGCATAAATAAGTACTCGAATTGCTCGAATCTTGAAAAAGATTCGAGATTGGAAAACTCGAATCTTAAATATTTTTTTAAAATTCAAGTCTTTCGAATCCTAAAAATCTAAACTTTAGAAAGATCAGCTTTATTGATATCAAATAGAAGCGTTCATCAAAAACACTAGAGAACAAAACCAAGCTTTTTTTGGCACAGGAGGGAAAATATCTGATCCAAATACTATTTTTTTCCGTTAAATTGAAATATACAATTAGTTTTTCTCCATCACGTACAGTTTTTCTGTGATTCAGTTTAATTTTGAATAAAATTCTTACTTTTAAAATAAACTTCTCAATATTGTTAGCTAAGACCTAGCTATTTATGACATTTGGCATTGGCATTTCTTCGACATTTGGTACGAGGAACGTCTCTTTTCAGTGTCCAACAGTAATCAGCAAGCATTCGTCCGTTTCATTTTCTCTGGTACCTCTTTTCCATGGCGGAGATATCTTGGTGAAACCGCTCCCTGTGTTCATCACTTACCGCACTGAGATTGTCACGAAAGAAATCTAGGTGGGAGTCCAAAAAATGCATTTTGAGGGACATGCTACACCCCAAATTTTTATAGGCCTGTAACAGTTCACTAACAATGTCGTGGTAATTCGAAGATTTGTGGTTTCCTAAAAAAACTTTTAACCACATTTTTTGTTGACTTCCATGCGGTGTTTTTAGCTTGGCCTAGCTGCTCTTCGAAAAATTCATCAACAATCAAAGCTCTTATTTGGGGACCTACAAGAATTCCCACCTTGGTTTGAACATTACTTGCACGAGGGAATCTTTCCTTCAAACAAAGGAAAACAGACCCAGTTTCATTCATTGCATTGACAAAGTTTTTGAAAGGCCCCAGGTTTATATGAAGAGGAGGTAACATAATGTCGTTAGGATTGACTAGTGCAGCATGCACAACATTTTTCTCTCCAGGTGTCAGTAATTGACATGTTGGCCATTCCTTCTTAATATAGTGATGTTTCTTGTCTCTACTATCCTACTCGCACAAGAAACAACAAAACTTGGTGTAGCCTAGCTGCAAACGCGTTAACAATGCAACTAGTTTAAAATCGCAGCATATACTCCAACAATGCTTTTTATACTGAATTTCTTCCAAGAAAACTGTCAAGGTTTCATATGTTTCCTTCATATCAGTTTCATACGCTACGAAGTCGGTTTAAACGGTTATTGATGATGCTTGCCTCGAGCTAGCGAAATACCTGTCACCAATTTTATTATAAAACAATTGAATCGGTGAGTGAAAAACGGTATAAGTACAAAAATACGGTCACGAGATAATCACAAAGAAAGCGTTTTATCGAAAAACCATTTACGCTACAATAATATGGTACATTGCAAATTTGTAGAGAACTGAGTCCTTTACAAGAATGTGCACTAGAATTTCTACATTTTTTACCCTCAAGTGGCATATGACACAAACTGTCGAGTGAAATTGTACTGTTTTTCCACACAACTTTGAAAATACGTTGAATTTTGATTATTATTATATTATTATTAATATTAATTTAATCGACACAGTTGCATATTTGTAATGTATTTATTATTTAAATCAAATTTAGCATACAAGAACTTAACACCTAATATAACTTGACAAAACATTAGCTCTTAATGGTCTACAGATTGTTCATTAATGGTTGCCTATGAGGTTATATGGTAGTAAAATTCCAAAATTTCTCCAGTCATGTATTGCAACTTATTTAATGTTTGCAATCTTTGTTATATTGATTGGTAATACATGCATGTATACAGGCGCAGTAGGTAGAGCTGGAGAAGCTTTAGGTTTAACTAATTTGAACATTTTTGAGAGGAGCCCTCCAATGTAATCGCTAGTTATGACATACCCAGGTGTAGAACTGTCATAAGTAAATTGCCTGTAATTCGATATTGCAAATATTTCTTTACCTTGGTCATGTTGACATGTTTTCTTGTAGTAGTCGGGCCACCAGTTTTTGTAGTCTGTTATATCTTTGTAGCATATTGTTGAAATAGTGAATGGTTTTAATTTTCGGCAACTCAGCATCCTGGCTTTATAATCTTCTGGAAGGTAGATTCGATCATATTTTCTTACGACCCTTTTAAGAGATCCAAAGTCTCTGTCACATGGCAAGAAAGAATGGCCACGCATTGGGAAGTAGTGATGTCCATGTCTCAGAACACTTTCTTTTTCGCGTATATTTCACTCTTTTACTATCAGAACTCTCACTGCTAGACATTTTAATGTTACCTAATTTACGAGAAAATACTGAATATCTAGGTATTATAACTTATAAACAAGATCGAATTAACTTAAAGGTTATGTAGTACCTACATGCCACCATCATATTATCAGCTAAGTAAATATGCGTTTATGCTTGCTGTTGAGTGAAAAAGGAATATAAAACATGAAGTTATATCGTTATTCCAGTAAAGGTCAGACTATAGGGCTCTGTAGAAGCGTAGATATTTCGAATTTTTTACTGCTTGTTTGTCCAGCAGGAAGCGGTAGGCTTAAACATAATTGTTGCTATCTTATTTGCTTCATTTTTTGGAGTTATATCGTTTTTTCCACGTACCGATACAATTATATGGCGAGGAATTTACCGATGTGATATAGTGTCAGTAAATTACACCACAGTCCTTGCAATCACCTCCGTTAGTAAATACGATACATTTATGAAATGAATAACTACAAATGAGATTGTTCCAAAAACTATGTGTGATAGAGAAAATCTGCTTCAATATTTGAGATCAGCATAGAAGATTACATATAAAACATAATCAATGATTCGTGTGCCAAAAAGTATGTTTATAAGTGAAATTAGGGGTGTAATAGTTATATTAGGAATATTATGACAGTAACTAAAATATAGAAATGTAAAAAATAAAATTTGTCATTTCAAGGTATCATAACCTAAACTGTGGATTTTGGATAGAAATGGACATACAATGTGCAATCTAGGAATGGAGAAGAAGTTATACCAACAAACATATATTCCGTACCGAGAAAAGTATCTTGAACTTTTAGGAACTGACAATAAAAAAGATTTAAGAAACATTTTAGGAAATAATTTCTCCATTTTGAAAAATTGTAAAAGGAAAAGAGGTTAATAATTATAGCAATAAATAATGTTTGTTTTATTTTTTACTTGTATTTCACAAATTTTTACTTTGGGTGTTCCACAATGGGCAGGGCAATTCGCTAAGTGTTTTTTTTTCTTTGAGAAATCAAAAATAAGGAACTTTTCCGTCTTTGTAACTCAATCCGGGGACATACGATATAGGAACGATCCGAGGGATTCGAGAACCTTTTAGGATTCTGATTCGGATTCGAGAAAATTTAGGATTCGTCTCACCCCTAATAAATACAAATATTTCTATTTTAGAACTATTGATGTTTGTTATTTTCGACTTTGTAGTATCGTGGTGGAAACATTAACAACATAACTTCTATTGTAGTACAACGAAGGCATATGTAATTTTCCTTTGTACGTACATTGCGAAATTCAAATTTACACGAATTTAAAACACCGCCTTGAAATGGTTAACACTGCTGAATCATCATTTGTAAGCTTTTAATTTTCATCTACTCTTATTCTTAATTGAAGTTTATAAAGACCAAAGTACGAAATCTGGTATAATTTCCGTTAAATGATCAAGTTATGTACAAATAATGTACAAGGCCAAATATAGCTGAAACTTCTATTTCAATCCACCTTCAACGCAGTAAAATCGTATTTTTTAACGACTTTTTGTCTTGTCGTTTCCGGTCGTCACCCAAACGTACCCCAATCTTTTCGGAAACCAGGACGTTTCCCCATCCAAAGTTTACTACATTCTCTCCGTTGTTCAAATAACTAGTTGTTTACTATTACCATGGACAACACTTCATCATGGCGTGACGTTATTATAGAGGTCTATATTGTTGATCTAGTTACATTTTTTCTTCCATTAAACGTCTTTGGCTGGCCTTGCGTAGCGTGCGTGTGTAAACCTGTTTACATTAAAAGCTGTCTATTTTGCTTACGTGCAATCTCAAATAAAGTATGGTATATTGGCATGGGGTCAAAGCTCGCTATCAACTAAAGTCTATGTTTTACAAAAAAAAAAAAGATTATTCGCACTATGCTATTTTTACCACGTCGAACTTCATGTCGTAACTATTTTAAAGAATTGAAAATCTTAACCCCTCCATATCTATATATAAGAACTGCTGAAATATCTTGGTAAGATAACTCATTGTTTCTCTACGAATGCTGATGTAACTGGATCAGTTATGACGACGAGAAGAGCTGATGATATATCTATTCCCCGACATGTAACTACTCAATACGAGCGCGGACCATACTACGCAGTAATTAAGATATTCAATGCCCTTTCCTTGGTTACCTAAAACACTCATAGGGTAGTACAGCTTTCAATGGTACGATAAAAGAATACCTTATTGACAGGAACTTCTATAACTTCAACGAATATTTAACAGATAATTATAAAAAATTCATTAACTATATGCATGCCGAACATAACTTTAAATATATACCTACTGAGTGACATAGAAATTGCAACACCAAGAACGAGTAGGATATTTTTGTTGAAACTTGGTGGATTTGTTGGGCTACCATTAAGTAATAATTGATTAACTTTTGAGATCAAGTGGCAATGTAATAAGGTCACATTTGACAGTTATTATTAATTTTCTGCTAGCTTTTTCGATCTGTATTTATCGTTCAATTTGTTGTTTTTTCATTGCTAATTAACATTATTTCGATTGTTATTCAGTTGTACGTGCTTTTTTTTTGTTTGATCATGCCTAGAGTACGGCAACGAGTCAATTACCATCAATTAAGCGAATTCGATAGAGGTCGAATTATTGGTTTGCGCGAAGCTGGTTTTTCATTTGGGGAGATTGCTAACCCTGTAAATCGAAACCGGTCTACTGTAATGTGAGTGTGTCGTGGATGGTTTGAATATGGTCAGAAACGTCGTAACCGGTGTTTCAAGAAAAACGATTGAGCGTCAAGATCGTCGCTCAAGACAACTGTTATTTACAGATCGATTTTTCCTCTACTTGGACAATTAGTGACCAATGGTTAAGTGAAGAAGGACGCCGTGTAACCCTTAGAACAGTTTATCGCCGAATCCGAAGTTTTGGGTTAAGATCATGTCGTCTGCAACTTGTGCTTCCTTTGACTGCGGAACAGCACAACGATATATTGCGGAGGCGGCTGAAGCACATCTTCTGCCATACTTACAAGAGCTTGAAGATCCATTATTCCAGCAGGATAATGCACGTTCTCATGCAGCCACGATTTCCTTGAACTTCTTTGAACAGGCGCAGATTAATCTTTTTCCGGGCCTCCAAGATCTCCAGATTTTTCACCCATTGAACATGTTTGGGACATAATGGGTAGGAGGTTACAAAATTTGCAGCGCCATCCTTTGACTTTGGAGGCTTTGAGACGTGAGGTGCAACTTGTATGGAACGCAATACATCAAGACGAAATAAACCACCTTATTCAATCAATGTCATGACGTGTAAATGAATGTACAAATCAATGTACAAGTTTCGGACCACAGAATTTAATTCCCAAAATGTTCAGTTTAAATGAAAAAGTTAGAAATGGCATTTTAACAAGTTTCCAATCCACGTTTAGCCAGAACTTTGGTTCATGCTAAATACGTCACAAACAAGTCTCATTTGAGAACACGTAGAATTTTAATTAAAATGGAAGAACTTTAATTTCTTTATGGACTGATGCAGTGAATTGTTTAAATCCAAATAAGTTTCGACTCAATATAATTGTAGAAAATAAATATGTACAATATTGTTACATTTTATGATTTAAATAAAGAATATTTGTAATTGTTTTAGAGTACCAGAACTGAAAATAGATTGCATCAGTAGCTGTTTATCATTAACACATCGACAATATCTTTGAGCACAATACGATTGAAAATGAATAATGCTGAAATACGAGGGATGTTTTCTTTCCACTGAACTCCTCTAGCAGACCACGATATTTTTTAATAAGTTCTAATTGATATTCTAAACTACCTTTTTACAGGCTTAATGACTACATCTGAGACAAATATAGATACATGAATATTTTTAAAATACATACTACGTTTAAATCAACCGTTTGTATAAGAAATCATGCAATTGAATAGAGAACATTTTGAATCTGTATATTTTACAACTTCCAACGTGATTGAAGGCGTAAACAACGTTTTATCGACTTTCCCTAAGTGACAGTTTTCCGAACTCCTAAACCCAAAAACATAGCCGACAAATATTTTGGGCTTATACGAAACATGATTGAATGAGAGGGGGCACAGGTTACTGCAAAAGTTCTCAAGCAACTTCGAAAATTGGTGTGAATTCAATTAACGCCATTTTACACAAGCATTTGAAGGTAAGTCAACTTTGCCACCACAGGATTCTCCACAATTTACCCCAGTTTAAAAAGAGGACGGTGTGAAATGGTGCACATCCACACTAGATCGCTTTAACAGTGGATGGTCTTATGTTTTGTGTGCCTCTGGGGAGGACCAATGAAATGGGCAGAGCACCAGTAAATATTATTAGAATAAATTACAACTCCATATGATCACTGATCTCAATTGGAGCACCATATGATATTCTTGCATTCATTGGAAATTGAATTATTAATAAAGCCTATGTGCTTCTGAATTCATACATTCTTTTTCGCTATTAGTACATAAATTTTTTTAATTAATTAATTTTATTTGTTTTATTTTCCTTTTTCTTTTTCTTTTCTAATTGTCAAATTCTAAAATTCATTTCGCTTTATATTGTATATTATTGATATTTCATTACATACTGAGTGACATAGAAATTACAACACCAAGAAGGGGTTGGAATTTCTGAATGAAATTTGGTTGGAATATTCACCGATGTTATAGTACTAAATGATCAAAGTTTGGGAGGAAAATTTTTATTGTTTAAACAAAATTTCATAATTATTGTTAATAATCGGCCCTCTGATTTATACATTCATTTACCCGTCATGGCATTGATTGAATAAGGTGGTTTATTTCGTCTTGGGGTATTGCGTCCCATGCAAGTTGCACCTCATGTCTCAAAGCCTCCAAAGTCAAAGGAGGGCGCTGCAAATTTTGCAACCCTGTATTCATTATATCCCAAACATGTTCAATGGGTGAAAGATTTGAAGATCTTGGAGGCCAGGGCAAAAGATCAATCTGGGCCTGTTCAAAGAAGTTCAAGGAAATCCTTGCTACATGAGGACGTGCGTTATCCTGCTGGAATAATGGATCGTCAAGCTCTTGTAAGTATGGCAGAAGATGTGCTTCAACCACCTCCGCAATACATCGTTGTGCTGTCCTATTGCCTCGAATGAACACCAAGGAACACCTGCTACCGTAAGTAATCGCACCCCAAACCATGTCACCCACAGCGCGGTGTACGTGTCTCTCAACTGTAAATTGAAGATTCCGTCGTTCACCCCCGCCTTCGTCTGACTCTCTTACTACCGTCGAGCATGCCTAAACAAAATCTAGATTCGTCACTAAAGACAACACCACGCCGTTCAATATTCCAATGAGATCTTTCATTGCACCATTGTAACCGTTGCTGATAATGTTCCGCAGTCAAAGGAAGCACAAGTTACGGACGATATGATCTTAACCCAAAACTTCGGATTCGGCGATAAACTGTTCTAAGGGTTACACGGCGTCCTTCTTCACCAAACCATTGGTCACTAATTGCCCAAGTAGAAGAAAATCGATCTCTAAATAACAGTTGTCTTAAGCGACGATTTTGACGCTCAATCGTTTTTCTTGAAGCACCGGTTACGACGTTTCTGACCTTCTTCAAACCATGCACGACACACTCGCATTACAGTAGACCGGTTTCGATTTACACGATTAGCAATCTCCCCAAATGAAAAACCAGCTTCGCGCAAACCAATAATTCGACCTCTATCGAATTCGCTTAATTGATGGTAATTGACTCGTTGCCGTACTCTAGGCATGATCAAACAAACAAAAAATAAGTACAACTGAATAACAATCGAAATAATGTTAAATAGCAATGAAAAAACAACAGATCGAATGATAAATACAGATCGAAAAAGCTAGCAGAAAATTAATAACTGTCAAATGTGACCTTATTACACTGCCACTTGATCTCAAAAGTTAATCAATTATTACTTAATGGTAGCCCAACATATCCACCAAGTTTCAACAAAAATATCCTACTCCTTCTTGTTGTTGCAATTTCTATGTCACTCAGTAGGTATATATTTAAAGTTATGTTATAACTTAATGAATTTTTTATAATTATCTGTTAAATATTCGTTGAAACTATAGAAGCTCCTGTCAATAAGGTATTCTTTTATGCTACCATTGAAAGCTGTACTACCCCATGAGTGTCTTAGGTAACCAAGGAAAGGGCATTGAATATATTAATTACTGCGTAGTATGGTCCGCGCTCGTATTGAGTAGTTACATGTCGGGGAATAGATATATCATCAGCTCTTCTCGTCGTCATAACTGATCCAGTTACATCAGCATTCGTAGAGAAACAATGAGTATTCTTACCAAGATATTTCAGCAGTTCATATATATATATATATATATATAGACATGGAGGGGTTAAGATTTTCAATTCTTTAAAATAGTTACGACATGAAGTCCGACCTGATAAAAATAGCATAGTGCGAATAATCTTTTTTTGTAATATATAGCCTTTAGTTGATAGCCAGCTTTGGCCCCATGCCAATATACCATACTTTATTTGAGATTGCACGTAAGCAAAATAGAAAGTTTTTAATAGGTTTGTTCGTAGAGCAATCAGCACTATGAGCAACCGTCAGACGCATACGTATTCATATATTTGTGTTCGTAGAGTAAAATTTCAAACTGATGACTAGAAATCCGGCGTTCGCAGAGTGAATTTAATTCAATTTCCAACCGATTGGCAACCGTCAGAATAATTTCTTACAGAATTGAAAATTTTTGGTTTGAGACATGCGCAATGGCAAGCGCCATCTTTAGCAATGTTGACTCCCAGATTACTGTGGTGAGACATTCCATGATCTCTCCCACATCTGTACGTTGACGATATTAATTTGTGAATATGTGTCGTTTTGTTGTTTTCTCCACATTATTACTACATTTAGATAAATAATGCTTCAAAAGACCTACAAAACCTGAGTTTTGCGCCAGATTCTGGTTCTGGAGATTTTTCACTCAAAGGTGACTAACGTTCTGGCCGACCTACTGACGTTAACGATGACCAAATCAAAGCCTTAATTGAAGAGGAATTATTATATAGCTGTTCGAAAGATTGCAGAGAGGTTAAATGTATCACACACGACAATTGAAAATCGTTTAAAATATATTGAAGTCGCTAAAAACTCGATGTTTGGGTTAGCATGAATTGAAAGAGATTCGCTTAAGACAACGAATCAATATTTGCGATATGCATCTCAAGCGCAAAAAAATCATCACTGGTGATAAAAAATGGGTCACATACAGTAACATCGGTCGGAGATGATCATGCTGATGAACCAGCACAAACTACATCTAAAGCGGAATTGTATCAAAAAAGATGCTATAAATGCTATAAAATTGGTGGGCATGGAAAAGTGTGACTTTTTAAGTGCTTCCAAGAAACCAGCCGATCAATTCGGATATTTACTGTCAATAACTAATGAAAGTGGATGATGCAACCGAAGAAAAGCTCCCAGAATTGGCAAACCGCAAAGGAATTGTGTTCCATCATGCTAATGCAAGACATCACACATACTTAGTAACTCGTGGGAAATTATTATGGCTTGGTTAGGAATTGAAGTCGCATTCCCCATACAGCCCTGATATGGCACCATCTGATTACCATTTATTTTGAAGTTTACAAAACTCTTTGAATGGTAAAACTTTCATAAATGATGCTGACCTCAAATCACACTCACTTCAGTTTTCTAATGATCACGACCAAAATTTCTAAGAGTGCGCAATGATGATGGCAAAAGGTCATAGAACAAGATAGAAAATACATGTCTGATTAAAGTTTATTGTAGTATATTAATATTCACGTGGTTAATTGCCATTAAATAATATATCATCAATTACAATTCAATATATTAAAATTCACAGTAAATGTTGGAGTTTTGGATGTTCATGTTCAAATGACATTTGGTTTAGTTTTGGGTTCTACTTATACTCTTTTGATACCACGCACGCTACCTTTTAAGCATTTAATTATCCTGCGGGTGTTAGCTTCCATTTTAAGGCCAGCCAGAGACGTTTAATGGAAGAAAAAAATGTAACTAGAAATAAAATCATCGATTATTATAAAAAGCATGAATTAAAAGATAGAAAGCAATGTAACCATTTAAACACACACATTCAACACTTTCACATCACAAGAATTCCTAATAACCACTGGATAAAAAACAAAGGATAGCGGGTATCAACAATATAGACCTCTGTAACAACGTCACGCCATGATGAAGTGTTATCCATGGCAATAGTAAACAGCTAGTTATTTGGGCAACGGAGAGAATGTAGTAAACTTTGGATACGGAAACGTCCTGGTTTCCGAAAAATTGGGGTACGTTTGGTTGACGGCCGGAAATGACAAGACAAAACGTCGTTAAAAAATACGATTTTACTGGGTTGAAGGTGGATTGAAATAGAAGTTTCAGCTATATTTGGACCAAATGGGTAACCATTAAATAAAAGAGCTTCACCACACCGAAGAAGAAAGAATTTAAGAGAGGGAATCCATAGAAAATAGAGCTGCACCGAAGAAAGAATTTGAGGGATCAAATTACATACTGACACACACACAACGCAATAGGTAATTATTTCCAATTTATGTCAAATATTTCTAAAATCTTGTGAATACAATTTGTTAGAATTCATTCTTTTTATGATATCGTTAATTAACAGATGAGCCGGTGCAATCTTGTTAATAAAATTATCTAACTTCTCAGTATAAGAAAAGCCAGTTTTATTTTACACTACAAAACCGAAATTACTTTCTTGCCAACCCAATACCATTTTGATAATGTTAGGACTCGCGCTGCTACTCAAACGATTGAGTATTTGAATCCCCAAAACCTTGAAATATGGGATCATTCGCTGTATAGTCAAAGACCTAGTACTTAATGATTTAACTTTGTTTCCACATGTAAAGGACGAGTGGCAGGGTTTATGTTTTACATCGACCGAAGAAGCAGTGGAATAAAAATGAAATACACGTTTTAACTCGGAGCGATTGAAATAATAAATATTTAGGAAATTGATTTTCACGGATTCAATAATGCATTGACTGTAAACGGGTGTTTCATCAATAGATTATGTATTACGTTATGTCGCCCAGCGAAGAGAAAGCAATTCCCGTATAGCTAGTGGTAAACACCAAAGAGCTGTAAGAATATTCCCATAATTTATTGATGAAGCATATTACAACAGCAATTAACACTGAATATCAATATAAATTAAGGAAAGTTAACTTACAACTGTTGAATAGAGGACAAACTTTCTGAAGTACATAGCAAACTTTTAGTATGGTTCTAGTAGATGAGAGAAATACACATCAGAATCTAATTTAGAACAGTGCTGAGAACCTCCTCGCGATAACCCATGTACCCAATTATTCTCTATTCAAACTAAGGCCAATATCTGAAGACTAAACCTTCCAATTACCAACAAAACACTTGAACCGATTCCGATATTAATCCTCAGATGGGAAACCTCTTCCTTCCACTTCACGCCAGTCGAAACGGTTGGAAATTAATTTTACAGGCGCTTTTCCCTACCGCCCGTACTCCCACGGATACATCCCCCTTCACAATTCGTTAAACTTCCAACAGAATACGGAACCGCGTGGTAGTACTGGTAAGTCATTGTTTAATGTCAACCGTTGCATTATCTTAAGTAATGCTCAAGGATATTACTTGATGACTTAAACAGATTTCATGAAACGAAGTTTGTAAAAGAATTACAGTTAGACAGCAGCGTGATATAGAAAAACATGAGGATATCACCCAAAGGATCGCAAACAAAAGGCATGTTCTCTTTCCAACGAACCTCTCTAGCACACAATATTTTTCAATAATTGTTATTGATACCTTTAGTTAGTTAGTTACATATTTAATAACTGCGACGGTCGACAAATATACTTTAATATTTCTAAAATACATAAGTTTAAGCTTATCCAGCTGCAATTTTGTAGTTTCAATCGAGGTTAAAGCCGTAAACAATGATTAAAATGTTAAAATCAATCGAGTATTTAGTGATATGTCGTATTCTTTAACTCATAACCAGAGTTTTATAAAAAAGCGGATGACGTGTCGTCATTAATTATTGTATATCGGACTGACGCAGTCACTCCTCCCAGTTTTATTATCCAATGACAACTTATCATTGAATAATCAAATTTGGCGGAGTGATAGCATCAGTCCGATTCACACTACTTAATGATAACACGTCATCCACCTTATTAACAAACTCTACTCATAACTCATACGGTCATAACTCATAACGACGCTATCACTCCTCCGGAGTTATTATTCAATGATAAGTTGTCATTGATGTTATCATTCAATTACAAATTTCGGAGGAGTGATAGCTGACGCTGTCACTCCAATTTACACTACTTAATAACATATAATGCCCTCGTTTGTCGAACCTTAATTATCATACTCTATTACTTATTATAGGCAACCAGACATACTCTTGCATGCATAAAATATTTATTATTATTATTATTATTATTATTATTATTATTATTATTATTATTGTTATTAAAAGTATTTCCTACCACTGGCAGCACTGTGGTTAGGAAGGAAAGGGGAGTTTGAAGGTTAAAAAGCATTCTGAAAATTTTTTGGGATGGTGTTAGTAAGTGTTAATATCATATTAATACCTATATATAATCCACAGTAACTCTACAACTACCCAAACGCAGAACTAGCCTATTAACGACTGGAGGAATAAATAAGGTATTGTATCCTACTCAAATGTAACTATGTATATATTGGTGTTGGTTGTTTTTAGTACAAACTTCACAAAGTGGCAGAGTATACCAGATAATATGTCGTTATATCCAGAGGAGAAATATTTAAAAGGATCTATCTATATTATGTTTGCAAATACGAATATACTAGAAAAATTATACACAGATGTTCTACCTAAATTTAAGAAATACATAATTAGAAATGTTACCACAAAAGTATGATGAGGACGTACTATATTCCTTCTTTCAAAGTGTGGAATATGCATCTACAATGAAAGAACAATTTTTAATTTATCATAATTAAAATACTAAAATAATCTATTGTGTAGGTGTCTCTCTCCTCATATGCTTAAAAATAAAATAACTTTTTATGAGGCAAACTAAAAATATTAATCAGAGATCATCTGGAGATATTATTATTGTCAATAATAAAATTTTTGTTATGGATTATCGATGTATCATACCAACAAGATTTTATGGTAAATGGTTCCATACTGGAAGAACTTTTATATTTTATGTACTTCTACTTTCTAGAATTAGACAGAGTGCTTATACCGAGGAAAAGCACACGGGATGATTTACGATTTATTTCCAGGTCTACCATCAGGAATAAATAATGCCTTTAGATATACAAATGGTTTGTTATATTTCTTTCAAAATAATACATTTTTTGAGTATAATGAGGTTTCTAAAAGAATTCTTAGGTCTGGTGAATTTCAGTTGGACATGTTTGACATTCATTGTCCTACTATATTAGAACACATTAGAGATTTGTTGAATAAATTAACTAAAGTAAAATAGGATTTTTGTTTACCTCATAAAAAGTTACATTATTTTTAAGCATACGACGAGAGAGATACCTATATAATAGATTATTTTAATTATGATAAATATGATAAAGTAAAAAGAACTTAATACAATATATTTTAGTCTAACTCGGGATGTTCTTCCACAATTCTGCAATGTCTAAAATATCGTAATATGTACAAAGGTATAATTGAAATTAATGGCAATTTAACATTACGATAACTATTTTCTTCACACCTATATTTTGCAACAATGTGGCTTTCAAAATTTAATGCCTTATCAATGATGACAGCAATTGATTCTACATAATCTAACACTGATATATTATGCCCACTTAAAATAACATGAAAATTTGATGTTTTAAGAGCTTCAAAAAAGATAGCCTTTTAGTCTTGTTGCTAATAACAGCTCTTACATTGGCATTAAAATTTTTCCATAATGATAAATGATGAACTAAACAAATATTGTTATATCCATTGATCAGCTGTTTGTTAATATAACTTTGAATAAGTTTGTATAAGTTAGCACTTTTGTTGTTTAACTGAAACAGAATATAATTAATATCTTTCTCTCCTACATCCTCCAGCACTACTTCTATATATATTAATCCTAAATAGTCAGAGAGCTGTTTACAAATTGTTTTGTCCAAAAAAATTAATATGTCAACATGTACAGCTGTTCCAATAACTCTACTTGAATTTTCAAGAAGGGGCTCTAATACTGATTCGCAATTAACTTGTATGACCCTTTGACACATTTTAAGTTTTCTTTTTAATGGGACGCCATCATCTGAACTTAAATCTGAATCGGATGTAAAAGTGGTATTAGCATTTGATGATTCTGAAGTATCTGCCATAGAAGATAACATGTGCAAATGCTGGTAACCGATATTATTCATTTTTATAAACATCTGGTCTGAAATCTTCAAGGAAGGCGCAATGTTTACTGCAGGCAGAAATGGATGTGGATATACTTCAACAGTTAAATTAATTTTTCTTGTTCTGTCATTGTAGATATATATTCCATACTTTTAAAGAAGGAATATAATATGTCCTCATCATACTTTTGTTGTAACAGATTTAGAGTGATGTATTTCTTAAATCTGGCTAGAACATCTGTGTATAATTTGTCGAGTATATTCGTATTTGCAAACATAATATAGATAGATCTTCTTAAACATTTCTCCTCAACAGAGAACTGCATATTATCTGATATACCCTGCAACTTCGTGAAATCCATGCTGAAAAACAACCAAAACCTATAGAAATAATTACATCAGAGTAGAATATAATACCTTCACTTATTTATTCCTCCAGTTGTTAACAAGCTAGTTCTGTGTTGATGCAGAGGTACTGCGGATTTTATGTAGGTATTATAATAATATGATGTTAATACACTAACACCACCCCACAAAATCTTCAGAAGTCTTTTTAACCATTTTCTATCTGTTTCTAGCTTTCTAACCTTCAAACTCCACTTACCTTCCTAACCGCAGTGCTGCCAATGATAGAAAATAATATTCCTAATATTATATCAATTATATTGTTATGAGTAGAGTTTTTAAAGAGTTTATTGAAAAGGTGGATGACGTTTTATCAGTCAGTAGTGTAAATTGGACTGACCCTCTCATCCTTCGAGCTTTATTATTCAATGATAAATTGCCATTAATAAGTTATCATTGAATAACAAAATTCGGAGAAGTGACGGCGACAGTCTCATTTACACTACTTAATAACACGTCATCCACTGTTTTAACAAACTCGAGTTATGAGTAAGGTTTTATAAAAGATGGATGGCGTAGTATCATTAAGTAGTGTAAACTGGACTCACGCCCTTACTTCCCCGAATTTTAGTATCGCGCCTTGCATGTAAGTGAAGACAAAGACCGGTTTAAACTATTTAATGATAGTACGTCATCCACTCTTTTATCAAACCATGACCAAAGAAATCAAATCACTGTCTTTTTATATTTTTAGATTAATGTATAATTATTTACTTATGTTTTAATAACCAATTAAGTTAAATTCAAACAGTAAAAATATTTTGTGCACGCAAGAATATATCTGGTTGCCAAACGACTGCTTAATGAGTTGTGTGAACGGGGCTGACGCTATCTCTGAGAGACTCTCCTCCGACTTTTAATCTCGCGCCTTGAACTCGTTTGTCGATAAGTTATCATTAAGGAGTGTAAACCAGACTGACGCTGTCCCTCCACCGCTTGACCCCACTTACGTGCAGGAGTGATATTAAAATTCGAAGGATTGACAGAGTCAGTTCGGTTTACATAATTTACCATGCACTCGTTTATCGAACCCTAATAATGTATTATAATTTATTGTCTGATATAAATAATGTTAATGTTTTTCTGTTGGATTCTAGATTATAAACATCTACTTGTTTTTCTCAGTAGTTGTGGCTTTATTAAATAATTCCTATTTAAACATCGAAAAGAAACGAACCCATATTATTAGTATGTAATGAAACAACTTTTTTCTGGGACACTTTAGTAAACTGTGTGTTCATTTAGTTAGCTAATATTTCACAGGTTCATTAGCCGAAGGCGAATTTCACCTTTTTTAATACACAATAATTACACATTACATACAAGACAGAATCCTTAAAATTTCGATTTTTCCTGAAAATTTTTACTTTTTTGATACACCTTAAAAAGGGGTCAACATTTTTGTAATATCAATGGCATTTACAAGAAGGTAAAACAGCTCAAAATATATTGATATTTTTTACTTTTTATAGTTGTAAACCTAAAAACCTAATTGTCCTAAACAGACCCCAACTGTAGGGGTTGTTCAGAATACAACACCTTTTAAGGTTTTTTTTTTTAAATCTGTTTTGATGTTTAGCAGGCTATTTTTTATGTACCTCGCCATAAATTAAAAGCATGTTTGTTTGTTATGCAAAACTAAACAAATTTCTGGTGATTCCCATGACAATAACAAACTGAAGGGTGTTCAAAGTACTATTATCTCACACGAAAACGAACATGAGCTAGTAGAACAGATTACTTAATACTAATCAACAGATTTAATTATGTCTAATCAACTATTTAAAAAATAAACAATATGCAATTGAGGACTACTTGATGAACTTCTGACTGTTAGCTATTTATCTTTAACTTTCAATATAATAATAATAATAATAATAATAATAATAATAATAATAATAATAGTCATTTATTTCCAACGGGTAACACCCAAGTACAAGAAAATTAATACACGAAAAAAAAAATAAAAAAATATATGCGAATACGTTCATAACAGTAAAAAACCAAAAATAAAGATCTTACTGCCACTAACAAAATTTATACACAATAAAAAAGCTATTCTGCAAGTAAATAAGAGTATATAACAATATTACAAACTAACAATACTACTGATAATATCCGTAAACCGATCAAAATGCAGATCAGCATTGCTACAAAACAAATTACAATTATGACACATTATATAGATGGGTGCTCTACGCATCGCATTTGTTCTTATGCTATCCATGTAAAAAATGGATGGATGTCCGGCAGATAGTCTGGGCACATTAAAATTGATTTTTCCAAGTAACCACGGACAATCAATTTTATTATTTAACAAGTTCAAGAACAATTTGATGCTAGCAACAGTCCGCCTGGTTTGTAAGAAAGTGTAGTTAAATCTATTGAGTAACAATGGATAATCATATCCCCTTTCTGGGTACACGTGGTCATTAATATATACTAAGTACTTTAGGAACCGTCACTGAACATGTTCTAAGTTTTTCATATGTACGGCATATACGGGGTACCAAATAATCGAACCATATTCTAGCTTTGACCTGATGAAGGCATTATATAATAAACTTAAACAATCCATATTAGTAAAATCTCTACAGTTTCGGTAAATAAAACCAAAAGTTCGATAAGAGTTTGCTATGATATCATTTATGTGATCGACAAAATAAAAGCCAGCGTCAAAAAGTATACCCAAGTCGTTTATAGACGTACAACGTTGTAAATTAATATCATTCATAGTATAATCATAACAAATTATTTGGTGTTTCCTAGTGTAAGTTATAGTTTTGCACTTGTTCTCATTAAGTTGCAAGTGGTTTTCCATGCACCAAGAACTTAGACTGTCCAGATCTTTTTGTAAGGTAAGACAATCCTCTATCTTTTCAATTTTAAAGAAAATCTTCAAGTCATCAGCAAATAACAACGACTCACACTGCAAATTATTCACTATACCATTTATATATATTAAGAAGAGAATAGGTCCCAAATTTGAACCTTGAAGCCCTATACTCAACATACTGCTTTCTGCAAGTCAAGTATGATTCAAAGAGATGCAGAAGAGTTGGAGAGAACCCCACCGCTGACAGCTTGCTGAGTAGAACGTGATAGTCTATCTGGTCGAAGGCCTTTTTGTCAAACAATGACGTCAACTTGTCTCCGTTTATCCAAACACTACGAAATATATTGACTAAAGCAATTTAGATTTGTTACAGTGGATCGACCATTCATGAAACCATGCTGTGCAGGGGATAAGACAGATTTTATATACCTATAAACATTACTATACAAAATTGATTCTAAAACTTTAGAAGTGTGGCATAATATGGATATTGGTCTATAATTTTGAATACTAGAAGGATCACCTTTCTTAAAAAACAGGGCAGATACTAGATATCTTCCAAATATCGAGGAATGTAGCGTGCTTCAGTGTCAAATTAAACAAATAGTGTAGTGGTTTTACAAGGACAATGGCACAGTCTCGTAGCAGAAAGCTAAGAACACCATCTGCACCACTCAACAAACTGTCTTTGCATTTTTTTAGTGCCTTTAGTATTTCATCTTCAGAAATTTCAAAAATGTTAACAGTCCAATTAGTACTAAAGTTACTATCATTTATCCTAGAAGAATTCGGAGTTGTATATACACTACTAAAATAATGTGCAAAAGCTTCCATTGCAAGTATAGGAGTATCCAAAACTGTATCGTTGAATTTCATAACACCAGGTATCCTAGTATTGCCACGTTTACTATGAATGAATGACCATATTCTTTTAGGATTACTAACTAGGGAATTCTGCATTCTAGATATGTATGTTTTGTATGCAGCATCGATAAGAATCTTACATATTGTTCTTAGCTTTTAAATTTTTCATAGTGATATACTTTTTGTAGTTTTTATGTGCGTAGTATTTATCGCGAAGATGTTTAATAATATTGTGATCAAACCAAGGAGGATACGAACGGATAGAGGATTTCCCTTTATATATAGGTACAGTGCAATCAAAAATGCTATACAGTATGTCATAAAACGTGTAACAAGATGCATCTACGGTATTCGTGTTATACATAGGTGACCAGTCCGCATTAAGAAGCATATTATACATCAATGGAAAATTTGCTTTCTTAAAGTTAAATTCCTTGCTGTTTATACTTCCTTTAAAAGGTGCATGATACGACAATCTAACTTCAGTAAAAATATTCAGTGCAGGATGATGTGAGTCCTCAGACACCACAGGACTGGCATCTCTCTCAATGGAACACACAGAGTTGGAGAAAACAAGATCCAGTATACGATGGTTGTCATTTAGTACGCTATTAAATTGATTGAAACTGCAAAATTGTTGAAAATTGTTTAGCATAATATGTTTGCCGTCATTGCGAACAATATTAAACAGTGGGGTATTAAAGTCACCTAGGATAATTAAGTTGTCACTGGTAATCCATTCGGTTGCTTCGAGTGAAGATAAGAAATATTGATAATCATCAAGTGTTAAATTAGGGGATATATAAACAACAAATATAGAGTATCGGTATGGAGTATATAATCCAATAGTGCAACCAAGTATATCTATCAAGGGAATACTATTACAAATAATGCTTAAATCCACTTTGGTACAAATGAATGTATTTTCCACTGCAACTAGCACTCCGCCGCCCCTAGACACTCCATGAGCATCTAAATTTCTATCACATCTATACACAGTATAATTACTAGAGAGGATTTCACTACTAGATACAGAGTCAGTTAGCCATGTTTCAGAAAAGCATAAAACGTCGTAGTCGCAGGAAGATGTAGCGTTGTAAACATCAGCTATCTTAGTATTAAGACCTCTCGTGTTTTGATAATATATGTTTAATTACTTGGGCTGATTATTCAGTTTAAATGAATAATTTGAGGTGTACCACGAACGTATTTAATCTTGATATTTGTTTCACCTTTAGCAATTCTCTCATTCAACTGGCGCTTTAAATTATTGTATATGTTAATTTGTTTAGGTGTTCTATCAAATGATAAATAAACTTTTGAATATTTAGGAACGCTTTTCAACTTATGGGCGTTTTTAATAATCGTAAGAACATCATCTCGGTAATTAATTAGTTTGGGGCATATGTTTGCATGAACTTTTTGTATATTTTCCGCTGGAGATCACATCCCTTAAATAGTGCCGTGCAATTCCGAAACGACTGGTATATATATGTACATACATACATTTATATATGTATGTTTCGTTACCTATGTATTACTTACATTTTAAGTATCTTCTCCTCTACCACTAATAGGTCAATCAAAGAACAACACTGACGGTATTTTCAGGATGTTGAAATAACGTTTTCGTCAGTGAAAATATAATTACATATATAAGCAATCATTTGTTAGCCAAATTTGCGGAAAATAGTTTGTCGTCTTTCTTTACAAAAGTAACATGGGTAAATCCAATCAGTTCTACTTCTCCTTTGACATTATTTATTTGGATAAGTTAATTTAGAGCATTGTTTGTCTTTATTTCTGTGTTGTTACTAACACCGTAAATCGTTGCTACTATATTTATGATTTATTTATAGCAATTTTACATATTTCCTTACTTATTAAACAAGAAAAATTACCAGTGTCGATTTTAGCATTAAGAAGTGTCGTATCATTCGGTTTTGCCTCTTTAATTATTAGATCCGTTTATTACTAGTACATTGGCTATTTTCACATCTGTCTACAACTTCATTTGTATAATTCCATGTCGTATGGTCTTTCTTGCCATATGTATAGCATAATTGGAGTGGATTTGGACAATCACCAACTAAGTAGTCAGAATTTTGGCAATTATAACACTTGTACTCTCCTTTCTGGATTTTGATGGGTTTTCTTTTATATTCTGCAGTCGTTGTTTGTTCTTCTCTAATATTTTCGTTTCTGTTCGCATATCTAAATCTCCTTTCAATCTCATCTACTTCTTAATTCTTTTGTGTTTTTGTTGCAGGGCCTTAGCCTACGCGAGACATTCTCTCTATAACGAATGCGAACAATGTGCTACAGCTGGGCATGTTCATCTAACTGTAGGATCAGTCTACCTAGAGCTAGCCGGGTTTAATAAAGCACTCGACAGTTTCCAACACGCTCATAGGATAGCCCAAGCTGTACACGACTCGTCTTTAGAATTACAGGTGAGTAAATTTAAAACGGATATGATCTAAATGTGTACGTTCTTAAAACACAATATGACTAATATGTAACAAGTAAATAATAATGAATGATGTTTCCTATTTCAAAGCGTAAAAATAACTTTACTAAATGGCTTTGGCAGGACATTACCTTACTTTTGCAGGTCTACGTCGGTCTATCGGAACTTTTCAGCAGACTCCAAGACGGCGATAAAAGTGCTAAATATGCATCAAAAGCGTACGATTTGTCCAGATCACTACAACTGGGTGACCTCAATTCAAGACATCATAGGTAAGTAAGGGTCCAATTTTCATGTAACACATTGTAAACCAGGGTATAGTAGACGTAAGTAGAATCTAAATAAAGTGCAGTAAAAGAAACGATTTCCAGGCTTCCAGTACATGTTTACTAAATTCTATTTACAAAGCAATGGAATTAAGATTATATGCGCTTTCATTCTCAATAAATTATTACCAATAAGTCGGTATGAAATAATCGTTAAATTCTTCAACAACTCAGTTGTTATACTAACTAATTCATAGCATTTTGAACAATTTTTTGATGCCAGTCTCAAAGACATAGGAAGAATAATGGTATTTTACCCATCACTCTATGAGGTAGTCATAAAGATATAAATCACATTCGAAATAAA
The DNA here is from genome assembly GCA_038088585.1 of Chrysina gloriosa. Lineage (NCBI taxonomy): Eukaryota > Metazoa > Arthropoda > Insecta > Coleoptera > Scarabaeidae > Chrysina > Chrysina gloriosa. The sequence goes on from CM076095.1 coordinate 11,257,891, forward strand.
CGGCAAATTCAAACTGTACAATAAAAATATTCACGCGCAAATATATTTCCATCTCGAGCAATCGCAAAGCCGATCAAAAAGTAACGGAAATGGAACAAATCCGACGCGAATGCTGAAATTTCAATTGATATGGAAATGCTCAACCGTAAAGCTCCAGAACTGGCGCATCGAGATTCCCGGGAAAAAATATTATACGTTCAAGCATTATCTCTTATTTCTTTACGGATTTAATACGGATTCGATTTTAAAGAGAAACATTTCCATTGTATCCCTTAGAGTTTCCAACTAGGCGATTATTAAACGAAAATAGATTTTACGTAAGTATATTCAAAACTGAAAAAGAAGTGTGCTGGTTTATTGCAACGACATTTATAACGATTAATATTTATGAAAAAACGATTGTTTATAGACCGAACTTTGACGAAATACAGTAGAGCGTCGATTATTCGAACGATCAATATTCGAATGGGCTTCATGGGGAAAACAATCGAATCATGGTAAATGTAAAACTTGCAAAATGTCGACAAAAAGGAAAGAAGTAGTGTTTTCATTAAAAGATAAAATAGAAATTATTACGCGGCCGAAGAAAGGTGAAACGGGTCCGGCACTACCTATCAAGTACTGCGTTGGTATATCAACGATAACGGAAGTAAAGAATAATTCTGATTCTAGGTATACACTTAATCTTGTATTGTATTGTATTGTATTGTATTGTATTGTAATGAGGTGGGGTCTGGCCCAAAATGGCCCTTTGCACTGCGACCACGTTGATCTATTGTGCTTCCTCTTGTTTGTTTTATTTATTTATTTAATACGCTGACGAACAGGATCAGCTCCTTCAATGGGAGTGTAAATAGGTCCTCCTCACTCAGCGTATATGCATGTAGTAGTCTATATCTTCTGTGGGCTAGTGCCCCACAGTTAGTGATCAAGTGTCCCATTGACTCCTCTTCTTCACCGCAGAATCTGCAAGTGTCCGTGTTGAATAAGCCCATTTTGTGGAGGTGCTTTTTACAGGTATAGTGGCCTGTGAGTGCCCCTGTCAGTGTTTTTAAGCTTCCTCTGTCCAGTTTTAGGGCGAGGTCCGCCCTCCTAGCGTCGAAGCTCAGAATTTTTGGAATGTTCCAGCCCGCTGGTCTCATTCCAGTGTTTCATTGTAATGGACGCTGTCCATTTCTTTATCTCACCTTTAAGGAGACCTTTGTTAAACCCAAAAGGTGGGGTAGGTCCAGTAAAGTTTCTCACTTAATCTTGGCAGTAAGGAGGGCAGTTCATATCGTAAAACTATAAAGTAACCTAAATCCGAATTGTTGGAAGATTCACTTGGTTTTTACAAAAATGGGCTTCTGCGCCATTTTGTGTGAAAGAGCAGTGGAATTAAACATGAAGCTCGGTGGTGACGTGTCTTTCGTTGCAAGTTCTAGGTGGCTGAAAAATTTTAAATTACGACATGGGATTCAGCAAATCGAGATTCATGGTGAAAAAATTAGTGCTGACGTCTCAGCAGCAGTTTCTTTTTCCGACAATTTAAAGAGATTTCTTGAACACCATGAATACGACAAGAATTTGGTCTACAATGCAGTCGGAGTAGGCCTCTATTAGAAAGCTTTACCATCTAAGTCTTTGATATCTCCAAGAGAATCCGCAGCCCCAGGCCCCAAGATCAGCAAGGAGGGTGTCACAGTCGTGGTGTGTGCTAAAGCAACTAGGAAACACAGAGTTCCATTATTCTTGATAAAAACCCACGTTGGTTTTAAAATGGGAAAATTTCGTTAATATATTTCTTCACGAAATGGTTTGAACACAATTTCACAAGTAAAAAGTTTCAGCAATATTGCGGCATTAGGAAAGGTGCTACTCCTATTGAACAATAATGATGATAAGGTCAATGATATGTTCGAGGTAAAGTGGTTCCTCCAAATGTAACTTCCTTTGGAAAGCTATAGCGAAAACCCTTACTTACAGAGTCTACATAGTTATGTTGCTTATAATGGATTTAAATCTTCTAGCTTCATTGCGGATCTGGAGTTTCTCAAGTCTCTAACTTAGAACCACCATTACTTTTCATCATCTATGTTAACCTCCTTAATATGTTAAGTTCTTACCGACGCCGATGATTTGAAAATTTATCTCTTAAAACTTAGAACAATGTCTCTAGTCTTTAAGATAATTTAAGTAACCTTAGTTTCGGATCAGATGGAATGCCTGAATTCCTGATCAAGGATTGTAGGGCTAGTTTCGAAAAACCACTACTGCACATTTGTAGCTTGATTCTTACAAAGGACTTACACCCAAATACGTGGAAAGTGAGTAAGATAATACCAATTTTCAAGAAAGGTAACAAGAGTGATATTAGGTCACACCGTCCAGTAGCATTAATCAATTATTTTTCTAAAATTTTTGAAATAATATTGTCTGACTTATTATATTATCAAGTTAAAACACAATTTTCTGAAGCTCAGCTCGGATTTATTAAGGGAAAATCAACCATTTCGAACTTGATTGCGAAAACTCAGTACATCTCAGATACTTTTAACGAACGCTGTCAGGTCAATGTTATATATACCGATTTCACTAAGGCCTTTGACAAAGTGCCGCATGTTGCCTTGCTTCGCAAATTGAAAACATTTTTTTGTTGATGCTATTGCCGACTATCTATCTGATCGGGTAAATTTTATAGTGTGATGGCGTGAGATCAGCAACGTTTGTCTCTACTAGTGACGTACCGCAAGGCTCTGGCTTGAGCCCTTTGCTGTTTGTTTTGTATGTAAATGACCTGGCCGCTCTAATTAGATCACAGTGTATTTTATGTAGTGGAATATCTGCCGACACAAACATTAGGCACAAATCTTTATTAAATTGTTCTTCTTCCGATTTTTGGAGGTTGATGGCAAACATTGCGGTAATGTTTGCTGACCCTTCTTCGCCAATTTGATCTTTGATAGTTTTGCAGCATGAGATGCAGTTTAATATGCTGGTCGACTTGTAATTTCTCTCACTCGTAACCTGCATAAAAAATATCACATTATAAGTTGTTTTCTTATAAAATAAGTGTTAGTAAAAGATAAAGGAATAATAACAAACTAATTTGTAAAGAGTTTGCGAAGCAATTGGAATAAACGACATTTAATAAAATAACCAACACAACGCTTCGACAACTAATTTTATTTTAAAATGATTTTTATTTAAAAATCATCAGCAGAATACGGAATATCAGATATTCCGTATTGCGCTGATGATATGCGAAAAATACGCATGAAATAAACATCTCATTTTACTCATTTTAAAATAAAATTTTAAAATAAAATTATTTGTCGAAGCGTTGTATTAGTGATTTTGTTAAACATCGTTTAAAAACTGATTAATAAGAGGAAATAAACTTAAATTTTACTTACAATCTTGCTACATGCTACGCAAAATACTTTTTCTCCATCCATACGCAATTCTGAATAAGGTGCAATCCATCCAGGCACAGTCGCTATTTTCGGCATTTTTGCTATTATAGTTAATCTTATATGATAGAGATCTACCACTAATAGGTCAATAAAACAAGGCTGGTTTGAACGATAGTTATATTTTCAGAACGTTTACAAACGTTTTCGGAACACCTTCGTCAGTGAAAATATAACTAGATAAATATATAAACAAACTTTTGTTTTTATTTGGGACTATCAACAAAATAACTAGTGACTAGGATTTCTTGATATAGAGGATGTGTAACCAACTTTTATATATATATAAATTATAAAAACTAAATTAATGTGTAAACATACATGCAAATTAAGTAAAACCTTATATCAAAAAATCTTTGTCGAAACCTTAACAATTCTGTTCAAGGACTAGGGAAAACCAAATTCAAAAACCTAGCCAAAAGTTTCCTTCTTAATTTGAATTTGGTTTTCCCTAGTCCTTGAACAGAATTGTTAAGGTTTCGACAAAGATTTTTTGATATAAGGTTTTACTTAATTTGCATGTATGTTTACTCATTAATTTAGTTTTTATAATTTATATATATATAAAAGTTGGTTACACATCCTCTATATCAAGAAATCCTAGTCACTAGTTATTTTGTTGATAGTCCCAAATAAAAACCAAAGGTTTGTTTATATATTTATCTAGTTATATTTTCACTGACGAAGGTGTCCCGAAAACGTTTGTAAACGTTCTGAAAATATAACTATCGTTCAAACCAGCCTTGTTTTATTGACCTATTAGTGGTAGATCTCTATCATATAAGATAAGTATAAAAGGTCACGAAATATATATATATATATATACATTTAATTATAGTTAATAACAACCCACAAGTTTACACTTCGAAAAACCAACGTAAAATGACGTTTAAAATAAATAAGATTGCTTTCGAATATGGGAATAAATTTCTCCGAATAACAAAGAAACACCTGTGCTCCTAATTTTCTGGTAAAATATATTTTTGTATTTATTTAGAAGTTTCAGGGAATTAGCTTTTCCTTGAATTCTGTCCCGGTCTAGATGTGTGGAAACAGCATTAATAAATTTTTGGAAGCGCTTATCGGAAAAGTATCGAGAAGAGGCTTCATAGAATGCTATTTTTAATTTAAAGAGGGCTGTTTAACTCTTTGTTTGTTACAACCACGACATATTTTTAGTAATGCCTATCCTATAATAAATTACATTCAATAAATAAATAAAACTCGGATACTTCAAATATGCTGAATTACTACAAAATATGCAAATAATATACAAAATGCATATATTATTCTAATATGCAAAGTTAACAAGCACCGTTTTTTTATAAGAAATGACATTCTTTTGAAAAGCTGAAAACAATCACTAACGATTCTTTCCCTTCTTGAATCTCAAGACAGAATGCAATTTACACTCAGCGATTTCATTTTTTATGCAAATAATTTTAATTCCTGCGATTGACAAATTTCATTTTGTTACCAACTTCTAAAAACGCACGAATTCAGAGAAGAATAAAATTTCGCTTTTATCTCCATCAGTTACCCGAGAACTGATCTAATTTCCGACAAGCCGACGCTGGGTAGAGAATTAGGTCATTTTATCCTCCACCGTATAGTGAAAGCCGTCAAAATACGATAACTAATCTTTTTCATCAAATCGATATCCTCCGCCTTTTCATAACGAAGTTAGTGGTGGCCCTCAAACGCGTCTCTGCTTTCTTAATTAAGTTTCCACGGTACGCTTTTTAATGCCCAAATGTTTACGTTCTTTTTGAATTTGCTGACACAGAAAAAGTTTGTTAAAAGAAAAGTTATACGGTTAAAGTCAAGTTGTTTTCGTCTCAAAGCCCATGGAAAAAAATTACATAAGGAAAAGAACACATAAACGCTGCAAGATCTAATGAATAATTCAATAACTCCAGAAAATAAACATAGATTAACGAAACAGTAGAAAAAATATGGATAATGCGACATAATATTTTCATAAAATTTATGTATATGTTTCCTAATATGTATGTTACCTATAACCGCTTTTGTATCAGGCATAAGCAAATAAATCATGATATCTTCTATAAGATAATTGGTTATGCGCTAAGATTCTAATTTAATAACGCTGTTACGTGAATGCAAATTATGTAATATCGTAATTGTGTAAGAGGACTATATCAGAAATTGTCCTAACAAAATTTTTGCCAACACGAAATCCATAGACGTCCAATGGTTGTATCATGCCAGTAGTTTGAGTTGATATTGTAAGGATGTTCAAATTTTTGTTGGCCTATATACGAGGTATGTCCAGAAAGTAAGTTCCGTTTCAATTTAACTCCGCTGCAGCGCTGCGATCGCAGTTCCGCACATGCGCGGCTACACGCTCTGTATCAAGGAGAAGAAATGTGCGCCATTTTGAGATCGCTGTCAGCCAGGTACGCTTTGTTGTGCTTGTTTACAATGTCGGTGTTGATTGAAAATCCCGCCGGTTGTGAAATCAGATCTGTGATTCGTTTTCTGAATGCTAGGAAAGTGAAACCAATTGAAATTTATCGGCAAATTTGCGAAGTTTACGGACAAAATGCGATGAGTGATTCAATGGTGAGAAGATGGGTCCGACAGTTCAATGAAGGACGTAGTGAAGTGCACGATGAAGAACGAAGTGGGTGTCCATCTTTGGTTACAGAAGAACTGGTTCACGCGATTGATGACAAGATCCAGGAAAACCGCAAGTTTACAATTAGTGCTCTCGCTATGGAATTCCCCCAAAATTTCACGATCACTGACATTTCTGCCACAGATAGTCACCCCTGAAAGTAAGCGGCAATCAATGGAATAGAGGCACACTTCATCCCCAGCAAAGGTTAAGCCGAAACAAATCTTGACACCTCGAAAAATGATGTGCAGTGTTCTGGGACTGGAAAGGCATCTTACTCACTTTTTTTCTTACCGCGTGGTCAAACAATCAAAGCAGATGTTTATTGCGAGACACTTAGGAAATTGCGCCGCGCAATACAGAATAAGCGCCGAGGATTGCTGTCAAAAGATGTTGTTTTTCTTCACGACAACGCACGACCACACACTGCAAATGTGACGAAAAAACTCCTACAGGGATTTGGCTGGGACGTGTTTGACCATCCTCCGTACAGCCCTGACCTCGCTCCTAGCGACTTTCATCTGTTCTTACATCTCAAGTCTTTCCTTGGCGGTCAACACTTCAACAATGACGAAGAGCTGAAAGAAAATGTTTCCAACTGGTTGAAGACACAGGCTGCAAACTTCTATGAAGAAGGTATACAAAAACTTGTGCCACGCTATGACAAATGCCTGCAAAATTTCGGCAGTTATGTAGAAAAGTAGTTTAAGAGTTGTAGAATTTTGTGCAATAAATAATGTTTCTGTATCTGTACACAATTTAATTTTATTACCAAACGGAACTTACTTTCTGGACGTACCTCGTATAATTTCTTAAAGTAGATGGGCAATGGCCAGTCCATGACTCTAGCAATAAAACTGTTTAAGGTCTAGTATTTGGAAGATATAACTTTGTGAATCATACCATAAATAATGCTGCTGTTAGATTACCGGATGCTGAAGCAGTAACATAGATATTTCTAGATAATTCTATAACCAATGTGGAGTTGAAATTTGTGAACCCTACTTTTCATAGGCTTCCAAAGCCTATTTACGGAGATCTAGCGCGTGAATTATGGCGCCCGCTTCGCTGTTAACAATAAATTTATTAAAAACGTAATCAGAAATCTGTTACATTTCTCTCATCTAAAAGGCAAAAAATTGTATGGAAATAAAAATTTATAGAAGTTGGCCTGCGATTTCTTACCTGTATAATTGATGTGAAGACTTCACTCTCTTCAATCTATGTTTTACAGCTTCATATGAGCGTCCATTTTTTCCTTCTTGCCAGAATGCAACGGCTATTTATTTATATTCTAAAGGGACAACATCTTCTTACTCAGATACACATTCTTCTTCTTCCTCCATTCATTTACAGGACAAAATTATATAGACATTACAGTACAGTGCAAAAGTTAATATTATCTAAATTATGAGAACAAGCTATTTATTAATCAGCGTAAATTAAAAAGGAAAAACAAAGAAACCAAATATAGACATTAAATATAATGTACCTATTGTAACATTACAATATAAATATATAATGAAAAAAATATATAATAAAAATAGTGGAGGCATGACGGCAAGTATGAGATTATCTCCGAAAAGGGTCATGAAGGTGAGCATTGGCATTTCTGGTCATATGAGTTATTGATGCTTTAAACAAAATATTTGTTCTTGATGTGGCAACTAGGAAAGTATCAGTAGAACGCGTAGCATAGGTCGGGACCAAAAATCTATGGCAGATAGAAGATAGGGTGAATCAATTTGATTATTAATTAGTTTCATTAGGTATCTTGCACTAGCCATCTCCCGCCATGAAGTTAAGCTTATGAAATTATGCTGATTCAAAAGTGTTAGATAGTCAGTTTCACGGGGAGGAAAAACACCACTCATTCTGTAAGAGACGTACTTCAGGAATCTTTTCTGTACTCTTTCCAGTTCTAGTTGCTGGTAAACATGGTAAGGATACCATATTATCGATGCGTACTCAAGTTTTGAACGAACCAGTGTGTAAAACAGCGTCGTAAACGTTGTCAAATTAGAAAAGCTTCTACATGACCTTATTAAAAAGCCCAGTGCGCGTGATGCAGAAGAACAAATGGAGTGAATGTGGCCGGTAAATTCCAAGCGAGAGTCAAACAATACACCTAGATCTTTAATGCTATTACTTCTTGATATTAGTACTGAATCCAGACAGTAGTCATATAAGATCGGTTTGCTACACCTTGAAAAAGTTACAACTGCGCATTTATTAATACTGAGCTTAATTTTGTTTTTCTGACACCAGTTGTTAATATGGCAATCGGACAGGTTGGTAATCCTCGAGAATATTATCATATCATCAGCATATGCAAGAACCCTACAATCTACTTTATTTAATAGATCATTGATGTATACATTGAACAGTAAAGGGCCAAGATTAGATCCCTTGGGGTACTCCCGAGGAAATCGTAAAGATGTTAGAACTGAAACCATTATTATGCACGTAACTCGATCTATTCTCAAGATAGGAAGCAATTCATTCAATAAGAGCAAGTGAAAAACCAATAGAGCTCAGTTTGTTCAACAGTATACCATGATCTATGGTGTCGAATGCCTTGGCGAAGTCAGTGTACAAGACATCCACCTGAGTCCTCTTGTCCATAGATGTGCTAAGGTACTAAGTGGTTTCAGCAAGATTCGATAATGTAGATCTTCCCGTCATGAAGCCATGTTGCTGAGTGGAGATGTAAGGTCTTATGCAATTATAGATCTTGCTGTAAAGTAAGTGGTCAAATACTTTGGAGCAAATCGACAAAATATTAATTGGCCTGTAGTTCAATATATCGCTTTTATCTCCTTTTTAAAGACGGGATTGATCTTACTTAATTTCCAGATCTCTGGAAATGTAGATGTACGAAGAGATAAATTGAAAATTACATGCAAAGGTTCACATAGCAATGAAGCATATCTCCGAATAAATAAGTTGGGAATCCCATCGTGCCCAGTAACAGAATCCATCCTAACCACACTCAAAGACATTTGGCCTCATCTATAGAAAATGCGTCCACGTAGAAGCAGTTAGGGGCCCCCGGGGTGGTCAGGGTGAGCGATGTATGGCGAGGCTGGTAAACGTCGGAAAAACTTTTGGCGAAGGTTTGATGCATACCGGATTCTATATCCGCCTCTCCTACTCCCTATATAGCTCCAAAATAATTTAGGATCGCTTGAAATTCCATTCTCAACAGAGGACAGATACGTTTGATATGCACATCTACTTTCCCTCTTCGCCAATGTACGTATTCTTTGGAACTCACTATAATCATTGTCAGAGCTTGAGGTCTTCCACTTTTTGAAGTAATCTTCTTTCAATTTTACTAACTTTATTAAATTCTTACTATACCAAATGGGATACTTACAGGAGGTTTTTGTGAATTTAGGTACAAACTTATCAATAATAGAATGCAGTATGGAATAGAAGTATGAAATGGTTATAATAATAATAATAATAATAATAATAATAATCATTTATTTCGAACGGGTAACACCCAAGTACAGGAAAATTAATACACGAAAAAGAAAATATATGGTTATGTTAACGTTTAAGCACGAGTTAAGATAGCACCAGTCAACAACAGCCAATTCATGAGATATAAGTTCAAAATCAGCCTTACGGAAATTGTACCTCACATTGTCACGAGATGGAAAATTCTTTATTGTACTATTGACACCCAAATCTAAAGCAATACTTAGCGCTGGATGGTATGCATCCTCGGGTACCATTGGCGCTTTATTATTTACAACAACAACGTTTGAATCAGGATTAGTAAGGACTAAGTCCAATATCTTATCATCACAGTTTAGTACATTGTTATACTGTTTTAGGTTAAGGACGCTCATAAAAGTATGCAGAGAAATAAATTTTCTATCATTGAAATTGTCATGGGCATTAAATTTAGGACAATTAAATTTAAATTAAATTATCTAAATAAATCAATAAATTGAAACTATTCCGTACATATACATAAATTATTCCTCAGACAAGAGATTATTATAAATTATACTTCACCATTGTTACCGTATGTAACTTTCAATATCCTGTGTCTGTCTTGCAATTATCCTTGAAATATGAACCTCACTAGAAAAATTATATTGTTACAAAGCGTCAGAAAATCGAACATATTACTTATTCAATATCTGCGAATGTCATCCTAAATCATGTATCGTCGTAATTCTTATAATTGTTATTGTTAGAATAGTACGAGGAAATAATTATAGTTATTATAATATATTGATAAACAATCCACTTGTTCCTAATTCCTTATTCCTAATTGAATTAAAGAAAATCTAATATAAACCTAGGCGGAGTATTGTAGGGATAGTTTTATCCATTACTAATAACTAAGGTTCAATAAAAGAGTGGATAATGTGTTACCATCATTGAATAGTGTAAACCGGACTGGGCCCTTAATTCTCTGAATTTTAATGTCGCGCCTTGCCAAGTGGAGACAAAAACCAGTTTATACTATTTAATGATAGCACGTTATCCACTCTTTTATCAAACCTTACCAACGACAATATTACATAAAATAAAATATAATTTTTATACTGTTCGAAGAGCTCCTTAACATAAATAACGTGGGATTTAAATACGCTCCTTATTGAAGAGGATGGGAAGGGCACCATACATTTTTTAAAAGGAATTATGGTGCTATTTTGATATATGTGATACAGCTAAATGAGACGATTATTATAATTTATAGTTGTAATGTATTTGTTCCAGCCATTGCCAAGTCATTTTGAAAAAATTGGAAATCTACTAAACTTTCAGGGGTAGTTTCATCCTCTTAACCCGGGATCGGTCGCTATCCTTTTTATAACGCGATCAGTCGCGTGCTATATTTCATCCAACATTAAGAAATAAACCAGAATTAGTGCTTAAGGTTAATATAACGTCTATTCAAACAAATTTGACAGAGTTATAATGATTATTTATGTAAACTAATACAATCTGAACATAATAATTAGGTAGAAAAATTAATCAAAAATATTAGCTTTTTAAAAAATTCAGTTACAAAGATTCATCACTCGGGCTACCACATTCGATACATATATAACTGACGGTTTGAGTGTGTTCCTTACAAACTGGAGAAGCACAATTTGCACACTGATGTTGTGTAAATCGGTTCTTCCTTGTTGGACAATATTTACACCTTACTCTTTGCCGTAGGCCTTGCGACGATGTCGCTGCTAGTGTCGGTTTCTTGCCAACAACTTTTGATATTTTTTTGACGAAGCGGAATAGATAGGTTTGGAATAGAAGAACGATTGATCAAATGACGCCGTGTAAGCTGTTTCGACAGATCTGCAATAAATGCTCTTCTTGTTGTCATCTGAGCGATGTTGTGTTTCTGAATAATTTGAGCATTTATTGTAGCAATATTGGGCAAGGAATAACACACTGTTAGTGGCCAACGGTTACTTATTCTTGCTACAGAATATTCTGATTTTAATCGATCTACCACATCTACCCCACCTTTTGTGGAATTGCAAAAAGTTATAACCTCTGGCTTATTTGCTTCTTTGGTAGAAGGGTCTATTACATCATCATCATGTAGAGTCGATAGCATCAATACATTTTTATTCTTCTTTGGAATGTAGGAAACGAGAACACAGGATCGACTTTTCACTTCAACAAACTCGGGTGGTATCTCCCGCTTATTTTTCTTAGCGTACCAACCATGGTTAGTTTGTGATTTAGTAACAAATCATTAGCAAGTGGAATGGAAGAAAAATAATTGTCCATTGTCACATTGCGTCCAGACTTATCAATGGTGCATATTAGACGCTTTACCACACTGTAAGCATCATTTGGCAACTTAAATGGTCCCTCTGGTTGTTGACCAGCATATATTTCCATGCTATGTGTGTAAAATGTTCGTGCGTCTGCTAGGCTGTATATTTTTATGCCATACTTTGCTGGTTTATTAGCAATATACTGCCTGAAACGTCACTTTCCTCTAAACGCTTCGAGCATTTCATCTATCGTAACATATTCTCCAACAGTGAAATTTGAAGAGCACGCCTTTTTAAAATTGTCAAAAATGTCGCGAGGAGCTAGATTATCATATTTGGCTCTACCTGCCCTACTATCTATGTCGTCGAATCGTAATGCTCGGATAAGCATATGAAATCTTCGTTCCGACATTACAGCGCCGAAGTATTCTGGTACATTTCGGCAGTATTTAAATGTTGCGCCTTTTTGACTCCCGCTATATACAAAAGCCCAAAGAATGCGTGAATTTCCTGAATATCGGTTGGTGGATAATCTCTTGGGCGTGGATATGAATTCCGGATCATTGCTAGTTTTTGGTTCGTAAAAGTAACAATTTTGTCGACGACTTCGTCAGGAAAAGAAAATTCCAGCAATCTAAAGTGCCTGTAGCTTGTCTGGCAATAGCTTTAACTCCAGGCAGTTGCGTAATAAGGTTATGGGAACGTGTTTTTCTGTTAAGCGTTTCCGGTTTGTGCTTTAGCCATTCCGTAAGATTTTTGCTGATAAAAATAGGATCCCTCTTTGTTCACCATTGTGTAACACCAGCAACAGATTGCACATCAGGAACTGCGTCACCTTCATCCGATTGCTCACTATCCGTGTCATGCAAACCCTGTTCAGATGTAGCATCACTTAGGTCATCGTCTGAATCCATGTGCTCGGTGTCAGTCGGAATTTCTTCATACCACTTCAATAGTTGCTCTTTTTGTTTTTCGTCCATTTTTAAATTATGTATTCTAACAATCAATCAATAGAGGAAACATTATACTGAGGTACAAACAAATATTAAGCCAAACTTACCAAAAACATATATAACACACAGTACACATAAACAAAATCTAAGTAACGGGATCGGTCGCGTAGTTAGATTCTTTCTAACAATTTGTTGAATATGAACGGTCGCGTGTTAGATTAATACCAGACTTGGGCGTTACCAATTACTTTTCAATTACCAATTACATTTGTTGTAATGGGTGATTGAAAAATACCAATTTCCAATTACTGGTAATTATAATTGAATTTTGCCAATTACAAATTAAATGACGTTTTGTAATTGATAATTCTCAATTACCAATTACAATTACAAGTAATTGATAATTGGCAAATATCAATTACCAATTACATGCAATTGGTAATCGACAAAGTAATTGGAAGTAATTGGCAGAAAAGTAATTCTAATTACACAAATGATAATTACATTTTAATTTTTTTCCTTCACATAAAGGAATTTGTTTGGAAAGTGGTTCATTCACTGAAACATTGAATATATCGAAAGAAAAAAAGAATAATGTTCTCGGCTCTTCTGTCATTGGCCGCATGCAAGTGATGGTGAGAGGGTATAGAAAAAAGGCGTGAACTTGAAATCAGAGAACCTTGAAATGAATTGAAACGTTATGTTATTTTGTGAAAATAAGATATTTAGTTTCAGTTGGCATTTTTTAATTTTTTTATACATTGTGTAATGGAAGATTTTTGTAATCATTGTATTTCTTTTAATAAATACTTTAAAAGTAATCATTACATTATTTTCATCAATTACTCTAAATTTCAATTATATTTTACTCATTACAAGTAATTAGTAATAGGAAATCGCCAAATACAAATTACATGTAATTGGTATTTCTATTTCATCAATTAAATGTATATATATATATATATATATATATATAAATTTCGTGACCTTTTATACTTATCTTATATGATAGATCTCTACCACTAATAGGTCAATAAAACAAGGCTGGTTTGAACGATAGTTATATTTTCAGAACGTTTACAAACGTTTTCGGAACACCTTCTTCAGTGAAAATATAACTAGATAAATATATAAACAAACATTTGTTTGTTATTTGGGAACTATCAACAAAATAACTAATGACTAAGATTTCTTGATATAGAGGATGTGTAACCAACTTTTATATATATATATAAATTATAAAAACTAAATTAATGTGTAAACATACATGCAAATTAAGTAAAACCTTATATCAAAAAATCTTTGTCGAAACCTTAACAATGCTGTTCAAAGACTAGGGAAAACCCAAATTTAAAAACCTAGCCAAAGGTTTCCTTCTTAAGAAATGCAAATGTCATTTTAACAAATTGCTATATACATTACTTAAATTTTGAATATCGGTCCTTAAATTAATAGTTTTAGTGTCTTTCTGTATATTTATCATTTCATTAGTCTTTTTTTATAATTATTCTCTGTTTTTAATATAATTTCAAAATCAAAGTAATGCCCAAGATCTTTGTAATGCTTTGTTACAGCGGTCATTGCACCAAAATCATTATTTAAAGAATACTTATGGCTATACAACCTTTTCTTTAAATATTGTTTCGTCTGACCGATGTAACAACCATCACAGTCTTTACAGTTTATTTTATAAACTACATTACTCTGATTTTGTTTAATTATTTTGGATTTAGTATTAGTAAAAAGAGATCTGTTACTATAATTTGGAATGAAAGTAATGTTTATGTTGTTTTTATTAAATTATTTTTTTATTTTTTAGCTTAAACCTTTTTTATAAGGTATAGCTTTATAACATTTATTGTTATTATTTTTAATTCCTCTATTGTATAATTTGTTAATTCTATTTTTTATTATTTTTCATAAAAACTATTTGGATAATTATTTTTATCAAAGATTTCTTTAACTTTGTTTAAATTCTTTTCCCTAAATTCAGGATTAGCTAATCTAACCGCTTGATCAACTAAACCGGTAACTATATTAATTTTATGTAATTTTAATGTTTCTGAAAAATAATTTGAATGTCTTCCTGTATTGGTAGACTTTATATGCCAATTTGTTTTCACAATACCGTTATTATGCATGATTGTCACGTTCAGGAAATTCAATGAGTTATTAGATTCCCTCTCATATGTAAATTTTAATCTATTATGATAACTATTAAATGAATCTAATATCTCATCAATACTATCCTTTCTTACGGAACAACAACAGTCATCCACATAACGTCTGTAAAAACTTACACTAGAATTTAGTTTTGCCAAACAAGTTTGCTCTAGGTCCTCCATTACGAGGTTTGCGATAACTGCTGATAATGGAGAACCCATTGCAGTACTGAAAATTTGTTTATAAATTTTATTTTGATATGTAAAATAAGTAGAATTTAAACAAAGTTTCGAAGCTGCAATGAATTCCTCCTTTGGAAGATCCGTAAAATCTTTTATGGAATTCCATTTTTTATCTAAAATTTTTAGTGCTAAATTCACAGGAATATTAGTAAATAAAGAAACAACATCTAAACTGATTAATTCGTAATTATTAGGAATTGTTTGATTTCTAACCGAATCTACAAATTCCCATGAATTTTTCACATTATATGTAGTTTTACCTACAATATTGCTTAAAATTTTAGATAAAAATTTGGAAAGATTGTAAGTGGTGGAATTAATGCAATTTACGTTTGGACGTAAAGGAATATTATCTTTATGCATTTTAGGAATACTGTATATTCTTGGAGATATAGAATTTAGAATTTTTAAATGGTTACTTAAATCTTTAGAAATATATCTTTTTATTTATTTCATTTTGTAATGTATTTGTTGGGTCTGATAATAATACCGAATAAGTTTGATTATCTTCCAATAAGGAATTCATTTTGGCTTCGTAATCAATCTTATTCATAATTATGGTTTTTTCTCCTTTATCTGATTTAGTTATTATATCTTTATTAGATTTCAAAAATTTTTTGTTTCATTAAAAGCTTTTTGTAAGATATTTTTGTTACTATTATTATTTTTATTGTTTTCTTTATTTTTGTAATTTGTCAAAATGTTAACCAACTTATGTCGTAACTAAAACTATTAATTTCAGGACCGATATTCAAAATTTAAGTAATGTATATCCAATTTGTTAAAATGACATTTGCATTTCTTAAAAGGAAACCTTTGGCTACGTTTTTAAATTTGGGTTTTCCCTAGTCTTTGAACAGAATTGTTAAGGTTTCGACAAAGATTTTTTGATATAAGGTTTTACTTAATTTGCATGTATATTTACACATTAATTTAGTTTTTATAATTTATATATATATAAAAGTTGGTTATACATCCTCTATATCAAGAAATCCTAGTCATTAGTTATTTTGTTGATAGTTCCCAAATAGAAAGCAAATGTTTGTTTATATATTTATCTAGTTATATTTTCACTGACGAAGGTGTTCCGAGAACGTTTGTAAACGTTCTGAAAATATAACTATCGTTCAAACCAGCCTTGTTTTATTGACCTATTAATGGTAGAGATCTATCACACAAGATATTTCATCAATTACAAATTACACATAATTTGTAATTGGCAGTAACCAATTACAAATTACATGTAGTTGGTAATTGGTAATTGGTCGTGTAATAATTACAAAATGTAATTGGTAACGCCCAAGTCTGATTAATACTAACAACCCACAATATCATCGACTGTGTTGAACTGAGTCAAATGCCAACTTGCCATGAGCCTCCATAGCATCCCCTACAGGCACTTTTAGAGAGAGGAGGTTCTTAAGCCACAAACAAAAAAACAAAAATTATTAGATTTTTTCTAACGTAGCGACCGATCCCGGGTTAAAACGAGATTGGCCTGAAAAATACTTACGATATCCTTGGGTGTGGGCTATTTGTTCACAAAGTTTCCTTTTTTTCTTTAATTCTCGAGTTCGGATTGTTTCCTTGTCAGTACAAAGAAATTAGTGAAAAATTAGTACTTATACACCACCAAAACTGCTTGCGGGCCGTGGCAAAAATTGCTAGTGCGATCAAGTGGATGGAGTCGAAGAGAGTTTAAAGATATCTTCGGATGCGCGGGTGGACGGGCAACACACGATATACTTTTAAATTTTCAATACAATCATCGTCCAGCGTGCAAAGGAGTCCCGATCCTCTGTACTCTGTGGGTCAGTCGCGTTTGCCTATCAAAAATTAGCAAACGATACATTTTTACATAAAGAGATGAGACAATTTCTAGCACACACATTCAGGTAACAATAGAAGACTTTCCGTTAAAATTAGTCAACTCATTGTATTTCATTTGCTTTTAATACTGTTGAGATAGAAAAATATTGCACTATTATTTTCTTAATAATAATTAAATAATAAAAATATATAATATAATAATATTAAAAAGGTATGACGAGGAAATCGCAGCGCTTTATGTTTAAATAATCAAAACACAAAAGAAATTTTTATAAATCTTTCGTTGGTAAAAGTAACAGGCTTATTTTTTTACAGAGCTGCCTTACTACAGATGGCATCCGCGCTAAGAAAACAGGGAGAATTAGGGGACGCACAAGATTATTGTTCCGTAAGTGTAACTTTGTCTAACTAACTTTCTTCAGCTTCCTTATAAACAATGGAAATTACCGCTTGCATTAGATAAACACGAGAATTATGCAAGGATGTCCGATTCGAAACTTGCGACGCTGTCTTTTATAGCTTTCTTTTCCCTACATTATTTAAAACCTACAGTTTCTGCTATTCCGACCGATATTCCAAGAAAACGGGGTAATCATCTTGCCTCTACCATGGCGTTTGCCTTCTTCCGTTTCGAAGCGTTGATTATCGAATAGCTACAGAAGGTAATCGACGGCCTATTAATGCTCTTTTTATTAACCCTCTAACCGGCCAATTTTTTCGATTAAAAAAGTTATTTGTTCATAGTTTTTGGATAAATAAAAGATAGGTTAATGTTAAAAGTTGAAAAAATTTAAAACTTACCTTCCAGGTGAGAAAATATGTTGAACGCCAAAAGGCGGAACTGCCTGATAACGTAATAAAAAATTTTAATTAAGGAATAATTTTACTTGACATTTTATTCAGTTTTTTATTGTTTTGTGTGATAAATTTGGAAACATTTTTTATCGGTTGATAAACATAGATTTAATTTGCATTTAGTACAATACATTTGTGTTTCGGACTTACATCCCTGTAGTTTGCACACCGTCTTACCACAGCGGTCCAAAATGTCAGGCATGTCCAACTCCATCAAAACGAATGTCATTTGTTGGACGATACGATTTGTTTGGTTTTTGTGTTTGTGGGTTTTGGCTCTGAGGTCTACCAACAGCTCTTTTGGTGTTAGCGTTTCCATAACGACAAAGAACATCAGCCACCCCAATACGAAAATCTGGTAATTTTTTATGAGTAATGAGTATCTTCACAGTCAATTCCATGAATACGCTTGAAAAGGAGCTATGAATTCACTAACGACATGTCAATTAGGTGATAAAATAAACGCAAAGTCCATTTCTTTGTTTTCATTCTGATGTGATAGCGACCAAGAAAACTGACAAATCAACACGTTGTTGTTCACTTCTGGCAGATGTTTTTCTACGTTTGGTAGTTGACAGTCTGGGTCTTCCAAATCATCATCGTCGTCAAAGTCGAAATTGTCTTCTGAATCTGCGCCATCTACTGATTCAGCCATGAGTGCTTCAATTTCCTCATCAGTTAATTTTGAAAGATTAAAATTTTTCTTTGTGAAAACATTTTCAAACGGTTAATTCCTTTCTAGAATGGTTAAAACCGAAAAATGTTTAAAGAAAAATGAAACGAAAAACACTATGAACTAGAGCAATGTGTATGCAAAAGTAGCTTGTAACCGGCAGGTCCGCCTTTAGACGGTGTCCAATTTTCACCGGCTAAAAGCTAAGTTTTGCTAAAAACCTGGTATTAGAAACACTGAACACAAAAAATATATATTTACCTGTATGAAAATAATTTTTTTACACGCAAATTATGAATTAACAGGGTTTTATACTTTTTTCAAAATTCCACTTGATACACAAATAATTATTTTACACACTTTGTCAAAAAATGACTTAAGCACTCAACAGTTTGCAATCAAATGACAAATGCTTGCTGCTATTTGCCTCAATAAGAGAATTGTTTATTTCTCTGCTGATATTTACCGTTAGAACAGAGCTTTTAAGAAATAGAGCTGCATAGCAACGTATTTAACGGTGATTATACACCGTCTAAAGGCAGGCTCGCCGGTAAGAGGGTTAATGCTCTTATTGCCTGTATAAAGACATGGTCAACAATAATAAAAAAAAGTCAAATACAATACATTTTTGCATCTAAGAAAAATCAGTGAAAAATTCATTTGTACTATAGAAACAGTTTTTAGAAAGAAATTCTTTATCACAGATTTAAAACGACCGTCAGTACCTACAATCCTGATCGAACCGGGAAGTCTATTATAAGCCCTGATACACATGTACGACGGAGACCTCTCATAAAGGGCGGTCCTGTGTGCCGGGATCGACAAACAATCCCCATGTCTGGTGATGTGCGCCTTGTTGATTTCACAGTTTCTAATAAATTTTGAAGGATTGTTTCTAGTGTACAATGCGCATTCATACAGAAACAAAGACGGGACAGACATAATGTTGTTGTTGAGGAAATACTGTCTGCAATGGTCCCTAGACCTGAGGGAGAACATAGTGCGGATAATCCGCTTTTGGATTATAAAAACGCGGTTCATACCCCTCGTTATACCCCAGAACATTACCCCATACCTCAATATTGATGCTACACAACTATTATAAAAGATCAGAAGGGATTTTAGAGTGGAAGTGTGTTTCGGGCTTTTCATTGCATAAACCAAGGAACACAGTTCACTACACAGATCGTGAACATGATTTTCCCAGCTCAAGGCGCTGTCCATTGTACACCCAAGAAACTTACATATGGGGAAAGCGGTACTGACCCATTCATCCTAATCAATACGCTTTCATTCGGAGTGGTATTATGAGGATCAAAAAGATCATATTGATTTTTTTGCAGTTGAGCAACAAACCATTTGCGACCCACCATGCTAACATATGTCGCGCACATTTGCTACCATTCACAGACAAATCTGCAATGGATTTAGCCGATAGAACGAGTGAGGTATCATCGGCGTATTGAAAAATGTCCTTTTTAACAAAGAAGTCCGCTAAATCATTTACAAACACTAAAAAGAGGAATGGTCCAAGTACAGATCCCTGTGGTACGCCTCTTACAACCCTAGTAGGACCAGACATACTCACTTTACGATACTCATCAGATAACGTTACAATTTGTATACGATCATTTAAATAACCATTTATCCAGTCATATGGTAATCCACGCACTCCGCAAGATTGTAATTTTGCTAACAACAAACGATGATCAACAAGGTCGAAAGCTTTTGACATATCGAAGCACAAACAGCCTACTACTATTCGAGTGGACTATCAGATGGAGACTCAAGATAGACGAATCTAAATGCGTCGCTATGAAATTTAGCAGAAAACATGAATCCCCTCCAGACACTTTATGGGTTGGTGACACGGTCCTTCCCTGGAGCCCAACAGTAAAATATCTTGTCGTCACTCTTGATCTTCGACTTACCTAGCGCCTTCACGTGGAGGAGGTGAAGAATAAATCTGTGAAGGCAAGAAACACTCTTCTTCCTCTCCTCAGCCAACGCAGTAGGATCCTCCTCGCGGCCAAGCGCCTCTTTAGTATATATCCTTGCTACGTTCGATTATATTCTACGCTATGTTGACGTGGATCAGCGCAGCCAAAAAATCGTACTCTTCGCACCATTGTCGCAGCAACTTGGTTCATACGCAATAATTCAAAGGATTCAAAGATTTCAGCACCCCCGCCTGGAGGTGACTTGGAGAGTCGAAAGATGCGTGAATTTTTGTAGCTGGATCCTGACCACCTAGACCTCTTTATATTAAAAGTCCACCAGATGGCGGAACCACTTGGCATAGATCAAAAGAATCCGTCTGATTCATCTTTCGAGGAGTAATCGACTAACATTGAAGATTTGGCTGCCTCGCCGTAAGGCGCCGTGAGGATATATGCTCCGCCAATCACCATCTAGATCCATCCAACTTTTGTGGAAAAATAAGGAGCCCATAGCACGTATTACGAGTTTTTCAGAAAAGTATCGTGTTCCTAGAACAGCATTATCAACAACAAGAAGGAAAAAGAACTTTGTAACTGAAAAAAAATTAATTTTTGTGGTTGTCTCAAAACCATCAATTGTGAAAACAATTATTTAAATATTTTTTTTTTGCTAATTTTTGTCAACTTACAATTGCCCCCTCCTCCCTCCGTCCTGTACAATCTATCTGCGGACAGCCTATAAATTCATTGTCAATAATTTGATTACGCTTGATAGTAATTCCATAAAGACATTTGCGCTAATTAGGTCATAGCCAAAAAATTCTCTGGGATTTAATCTGGTTTATATAAAATTAGTAACTTGGTTGACTGTAAATTTTATAAAGATAATTCTGGTGTGTAGTGCAAGTTTAAAATCTCGTAGATATCTTTGAAAGTCTCATATTTAGGGAATGAGGATTAGTCACATTCCACTAAGGACGTTTTGAAGATGTAGCAAACAGAGTCGCCTTTTCTGCGTTATTCTTGGCCAACTGGCTATCTCGAGTTTGAAGTGGAGACATTCGATTTCGGAGAAGGTTATTTGTTCTGGTGACGTTTCCAGGGGGAATATTCTTCCTTGAGTGTTAAGTTTATAAAGTAGTATTTGATTCCATTGTCCCTCCATGATCGTTTAGCCCTCCAAATAACATTGCATAGCCTATATGGTGCCATCGTTATCAACTATTTGGTTACAAGTATTTTATTCGTTCATAGAAATATCCATTTCCTTTCTTTTTCTTGATCGTTCGCTTTACCCACAAATTACCTAACTTTTCACTCTTTGAAGGTAACCGTAAGACGTATTTAATTTGAGACACAAAAGAGATACAATAATCGAATATTTACCACATCTAACATACGATCGTATTCTTTTAGGAAGCAACCAGGCTAGCTTTAGTTTCTGGAGACCAAGCGACCTACGCTCGCAGCATACGAATTATGGGCGATATTTACAGGAAAAAATGCGATATTAACGTGAGTTTCCATATAATGTACAGGCTGGCTCACGACGAGCGCGTCGGCCTATACCTCCCAAACTATTATTTTTTTAAATCTATTTTGACAGAATGGTGTATTAATGGTGATGGTGTTTATAAAGGTCGTAATTATAAACTATTTTCATTTATACAGGGATGCCCAAAAACGCTAACTGTCAAAGTTATGTTTCTTTAAATGGAACACAATATATTTTTGCTTCTTTCGAATTGTATAGAAAAAACAAAGGTGAGTTACTTCGATGTTCTCTATACTTATCGTTTACCGTTTTCCAGGTATATGAGAATTTTCGAGAAAATAAGATGTTTTGAAAATAGACACAACAGACAAACTAATTGATTTTCAAATCATGTTTTTAGCCTTGATTTGGTATATCGTGGGCTACTTATTTTCAAGTATGTAATTTTACAATAATGTACAGGATGATTCCATAGATCGACTTTATTTGTCTCAGCTTCAATAGTGTATAACTTATTATTTCAAATGAAAGATCCTGTATATTTTTAGACTCGGAGAAAAGTTTTACAATTCCTACCCAAACTGTATTAGGTTTCTCTATACTTATCTCTTATGATTTCGGAAAAATTTAAAGATGTGCTAAATTTTGCTTAGTTTGAAATGAAATAGAAGCTGCTGAATCTGGAAATGCAATTGTTTTTGTATTTCAGCTATCTGAAAAAGTTGCTAATGAAACACATACGCCTTTAAATTCTTCTAATGCGTGTTGCCCTCTTGCATGGGATCTGCAATTTTTTCAATATCTGTTTCAGTCGTTCTGTAGATATTCACTTTATTTCCCCCGCAGCATTTTTTAATTTAATAAAAAATATTGAGTTTTAATACCTACCATTCATTTTTTCATGCTTCCTGTATATTTTATTGTTCTTGTTTAGTTTAAGTTAATAAGTTTAGTTGGTTTAAGTTGTGCTGTTATGTTTATATGTTTATATACATTTCTTTGTCCTTTAATTGGATGTACCTGTCATCTGTTGGACAATAAAACATTATTATTATTATTATTAAATACAGTAATTGTACAGTAAAATAATTATAATAAATATTCTACATGATCGCCATTTTCCTCTATGCATATTCTAACTCTCTCTTCAAACGATCTTCTAACTCCTTTTAATATTTTAGGAGTAATAACCTGGGTGGCCATTTGCAGAGTCCTTGCCTTCCAATCCACTTATCTGGAAACATTAAATTCAAATAGTTTCTAACAGCTACGTGAAAATATGCAGGAGCCCCGTCCAACTCCAGCCATATTTTGCCTCTTGTAAATAAGGGAATATATAATAAAAAAATCCAGAAAAAATAAAGTCCAATAACATAATCACCAATAATTCTTAACCCTTAACTGGTATCGATATTTCTAAGGACATTCTTGGTATCGAGGGTCCAAAATGACCCCACTTGAAAAAATGCAAAGAAACAGCGTGTTATAATTTTTTTTTTGTTAAAAGTTCGTGTAATTAAAGAATACCCCATTTTTTAAATATAAATCAGATTTTTATTCACCTTTTTTTTAATCTTACATTATTTACTTATTACTAACAGTCTTTGACTTTGAGGAAGTTTTTTTTCGGCCTGTAGTTTAGACATCCAAAAAATATGGAAAACTAAAATAAAAACGAAAACAAACACTTTCTTCGAGGCTTAAATGTACTCTAGCCTTAAACAAAACTGTCTTTTTTCTGAGATTAATAAAATATAAAAAATGACAAACTTAACGTAACTTCAATATATAAGTGAAAGCAAAACTAGTTTCTTACGACATTCTTATAACTACTTATACTTGACAATTGGAACACATTACAGTGTTTACTAAATGATTCTTACATATACCGTGTGTCCCCGGATTGACTTCACTATAGGTATAATTAATCCAAAATTTTGGAATCTCGTTTTGATGTTTTGGGATCCCGGCCTACTTGGTCTGAAAAGAATTTCATGCACATTTTTTACTTTTTAAAATCTAATATGGCCGTGACAACTGAGAAAAAGTCATTTTATGTTTAAGTAAAGCGCCATTTTGTCATTAAGATTACAGTGATATCTAAAATAATCTGTTTGAAATCAATTATTTATCTTTTATTGTTTGTGAATAACTTGTTCGTTAGTTTCCTAATTTAAAATGTTGACCTTAGAACAGCGTGTTTATCTAACCAAGTGTTATGGGTTGGGAGAAGCATCTTATTCGCATGCTATTGATAAGTTTCGTTAGAAATTTCCAATAGTAACAATTTCTGTTAATGGATTAAAAACTTTGTAAAAAGTTTACGGCAACTGGAAGCGTGGTTAATGTAAAGAAAAAGAAAATGGTTCATGATCATGACGATGCTGCTACACTGTTGGTGAGAGATTCCGTAAATATTAATCACCGGCTATCATTGAGAAAACAGTCTGCTGAATTATCAATAAGTAAATCGCACGTACACAGAGTTCTCCAAGAAAATAAAATTCGACCATTTAAACCCATTTCCAATCATAAATTAGAAGCTGGGGACGATGGTCATCGACTGCTGTTTTATTTTTGGATTGTAGAAAAATTTTGGAAGATAGATATTTTTATAAAAAAATAATCTTTACGGATGAATCTGCCTTCACAACAAATGGCGTCGTGTCTTCGCAAAATTGTAGATACTGGTCTCATGAAAATCCACATTTTCGTACAATAACTAACAGCCAACATTATAAGAAAGTCAATGTATGATGTGCAATAAGATACGATAAAATTATTGGTCCTTTCTTTTTCGATACTACTTTAAACCAACATCGTTATTTGGACATGCTCGAAAATTTTTCTTACCTGCTATGGAAGGACGTCAATTTAGAAAATTTTTATTTTCAACAAGACGGATGTCCAGCACATTCAACTCGCCTTGTAACACGTTTTTTGAACCAGCCCTT
Organism: Chrysina gloriosa; assembly: GCA_038088585.1. NCBI lineage: Eukaryota > Metazoa > Arthropoda > Insecta > Coleoptera > Scarabaeidae > Chrysina > Chrysina gloriosa. The sequence goes on from CM076095.1 coordinate 11,282,845, forward strand.
CCACGAAAGGTGGATTGGACGATATGGTCCAATGCATTGGCCAGCCAGATCGCCTGATTTGACCCCTTTAGATTTTTATTTATGGGGATACTTGAAACAAGACCTTTATTCATGCGATCTTCATGATGACCTTCAATTATTAAAACAGAAAATCAGTGATGCTATAGATGAAATTAACGCAACAAGCATAACAAAAGTATTTGAGGGGTTTCGGGTTAGAGTGGAACGATGTGCCGATCGTGGAGGAACTCACATTGAATAATTGTCATGTATTTTCTTTTTTTTAATAAAATACTTTATTAGAAACATACATGTTTTTGACAACTTATTACAGAATACATAGTTGACACATCAAATACTGATTTAATCAAAGTGTTGCGATACTTGTAAAATTTTGCATATGGACACAATTTCCTATTCTGAACAACTTTTCTTAATAACAATTTGCCGTATTATTGACCGAAATGACGCTTTACTTCAACATAAAATGATTCTTTCTCAGTTGTCACGGCCATATTGGATTTTAAAAAGTAAAAAATGTGCATGAAATTCTTTTCAGACCAAGCAGGTCGGGATCCCAAAACATCAAAACGAGATTCCAAAATTTTGGATTAATTATACCTATAGTGAAGTCAATCCGGGGACACACGGTATAATTGCAACACTTCAAATATTGTTTTTGGCCTTTTTTCGATCACATAAATAGCAAGGCCCCCTTTGGCCCCCTAATGTTCCAGCGATGTCCACACTTAAACTTTCACTTCGAGGTTGGTCTATTGTAGATGTTTCGGCATGTTTATGATGCTCTAAAAAGTTCTTTATTCTTTTTTCAAATCCGTAGAAAATTTCGAGTATTCAAGCTGCCTTTCGCGACCAAATGGTGTCACCAAATCTATACCAATTTCCTTAATGTATTGATTCCGCTTCACACGTTTATCCAAATGAGAAGCTTTCCACAAAACGAAACCATTAGCCGTGGAAATGTTAAGAATGGCAGAAAATATGACGAATGGCCATCGCTGCGTTTTTCTTGAAACAGAATAATTGGCACAGTTTTGGTGTAGCGAATCCACACCTCCTTTGGTTGAATTATAAAACTGTATAATTTCAGGCTTCCCATTTTCTGGGTCAACAGATGTGTCATGATGCATGGATGATATCATGATACGCTTTGATTTTTTTTTTTTTGGTATATATGAAGCCAGTGTTTTATCATTAGTGAATCCAAAAAGAGAGGAACGTAGAGAACGGGTTTTGTGAGGCAGAAACTCAGGTGGAATTTCACGCTTATTTTTACGTATAGTCCCCACATAAATCAATCCATTTTGTTTAAGTTTGACAACTAACTCAATTGAAGAAAACCAATTATCTCCTGTTAGATTTCTGTTTGTGTTCAGTACAGGTTCGACTAGTGACGTTACAGTTCGGGTTGGTATGGAGACGTCTTTTCTTCCTCTGGCTTCGGATTTACCGCTATAAATAAATGCATTGTAGAGATAATGTGTTTTTTGAATCACAGAGACACATAATCTTTATGCCATATTTTGCAGGCTTAGATTTCATGTATACTCTAAATAGGCATCTTTCACCAAATGGACAATGCATCTCATCAACCGTGAGATATTCAGAGCAAGCGTGAGATTTCTGACAATTTTTGATAAACTTATTGATGACGTCAGAAATCAGAGCAGTTCTATCATTTTCTTTTCTTTCATCTCTTGTGTCGATATCATCAAAACGTAAAGCTGACAAAAGGAACAGAAATCGTTTCAGAGACATTGGGACCCTAAAAATGTCTCTTCCCGTGCTATCTGTTGCCCTCAAACTTTCAACATCTTCATGTCCCGATTTAAAAACTCCTGCTAATAACAATAGGCCTAAAAAGGCTCTCATTTCTAACAAACTGACATGATTATTGTGTGTTCCTTGACTGGTGTATTTTTCAGAAAACTATTTTTTTGTTTATATGGAGGCATATAATATCAATTATCTCATCTGTTATCAATAACTGCCACGAATCAAGTGGTAAGATATTAATTATATCGGGTGCTGCTCCAACCAATCCTGGAAGATGTGTTATAATATTATGCGTACGTGTGCGTGAACCGCTAGGAGGTATTTCAGACCATTTAAATCGGTTCTTGCCTCTAAAATACATAGAACTTGAAGTGTTGTCTTCTTCTTTACCATAGCTATTTTTACTGGAGGAGTCATCCTCATCTATAATAAAACTGTCTTCTGAACAACTAACATTCTCCGTTTCTTCTCTATCACTTAGAATTTCATCATCACACAACCCACTTATACAAGTTTCATTATCGCTCTCGTCACCAAAGTCATCTTCCAGAAGTTCACGTATTCTGTCCTCATTTAAATGTAGCGACATTTTTGTTTCAAACTACTGAAAAAGCCAAAAATAATTTATTAAACACAAACTAAAAAATTACATACTTAGTATCGAGGATCCATTTGGACCCCGTTTTGGTTGTACCTCCGCTTTTAGTAAAGACTAAGCGTCGTACGTCTGACAACTACCATAGCACACCACGTAATGAGATTACTTGAATGTGTGTACCTGTAGATTAAAAAATATGACTGCTAGAACAATAAACGTGCGTGGTAGGGTCCACTTGGACCCCACGATACCACTTAAGGGTTAAATATGTGTGGATTTTCTGTATCATAGCAATGAAACTGATGTCTACATACCAATCCATTATTGTGGAAGGTAGATTCATCAGTGAATAAAATATATTCAGAAAAATCCTCCTCTTCCCCAACACAATCAAAAGCACATAAGCAAAATTCCAGTCCATGATCAAAGTATATGTTGGTGTATTTGGATATAGTATGGGTGTTTTTTAGTAGCGAGTAATATCTGTTTCTCCAAACCTTGCGAAAAGAGTTTCAAAAGCTCGCTTTTCAGGATGTTATCGTTCAGGATACTTTTGCGCATAAAATCTGCCAGCCAAAAACAGTCTTCATGGCATTCATCTATGCCCAAAATCATATCCACTCGTTTTTGGATAGACAAATCCGTCATTGTAACGACATCTCAAATAAAAAAATAACACGATTGTTTCACAATTTTTTTATTAGATTTCTCTAATAGTAGTTATGCACCATTATCAAAGAATAAAACATACCAAAGTAAAATAAATTGTGCTGGTATTTCTAAGGTATGTCATTATGACAATTTAATTGCTGTATCTAGTAATAGGTTGTTTGTTAACTATTATTATTATTATTACTATTATTGTATTAACTGAAGAATGCAAAACTTATTTCTTTCGATGTTAAAACGCTTTTCACCTCAATACGTACTAATCAGTTATAATTAATCAAAAATGCCATACGTAGAGGAAAATGGCGATCATGTAGAAGATTTATTATAATACTTGCCATTTAGAGGCATGTGTTTCATTAGCAATTTTTCCAGCTAGTTGAAATTTTAAAAAAGAGTGTATTTCCAAATTCAGCAGCTTCGGTTTAATTTCAGTCTAAGTAATATTTAACATACCTTCAAATTTCTCCGAAAACACAAGAGATAGAAATAGGAAAACCTAATACAGTTTGAGCACGAATTGAAACATCTTTCTCCGAGTCTAAAAATATACAGGCTGTTCCATTTGAAATAGCACAATTATACACTATTGAAGTTGAGACAAATAAAGCCGATGAATGGAATCACCTTGTACATTGTTGTTAAATTACATACCTGAAAATAAGTCGCCCAATATATACCAAATCAAAGCTAAAAACATGATTTGAAAATTTCCATCAGTTTGTCTGTTATGTTCATTTCCAAACATCTTACTTTTTCGAAAATCTTCAAATACTTCGAAAACGGTAAGCGATAGGTATAGGGAGCATTGAAGTAACTCACCTTTATTTTTTCTATAAAATTCGAAAAAAGCAAGTGTTCCATTAAAAAAGGAAACATAAGGTTGATACTTAGCGCTTTTTTGGGATATTTTGTATAAATGTATTTTCTAATTATGGCTTTTATAAACATACACCATCGTGTCAAAAGAGATTCAAAAAAAAATTATTAGTTTGGAAGCTACAGTTCGATGCGCTAGTCGTGAACCACCCTGTATTTACTTTACACTTATGTACGTAATACTAATTATATCGTGATCAACGTTCAGAAAGCCTTCCGCCAATACGAAACTGCGATGGGTTCGGCAGCCGCAATGGGAGACAGGGTAATACAAATGGAATCGATGGACGGAGCTGCGAGATGTCTGGAAGCCCTCAGATTGCAGCGTAAAATTTGCAATTGCAGACCTTTGGAGTTCAACACGAGGCTTTTGGAAGTTGCTAGTTCGGTCGGAGCTAAGGTTTGCTATATTATTATAAACTATGAAATCTGTTTTGTATGCTGATGATTTTGTTAAAGTTGTTGGTGAGAACGGTGAGAGTTAGATTGTCGAGGATATACCACGCGCTGGGCGACGAAGACCAGAGATTACATCACGAAAGAGTGGCTCTGAGATTGCAGCAGGATTTGGATATGAATTGCGGAGGGTGTGGATCGCCTTACGGTTTCGAAAGGGATAGCCTGGAAGCTTTGCCCTGTGCCCATATTCTACACGCTAGGTATAGTATTCTTGTACTTCTAATCTGTTCCTTTTTCTTTCTTAAACCGTTTAGATTTTTGATCTCCAGCTATTTAAGTTTCCTTTAGATTCGCCTTCTTTTTGTAAGAGACTTAAATTTAAGTTTCGTTAGCGATGGTTAGAAATATCTACATATCTATATATAAATTCAAACCATCCTTCGGATAATCTTAGGTATCAGGTCAAAGATTCTTTGCTGTCGAATCACTCTTATATGGTTGTCAGTCTGCATATATTTGTTCCAAAAAACTTCTCTTGTCTTTTTTGCAGTTTTAGAGCTGAAAATAAATTAAATTTTCTGACTGATTTGGGTAGGGAAGATTGGGCTGATGTCCTACTGGTGGCCGATGTTAAAGAGAAATATGACGCTTTTGTAAGCATTTCTCTATATTATTTTGAGATACGTTTTCCCGTTAGACAAAAGAATTCGAAGCGGATGGTTTCAAGCGCGGATGCTGCGGTGAGAGCTGCATCTGAGGAATTACATGATCTTCACTGGCTAGCTAAACGCCTTAAGGATCAGTCACTTCACAAACAAAACAACAAAAACAAAAAGGAAAAAGAATTTCATTGTTTGATAAATAGCTCAAGAAGAACATACTATAACAACAAAATTGCCTTATGTTCTAACAAAAATAAAACCGCATAGAATATCATAAATAGCTAAACCCGTAGCTCACAACAGCGAGAAAGCTACATCATTGAAATAGACATGGGGAACACTGCTGCGTCTGATGTTGGTATGATAGCATCACTGTTCCTAAATCATTTTAATAATAAAAACAAGGTTTCTGTACGGAGTGACACAGCGGCGAAGAATGTTCCATTGTTCCCGCAGATATTTTTTTTCTTTACAACTTGCGTATTTGAAATTGGGCAAATTATACATGGGCTCCCATCAAAGACATCATGTGGTTTCGATAATATACCAACAAACATCATAAAGATGTGCTCCACTTTTTATTAATTCCCTAGAAAGTATTGTCAACTCGATGTTTTCTGCTGGGGCTTTTCCGAATGGATTGAAGCTTGCTAAGGATATACCAGTACACAAAAAGGGAGAAAGGACTAAAATTGAAAATTATCGACCGATCTCTATCTTCCCATCTTTTTCCAAAATTCTTGAAAAATAATTGTATCCAGATTGTTGGACTTCTTTCTCGCCCGGTCTCTCTTATCTGACAGTCAATTTGGATTCTTACCAAATATCTCATGCGAAAAGGCCATTTACAAGAGAATAAACGCAGTTGTGAATTGGGTTGATAGTCATCTGAGGACGGTTAGTATATATTTCGACCTGAGTAAAGCGTTCGACTCGATAAACTATACAATACTTTTCGAGAAATTAAATAAATATGGGATCGTGGTGTACTGACGTCATTTTTGAGTGATCGATATCTGAGGATCAGTCTCAAAAATGGAGGCGGACTTTTTGTGGTCTCTGAGTCGATCGAAATGGAAATGGGTGTGCCACAAAGCTCGGTTCTAGCTTAAAAATTATGTTGGGACGGATGCTCTGGTCGAGTATGCGGATGACACTTCCCTTACAGCAAGCGCTCACAATCTGGCTGACCTGTCATCTTTGGCAACAATCTGGCTGACCTGTCATCTTTGGCATCGGTGATGGTAAAACCCATGGATGAATGGTGTGAGATGAATCCGCTGAGCATAAACAATGAAAAAACCAAACTAATTATCTTTGGTTTAACTGTTGAAGAATCGTTGTATGTCCCAATTCAAGGTAGATCGATTCCTGAAAGTATGTCGGTGAAGTTCATTGGTCTTACGATCGACAAAGGGGTTAAATTTGAAGAACACATCCGAAATTTGTCTAAGAACGTAAATAAGTCGGTTTTTACCATTTACCATCTTCGCCAGGTCGTCTCCCTTGATTTGTTGAGGACTTACTATAGCGCCTATGTTCAGTCCTTGTTCGCCTATGGTATTTTGTTTTGGGGATCATCGCCGCATATGTCTAAATTATTTATAATTCAGAAGCGGATGGTGAGATGCATGTTCGCTCTATCGGTCAGAACCTCATGTGGAGACTATTTCATCAAACTTAATATGTTGACATTGCCGAGTTTGTATATTTATAAATTATTGGGATTTCAGCATGAAAATCGCCATCTATTCTTGCGCAGTATAGATGTTTCAACAACTATGGTCACTACAAATGCTAACAAGCTAGTGACCCCAAGACACTTTACAGCAGTATATGAGAGCTATTACTGTATATGATGCTTTACCGGACTACCTGAGAAGCTTTTACAACTTGAGCGATTACTTGTCATCCTGAGTCATCTGCGCGTTCCTTGTTTTCCTCGGAGTTTTTTGGGAACTGTTTTGTGCGGCCTAGATGGAAACCATGCCTTGCGCCTTTTCTTCCTTATTTATTTATGTTTATATATATATAATTTATAATTTTTGTTTGTAAATTTACTCATACGTATCCTGACAATGCACATGTTTGCTCTGCAAGTGGATTGCAAATAAAAAATGTATTTACTAACGTTTTCTTCTTACTTAACAGGTGTGCATACGAAATCCTAAGAGGAAAAAACAAGAAGAAGAAGAAAGCTTGTCCGGATTGTGATAAAGTTAGCTCGAAACTATATCTCAATTGCAACGATTACAACAACACATACAGTCCAATTCCACTTTCTATATGTTCTTCTGACAGTCACTGTACATCTCACCAAGCTACTAGTTCAGTGTAAATTTTTATATGATAATTCGGACTTACACGTGTACATTTGGGTGATTCGAAAGTACTGAACGATGTAATTTTTTAACTACACTAATAATAATAATAATAATGATAACAGAGAAGTAAGTCTAAAAAATATCGTTCCATTTTAAAAAAAAGTAAATACAGTTTGATAAATATATATATTATAGAGGATTTTTGAAGATTTTAGACGTCGTTTGTGCTTTCGATTCACTTGTATGAGTATTATAACTAATGATCCTATGCTCAAAAATACTTTTAAGCGCTTCAGTCAGAATTAATGAGATTATTTCCTACACATATTCATTTAACTGCATCCGATCCCAATCTATTCGCCATATAATTCCGACTATTTTTTAAGTTGATAGCGTTAAAAGGACAAAAAGGATTGTGTTTAATGAAAGTATCTTGATGGTAGAGTAGCTGTTCAATTGATGAACATATAGAAGTCAAAACGAAACACTTAGTAAACTGACAATAAAGCTGCTCGGACAAGCCGGTAAACGTTTTCTATTCAAATTTGCGAGTTTGAAATTTGAAGAAACGTAAAGATTAGGTCCCTTTTACTTTTCGATTTGTACATTGTCGATCACTGCCATTAAGAACTTTATATAGATTATAACTGCGTTTAGAGTTATAAGAAACGTCTCTGATATTTTCTCAAAATATTTAGATCCTTTCATCTTCCATAAAAAGCAGTTATTCAGTTTAAGGCCATAGTAATCATGCTTTTGGTTGTTTAATCCCACTTATGTAATTCGCTTATAGACAATAACCAATCTGAATAGCTTTCAGCTTTTATATTTACACATATACCGCTATTCAAACTTGTAAAGATTCTGAGCTACAAAAGGCAAAGATGACCCATCTCATTACGTTAATACTTCTGGCATGCTAAATGATATATAGAAAGAATAGTAACGCCGTCGCGCACATATTCACTTCAGTTTATGTAAACAAAATTTGTGCCATTGTCAATGTATGTCCTTTATGGTATACCCCCATGCCTGCTAAATTTGATTTTACTAATTTATATAACTGATGTTGGCGTAAGAGCCTTCATTATATCCAGTCCAAAGTAATCGGAATAATAACACAGGTCGACACTGAAGAAGTTTTGTTTTAAGTAATAGGTGATTCTTAAGCATTTTAATGCGCTAAAACCGGGAAAAATAGTGAAAAAATCCATCACGTCAGGATTTCCCACAATTTTCATTTTTCCTCCTAGTAGGTGCACCTAGGTGGTCGCAATGGCTATACCAGCTTCCCACCCATCTCAACATTATACGAATAGCTGTTTTTTCTTTCAAAACAAATCACCGATTTTTGTTCATGTTGTGTATAAACCCATAGAAAAATAAAATTGAAAAATAATCACGTAAGGTTTTCCTGCAAATTTAGCTTTTCGGGGTTGGAGGGGTTCAAATAACCGCATATACCAGTTCTTCACTTACTCCGTGCTAATATTACTTCCATAAGTGGTGGGTCTTATGTATTTATTTTATTGTTAAAGAAATATAAACGAATTTGCAATTGGCTACTTTGATGAACTCAAAGAGCATTCCCTTGTATCCAAAACCTCCGAGTTCTGGGCGGGAGTTTCCAACCCCACTTCTATCCTTGCTTTCCGATCATTCTGCTCCTATCTGTTGAAGAGTGCTGTAGTCTATTCGTTCTTTATTCTAATATATATATATATATATATATCCGTATTTTATTAGTTTGTTGTGTGCGTTTTGTTACATTAGTGCTTTCTTTTAAAAAATAGTGTTTTATTTAATATGACCTCCAGAGGTTGCACTAATCCACCTGACAACTTTTGCTACATTTATGGGGACTTTACTGTTAAGAAGGAATAACGGAATATTTCTGCTTTTGTGGTGAAAGTGTATTACAGTTATTTCGGGGCACGCCTTGGCGATCAAGGCAAAACATGGGTCCCTCATAAAGTCTGTTGTATTCGTATCGAATGGCTTAGACAGTGGTCTCAAGGTAAGAAGAAATCATTCCGATTTGGAGTACCTATGGTATGGAGAGAACCCTGAATCACAGTGATGATTGCTGCTTCTGTACTATACAAGTCCAAGAATTCAACCTAAAAATAAGAAGGAAATTTATTACCCGAGTCTTCTTTCAGCAAAGATTCGGATGACAATGCCTATATTGACAGAAATAGTAGCAGTGAATCTCAACAGTTACAATTAAATGCCTTGGTCTACCAAAAGAATCTGCTCAGTTATTAGGTTCCAGGCTAAAAGAAAAAACTTATTTGCTCCTGGTATCTGTTTTGTATGGTATAGAAACCGAGAAAAAGAGTTTGTTCAACACTTTTCTCCGGATTGTGAGTTTGTTTACTGCAACAACGTCCTTGGCCTTATGTCAATGTACAACATTCACTATGACCCAAACGAATGGAGAATTCTTATAGATTCATCCAAAAACAAGTAACAAGTATGCCTCACTGCCTTAGGTCATTCGGTTCATTTGAAGAAGTGTTACGAGAATTTGGAGCTGGTTCTTTTCAAGATTAAATATGGTGAACATGGATGGATCATGTGTGGGGATTTAAAAGTGTTGTCCATGCTTCTCGGGCAACAGGGAGAATATACGAAGTATCCCTGTTTCCTGTGCGAGTGGGACAGCCGCAGTAAAGATCAGCACTGGAGAAAAGAGAAGTGGGCCGCAAGAACTTCGCTAGAACCTGGGTAAAAAAATGTGCTCCGAAAAATTTGGTAGATCCAAAAAACGTCCTTCTCCCCCATCTTCATATGAAACTAAGGCTTAGCAGTTCGTGAAGGCACTTAACAAAGAAATAATTAAGTATTTAGGTGAAAAGTTTCCGGGTCTCTAAAAGGCAAAACTCAAAGAAGGCGTTTTTGTCGGGCCAGATATAAGGAAGCTTATGAAAGATGATGATTTGGAACAGTTTTAAAGATGTTGTCAATAACTTTCTAGGCAACAAAAAAAGCGAAAGCTTCAAGAATATTGTAAAAAATGTGTTGCTGAAGTTCGAAGTACTGGGCTGTTCAATGAGCTTAAAAGTACATTTCCTGCATTCCCACCTAGACTTTTTCCCAGAAAATCTTGGAGCAGTTAGTGAAGAACAAGGGGAAAGGTTCCATCAGGATATAAAAGAAATGGAAAGACGATACCAGGGTTGACAGAATGTAAATATGATGGCCGACTACTGCTGGTCGCTGCATAGGAAAGAGACGCGAAACCACAGTAGGAAAAGTTCAACAAGAAACTTTACTCAAAAGAAAAAACGATTTAACAACGAATAAATATAAAATAGATGTAAATACATTTTAAACCATGTACATACATTTTTATTACAAAATTTTAAAGCAAACTGTTTTAAATGAAAAATGTACGTTTTCACTGTTTTATTGAAAATTTGACTCCATTTTGTGGAAAATGTTTACGTGATGGGAGAAAACTGAGCTCATATTCGGATTTAGCATGCCAAAAAAACATAAGAACCAGTTTAAATGGTTAAAAAAGCCTTTTAAAAAGTTTTAAAATGCAGACCTGTGTAACCAACTGTAATTTAGAGATTTAAGAAGAATAAATCCCTGTTACCGGCTTCTAAAGCTTTTGGTGAAATAGAAATGATAAACGGAAAAGTCAGAAACTTGACCGATACGGACGTTCATCGTTACGGTTCGAATCACTCGCTTAGATGTTAGCCGAATGGAAACGGCGTAGTTTAAAAGTCGAGAAATTAGTACCAAGGCGCCACTCTCCAATTATAAAACTGGATCACATCTGAGTATCTGGGCTCCGAGAAACCCTCCAGCTTCTTTCGAAGGTGATAAGTCTATGTTCTGGATCTTTATTCTGTCGTGAAGCGGCCAGCAAAATTACTTCAAAACCCTATTAAAAGAAATTTAAAAAAATGAATTGAGACGACAGAATGATGTTTAACTGCACTTTATTTGTCACTTGAGGTGTATCAATTAAGTTAAATTCGTTTACGCCAGCTTCTTACCTAAGGTTTACGCACTCTCGGTAACCGTTGGAATTCCAGCGGCGTTACAGCTACAATTACTAAAAGAATTAATTGTTTCGTTCAACAAATATATTATTAAATTACCCGAAAACCAATCTGTCGCCCGCCCCCTCTCCTTTTAAAATACTAAAAGGATTGAATGTTTCCAAAAGTAAGAAAACCCCTATTTATTCGAAAATAAATCCTATCTCTAAAATATCGCAGTGCAGAGGGCCACTTTGGGCCAGACTCCACCTCATTACAATACAAATCTCTAAAATAACCAAAACCTTCTACGGAATTTTTCCTAAAACTCAACGAGTCAAAAATATAAATAAAAGCAGGACTTAACGTAACGTATTTCCTGTCGTCAACTTCCGTACGGCGCGGCGTGGTACTCGGTGTCGAGACGGAAACTGCCCAATATGGCGGGTTTTCTCCCACTTGATGAAAAGATGTCGGGAAGCCAGCTCCAGCCTAACTCCTACGATAGTTCTCAGATGTTTTCAAAAATAAATGTCTGCTCTCTACTATTCCTATACTAGTTATACCAGCCTATACTAATTATATCAGCCTATACTAGTTCCCTACAACAATGTGAAAGAGAAAATAACGCATAGTGATTAACAAAAAAAGGAAAATTCACCTCCAATCGAGAGAAAAGCAATCGTACAACAGCCGATAGTTCGAACAGTAAAATTGCTGAAGCGAAGCTTCCAGTTTCCTAGAGTCGACTTTCCGTGTATATCTTCGACAACGAGACTTAAAGGCGAAAAGGGAATGACTTATTCACGGAAAATGACATGTTTAACTCGACGCAGATTGTCTCACGCGTATCCAAGAAGCGCAAGCCGTATTAGAAACTTACGAAAGCGGGGGCCATATACGGCAAAAGTTGAAGCGAGAGGCCAAAAGTAATAATTACAGAAAACTGTAACAATTGGCCGTAATTATATCATTCGTCTCTGTTCAGAAGGTTACTACAAATATTGCAATTTTGGATAGTGCTTCTTATATCCTGCGAGCAACCAGTCCGGGAAAACGTTTTTGCGTGCAGTTTGTAAACACGCTTCTATAACATTATGACTTTCAGGTTCAATATCTTATCTCTCCTATTAGTTCCACTTCTATAATATTCGTTATAGTTTTTAGTAGAGATGAGTCATTCGAATCATCGAATCCCTCGAAGCTTTTTCAAAATTTGAATCGTTCGAATGCTAAAAACATTTTAACTCCAAACTTTGGAAAGATCAGTTTTATTGATATTCAAGCGTTCGTTAAGAAATCAGGGGTGTGTTATAATATGAATATTATGATAGTAACTAAAATGTAGAATTGTAAAAATAGGAATATATGTCATTTCAAGGTTTCAATAAATACTGTAGCTTTATATACTGAGTGACATAGAAATTGCAACACCAAGAAGGGGTTGGAATTTCTAAATGAAATTTGGTTGGAATATTCACTTATGTTATAGTAATAAATGATCAAAGTGTGGGAGGAAAATCTTGATTAGTTAAATAAAATTTAATAATTATTGTTAATAATGTGTGCAGCGGCCTCTCTGATTTATACATTCATTTACACGTCGTGGCATTGTTTGAATAAGATGGTTTATTTCGTCTTGGGGTATTGCGCTCCATGCAAGTTGCACCTCATGTCTCAAAGCCTCCAAAGTCAAAGCAGGACGCTGCAAATTTTGCAACCCTGTATCCATTATATCCCAAACATGTTCAATGGGTGAAAGATTTGAAGATCTTGGAGACCAGGGCAAAAGATCAATCTGGGCCTGTTCAAAGAAGTTCAAGGAAATCCTTGCTACATAAGGACGTGCATTATCCTGCTGGAGTAATGGATCGTCAAGCTCTTGTAAGTATGGCAGAAGATGTGCTTCAACCACCTCCGCAATATATCTTTGTGCTGTCATATTGCTTCGAATGAATACCAAGAGAAACCTCCTACCGTAAGTAATCGCACCCCAAACCATAACACCCACGGCGGGTTGTAGGTGTCTCTCGTGTGTAAATTGAAGATTCCACCGTTCACCCCGCCTTCTTCTGAATCTCTTACGACCGCTGTGCATGCCTAAGCAAAATCTAGATTCGTCACTAAAGACAACACCACGCCATTCAATATTCCAATGAGATCTTTCATTGCACCATTGTAACCGTTGCTGACAATGTTCAGCAGTCAAAGAAAGCACGAGTTGCGGACGATATGATCTTAACCCAAGACTTCCGATTCGGTGATAAACTGGGGTTACATGGCGCCGTTCTTCACTAAACCATTGGTCACTAATTGCCCGAGTACAGGAAAATCGATCTCTCTTAAGCGACGATCTTGACGCTCAATCGTTTTCTTAAAGCACTTACGACGTTCCTGACCATCTTCAAACCATGCACGATACAGTCCCATTACAGTAGGCCGGTTTCGATTTACAGGGTTAGCAATCTCCCCAAAGGAAAAACCAGCTTCGCGCAAACCAATTATTCGACCACTATCTAATTCGCTATAATTCGAAATAATGTTAATTAACAATGAAAAAAGACAACAAATCGAACGATAAATGCAGATCAAAAAAGCTAGTCAAAAAATAATAATAACTGTCAAATGTGACGTTATTACATTACCACTTGATCTCAAAAGTTAATCAATTATTATTTAATGGTAACATATCTACCAAGTTTCAACAAAAATATCTTACTCCTTCTTGGTGTTGCAATTTCTATGTCACTCAGTACATATTTATAAAACGTAAACTGTAGATTTCGAATACAGATAGACATACACTACGCAATGCAGAAGAAGCTATATCAGCAAACACATGTTCCATAGTGTATACCATACCAAAGTATATTATTTAAAGCAGGAAAGACTTTGCCCAAAAGATAATTCCAGAAATGTACGAGTAAGAAAAAATAAAATTCCAGGAACCAGAATGTATCTCCTTGGCGGAAGTTCCACATACAGCACCTGCAATCTAAGCTTTTATTGCCAACACTATGAAACAATGGAATCTCTTAAAAAAGTTGTGATTTATGAGATAACTAGCTGTTAAGCCTGTCCCTGCCAGGTAGGAAGAAAAAGAAAATCTGCTTGGCAGAAAATAAGCAAAAAATTATTTTCCACGCCCCTTTTTCGTCTTAATTCTCCGCCCACAGGCCAAAAATCAAAAATCCGGCTACGTTAGTATTTGGTCTAGGCGTTTTACTATATGCATGCCGATTTTCAGCTTTCTAGCCCATCAGTGGGCTTCAAAAAGCTCTGGATAGACAAAAAAGGAGGAACACACAAGTAAGGAAATTATATTATGTACAGATGGTCTTAATATGGTTGCAGCTTTAGAACGTAATATCTTTCATCACCTGGCGTGCCTGCTTCATACCTTTCAGTTAGTTATAAAAGATGATTTACTGAAGAGTAAAGTTAAAGAAATACACCTATCCCCCGATTTACGCTGTACTTTATTTGCACGATTTCACTTTTACACGGTTTCTAAAATATGCGATTTAAAGAAAAACAAGATTTTTAAAAACATTTTTAATTCCGTTCGTTGGTAACATTAACGCTTATATTTCTAGTAATTTTTTAATTCAATCCTATTCTGAATTCCATTTATTCCAATTTAAAAATGGGGATTCCCCATTTTGTTTTTCGTAGTACACTAAGCTTTTAGCAGCAGATTTTTTAAAACTTTATATTTATTGGTTGTAGTAAACTATTTTCGAGAGCCAAAATTTAAAGGACTCTCTATAAACGACCTAACAACCTAATAAATTAGGTTCGTTAATGCTTACAAAATAAGCACAATTTGCGTATGCCGATAATCCTGTAGGAAATTTTGACTATGTCAATCGCAAAACGCAACTGCAGACTAATTAGTTTCGTTCTTGTTGGGATTCGTCAGTACAGTATGCGAGTGACACAGTAAAATTTCCAGGTGATACATCGATATCTCGTTGAGATGGATTTGGTCATAATTATGACCCCATCACAACGCTTAAGGCGATCATATAATGAAACCCGTTTATTGGATGGCCAATAAGAAGGCCTGGATTACTGCCACACTTTTCAACGAATGGTTTGAAAAGGGGTTATTTTTTAAAGCCCTTCTTTTAATTGATAATTCTTCAGGCCATCCTCAAGATGCACGCAAATGTGCAAGTTGTATTTTGTACCCAAGAATGAATTCTTTATTGATCCGATCGGACATTAGATCAAAGGATAATTTCGACCTTTAAGGCACTGTACATCAAGTGAACCTGGAGGTATATTTTAATAAAATAAATGAGTGAATCATGCACATTTTAGTTTGTTTTCGATATAAAAATCCCCGATTTTCTAGGAAACCTGTCTTCAGTGTAAATCGGAGAATAGGTGTAATTTCACTTTGCCGGAGTATTGTGGGTCATTACAAGTTCTCTTTAAAAACCACGACAGTCTTACGAGCTTCTTAAGCTAAACTCAATCTTAAACCTCATCATTTGCTGCAAGACGAACCTACAAGGTGGAAATCTCTACTTCGCCTGCTTACTCGTCTCATAGGACAGAAACAAACAATTTTATTGTCCGCTTCAGACTCAAATTTTCAGATAGATCTTAGTGCTCGACAGTGGACAATTAAGAAGTGATAGGAATCCTAGATGTCTTCGAGAGAGCTACATTTGTGGCCAATTCAAGTGACCATTCCAGAAAGAATTCCTTTAGTGAATAGCACGAACTTCAGGTTATACACAGAATCTTCAACGTGATTTGCATACATCTCTAAAAACTGCTATCAATTTGTTGAGACTGAAAAATTCTATGCTCTTGGTACTATATTGGATCCTCGATTCAAAGGAAACGTATTTTTGAGTAAAGAAAACCTTGAGCAAGTTAAACCAATACTGACCAATGAAATTTCGTATATCAATATACCAGCAGATGATAGTGATCTATAACCGCCAGAATAAGCTCAAAGAGATACCACAATATCGCCAACTGAACAACAAGGTTGACATAGAATGTGGAGTTACTATTCTCAATTGATGATACCATCTACCAGCAGTTCGGAAAGTTACAATTTATCTTCTGAAGAAAAAACAAATGCCTACCTAGCAGAAGCGTTGTCCCCACCAACTGCGGATATCTTTCAATGCTGGAAACACTACCAAAAAAATTAAAATTTAGGAAAATTCTCCCTAAAGTACCTAATCACGACATCATCAACAATTATCTCAGAAAGATTATTCAGTACATCAGGGATCCCAGTTGATCAAAAAGGAGTAGGCCCAGAGCGGATTCGAAAGTTTCTTCAAATAAAAATCGTCATTTTCCATTTTTGCTTAGTTTTGCATTAGTGCTTGAAGACAATTTAGTATACCATGTTTATCCACAATAACTCAAATAATCAACCACCCCTTCTAGAAAAAAATCTGGAAAAACTGTCACTCCATTTTTTTGTCAAATTATATAAAGAAAACTTGTATATAATTAAAATTTGAAGATAATTAAAATTTATAATTATACTTTATTTACTAAATTTCATTTGTTTCTTAATGAATAAATATATGTGTATTTGTAAATTTGTAATTTGGGGGTTCCACAACAGGGCAATTCATTAGGTATATATTTTTAAGGAAGTAAAAGTAAAAACTTTGTACTCTTTGTAACTCAATCCGGGGACATACGATATATGAAACGCTCGAGAGATCCGAGAACCTTTTAGAATTGGGATACGAATTTGAGAAAATTAAGGATTCGGCCCACCGCTACGCTTTAGGTTCCATGTCTCAAAATTTAAATGCATCGATCTTTCGTCTTTGGTTCTGTTTATCTGTGATTTGTTTCTTAACTGCAATCATATGCTCGATCTTCCCCACTTTTGTTTCCGACAATCCAATCATTTATTTCCTTGTTGATAACTCTTTCTATAAGTTTCTCTATCGTCCCATTTCAATTCTTTTCCGTTACTATTAGTTTTTGTAACGTCTTCTTGTTTGATTTCCTTTATCATTTTCTTCCTTTGCTCGTCTTCTGACAATTCTATTAATAACGATTTCCCTTTCCGTCAGATACGACTATATATACAGGATAAGTAAAAAGTCCCGGAACGGTCGATTATCTCCGTTGTTTATGTAGCAATTTTTTCAATAACTGGTGTGCTTATATAGCAAATATTAATGCATTTAATAATCGTAATGTTTTCTCTTTTCGACTTCCGGGTTAGCCGGAATTTACCTTAACTTTTTGTTTTTAAATGCAACACCCTGTATATTTTATTGTTATCGGACGCAGAATAAAAGACTACATAAGATGTGTTATAAACAAGGTTTTTGTTTTATTCTAAAAGTGATAAAAAAATTAAAATAAAAATACTTGTAACAAATTGCATCATCTTTGAAGAAACTAATAATTTTAATGAAGCCTACAGTAAATGTTCAAAATGTTCTCCATTTACAATTTGACAATAGCCCAGCCGATCGTTAAAATTCCATAAAGCATTTTGTATAACTTGTGGAGAAATTTGGCGCATCTCTTCTGTTATACGTTGTCTCAATCTTCTAGATTGGCTGGCCTGTTTCTGTAAACTCTGCATTTCAAATGTCTCCAAAGAAAAAGTCTAGTGGGGACAAGTCGGAAGAACGAGCAGGCCATTCAATAGGACCTCTTCGGCTAATCCATCTTATTGGAAATATTACATTCAGATAATTCCGGACACCTATGGCAAAATGTGGCGATGCTCCATCTTATTGAAACCAGATATTTTCAGGTGGTGTTAAAGGGTTATTTTCATTTGGAAATAAAAGTGCAACAGCGGATACAATTTCATTTCTTAACAGTCGCAGGCAACGTTCACCATTTGAAACCCCATTTATGAAAGATGGTCCAATTCTATCGTTGTCCAGAATACCTGCCCATACATTGAGTTTTGAGGATGTTGGGTATGTACTTCAGATATCCAATGCGGGTTATCTTTTGACCAAAATCGACAGTTGTGCCTATCTACTGTGCCATTACGACAAAATATGGCTTAATCTGAAAACACCACATCGTTTACAAAATTAGGATTGGCTACGATCATTTCCATGATAGTTTCGCAAAATTGAATTCCGCCGTCTGGATCATCTTCAGTCAATTCATGGACAAAATGAATTTTATAAGGTTTTAGCTTTTCTGACTTTAAAATGTACATCACAAACTTTTGACAAATGCTGTGATCTAACGCTAATTGATACGAGGATTTTCTTCAAGCTTGATAAAACGTTAAACTTAGTTTCTTCGTCAGTGGCTGATTTCGGTCGTCCTGTTCTTGGCAAATACTTAACATTATGACTTGTTTCACATCGTTTAACAGTCCTTCACACCATAAACTTAATAACTGATCGATTTGGATAAATATTATTAAATAAAATACGAACTTCGTCATATGTTCGTTGTCTATCACCATACCCGCGTATCATCAAAATCTCAATCCTTTCACCTTCACTAAGATTCATAGTCATATTTGCAGTCAGTTTTGATAAATTTAACACACGTTACTAAAGACTTGTCAAATATTTTGCCATAGCAACTAACATGTCAATGTTTTCAAAGATATTGCGATTTGCTACAAGTATTTTTTATTTTATTTTTATCACCTTTCGAATAAAACAAAAACCTTATTTATAACATTTCTTATGTAGTTTTTTTATTTTGCGTCCGATAACAATAAAATATACAGGGTGTTGCATTTAAAAACAGAAAGTTAAGCTAATTTCCGGCTAACTCGGAAGTTGAAAAGAGAAAACATTACGATTATTAAATGCATTAATATTTGCTATATTAGCACACCAATTATTAAAAAAATTGCTGCATAAACAACGGGGACAATCGACCGTTCCGGAACTTTTTACTTACCCTGTATATACATATACCAAACGAAATGTAACTATATACAGAGTGTGTATAAATTGACGAAAAAACTACACACTGTGACATCCTTCGTTCGGTTTTGAATCGAAAATCTTATTCTTAAAGTGTTGTATCATGCTACGTATGTTTTTAGGAAGCACTTGAAAGAAATACATACATTTGGCAACATTGCACTCGCATAATCTTCTTAATCTTTGAGATCGTTTAAATTTATAACACTTGTACTAGTGTTTCTTGAAAATTTTCGAAACTCCAGTCTTTGGCACACCTACACTCTGCGAAATTTCTCTAAAAGAAAACACATTTATCCACATTAACACAAGTTAAAACTAATTATTCCTTTTCTGCATTATTCTTATTGTACATCTTTGGTCTTGCTACAGCAAAACGACCCTGAACTCTTTAGATTCATATCTAATCGCAATATCGTTTTACGATCACGTAATCGCCCTTCTGCATATTGAGCTCTGTATGTTTCACGTGTAAGTTCTATGTTCTTTTATCACTTGATATTCGTACAAAATATCATATTTTTCAAAATTTTCCATTATAGGTTGAAGTAATGACAGTGAGAGGCACGTACGGTAACAAGGGATAAACGTGATATTTGTTTCAAAACATAATTTCATAGGTAACGTGATAAACAAAAACCAAAGTTATTCTGATAATTGTGCTAGTGATTTCTGCCCGTAAAAAGTATAAGCTCAGTTTTTAAAAATTTTGAAAAAGTTTCCATATCGTGTGCATTCAGAAAAAGGAACCAGAGACAACCGGTCAATCCTTTTGGCCCTTTTAAGAGTAAAAGAGCCAAAAAGATTGCCCGGTACCTATTTAAAATTTTGAGGTTAGGTTATATTACTGAAAATTTGCACAAACAAAATGGATTTTATTAACTGTCAATGAAAGTTCAATCAAAGTTCAAGCCGTACTTCTTCTTAAAACCCTTTTATTCCAAATATATTTTTGGAGTTATTTTTTTTTACTTATGTATCTTGTTAATTTTCTTCGTCGTTAATGAAACAAACTTTTTATTTCTTTTGGAAACCAGGACTACACTGCTTTATTTATAAGTTGTCCACGAAACGGAAACTTTCATTCACCTTGACTCCAGTTCATCGAGGTATATCGCTGTTATAGAAACCTGTATTGAACGTCGATGTATCCTCGGTTATTTATCCAGTAATTTTTATGAATTCTTGTAATGTAAAAGTGTTGTATCTATGTGCTGAATATTTACAATGCTTTTCTATCTTTTATTCGATGCTTCTTATAATAATTAATAATTTTATTTCTAGTTACATTTGTTTCTCCCATTAAACGTCTCTGGTTGGAGTTAAAATAAGAAGCTAACACCCATGGGGTAATAAAATGTTTAAAAGGTGGTGGGCGTGGTATCGAAAAGGTATAAATAGAACCCCAAAAAAACATATGACAATTGAGGACCATAACCCCAACATTAACTGCGAATTTTGATATCTTGAAATATAATAAATGATGAATTTTCTAGTGGTAATTAACCATTCGAGTATTACTATACTACATTATGTTCTGCAATACTTTTCAATTTTCTTTTGTTTTTACTATATTTATTTCATCTGTTAAGTTACTTCACGTCTTCTCTCAGCACTTTGCTATTATGGTATCTATTTCCATTCCCATTATTATCAAATTAATCCGCTTTACGTTTTCCTAGTTTTTCGATTCTTTCGATTGCTTCTCCTAGTTTCTTTTTTTTTGTCTTCATTTTTCTTTTGCACTTCTTTGATGACATTGAATCTTTCCTTGTGCTCTTTTCTAATGTACTTTAATTATTCCATTAATTAGTAGTTCTTTCATAATTCCATTAAACGATCTTCATTGTTGTATTTTTGTTTTCATGACGATCTTCCCGTTGCTTCTTCCAAATACCTCATCTTCCCTCTCTCTGTTTCTCTTTCTTGTCTTCTCCATATTGTAATCCGTCTCTCTTATATTTCCGAGCTATTTTTCAACTTGTCTTTACGAAATTCATTTCCAATAAGTGCCGTTTATTTACTATCTTTCTATTGTATATTTTCAAACCAGGATATTGTAGTATAGTAATACTCGAATTGTTAATTACCATTAGAAAATTCATCATTTATTATAATTCAAGATGTCAAATTCACACTTAATGTTGGGATTATGGTTTTCATTTGACATTTGGTGTAGTTTTGGGGTTCTATTTATACCTTTCGATACCACGCCCACCACCTTTTGAACATTTTATTACCCTACGAGTGTTATCTCCTTATTTTAACTCCAGCCAGGGACGTTTAATGGGAGAAACAAATGTCACTATAAAAAATAAAATAAAATTGTTAAATATTTTAAAAAGCGTATATTAATGGATATATAAAAAACATTGTTAACCCTACATAGATAAGGTACGTCTCACAGACGTACACCTTTTTAATTTTGTACTCTATCTCAGTCGTTTGTTATGAGAGAACGTTGTTATGTTCAGCGTGCTCGTTGTCAGTAGCTTGCTAGTGGTGGTTGTTTTCGTGCAGTAAGTTGTTTGTGTAATGTTTTGTGTAATTGTTTTTTTATTTTTCTTATAACTTATAGATAATATACCGAATTTTTAAAAAAATTTTTTTTTTTGTAATAATGTTATATACGCGTGGTTGGGATGATGAAGAAATTCAAGCTTTGGTCTAGAGTTTAGATGACTCAGTTTCATCTGGAACTGTAAGTGAATTAGAAAATGAAGTACTGGAAGATGATGTTCAAAGTGATGTAGAAGACGAAAGTGTACAAAATGACGAGGTCCATGAAAACTTACAGTCCATTTAACCTCCTACACTTTTCGGCCAAATAATAGAAACTGAAGAGGTCAATGAATCTATTCATGCTGCTGCGACTCTTGAGCGGATAATACAGTTCCGTCAAACTACTTTGAGAAGTAAAAGTAGGCACTGCTGGACTACTTCAAAGGGTCGAAATGCTGGTAAGACTTCGGTTACAAATATAGTTCGAACAGCAAGAGGACCAACTCGAAGGTGTAAATCACTGTACGATCCAGTTTTGTGTTTTGATGTTTTTTTACTGAAGAAATAGTTTCGGAGATTGTGCAGTGGACCAATGTTGAAATCTCTATTAACCGCCGAAATAATCAGACGACTGCAACATTTAGAGACACAAACTTCCATGAAATTCGTGAATTAATTGGAATTCTTACCTTAACCGCGGCTCTGGTGGATAATCACTTGACTACCGACGAGCTTTTTAATACTTTTTACTGTGGAGCGCGATATACGGCAACCATGGCCGTGGGAGATTTCACTTTCTTATTCGACACATAAGAATGGATGACAAAGCTTTGCGCTCTGGACTTCGGCCCAATGATACATTTGTTCCAATTAGGAAAGTATGGAACCTTTTATAAAACAATGTCAGGAAAATTACGTTCCAGGATCGCATACTACTATCGACGGACACCTGTAAGGATTCCGTGGCCGCTGTCCATTCAAAATGTATATCCCCAACAAGCCGAACAAATACGGAATCAAAATACCAATGATTTGCGATAGCACAACAAAATATATGCTAAATGCTATACCTTATCTGGTCAAAAGTACAAACACTTCTGGTATTCCATTAGGAGAATATTATGTTAAAGAATTATCGCGACCAATACAACTTGTCGAAATATTACCTGCGATAACTGGTTTACATCTATTCCCTTGGCAAAGAGTTTACTCAAGCAGCCATACAGTTTGACGCTTGTGGGAACAATAAGATCTAACAAACGGGAAATCCCAGAGGAAATAAAATATTCTCGAGCCCGTCGAGTTGGAACTACCACGTTTTGTTACGATGGTCCTTTGACATTGCTATTATATAAGCCTAAGCCATCTAAAATGGTATATTTACTTTCTTGTTGTAATGAAAAAGGCACCATTGATGACAAAACAGGAAAGCCAGGTATAATTTTATATTATAATCAACCAAAAGGCGGAGTCAATACATTCGACCAAATATGCTCCCTGATGTCATGTTCAAGGGAAACTTGCAAATGGCCAATGGCAATATTTTATGGAATGCTGAACATGACGTTTATAAACTCGTATATTATTTATGCGCACAATACAGTTTCTGCTAATCAAAAGCCATTAAGTCGCAAAGAATATATAAAGAAACTTTCCTCGTCTCTAACAACACCTTGGATGCAAATGAGGCTTGAAATTCCCACTTTGTCGAAATCATTGCGTGACAACATCCAATATTTAGTTCATAATACGGGCAAAAATTATCTCAATAATAGTGAAGATCAATCTGTTCCTAAAAAATATATTGTGGGTTTTGCCCTTCGAAAATTCAACGAATGTCGAAAATGGTATGTATCAAATGTCAAACACCTGGCATATAATGATACAATAATAAGGCTTCTTTGATCTAAAAACTTGTTTTATATATAAATACCAAAATGTATTTAAAAAAAAGATACTTTTTTAATTATTATACCCGTTCTTGAGTCCTCTGAAAAGGCCTTTTATTTTATGTTTGTATCTCCATTGAATTTTTCGTTATTTCTTTTTATTATTATTTATACTTACAATATGTTTATGTTATCATAGAGAAAACTTAATGAATAAATGATCTCAATAACATATGCCAATTGTTTATTTTTTAAGTCATTAAAAGGACTTTAGAAATCACACGTCTGTCAGACGTATCGTTATCTTTAATGTGCAAAAAAACGTTATCTTTCTAGGGTTAACCTACAGATACATACATACATACAACATTTTACATTACAAAAATTCATATAAATTTACTGAAAATAACCAAGGCTACATCGACATTCAATACAGGTTTCTATAACAGCGATATACCTCGATGAACTGGAGTCAAGGTGAATTAAAGTTTTCGTTTCGTGGACAATTTATAAATAAAGCAGTGTAGTCCTGGTTTCCAAAAGAAATAAAAAGTTTGTTTGGTTAACGACGAAGAAAATTGACAAGAAAAGGACAAAAAAATAAGTCCATAAATATATTTGGAATAAAATGGTTTTAAGAAGAAGTACCAGTGAATGAAAGAACTTAATCATACCAGAGAAGATAGAATCTAAGAAGGGGAAGAATCCATAGAAATTAAAGGTGCATCGAGAATAGAAGTGTAGAGAGGAGATATAAGAAGAACCATCATTGGAAGAGAAATTACACTCATATACACACACAACATTAGGTAATTATTTTGATTTTATGTTAAAGTATTTCTAAAAATTTATAAATTTGTTATGATTTATGCTTTTTATATCATTAATTAAGAGCTAGGCCGGTGCAATCTTCTTTAAGAATCTTAACTAAATTCTCAGTACAATATTCACTATTTTAACCGTATACCAACATTTATTTCAATTTCAACGATTCTGCTTGTCCATATTTGAAAAGCGAATTAAAAAAGGCGAGCTTTCCGTGTAATTAAGACTTATGCACTTTACCGCGTTCGTCGCAATATTCTTAAAATTCGTCCGTGTATTACATGATAATTCTCGGTAAACAAGTGTACTTAATCGCCGGATACACGCTGCGTTCACTCTCCTTGAAAGTAAAATTGAGTAACTTTACTAAATAACCGGGACAAAACGACGAACTAGCCGGAACTCAATCTTCGAAATGAAGTAGTTCCGGTACAATTTTTGTGAACCATACAAGAATTCCTGCAAGCACTGTAATCGGTGCGATTCATTCCAATCAGTCTACAATGGACTTGCTAGCAAATTTGAAATGTTACGATATTTAACCCTTTCATGCCCGAATTGTTGATTATGTTTGTACAATGTTACCTATAGGCAACTGTGGGCGTGTAGATACAGCATAAACAGCACTATTTACTTAAAAACTGTTCATTTTCGTAGTTATTCGTTAATTCTTAAGATCGGCGTTTTTTCCTTTGCCACTATAGAATAAAGTTAAGAATTTCTATACATTGTAACACTGTTGTACTGCTACTGTATTATTTAGATTTCAGAAACCGTCGCACTTAATAACATGTACCTATTTGTGAGCGCCTTTATTGTCAGCGAAAATATCGAGCACTTCACATAGGTTAATAAGAATCTTTCGTAGAACAGAATTGCACTCTTTGAAACTTAACGATGCACACAGAGAAAAAACAAGAAAAGACAAATAATTCAGTAGATATTTGACAAGAAAGACATACTTCCGTAACAAATATTAGACGTAAGTAAATCTTGAAATCCACTTTGTCGTTACGAAATCAGATAGAGAATCCGGTCGTCGATTGAAAAAACTGAAAAAGTGTGCTCTATGTCCCAATATAGTTCACTTTTGCGGCCTTAATTTATAAAAAAAAAGAAACTAAAAAGGAAATGAATATGAAATGAAATGTCGTCTATGACGAAAAATATAAAATGCGATCAAAGCATTAAAAAAGTTAAATACTTTACCGTTATAAAAGAATATCAACGTTATGAAAGTACTGTAAAGTTTATCACCAATATACGGGGTATTAAAACAGAGTAATAAAATCTAACGAATAGCAACAGTATTATAATCGGTAGATAAACGTGTGACGGAGACGAAAAGTACAGAAGTAATTTCGAATTCTTAACACCCCGTATATATTGTAAGAGTATAAATTGTTGTTAACAGACCTCAAAGTAATACAATCACAATAATCATATTTATGAAACGTTATACATGTGACTGCAATCACCTTAGCGAAGGTACTTTTTATTTATCCAAGAATAAAGCGTAAAAATGTTCAGCAGCAAGACATAATGTTCTGTTGCTTCCAATTTAATTTCGTAATACACGCATATACGCCTGCCGATATGAGCTATGGCTGTATGAACGATTGCATTTGCTCCTTCATTAAATTAAACTCGGCAGTAAAAAGCGCAGCATCGAATATCTCCAGCATAATTAAAATTTTTTCTGAATATTTTTTCTCGGCAAATGCAATCAAAGCAGTCAATTATATATGATAATCTACATATTATTTATACGAAATGTTAGTAAAAGGGCACCGCAAGATAAAAGAAAAGGAAATAATGTCCAAAAAATAATATGTAAATAATATATTATTATACTGTATAAAATTTAAAATTGTACTGTTAAAGAATCGTTACTACTAACAGAAGAAATCACTACTATGAGATTCAATTATATTATTATGAATAATTATAATGTACAGAGACAACCGAAAAATATAAATATACAATAACACCAAGCTTGTTTCTTTTTATTCACACCTCTGATAAGACAAACCGCTTTCAGCGGGCTGAGGATTTACACAGTCTTCCCTATAACCCCAGTACATACCATCGAAGACTTGGTAAGCTTCGGTTATATAAGCCTTTTCGGAATATAAGAAGCTCCGTTTCGGATGACATGATTTTCCCTAGCTATTCCTGGAACAGGAGTACTTACATTAATTGACTGGCTTATAATGTTTACCAGTCTCATATTGAGGCTCTGGCTGTTCGTGAACCCGCTGTATTTTGGAAGTTTGTTAATGGTAGGAAGGGAGGCACACGTATTCCAGGGTCCATAGTGCATGATAATGACGATATTACTACGCCTCAAGGAATTGTGGACGCCTTCGCGGATATTTTCTCCTCTGCGTTCCGTCCTGTATCGACGCTCACTCCTAATACATATAACGATAGTTATCCTATTTCCTTATATCCCGTTACATCTGGCGATGTACTACGAAGTATTCGCAAACTTAAACCGAATTTAACATCGGGCCATGACGGCCTTCCGGGTTTTTTCGTCAGGGATTGTGGCATTGTGTTTTCCGAACCGCTGGCAACTATTTTTAATTTGGCCATTGCATCGTTTACCTTTCCTGAGTTTTGGAAGGTTGGCAGGGTTATTCCCGTACACAAGAATGGTGATCGCTCGAATATCCATAACTATAGACCTATAAACATCCTGAGTAATTTTGCCAAACTGTTTGAATCCTTGATTTATCACCAAACTGCAACACTCACTAAACATCTTCAATCCACTCATCAGCATGGCTTTGTTCACGGACGATCCATCACAACCAATTTATCTATTATAACACAATTTATTAGTAGAGCTATTGATGATCGACGGCAAGTTGATGTGATTTATACAGATTTCACTAAAGCCTTTGATTCAATTGACCATTCATTACTTTTGTCTAAATTAGACACCTTTGGATTTTCCCCATCTTTGGTGAAACTTATATCCTCCTACTTGAGTCATCGTTCTTGTTATGTGTGTTTTAATGGCTTTCACTCGTTTCATTTTACTCCTACATCTGGTGTGCCTCAGGGTTCTAACCTAGGGCCTCTGCTATTTAATCTCTTCATTAATGATCTCTTAACCTTGTTGGACTGTGACGTTTTGGCTTATGCCGACGATTTAAAGATTTTTGTGGAGATTGGTAGTGATGCAGACTGTATCAAACTGCAGAACAATTTACAGTTGGTGTACGGATGGTGCAGTGATAATAAATTACTTTTAAATGTAAATAAATGTGCTGTGGTCACATATTCTAAGGCTTCCAACCCCATTATTTACAATTACCATGTTGACAGTCTAGACATTCCACGTAAAACACAAGTGAAAGACTTAGGAATCCTATTTGATAGTTCTTTACAATTCACTGACCACATTTACGCTATATGCTCTGCTGCCACGAAATCCTTGGGTTTTTTGATTCGCACCTGCCGGCAATTTAATAATCCGTCGACCTTGAAGGCTTTGTTTTGTGCCTTTGTTAGATCGAAACTAGACTTTTGTTCTGTTGTCTGGTACCCTTTTTATATATACCAACAGATGACACAGATGATTGAAAGGGTTCAAAAGCTCTTCCTCAAATACTTGAGTTACAGATGTGACGGCTATTATTCGCCTCGTGGCGTCGACTATAACTCTCTTCTTGATAGACATGGTTTTCAGTCATTGACGGCTCGAAGAGAGAAGGCTAGTTTAACTTTCCTGGTTAAACTAATTAACAACTATATCGACTCTCCAGCCCTGTTATCTCAAGTCAATTTCGCCGTGCCTACTCATAACACACGATCTTCAGATGCATTTTTGTACCTAGGGGCAGAACAAATATTTGGAAAAAGGCTCCATTGTGTCATATGATGAGCAATGGTAATAGACTCGATCTTGACCCGTTTGGATAATCTTATTGTTATTGTTTTTGTTAATATATAGACATATATATATAGTTATTGTTTCTGTAAAGGACTAATATTTTTGTTTTGATTTCTGTGTCGTATATGTATGTAATATTTTTCACATTGTTAACTTTTTACGTTGAGAGCATATGTAATAATTTTTTTCTCTTTATTTTGAATTATCCTATAAATTGGAATTTTTATTTTGTTGGATAATAAAGATTATTATTATTATTATTATTATTATTATTAATAAAAAAGGTTGTTTGAAGGGAAGATGTGCCCTGACAGTGTTAAGAGGTAACATCACTGTAATAGCCATGAAAAAAGCGTTTTTTAACAATTTCTTTTGGATGGAAGAAAAGGCATAACATATGAGGAAATTAGTAAGAATATATTTAAATATTAATCATTAAGCCATTCTTGCGAGGCGCTCTGCGGCACGCAGTGTAGCTGGTGCAAATTGGAATTCGTAATAAAGAAAACATCGATTTGTAACTCCTCTAATACACTAACAGAAGTTGGTAGAAAGTGTTTGTTTTTTTTTTTGACCTTGGCATCTAGGTCATTAGCCACGTCAATATAAATAACTACTCATAATAAACGAATAGGATAAACAGGGACGAGATCTTCACGTCAAGGGGTCCATCGTGAAAAGTGTTATGTTCAGTTAGAAGCATTTCCGTGTTTATAGTCCAGTCATTCTATACATTTGGAAATGAAAAATTCCGAGAAGGCCAATTTCTTATATGTCGTTGGAGGGTGTCAGGAGAGCTTAATTTTGAGTTTTCGACCGCGTGGACCCCAGGGTTCGTCCGCCATCTTGAAAAAGGAGTGAGTTTTTGTTTCTGCCATAATCCCTTCGAGATAGAGAATTGTTGTTTGGTACTTTCTTGTTTCCCTTTCGATGCGCTTCAATTTAAGTCCTATGGACTTTTCCCCTATTATTGTTAGTTTTCAGAGACAGAGGATACTCATATTCTCTTCCTTTTCGGTGGCTTGTGACGGGTTTCTTTGGCACCTCTTCCTCGTTTCTAAATCCTACAAATCGAGGCCCAAAATTCCCTACTCCACCAATTATCCCCAGGAATTCGTTCGCACATAGGCGCCAGCCGGCTCGTCGGCGAGGGAGGGGTTAAAAGGGAATAAATGATATGAGGGCGCCACCTACTTCACCCCTTCTAAGGGCTGCTTGGTAAGCAGGAAGCCAAATAAATAAAATTAAAGGGGCTAAAAAAAGGATTGATGGGCGGTCGTAAGGAGAACCTGGATACAATTAAAACAAACTCGTAGCGTCGATGAGTCTTTAATAGGAACGAAAACAAAATATGTGAATATGAAATTTTTAAGAAAAATAATATTAGGTCCAATAAAGTCCGATACCTCTGGCCAAAGGGGTCGTTTACATACAACCACAATAATAAGTAGTAAATAAATATCACTCTGCCTAAGTAACAAAAGAAATATTCGATTCGACTCTATAATTTGTGTGACGCTAAATAAAATTTTAAATATACATTTTCGATAAATATTCGACTCGACTCTAAACAAAATTTTAAATATGGAAAACGAAAGGTAAAAAGAACATAAAACGAAAGAAAACTTGGATAGGATGGAATTTCACACTTATCTATGCCGGCAATTCCAACGGCGGCTGTCGGCGACGGACGGCAACTGATGGAGTCGGTCAACGGTTCTCCTCTGTCCGAGCGTTAATATGATTGACTGGATACGTCCCGGACTACTGTAGAAGCCGGATTCAGAAAAGAAAAAGGAAACTCGTATCTCAGGCCCGATACAACATCAACCATGTACGAGGAAAATCCAGTACGAAACCAGAAGATAAATAGGAAAAAGAAAACCCCTAAGAAATGAAACTTGAAATATGATTAGGATGGAGAACATCGCTTGCCGTTCTTCGAACAGGGTTAATTTCAACCAAAATGGCGACGGGACCACCTGCTACGATAACTCCGAACACATCGGTTCTTCCGCCCCTTTCATCTCAATCTACGGTATCGACCAACAAAGGGGTGACGGAAACGAAGTACTTCCTCGAATATCCAACACAAGGTTGCAGTTCCTCAGAATTATACTTGAAGGAAATTTTACTTCTCGCACAACGTGATCACTCTACTACCGTCAACGATCTTCTCCCCGTCTCGAATAAAACGGAAACGGATATTAGTTCGGCATGGAGACCGCTATCAAAAAGAGTATTGAAAGGATATCGGCCGTAAGATGACTCTCCATGTCTCAAATAAGGAATCAATAAAATTTAAAACGATGTTTGATTATATCAAATCGATTGTAACGATCGACATTATTCGAAGAGGAAAGAAAGAATAAAAAAACGTAACAGGCTCGGGTTGTCCACACCCTTCGTCTTCAGGATCCTCTCGGAGACGTGGAGAATTTTCAACTACGTTTCTTTCAAAAGTGGTATCATCCTCATTGTCCGATTCACTATCGTTTAGGGCATCGACTCTGGCGGCGTTGTCGCATGTTTCTCCACTGAAATGTAGGCATATGATGGAACATGCGATGCCTGCTTTCCTGCATTCGCAGGCAGCTCCGCATTTCTATTTACATTTGAGCGATAGAGGCTTCAGGAGCTCAGTTGACTCGGGCTCGGTTGTGCTTATAATAGGTGCCAGCCCTTGTTGTATTCTCCGCCAGCCCCACTCCTCTGGATCTTTGTATAACCCGAGCCAACTTTGTACTTCATGGCTAAGTACGGAACACGTGTTGCCGTACTGGGCTTTTAGTGGGGGCTAGTAATGATAGATTGAATTTATTTCTCGTGGTACCGTAACGAATTTATCGATCCTCTTTTTGCCCCCGTATAAAGCGATGTGAAATCTTAGTCCCGTCGATGTCAAAATGTCTGGATCCACATTCTTCCTTTTGAACAGCTCCACCGATGACACCAGCTCCGCATGTTTCTCTAAAGTTTTTATAAATTTGCATTTCTCAATATTGAAAAACGACGACATCGTGTCGCAACCGTTGAAGGCGTGTAGGCAAAATATGTTATCCACGATGGTTTCACCGTGCTTTACACTAGTTGGGGAGTACAGAGCTCCGGGTGTGTTCCCTCTTGCCGGTTTGCCGAAGAAAACTTTTGTGTTTTGTTGCGCCTGTACGGCAAGTAAAACCAAAAGGTCGACGTTTTCACCTATGATTTCAACAGAGTCGTACCTCGGTGCTTGTTCTATTGCTGTGGTCACGATTAAAACGAAGGAACAATTCCATTTTCCCGTAAAGCCAAATTAAATATTGTACAGTCGATACTACTTCGTGCGAGAGTTGACTAAGAGCTTCGAGATTGGCGACTTCTATGGATTGTAAACCTGCAGACTTATGTTAAAATAAGACCGTATTGGGATTGTCTAGCAAGGGCAATAAGAGTGGGTGTTATATAACTGACCCTCTCCCATACCAATGAACGAGCGTAAATGCACAACAGCCAACTAAACGAATCATCTAAATATTTGTCTTTTTGTTGCAATAACTAAAAAAGTAACAATAATATGGAAAAGTCCATAGGACCTACAATAAAGAGCATTGAAAGAGAAACAAAAAAGTACCAAAGAAGAATTCTTTATCTCGTAGCGGTAAAGAGTTATAGGAAGGAGAAAATATTTATTTATGATATAATACATGTATGATTAAAATAAGCTTTGAACTCAATGAATAAATTAGTCGAAGTAGTATTACAAATTTGTTGTAATGTGATAAAATTTGTATCTTTCTCTAACAACTTTCCAACTGAAACGCCAACATTACATAAATCTAAGCATTTCAGCAAGGTCCTGGATCTCGTAAACTGGATTATCCTTTAAAAATTTCTGGCATGCAGAATGCACTGGAGTACATATTGCCCAATACATGTAACAGTCCCAAGTTGTTTTAAAAAGAGGTCTACATGACACCGTACTGGATTTATTCAATATGATTCTTACTGCTCTCTTCTGTAATACGAAAATTTTATTTGTATGTGCCGAACCTCCCACAATACAATGCCATAGTTCATCATGCTATAAAACAGGACATGGTACACCGTTAACAAGACATTCAGATCCACCACATTTCTCAATTGTCTTAGGACGTATATGCACAGACGCTTAGACAAACCCTCCATATGGGGCTCTCACGAGAGCTTTGAATCTAAAATCAGACCCAGGCACTTTACAAGCGTGTCATTTAGTTTTTCCAATATTTAAAGATAATTTATTATTATCAAAGTAAATTTCAGCTTGTGACTGTGACTCATAGATCTCTGTCTCATCGAACTGTGGCTCATACAGTTCGATGTACCCCTATTGGTCAATAAAAGCGTGGTGTCATCCGCGTATTTTATATATTTGTGTGATATTATCGTTCGTCATTAATATAAAAGTGGTCCTAGAATTGAGCCCTGCGGCACACCACAGGTAAGTTTTTGCTGCACAGAAATTTCGCCACGGATCTGAACGCACTGACTCCTGTCGATCAGAAAATGCTTGATCAAGGATAAAGTAGGCTCCCTAATATAATAATATATCAGTCCAATTTTGTTAGCAATATATCGTGTGAGGCACAGTCAAAAGCCTTAGTTAAATCAACGAACCTACCGGTCACCATATTTCCCTTTTCTAATTCGTCACTTATAAATATAAATAACTCAATCAAAGCTTTAACAGTGCTGTTACCCTTTGTAAACCCAAATTGTCCAGAATTTATTACATTAATTTTTTCTAGATACCTTTCTATTCTAATTTTAACCTTCCTATACTCACGCATACGGTCTGTGAGACCGATTTGTATAGTATAGTATACGTCTTTCATTTTGACGTGAGTATAGGAAGGTTAAGAGCAGCTTCCAACAACTTCGAAAGAACCGATAAAATAGATATTGGACGATAACTCGCAGCTCCCCCCTCCTCCCCGTTAAATATAGGAATAACCCTAGCTATTTTCAAATAGGAGCTTCCCCAAAAACAGCATTGGGCCTACATATCGTCAGCGCAGAGTTCCTATCTGTTAGTAAAGACTTTAGAATGTTCGTGATGTTTCTAAGTTGATTGTCACCAATCTCCAGAACCTTCCTAACTGCGCTATTTTTCTTTAGATCTTCTTTTTGTAGTTGTTGCACCTGCAGCTGTCGCATCTCTTGCTCCCGCTGTGCCCATACGTCACTAGAAGAAATCCAAAATTGTTTCACCTCCTGGTGAACCAGTTCGCGGCCCGACTCTCGCTCAATCCTCGTATGGGGTCGCACTGGTAGTTTCTGCAGTCGTCCATTTGTGTACAGCTCATCCTCAATTCCGCCCTCATTCACTCCATAGCAATCTACTTTGCTACTTTGATTCCTCGTTTGTGTGCATGCATCATGAAAATTTGAAAGTAATGCATGTCGAGACATGCTGGTCCCCTTATCTGTGGAATTTAAATTTCCTATAGTTTAAGTTTAACCCCCTAGTGTAGTGGCTGAGTGGTGAAAATCACGTTTCACAACGAGAAGGTCCGGGTTCGAAACCCGGCCGCGGCGGAGCGTAGTAGTTTAAAATCCTAAAATGGATCTGCTACCTCCAATATGCTGGGGAAAGTAAGAAAACTGCCACTAGGCGGGCCAGGAGCGGTACGGTATGCACATATGTATACGGCTCGGTGGCTTCGAACAAGCCCTGGGGCCTTTAAGGCCCGTTAGTGCTCATATATATATATATATATATATATATATATATAGTTCAAGTTTGTATATTTAGTACCCTTATTTGTTTATCACGTTTTTCTGTAATATCTTTACTTTTTGCAACTTTTCTATAATTTCCCTTAGATGATTACATTGCTTCCGATAGTAATCAAGTTGCTTTCCAAGATCGTCGATCTTATCAATATATTCATTTATACTAAAATTGGCAGATACTAGTTTATTTCTTAAATCTGTTAAGACGTCGTTGTCCTCGTTATTATCATTTCCATTTTCGTAAACTATCGATATGTAGCTTGCGCTAGTTGCGTGCGTGTTTGATTCATCCAAGTCACTAAGAAAACTCTTTTGTGATCGGGTGCACATTCTGCTATTCATATTAATAGGTAACATTAATATGTTCTATTCTTGTAAGTCTATTATTAATCCAATAAATAAATTCAATAAACAAATTCCCGATAAGTACAGATGTTAATCCGGTCAGAGCAGAAAAACCAGCAGAATGAAGTCTCCATTGTGTTTCTTCCAACATAGGAAAAAAACCACAAAGATAAGCCCTTACTTGTAAAATAAACAACAAATCCTTTATAACTTTTATACAGAAGCAAGATACAGGAAATCGAAAACAGAATTGGATTCGTCAATACTTATACCGCACAATTATGTAAACTTTACACCAAAAACTTGTTTTTATACCGACGAAAAACTCAGTTAAACACAGGTACAGTTAAACATGATGTTTAACGCCCGATACATTCGACTTGTGTGTAACACGTCCACTATTTGCAGTGACTTCACTAACGACAACGCCCTATTTTGTAATTATTCCAGTGCGTGATGTAAGCATTTACAGTAGCTATGAATAGTTTGTAAATCTGTTTCAACAGAAGTATCTTCAAATTTTAACTGGTCCTCCTTAATAGCGGCAGCTTCGACAGGATTGAATAGAAAGAATAACAGCGTTTATTTTTTAGAAATGTTCAGCATAATAAAAAGCTGCCTGCAACCAGGTTCCTCAACCTATGAGAATCGGTTGTGGTGGTTCACGAATACTGAGACACTGTGCGTGATATGTTAGAAGACGTTTTGGAGATTTGAGAAACACTTTTCTTGTGCTTGATATTAATGGATCTACCTCGGGATAACATTGGCTAATAGTATGTGCCACAAGATGTAAAATATGCACTTTACGGCCTACCGCACACATTGTCGCTGCACCATCACTCGTAAACATCAACATTGGACGTGTCGAGTCTGAAAAGTTTTTTAACGTAGCAAGTATCACAGTTGTAATTGCTGCACTAGTACACCCTTGTAATCTTTTGGTAGCCAGTAACAGTAGAAATGCCGATTTACGTTGATCCAGTACACGAACCATAACATGTAAATTTTTTTAAATATCTGTTGTCTCGTCAACACACAACCAAAGCAACTGATTTTTTTAATGTTGTTAATTACAGGAGGGTGGGATTGATTGATAATTGATTGAGCGGCTAGCTTGACACCTCCCTTACGTAATAACATTAATAAGATTTTGGTGAAGGTGAACGTGGAGAGGTGCAGAAGGGTTAAAAAATAAAACACTTATTTATTTGCTTGGTAAATAAAACGACCACTGTCCTTTGAGAACGTATATTAATTGTATTAATTAGATCGTTAAATAATTAAAGCAAAAAAACGATAATCAAATGCGGTTTAAATTTGGAAAATGCTTAGTCGTACGTTTGTGTGTGAATTGGTGAATGAGTGGTGTTGAGTAATAATATAAACGATAAATTAGGTAAATTAGAACGATAGGGCTAACTTACGGCGTGGTACCCGAGTTCGAAGAATGGCGGAGACGGGGGCTCCGATGGTAGTCGTGTGACACACGACGTGTGTGTGTGTGTGTGAGTACTTACTTAGAGGCACTAAGTGAAGCGTTGAGTGTGTGGGTGTCAGCAAGTGACTAAAGAAAAATTCGCGCGATTTGTATTTAAATGTCGCTGAAGGGTGTGAGGGGTTACTAACGGTAAACGAAGAAATTAGAAAGTTGGGGTGGTCATTTTACGAAGAATATGCAGGCCTTTTTTACCTACTAAGGGACCGACGGTCAGAAAACAAGGTCACGAACGTATACCCGCAAACACAAAATTGCAAAAATAATTTTAAATAACTTTCCTTCAACTGAACGGAACACAGATATTGGCTAAAATATTAAGAAAAAAATAATTTAATCACGTATTAGTTAACGAAGTGTAACAATGTTTTATATCATTTTATTTTCCACCTCTTTACTTACAAATAAAATATGGTTACGTGCTGTTACCGTAATTGGCTACTTCCAACTCCGATTTGTATATTTTAAGTAGCAAATTACATATTATCATGACAAGTAAAACGAAAATAAAGTCATTTCTATTTGACACGCCGTTTTCTCTATTTCTGTGTTTTCCACTATTTATATCAGGTATGGGCAACCTCCGGCCCGCGGGCCACATGCGGCCCTCGAGTAAGATTTGTCCGGCCCGCAACTGAATTCTTTCGTTGCATATTAGCGCGGCCCGTCTAAACTTAATTCATAATGAATCATAAGGATACTACAAAAATGTATATAAATGTATAAGATTACTCGCAGCATAAAACTTCTACAAAACAAGGTTGCCCATGCCTGATTTATATGATTCCTACATTCGTTCTTGTGCCAGCACATCAAAGTTTTTTCGCACACTTTGCAAACTATTTTTGCACCGTCGTACAACAAATTTTGAAACTCCTAGATAAAGTTTTTCACTTCAGCAGCAAAGAATATTGTTTAGCCTTGCGCACGCTGGACATTTTTAGTTTAAAATTTTCTTGAAGAACTAATTTTCCGCTCCGCTGATTTACTTCATACGCAGACGCCGTCCTAGTGACTATGAACGGGTACGAATTTGAACTGCTTTGTCGCAGGACAGATGTTTACGCATCGCATCCGACATGCGCGCGCCGAGTTCCCTTGGCTGCTCCAGCTGTTACGGCTATGCTAGGACAACACGATTATCTTACTTTATTCATCACAATATCCCTTTCAGCTTCATTTTCACATGTAGAAACAGTGCAAAGTTGCTGGGAGCAAGGTCTGGACTATAAGGAGGGTGCGGAGTAAGTTAGGGACGAGACACATTCGATTTTCGCAAAAAACTTATAGCACCGTAAAGGTGACCTAAAGGCTGATAAATTATCTAAATAAAAGTTTTGTGAGAAATGCTCCCCAGTCACAATTTAAGATAACAGACTTACTTTGAAGTTTACGTTACGTTCAAATTAAGTTTTGTTATGTATTTAATCGCATAAGTAATAATACAATTTATAATACATTTATAATAACTTTTATCCTTTTTCTACAAACATACGTTCAAATATTAATATAATTTTCAGTAATTTTTTATTTCGCTCAAGAAGTTTCAGTCATGCAGTGTTGTTATCATGATGGAGGAACAAGGTGTTCATTCTTGAATTTGGTCGTAGGTTCTTAATAGATTCGATGATTTTAGGCGGGCACTGTTCAGTGTACCACTTAGCTGTAACTGTCTTCTGTGTATCCAGAACGACATGCTCCACAATTCCACTCGATCTGGAAAATACAGCAATCATTTTCTTCTTTACTAATCGGGATTTTCTGACAGCTCATCATCAAAAACCCAAACTTTGTTTTTAGTCTTGGTCGGCACATTGTAATAGTATGGCCATGTCTGGTCAGCTGTCACGATATTGTTCACATACAGAGATTGTCCCTTGTCAAACATTTTCAGCGTTTCGCGGCATACGTCACACGTCGTATCATCTGCTCTTCAGTCTGAATATGCGCCACCCAAAGACAACAAAGTTTCTTCACGTGCGAATGATCGTGCATAATCAAACGAATTACTGGTGCATTTAAACCTGAAGAACTCTCAATTTTCTAGTAAGTCACTCGTCTGTTTTCGTCAAGCATTTTCCTCACAGCAGCAATGTTCTCCTCCATAACTGACGTTCGTAACCTTCCAGCCCTCTCAGCGTCCTCCAGAGTGAAATTTCCCCTTCTGAATTCTCTGCACCACCTGATTATAGCCGTACGATGTGGCCAAACATCACCTAGTGCAAGAGTCATTTCTTCTAAACACTGATCTACGTTTACACCACGTGCAAAGTTATACCGCAAAACTGTCCGTTTCTCATTTCGTGACCACAATGCCATAGCAAGCAGTTTACCATATAACTGCTAATGAAAAACTGACCCCACTGACTTGGTCCAGAGGTTACTGTGCAAGTATGAACATGTCTCAGTATGCACCAACAACAATACATGGTTGTGTGATATTGCAAAACTTTCCTAGTATCCTTCGTATATATATACGTCAGGTAGAAAAATAAAGATCGACACATGGATGACCGGGAACGTATTAGGCGTCAAATTTGTTACATTATATGTGAAGACTAGAGATTGGTTGGTTGTCTAGTCTTTCGGGTAACGCCTACTCCTTACTTCGAAAATTTTAGACGCCTAATGCGTTCCCGGCTACGTGCATGTCCTGTTCAGTCAAATATGCGACCTTGAACCTCAGTAGTAATACTTCCCCAAGCCGAGTGGTGGATCTGTATATAGCATAACGATGATATCGCGCCTGCGCTAGGAAATACCAGATTAGTTGTTTCTGGTTGTTTGTAGTGTCGAAATCAGGTCGACATGACTGTTTACTATACAGTTTATGGCCGTATTGATAGTACAGATAGCAATCACAGAAACAACTAACAAAGTATTGTAAATAATGCTTCTTTATTCTTTATTATATAATATTTTCGCAAGCACTAAACTTTATTGTAAAGTAAGATTTATTTTGACAACATGACTTTGTTCGTAATGTATCACTGTTATTTTGATATGTATTGTAAAAATTTATATTGCTGGGCATTTTCGAATCACATATCACAATACATTCAAATTTGCATGTTAAATATAATTTCTAATTACTTCTAAATCCTAAACAAAAATATACTATAACGAAGTCTGGAATCCTTTGGTTTGTTGCAATGGTTAGTTATTCCCCAAGCTGCTAGTTGAACGTTCATCTTTTAATACATTAAGTGGGCACGTGTCGATCTCCATTTTTCCTATATGTATCTATAAAAACTTGTCACAAATTTTATGAATCTACTTTAGATATACAGGTAACGTTACTACTATATGTAAATAATTTTATGTACCGATATCAATTACTTGCAATTCCATTGGATTGGGAAGATATGCTACTAATGCAGCGGCACTATTACCTACAAATGAATCTTATTACCATTTCAAGAGATAAAAAGTCTTCCATGGTATCACAAACTTGTTAAATATTTCAATCATTAGACGTGTTCACAGCTGTTTCAGTCAAGTGAGTACGACGTGCGGAATTTTTTAATGCCGAAAGCGACCATTCTATATCTAGTGATGTTATATTTGCATATTTAAAGTAATCTTTGAAAAACTTAATACATCTTCATACACACCTTCACAAATTTGTCTTAATATAAGAAAATCGGAGTTTTAAAAGACTTTCAAATTTTCGTATTACACACCAATTCTTTTTCGCGTTTTACAGCGCATAACTATGCCTGAACATGATTCATAATTTCAACAGAATCCACTAACCACATCGAAACATTTTGTAAGTACAATAAAACTTCGTTATAACGCTCCCGTTTATAACGATTTCCCGGTTATAACGCTTTTTTCCTTGGTCCCGGTCCCAGCGACTAATTTTCTGTAGAACTTTTATTCGTTATAACGCTTCCATTCCCCGCTTATAACACCCCATTGAAGGATATTTTTTAGTGTACATACATACTTCAATTATTCATTTTTTAACTTTATTTTGCAAACACTAGAAAGGGATATCATTAAATTAAAGTTTAAAAAGCAGACGGAAATGGTCAACATATTTCTGGGAAGTGAACATCATTACGATTTCTATGAAATATTAGTATCAACAAATCCCACCAAGAAGTTCCGCGAATCTTGGCTAGACAATTTTCCGAGAATCTGACTTATTCATTTGTTGTGTAATCAAGGTTTCCTTTCAGTCTATTACTTTTTACGCGGCTGGCAACATGTCGCGAAAATCGTTTTCGTTAAAAGAAAAAAGTGATCTTATAAAAGACTTTGATAAATCCAATTGAAATCAAAAAGATTTTGCCGCGTCAAAAACATCAATGCTTCAACTTTAAGTACAATTTTAAAGAAGCGGAGTGAATTTGTTTCGGTGCATGAGGGAACCAGTCGTAAAAAAATACGATCCGCGAAATATGAAGAGCTAGAAACGATTCTGTAAAGTTGGTTCGTCCAGGCCAGGAGCTCCAATATCCCGGTAAGTGGCCCAATTTTACAAGAAAAGGCCCTCCAAGTGGTCGACGGTCTTGGAATAACAGACTTTACCGCTTCAACTAGATGGCTCGATAGATTTAAAAACAGACATTCTATGGTGTACAAACAAATTTGTGGTAAGTCAAATACAGTAGATCCTGATGTAACATTCGACTGGAAAAGTCAAATGTCGACCCTCACCTCTGCCTACAATCCCTCAGAAATTTATAATGCGGATGAATTCGGGTTGGTTTTTAAAGTCATGCCTGATAAATCTTTAGTTTTAAAAATGAAAATGCCACGGAGGAAAATTAAGCAAAGAACGCCTAACGGTCCTCGTATGCACGAATTCTACAGGCACAGACAAAAAAAAACCGCTCGTAATTGGAAAATACGCTAAGCCATGTTGCTTTAAGAATGTGAAAACCTTTCCCTGCATTTATTCTTCTCAATCTCGTGCATAGATGACTGGAGATAGATTTGTGCAATGGCTTAATGAATGGGACATCGATTTGAAAGACCGAAAAGCACTTTTGCTTGTCGACAATTGCGCTGCGCGTCTGAAACAGATAAATCTCAAAAACATCAATTTGATTTTCCTACCACCTCAAGTGAGCTTGAACCACTTGATCAAGGCATCATAAAAGTTCTGAAACAAGGTTACAGGAAAAGGATGGTCCAACAATATCTACATGAAGATTTATCAGAAATAATTACGCCAAAAATAAAAGACGTTTTGGAGGCCTTGAAAACAATCAGAGCATTTTTTCTTGTTCGGAGGTAGAAGAGGAAACCTTAAAAAATATCAATTAGTTAGAAAATACAGTTTAGAAAAAAACAAGTGTCACTACAAAAAAACAAATAATTTTTTAAATAAAATTTGTAGGAATGTATACATAGTTTGTTTTATATTTCTTTTTTAACGTACAAGTTTTATATAATATGGATTTTGTTAATTTTTACTTTATTTAAAAGAAGTAATATATAAGGAGTAGTACATATATAGTACTAGTATTTATTGAAGTTCGACCTTCCGGCCTTCAATTGGTAGTGTACGTAGTCGTTTTTAAGATTTCCCGGTAATGGCGCTTTCCCGGTTATAACGCTCTTTTTCTAGGGCCCTAGGAGAGCGTTATAACGAAGTTGGGTACGTTTCTGAGACCTTAGAAACACTACCTTTGTACTAGGAATTAATGTATTTACTAGTGGATAACATGTAGGAATCGTTTGTGCTACAAGATTTAGAGCACGGATTTTATACGTTACATGCAAGAAGTTACCACTGTGCTCTGTAAAAGATCGGCCCAAAGAAGGCATGTTTTCGGTGTCGTCAGTCATAAACATTTGCTTAGTTGAAACTTCAAATTTGTTGAACGGGTTCACTCCCACCTTAAAAATTTCATCGCCAGTACAATTTAGAACTCTTTTGGAAGCAAGATAGATGGAAAATGACGGTTGATGTGGGTCCATTGTGCATACCATTATATTAACCACAGAATGTCTTTTACAGTCTGTTGTTTCATCCATACACAACCACAGTTTTTTATCCTTTTCACTCCATTTTCAATATGTTTACGAGCAAATGGCACTAAATTTCATACCGATGTCCGACTAGATAGTTTACAGTCCGCATATTTATTCCAGAAGGAGACAAATTGCTTCTTTGTCTAGTAAACGAAACGATTGATTACATAAAATAAGAGTAACATATAAATCAAATTTAAATTTTTCTTGGTCCCGTATGCCACTTTTTGCAGAGGAGTGCTGCTTGCTTTTGGTCTAATGTTAACAATGGTTTCTGGACTAACACATTAGAGGGATATTACAAACCAGACATTTAGCAGAATTTTAGCACCATCATAAATTAAATCGGGCATGTTCAGTATAAAGGTTTTAAATGTGTCTGCCATTGGTCGTTTTCGCGACGACGAAATAAGTTACGACAGCCTACATATACACAGAACTACTCGCATAGAGCATCGAGTTAGTACTGACCCTGTGAACGCGTGAAATAAATAATCCCCAACTCGCCATCCTCTTATCTATTACACTGTTACCGCTGTTTACTCATACCAATTATACCTCGACTTGATCTAAACTCCGTAAAAATTTAAAACATAAATAAAAAGGACACAACTAGGTTTCGTACAAAATAAGTTATTTATTTAAAAAAATTGTTCGCAATAAATTTATGTCTGCGCTTAGTTTGGTACAGCAGATAAATGCGAAAATATTTTAGAAAATCCTTTACAGCATATTAATCAGTCGGTTGTTTATAAGCTCTGTGTATTTGCAATAAGTTGTTCTGCTCTGCAGTTATTTTATTATTTACATTATCATAGTCACTTATTTTGTAATTCAATATTCAGTAAAATTCGCGATAATTCATTGTTTAGAACCACCGATATTGGGAATATCAGTGGTACTAAAATAAATAATATTAGTATATATAATTGTCGTAATAATTATAAAGCCTATCGTGATAAGGTTCATAAATATACATCCGAAAATATACAAGCAATCTTCTGACTATATACAAGAAGGAAGACGTTTAAGAAATATAATAAATACATCGATATATCGAGTGTTAGGCCATTATTTCCCTGGAAATAAAAAATAAATCATTTCTCCGCTTTATCAGAAAATTCATGAAC
This sequence comes from Chrysina gloriosa, assembly GCA_038088585.1. Classification (NCBI taxonomy): domain Eukaryota; kingdom Metazoa; phylum Arthropoda; class Insecta; order Coleoptera; family Scarabaeidae; genus Chrysina; species Chrysina gloriosa. The sequence continues at coordinate 11,325,931 of CM076095.1, forward strand.
ATTCTTACCCTCGAAGTTCTCTGCCAGCTATGACGTTTGTTCGAGACCGTGATCGAACTAATTGAGCTCTTCTTTCAGCTTAAACAAAACAGAAAAAATAGGTCAGAAACAGCATTAACATTGTAATTTGCACCATGTTTTGTTTAATGGTCAGATTGTGTATGTAAGCTAGACATAAATATGGCGATAAGCTGTAGTGGAAACAACGGGTAAAGTCAAAATCGCTAATGCGCATGTTTCGATACATTAAAAGCGATTTAAGCGTACGAGCGTGTTGATCACCATGCGCAATAGTAGTTTTGGCTTTCGTCGCTGTTTCCAATCGATATAATCTGTTAAATAAGAAGAATATTAATTTTATTTCGATGATACGTGTTTCACTAGCAACGATCCAATCACCTTCAAACCATATCTCTCCGAATGAACAACGATGTCTTGTTCATGAAAATTTAACTTCCCCCTCTACTACTTAGGGGCGTGCAAATATCTACTTTCTAGGATGAAAAATTATTCCACGTCATCGCGAATCCCGTTAAAGCGATCATTGTTGACGATGTTGATGGTGCATATTTCTTTCCCGAACAATTTTTTCCTTTGTACTAAAAATTCTAAAACTCCAAATGACAAATATTACAGCGTATAAGTGTCGCAACGTTGCCATGTTACTCTACGCTAATAAATCTATCACGATCGAACGACCGAGGGTACCATCATCATTATTTAGGAGGTTCCTACATGGCAATTTCTGTGAGTTCCTCTAAGTTCAATGACGTCAGTAGTAAGTGAAAAGATTAAGAAAAGTAGGTAAACTGATTATGGTATCATGCGGACTATGTATATAACAATAACTACGGATACAATGCCTACTAAAAACATGCAATACCCATGATATCTTTCGCATTATTTTTCTTAGTAAAAGTCAAAGCGGGTCATATTTCCTTTTTAAAGTTTAATTTCTAAAAGCGAACTAATCCCAAATATTTCTTATTTAACAGACTACTATAAAAATGCGCCATTAACTAGCATGCATAAATTAAAATATTTTGTGTCTTGTTTGTATACATTTGACTTCGAATACAACCGTAATGCGTCTCGTCACCGCCGTCAACCGCCGACTTGAAGCTCTTCTGTATACAAACTTCAAACCCTGGTACAAATATACCTTTTGTCCAAAAAGAAACCAAATTTTTCGAAAATTAAGAAAACCAAAAGCACCATGTATTTCTCTCAACAGAAGTCCAAGCAATTGATACGTATATAACGTAGGTAGAGCAGAAACCACGGATACAGTGTTAGGTTCCAAGAATTAAACTGATATTAATAACAATTTAAAGCTATGAAATGACGACACTAATGTATTTGTATACTATACACTTTTCTTCTTCATTTGTAGCATGACAAGGAACGAAGTCAGGTGCGTATGCTAATGATCGGCCCACAAGAACCAAGAAAGAATGGGCATTCTTTGTACATCAATAATAATATAATAAGATTAAACAATCCTGTTATTCACCTTACCATATACTTTAGGGTAGAAAGGTTCTGATTATATATATTAAATCAGATTATCATGATACCCTGATTTAGTTTCATAGTTTCTAATAAATCAAGTTACGTATTATGTATCAATGTCATTACTTATGAGTAAAACTAATTTTACCTCGTGAAGTTTCTTATAATTTTGCAATTCGTAAATTTCAACAGAATTTTCCTAATATTCACGTAAACGTAAAGACTTTACGAAATTTGGTACAAAAATGTTGCTACAATAGTGGCTCTAGATTCTGTACAAACAAATCCAACATTATCCTTACAAAAACGGTCTACACAGTTAAACGTTAGCAAAACAAAAACCTTATAAACCGATTTTTGTACATGAATTAAGAAGTGGTGTTGATGCTCTGCATATAGATGCTTATGGATAGGAGACAAGCACACAAAAATCGATTTTTTTATGTAATTTTTTTGATATATGATTTTCAACAAGATGGATGGCCTGTATATTCAACGATGTAGGTCAGAAATTATTTGCATATTTAAGTCCATTGAACTTCTTCTTGTGGGAATATGTTAAACAGCATGTTTATAATAATAATTTGGATAACAATATCAATATTTTAAAACACAAAATTACTGAAACGATAAATTCTGACGATATAATTTACGTTTTCGAAGAATTTGTATATAGAACAGAAAAGTATATAGATATAGATTGAAGGATACCACGTTGAATCAAATAAAATATTGTTGTTTAACTCACAAGAGTTTTTCTTGTTTTATTTGTGAGCTGCTAAAAATATTTTTGTCCTCTTGTTCAGCCTATCTGAGGACAGACTATATATAGGATGTAAATTAAGTGATGACTTTAATTTCAGGGAGTGAATCCTTGTCATATTTTATGAGAAAAGTTCATATGAACATGTGTCAAGTTAGGACAGGTCAGGACAAGGTCAAGTTCTTCTTCGTTTGGTCTAGCGTACAAACACTATCATATCTTATGAAGTAAATATGAAGAACGCCTAACTCTCTCAAAACCATTTCATTTATGCGTTTGCACAGTAATGCTGACGAAGCCTGTCACATTTATCAAGAACGATATCCAAAAGACAGATTTCAAAGTGCAAGGTATAACTATTTATTTCTTTCTCGAAAACTAAGTGAGATACTCGGGAGACAATAAAGTTTCTTAATTGTTTATTCCGAGAAAAATACCAAACACAACAACAACAACAAAACAGTGAGGTACAATAATTTTTGCAATAAAAATCAATCACGTAACTTTCTGCGACGCCAGTGGAATTATTTTAAATCTAATTACATCAAAAGAAGCCCCTTGTAATTGCTAAGAAACACACCAAGTTTCATCGAAATCGTCGAAAAGACTTTTGAGTAATAAATTAAAAAAAGAAAAGATTTTTTATTAAAACTTTGACACCCTGTTTCTCGAAAACAAAGCACGTTAGGACACGTGTTTATATGAACTTTTTCTGATAAAACATGACAACGAATCACCCCCGAAATCACTTAATTTACACCTTATATACCATATACATAATTGTCTCCGCATTGACTTCAGTATAGGTATGATTGATCAAATATTTTTGAATTTAGTTTTAACATTTTGGGGCCGCCTTGACAATTTAAAAAAAAAAAAACATAAAATAAATGTTATTGAGAATATTATATTGAGAATTAAAAACAGGTATTCTGTATAATTTATCAAAAAGTTAATGCAATCCTCTTCAGTACACTGAGGATGCCCTTAATCTGAGGGCGAAAATTCTGTAGAAGCAATAAAAAGATATTAACAAAATTTAGGTCTTTTCACCTTGACCTCCCCGAGAGTCTAATATATTGTAACTCCTGAAGTTTTGCAAGTTACGTAGTACTCATTACTTCTTCCTGACTTAAAATATTTTATTAGAAACTTACATTATTACTATTACAATTTTTTTAAACTACCATTCTGTGTAAGTTTTCCCAAAAGAAAACTAATGTACGTTCCTAAAAATGTATTTTATTCAAAAAAAAAAAAAAAGAAAAGAAACTTACATAACTAATTTTTTACAACTTATACAGAATACTTGTTTTTCTGTAGTTACAGTGCAAGAATACGAAAGAAATACTGATTTAGTCAAAGTGATCGAATATTTGTGAAATTTTGCATAAGGTCATAATTTCATATTTTGAACAACTTTTTCAATAACATTTTACTGTATCATTGAACGAAATGGCACTTTACTTCAACAGAAAATGTTTTTCTCAATTGTCATGACGGTCCTGGCTTTAAAAAGTAAAAATGTGCTTGAAATTCTTTTCAGACCAAGCAGGACGATGTCACAACACATTAAAACGAAATTCTTGTTTTTGTTGTCAATTACATTTGTAGTGAAGTCAATCCAGCGACAGACTGTATTATATCGATAATTCTATTTTTTACTTTTCAAGTTCTTTACTTGTAGATCTGGTAATTCATTATTGAGGGAAAGTGTACCAAATGAAATAAATTATCGGAATAATTACAACTCGCCTCTGTTTTAGTTTCTATCAAAAATTCGGTTTCCTTCTGGACAGATAATATAATAAATAAATACGATAAAATATTAATAAAAGCTGTCAGTTATTGTATTACTTTTGCAGTAAGATATTGTATGTATACACTGTCTTTCCTTTTTAATATTGTTTTGATGGGTTAACAAGCAATAAAGTAATTATACTAAAATTAACACTGAACCTTTACATAGATGCTTTGCTTTCTCTAGAAATTATCCGAGCAACAATGACAACTAGCTTACCATATAGATTTTCCAGTAAGCAGTCTTTTAGAATTAAAAAAGTTATGATTAAAAATGATTTTCTGAAATAATACATAATCTGTTAGAGAACAATTAGTTGGCAATTATGTTTGTATTGACAGAAATAACATATTTATAATTTATGCGGCAGTGTTAAATATCTATGTATTTCCGTCAAAAATAATTTAATAATTTAAAATAATTCTAAACAAACTTACCACCAGCTGGTCTAACATTCCTTTTCCTTTTTTGTTCTCGACTGAAAGCACTGCCTGTTTGCAGTGCTTGTAATAAGCTAAAAGACGCAATCACAATGAGAACGGGACATCGCAAGATAGAAAAACGCTTAACTTACCTGTCCATAACACCTTCTTGTGTTTGTTCGGGATTCATGTCAATAATGGCTCTCTTCCTAACTTCTCTTTCTTGCTTCTCCTTCTCAGCTTTCTCCCTAGCCAATTTAGCTTTCCTATTCTTTTCTTCAAGCTCCCTTTCTTTCTCATTATCTTTCTTAGCTTGCTAGAATTGAATTAAATAAAATAGTACACACATATCTTTCGGAATTAGATTGAAACATTACAATGAAGTTATCCTTGAACGTTTTCAAATCTGTGAAGAATTCCTCCAGAGTGTACTTTTGTTTATCGAATACAAAATATTCGGCCAGATCTTCATACAGCGTATCCATCTTTTAAACATTTTTTGCATTACATCACACTGATCTCTGGCTTCCTTGGCAAAAGCTTCCATAACCTCCATGAATTTATCTTCTTCATTTTGAGCAACTCGGTTATTCGTGATATCTGTTTGTAAATTTTTTATGCTGCTGTCCATCTGACGAAGAGTTTTTGTATCGTATCTAATGACACTCTGCTGGCTCTGTAAGTATCAAAAATACGGTAGAAAAAATTGCTAAGAGCAACGTACAACTTACTGATCGATATGCGACATTTCATCGTAGAAATTTAATATTTCAGGGAACTTATTTTCGATCGTCTCTACAATATAGTGCAGTAATGTGCACTTATTGTGAACATCTTTAGTACCATTTAACTGTAAGAAAATAGTTGTTGACGGAAGAAAGAACAACAATGCAAACTGTTGAATTACCTTAGTTAAGAAATTTATTTCAAAACCAAATGCTTGAGCATTGTTATTTCCTGTATTCATATAGTTTCCAAGTAAAAGGATAAGTTCCAGTACTTTAGCGAATTTCTTACTCTTTTTCACTTCTTCGCAAGCGGCTGTTGCAGCAACAATATCCTAAAAAAGGAAGTACATAAACAAAAATAACAATAGTAGAGACGCGTGGAGGGCCAACTAAATACTAAATTTTATCTTATCAACAAATTTTGGGGATGCGTAGTAGTTACCGCTGGTTATACAAATTCAAATTATTGTGGTTTTCCCATGTAATGTGAATCTTCCACGTGTCACATATTTTACTTATTCAATAAACTACAAGTCTGTTAATTTAATTTTATTATTTCTTGTACAAACTAAGTCGCGTTTGTCGAGGATCTTTTTACGGTCCAATTTCCATATCGTTTACTTTCGCCTTTTATTTTCTGTTAATATTACAATTTTTGATATATTTAAATTTAGATCTGTTGAACTATATATATTATCGAGTACTGTCATACTTCGGGGCTATAAATTCAAAGGCGAGTACGTTAACTCAACCATTCTTGATATATCAAAAATTCGATCTAGTTGATTGGATTCATTTAAGAATACCTCTTCAATGTATGGAATTTCAGCACAAAGCGCCAATCTCAACAGAAGTTCTTGAAGCAATCAAATGAAGATTTATCCAGAGAAGATTTGTTGAAAAGATGCATTAGCGGATACACGCAAAACGTTAACGAAAGTTTCAACGCTAGGGTGTGGTTCCTCGATCCTAAGTCTACGTCCAATGAAAAAAACAGTCTTAGATACTACCATTGATTTGCAACTACAATCATGGGCTAAAAAGCATAATTAAAATTATACATGTCCTCAATCTCAAGATTGGTCCTAACTGTAACGATTTCTGCATGAATCTTGATGCGCACCGGATCGCTGCAGCTGAGAACAAGCTCACCGATGCAGTCAAAGACGCTCGAGAATCAAATTGGCGGATTTCAGTAATTAATTCTCTGCATCATAGGTGTCTTACAGAATATTGAAAATGGGATTTGCTATTACATCAAAATGTGAGGAAAAATGTGGTATTTGTTTAAATGCTTGTCAATGAGCAACAAATTAGAGTTTTGAAAAACCACTACATAGCACGACAGCCATTTGGATATTATTGATAAAAAGTTTTTTTGTATTGCAGACAAACTATTATGTGGGCCGCTAGACGTTCCACCGTTTGTACCTGACACGAAGAGAGGACCTTACTAGCATGACATTAGCACTTATATTTTTCATAGAAAAAAAAATGTTTTTTTTTTGCTTGAAATTTGTTTCTGAATGAAGTTTTGTAAACGAATTCCGATTGGAGTACACTTGCACTTAGAAAAAAATATTTATTTGTTATCTGTCACTCTTGCGCCCTCGCCCCACTTCTGACGTGTAGATGGCGCCCCGCTTTCGTAGGTTTTGATACAACTCGCTTCTTTTTAGACATTCTGCTCGTGGCGTTCGATTGAACAGGTCGTTTTCCGTGAATAGGTTAACCGTTTTCGCTTTAAAGTCTAGCTTGTCGAGGATATACACGCGAATTCGACTCTGGGAAGTTTAATATTATCGTTGTGTGAATTTGGAAGTTGCGCTTCCCCAATTTTGCTATTCTAACCAATCGGCTTTTCCTTCAATTGGAGGAGAGTTTTTCTTTTTATTGTTTATGATGCCGTTATTTTCTCTTTCACGTTGTTGTATAGAACTAGTATAAACTAGTAGAGGAACTACTATAAACAAGAAGAGCAACTAGTATAAGCTAGTGGAGGGCTAGAGACTATTGGAGAACATTGGAGAATTTTAAGAATTATCGTCGAAGTTAGAAGGACTTCAGTTCTGTTCAGCTGGTTTCCCGACATTTTTACACCGAGTGGGAGAAAACCCGCCATCTTTGACAGCTTCCATCCCGATACCGATTATCACCAACTAACAATAAGTAGGTTATTCAAATGATAACGACTAACGTCCGTATCGGTCACGTTTCCGACCTTTTCTTTTATTGTTTTCATTTTACCAACAGTTTTTGAAGCCAGGAACATATGCCTTTTTCACCTCCAATAGAGACCTAACCCCTTAAGGAGTGTTGGAACGTTCTATGTATGGAAGCACGTAGCAAAGTTTCAAAAGAAAAGGTTATTACTGAATTTATTCATTTCATGTAAGTACCAGTACGAACTGTTGAGGCTCAATCTTGTCCGATTTAAAACAGAAACTTAGACCAGCGTTTCCTAATTGGTGGTACTTGGATGACACTACCATTCACACTAGATTCCTTTTTTATATCATGTGTAGACAATATATTCTTTATGCATAAAATTTGCGCCTTTTTATTCAATTGTCCATAAGGCTTGATTGCAGACAACGGACCCACCATTCCATAGTGGATACCATGATATCCGAGGGTCCATGACAAAAAGTATTTAGGAAGCGCTGTATTAGACTAATACAAATATGTACACAACCGTTTATAATCTGGACAGGCGAAATCTATGACGCATATACCAGGCGTATCCAGAATCTAACTTACGTTTTGGGCTGATGTGGCAATTTGTTTTTAATCACAAACGTAAGTTCGTTTCTGTATAGCCCTCGTATTTACCTCTCATAGAATACAAATACAAACCAGAGAAGAACGCGCAGAACTCATTTTGTTTGATTATTTCCTAACGGTTGTGTACATCAATACGAAACATCACCTAGTCCAAAATTGCTAATGATACCAGTAACTAGTAACCAGTAAACTAGTTCACAGTTCATTCAGTTTGTATACGTTGAAAATTTGTCAGTATTTGACAGTTAATATTGTAGTAAGAACCGCGATTTGGTTTAATCACATGTCGAGAGAACTAATATTAATTTCATCTAAACGTAATTTCAAAGCAAAATTAATTTATAAGCTCACTTACCGGTTTAACATCATTAACCATTTCCGCATATTGCTGTTTGAACCTTAACGATTTTAATCGCGGCAACAACCTCTTGACTTCAGTTATTCTAAGACAAAATTGTTCGGCCTCTGTGAGGTCATTATATGACTCCTTGTACTGTTGCAATTTGCCCAATTGGTCGGAAGGAGGTAAATACTGAATTAGACCTTCTAGGACATTTTCTGTAAGTACGGATTCATCACATCTGAGCAGGCACTTCTTAATTTCATCGTACGGCATGTGCTTAAGACTACCACCTAACAAAATACTTATATTTTGAGCAGCTTTTCCGTCTAGGACCTTTAACTCTTTGGACTTCTTAAGTGTCCCGCTACTGCTCGTCCTATATAGAAAAAACATTGTTAGATATCACCAGACATAACTATTAAAGCAACTTACTTATCTGTAGTATCATCAATCTTCTTTGCAGTTGGTTTTGAACTGAATCTTTCAGCTAGACCTACTAAAATATCGTTTGACGCTAATTTCTCCTCTTGTACCTTAATCCAGAATGATTTATCTGAGAATTTTTGTGGGGCAATCTGAAAATATTTGAAGCAAGTTAGAGCAAGTTTGCCGCAACAATTAACAAAAAGTGTAGATTAGATTGTATTATTACAGCAATTTCCTCACAGTTTCACTATATTATTTGCAACTTCGACAAGTTTTCAGTTTTTTTATTATCTTTAGTCCTTGAGATTGCATTACAGAATAATACGAAATTTGAGGACGGAGAATTCTTAGAAGCGTTTGCCACATTTACTAAGAACTACTGCTGATAGAAAAATCCCAAAACTTTCGAGCGGCGCATTACGAATTGTCCAATTGACGTAACTGTTCAAACACACACCACTGGTAGCTCCATAGTCGCACATTTCTGAGAATAAGTAAATAAAGCTTTAGTCTACTTTTGAGAATTCTCCGCTGTCAAATTGCGAATTGCTTCTGGCAAAAAAAAATACCGTTTTCCAATTAGCCCTCTTCAATGGTCCAATAATATCCCATTTCTTCTTCGGTTTCAAGCCGTGAGGTAACAATTCCTGGCCAACCATACCTGGTAAAGGTACCATCCCAGGTAAGGGCGGTGGCAGGGCTCCGAACGGTGGTGGTGGAGGCGGCCCACCACCCGCACCAGGCATAGGGGGTGGAGGTGGTCCCATACCTGGCATCGGAGGGGAGGTGGACCCATACCCGGCATCGGTGGGGGAGGTGGAGCAGGACCCGCTCCTGGCATCGGAGGCGGTGGTGGTGCCCCCGAAGCGGGCATAGGAGGCGGTGGAGGAGCCTTTGCATTAGGCAAAGGCGGTGGGGGTGGCGGCGATGACAGTGCATTGTTGATACTATTAACCACGTTCGGATCTAATTTCCCTTCATTCGTAGAATGCCCACTCGTGCGACCCTCCAAAATGGCCAACTTCGCAAGCGCCTCTTCTTTTTCCGAAAGCGCTTTTTCCAAATCCTGTTTAAGTTTTTCGAATTCTTCTTTATCGACCATTTCCGGGAAATCTATAATTGAAAATTAAGATTGGAAGTGATGAACGATATCAACATTTTGTTTTAATTTTGACACTATTAACAAATACTTGCCTTTCACCTCAAGTAGAGGTTGCAAATCCAATTCGATCTTTTTACAGTGAAAATCGGGATCATGACCAGATTTCTGTATAACTATCTGAGATACTATTTCTTCTATGAGCTTGTAATAGGCTGGCCTAAGAGATAAAAGATATTTCCAATATCAACACTATCTACAATCGAATTTCCAACTATTAGCACCTTACCTTATATATACATCATCCCTAATAAATAAAAGATGCTGCAATATACTGAGGAAGAACGGCTCGGCTGGTGTGTCAATCGTAATATTTTTTAGAACCTCGAAACAGTCCTGCATGTCGTCCATATCCACCCGTACATTGTCGAATCTCACGTGCAATTCGTCAGCATCTTCTTCTCTTTCTGTGTCAAACACGTTGATGTGCGTTTTCACTACGCTACTTGTTTCATCCCTCAATTTTGCTGCAATTGAAAATATTGGGTAATATGTAATTTGAACGACTTTTATCCATTACTGATGATCATAAAATTTACCATATCAAACATAAAATAGGGTATACGCAAGTTTGAACCGAAATATATTTTTATTGAAACAATGATATAATTTATTTTGTAATTACGTTTATTTAGGAAAGAAATATTTTCTATCTCTTAATTAAAATTCAAATTATTCGAATGTCTCCGACCAACACCCGAGACCTTAGGAGTATGTTCGGCGAGCCCGGTAACGTCACTAACTTATTGACAAGCATTGTCAGTTGTATAAAAACACAAGTTTTCGTAAAGGAATATTGATTTGAAATTTTTTAACACGTGTTTAAATTCTCACTTGATTCTTTAGAATGGCTGAAATTATCGAAAACACATATGTAAAGGCATTTCTAAAGGCGCAAAGTGATAATTTACTGAACATTAACTTGTTTATGTTGATGAAATTCATTCGCTCAAACGATTGTTTCAACGCCGCCGAAATTGGAGAAGTTAAACCTGAATCGTAAGTAAAACTACTTAAATAAGTAATAATTTAATAGACATGCTGTTAATTCCCATATTATTAACATGTGATTGGAATATGAGATGTACAGGTTAGCGCTATATATCAAAAAATCTTTTTTAACTGTCAGACTAACTGTTCGTAACCATGGAAACAGAAAACATCGAAATGTAAATAAATACTCATACGTCACACTTGTTTTGCTGGGAATTCAAAATAACATTTTTTAATAATTTTTTTTTTTATACCAGAAATAAAGTATTTTATACAGAATTGATAATGATACCAGTAATTATTAATGTAAAGTATGTAATTAAATTATAAATAAAAACCATGCGTATACCCTATAATCGACAGAATTAAGCTTGTACCGTTTTCTGGATACACAATTCTTAGTTTTACGAAATTTAAAACAAAAGGGAACACGCTGATTTGTACAACTTCAGAAAAAATTAAATGTTTCTGTCCATTGGCTTAGTCCAGCCAATGGACAGAGTATATGAAATTACTAATGCATAAACGAGATTATATGCCTAGTTGGAAACTAAAAAAGCCAAAAAATTACTCAACCACAAATCATTAAATCATCAAATTAATCACAATCTAGAACAAAAGAAAGAAATTGAGGGTGTGCTCATACGTTGAAATTAATAAAGCTTTTTCCAGTCGCAAACGAAACTTACAGTCCAAGAAGCAATTTTAAGAATGCTTTTACCGTGCAATACATATTCATCTCGTAAAATTCCCACCAACCAACCAAAAAGGCGAGGCAATATCAGAAAAATAGAATTTCCTACATTTATGACATCAAATCAGGATAAATATAGCATCAAAAGCATTTGATTGTCAGATAAATTACTTTTATACATAATATGTACAAATTGATCTCGAATATTGCAAGTTTATCAATTAATTCCGGTTTTTTGCGCGCCCAAGAATTTTGAAATTTCATATTCTTTATACTAAGTAATGATTAAATTCAAAAGTAGGTTGCCTAAATATTTTTATATAAATAATAAAATAATTGTTATGTTGTGTAGATATTTAGTATCTATTTTATAAAAATTAGGGAAAAGTATATAGCAGTATCAATGGTAAATTATGACAACAGGATAGGCATATACAAAAATATTAAATATTTTCCCACTAAAATTAATATCTTGAAATAGCTTAATTTAATATTATTTCTATTGATGCATCTACAGCATATAGAGCGAATAAGAAAACCTACTCACGTAACTGTGCACCTAATCCAGTCCTTATTATTTCGCTTCTCAAGTGCATCCGAAATTCGAAATCGAATGTCTGCGACAACAAAGCGTTGAATAATTGAAGACAAACACCCTGAAAACAACACAGTAACCAATTAAATAGTTTATAACTCAAGTTTCATATCATATTATCGTACCAATAGATAAATTAACTTCTTATAGAAATGCATATCCACATGAAACACCAAACAAAACTTAAATTGAATATTCAAAAATAAACTGAAACTTAAGAATCGAATTTCCTTAACATGAAAGAAAATCTTTAAATCTTTCCCAAAACGAACCATGGAGACATGCACAATAATCGAAAGTCAAAACAGAACTGAGTCGCTATGTTTCATACACCGTTTTTTTGTATCTTGAAAAAGTGTTACAAAAATACGCGCTTAGTAGAAAAAAGCGATGTTATCACAGCATTGGTAAAAGAAGAAAATAGCAACATATACTGCATGACATAGAAATTGCAACACCAAGAAAAAGTACGAATTTTTACCAAACTTGGCAGAATCGTTTGCCTATTCAAAGGTGATAATTGATTAAACCTTTGTTGGATCAAGGATCAAATGATCATGGTATATCTCACACTTCATGCAGTTTTTTCTAGCATTATTGTTAGTTGTACTTGGTGCGGTTTTTTAATCAATTTTCACCGTTTTCTCTTGTTTTCATTTAGTTTAATGTTTTGGAACTTCGATTATACCCAGAGTGCGGCAATCTAAAAATTAACAACACTTGAGCAAATTCGACAATAAAACAAAATAAAATGTGTTAATCTTTTGTCCTTTTTCTTTGAAATCATAATCAATTATTACCTTTGAATAGGTAAACGTTTATGTCAGGGTTGGTCAAAAAATTGGTGTTGCAATTTCGATGCCATGCAATCTAAATTGCATGGTACCAGTTTTACAAAAAAAAAGGTTACGATCCTCATATACCACCTCTTGAATGAAAAAAGTGAATGAAAAGTTCTTCAAGAAGAAATGCTTGCGGAAGAAGTGCATTAATTATAAAGGAGGACGTTTTGAAGAATAATAAAGACGTTTTCACTGTTTTTCATTATTCTTCGACTCAAATTCTTGGGGCATTTTTCTTTGAATCATAAATTTCATCTCTAATGGACTCGCATAAATCTTTCGATTTTTTTATTCCCACATCTCAACGAAATCGCCTTTAGAAGTTAATTTATTACAAATAAAAACTAGTTTCAACAGGCTACTTGGGAGAGTCAAAATTACTAATAAATAACAAAATAAACATCTACATAAGTCTCCAACGAACGACCTATGACTGAGGTTCGTTTGTTAGGTAACTCTCACAGAAAGTTGTGTAATAGCTGCACTGCAGACCACATCGCATATGCCAATAATTGTCACAGAGGGAATTATGCTTTGTTAATGACTGCAGCCGTAAACTAGTTTCGTGCTTATTAAGACTCTTGAGTACGGTAACACCTAGTTGAGGAAAGTGCTTTGTTAATCGCAGAATGCTATACCATACTAAAAAGTCCTAATAACTCAGACAGGAGTCAGTATTGAGGAGAATTGAAAATAAACAGCTAAGATGGTACGGACACATAGCGCGATTAGACCAGGACATAATACTAAAGAAGATTAGCGAGGCGGGATTGGGAAAGAATAGAAAAAGGGGAAGACCGAGGATGACATGGATGGACCAGATCCGCAGGATAGGGGCGGAAGGAGGCAAAGAAATGAGGGGTAAGCAGGAACTAACCCAAAATAGGAAAGAATGGAAAAGATGGGTAAACGAGAGCGGGACTCCAGATCCGACGCCCTAGATGGGCAGAAGAATAAGGCGAAAGAAGAAGAAGAAGAGTACGGTAAGACCTAGTTGAGGAAATTGCTTTGTTAATCGCAGAATGCTATACGATACTAAAGTCCTAATAACTAGTCTAACTAGAAACTAGTCTACGGTTGCAGTCTACGACTAACAAACCACAATTCCCTTCCATCACAATTATTGGCATGTGCAATGTAATATGCTTTGCAGCCATTCCACAACTTTCTGCGAAAGTTGCCTGACAAATGAATCTCAGTGTAAGTCATTCATTGGAGAGTTGTGTAAATGTTATACTTTTTTATTCGTTTGTACTTTATTATATATCCAAAGGGTGAAACGTTTAGTTTTCGTGAAAATGATTTTAATCCTCAAAATTCAATTTTTGTATTTCAAACTGTTCCTGCCGTAGAAGTGGAAGGAACGTGGAAGCTGATCGAGTGACAATATGAATGAAAATTATATTTTATTGACTGTATAAATTCATAGATAAGGCTGACTCTCATCTTGTGGGATTTGCGAACAAACTTTTTAAACCAATTTAGCTAGTGCGCCTCTTTCTGAAAGATAAGCTTCAAAAGGCACGCCTTCGAAATGTATATAGGTATAGCTAAGAATTTATTATAGCTGAGTTTGTAAAAGCTAGTGTATTAAAAGGTATAAGGAGAAAATGATTTTTTATAATTAGATTATTATTAATTGGAGGTTTCACTATATTCCATTCAGTAGAAGAAGACTGAAAGTATTGGTTGGAGAATAAGTTTCCGCTGTTTTATTAATTGTTTGTTTTTACAGCGATTATTTTGTCGTAAATCCGATACCATTTTAAGGGTGTTGGGTACTTTTTTTTTCAAGATCGGTTAAACTTAAATTTTTTTATTGATTCCAAAACTATTTTAAAAATTGTATATCTAACCTTTAAAAGTAGTGTGTGTAACGATAAAATACTAGTTTTTTACAATGTTAAGAGCTTCTACAGCTTTAGTTTTTTTTTTTGCAATTACAAGCGAAGAACCAGTAAGTTTACGGGCTTGAAATTTTACATATCGTGTTTCGTTACGATAGTTACGACTTGTCATGGAACTTTTTTGTAAATTCCTTTGTTATCGTTACTTTCTTCAACTGTAAAAGTGACGGTAAGCCCAGGGTCATTTTTCTATTCCTTAATTGAGACTAAATTCAACAACAAACAAGAAATTTACAAAAAAGTTCCATAACAAGTCGTCGCTTACTGGCTCTTCACTTGTTATAGCAAAAAATCAAAGCTGTAGAAGCTCTAAACATCGTAAAAAGTAGTACTTTATCGTTACGCACAATACTTTTAAAGGTCAGCTATACAATTTTTAAAATAGTTTTGGAACCAATAAAAAAGTACCTAACACTCTTAACGGTCTTTGTCTGATCTACAAGCATATATTAACATTTTTTTAATGACTAAGTGCTATTGAAGGAGGACGACCGTAAAACAAGTCGGGAATTGACCGAGGAGATGAACTGCAACAAAAAGACAATATTGAACCACCTTCATTCAATGGGATTTGAAGGAAGGTTCGGAGCTTGGGTGTCACACGAGCTTACCGAAAAAACTAATGAAAATCGCCTCCAAATTGCAGTACAACATCTCATCCGTAACCGAGAAACACCCGGCCACGAGCAACGCTTTTTGCATAGAATCGTCACAGGAGATGAGAAATGGAACCTCTACGTCAACATGATGCAAAGGAAAGAATGGGTAGCTTCAGGAGACATGCCAAAGCCAACAGTGGAGCAAGACCTCTATCCCAAGAAGACTATGATCTGTGTTTGGTCGGATTGGAAGGGCAAAGTGCACTGCAAAATGTTGGAGAAGACGATCGAAAAAAAATCTCTACATAGCCCAGCTTCACCGAGTAAACGAGGCCATCAACTTAAAAGAGCCCATAGATCACGCGAAGTCACCCTTCTCCACTACAACGAGCGACCTCACACCGCAAAGATGGTCAAGGCTGCCCTGCAAGAGCTCGATTGGGAGGTTCTGCAACACCCAGCCATACTCTATTATCACATTTTCCATTTGTTGTCGAACCAAATGAGGGGTGTTATCTTCAACAACAACGAGAACCTACAAAACTGGCTCAACAACTTCTTCGAGTCCAGGAACCCAAGCGATTTTTGGCGAAAATAAATAGTTGATTAATTCATTATTATAATTGCTGTAAAATATTAAGTTTTTAATAAAAAAGTGTTTTTACTTATTCCCCCAACACAATACATTACACAATCCACAATCCTTGCTGTACTACTGGTTGTAATTTTTAAATTCGTATCTATTGTAAACCCCAGATAAGCAGACCATTTGTGAAATGAGTACTCCGTAGATCAAACGGGATGAGATGCGGGTTGCAAGATATCAAATACAAAATGATACGGCCGATCTACCCAGTCGTGGTACTAGGCGCGCATCCCTAAGTCTGGCAGATAAAGTTGTAATGAATTTGTTTAAATAAGATCCTGACTTAACGCTCAAGGAGGCTCAACAATGACTAGCCGATCGCAACAACAACATTAGTGTAGTGACTACACGTCGTAGATTTCGCAATATTATTATTATTTATTATTGTTATTAACCCTCTGTGGTCACGTGGGGTCGATCAGGCTCCACTTTTCACTTTGAGCGCAAATTTTAATCATTTTTAAATTTTAATTAAAGATATTAAAAATTGACATCATTACGATTTTTTGAATAAAAAAATGTTGCCAATTTTTTGTTATGATTTTTTTCTTATAAATAAACTATTCGTCCTTAACCTATAGTGTTTATAGTATGTTCCAGAATTTTTACTTCAATAACGGACGAACAGCTTTTTTGCAAGTTGTTGTCCAATGAACCCTGGTATGACCATCTAGATTCTACATTGAAGTGTGACCACTGAGGATTAATAATAATAATACAAAACAATACTCAGTGGCGAAATGTAAAATGCAAACCTCTCCTATCGAACCGTTATATCGAGAAACGTCGGCGTCGGATTAGTTCTGCGAAAAAACACATGTAGGCGTGGAGACAATGTTACAAAGAACCGTGAAACGGCCAGTAAAGGTACACGTCTGGGGTTGTGTCAGTTCTTTCGGTTTTGGACGACTACACATCTTAACCAGTAACCTTAACGCACAAGGGATACTTAAAATGTATAGAAAGTACACCTTTTTCTATCCGCGAAACGATGTTTTGGTGATAATTCATGTTAAGTTTTGCAAGATAACAATAATTCTAAACGTCGGAATAGTGTCCTGGAAAGACGGAAATAACATCCAGGTACTAAATTGGCCTTGGTATTCTCCTAACGTCAATTCGCTTGAAAATCATCGTTGTTAAAGAATAAACTATATGGAATTTGTATTTAAATCGCTATGTCACAAAATTAAAGAGATGGCGGTCATTATCCGTTAATTATGCGGAAAAATTAGGCAAGAGCAGATTTCAACGATGTGAAGTTACACTACATAATAATGGCGACTGAACATCTTATTAATTAAAAACGTATCAGATGTTCATCTGTTTCATAAAAAGATAAAAAAGATGTTTTGGTAGATTTGGTGTAACACCTGTAATTCGCGATGCGTTCTTGTGTTCCTTATTATTAGTGAAATTTGATAGATTCTGAGTATTTCTGCGAAAGTTTACAATTTAGAAAAAAAAACTTACCCATAAGTCTCTGTCTTGTGACTTTGCTACGCAGTCCACAATCGGTTGAAACCGCTCACATTTCTTTTCCTCGGAAATAATGCTGATGGCCGTCAAAAACTGTTCTGTACCTTGCACACCGTTGTAATTAATCAAACATTGAGCGCCCAAAATTTGTATGGCACACTGAGATGCTGACACTCTTTTGTAATCTATACATCTGGCAACCGACGTGTGGCCTTCCGAGTAAAGTAGAAAAGCTTTCAGACCCTCGGTGTTGTTCGTAAATTTCATTATGCATCTAAGACACTCCGTCTGGATTCTTTCCGATTTCGTGTCAAATTGGCTAAACGATGAAAACGAAAATAAAGAATTATTGTAAAATCGTGAAATTTCCTGCAATACTTACTTGTTCGTTGCCATATCTAAAACCTTAAAAACTGCTTGCATACCCATATTTGCCCCGAACTCGCTAACCCATTTTAGTGGATTGTTGGTTAACGCCACCCTCAGAGATTCCATTGAATTCAAAATCTTCGAAGGTGAAGTCATTTCTCTTTCTTTGATCAGCTTGAGAATATCGATGTACTGATGAGGTTTGTCAGTTTTACTCCTCCCATCTTGTTGAGCTCCTTTAAACTGCATGACTAGCATTTGTTTCTTGCTGGCAAGTTCTAAAGTTCTTAGCGGCTCCTTCTTTTGATCGTTCAAGTTCATATCGTTCTATATAAAGAAAAAACATGAGACCTGAGAGATACCAGACATCTTAAATGTTAGAACTATCATGTTAAAGTAAAGAAGCCATAAGTGAAACAGGACGTTGAGAACAAAATAGTAGCTTTAAAAAACGAATAGATACATTTAGTGGCTCTACTATTGGAGATGTCTTAATGACGGGTTGGTCCACATGTAGCTTTGATCACAGCCAAGAATGAATTTTAAAAGTTGCTGAGGAATATTAGTCCATGCTGACATTGAGGTCGATCAAAATTCATTATTAAATAGCGTTTTCAAGTTTGAAGATCATTCAACCTGGTTCCACAAATGCTCAATGTCCAATTGAGAACCGTATTATATCTAGTGGATTTAAATGGTGGGTGAAACTTCAACATCGATTATCTCAGTAATTTATGAACGTTGCGTCGAACTACTCCAAAATATTCTTATTTAAAGTCCAAACTACACGTACCATAAATATCAAAAATTACATAAATCCGATTATCTTACCTTCTCCTTGTCAGTCTAAGAATCTAGCATACGAATAAAATTAGAAATTGATACCGAAATAACAGCCGTCATACAACTTTACGCACCAAATATCTACAAAATACTATTGACAAAATTACAAAAATTGCCAAATTATAACAATGGGAGACTAGAATTCGAAAACAAAAAATGGCAGAGGTATCGAGATAAACTGCATAGGAAGAAACGTTGAAAAATAGTAAAAATAGAAATGGAAACAAAATGATAAATGATTCTGTCAGACTAATGCCTTGCAAATTGGAAATAGCATCTGTTGTAGCAGAGGAGAAAAAGCAAGTAGCAGTTTAGACTACATACTGCATACTCAAGAAATGAAGAAAAAAATTACAAAAAATAAAGCCAAATATCAAGCTAAACTAAACACACAACACTGACTAGTAATAGCCCAATTAGACAAGAAGAAACGAAGGATAGGTAGAACGGTAAACGTAGAAAAAAACGAAATTGGGAACGTTATCTGGAAGATGGAGTGATTTCAAGAATATTGTAATTAATAAAACAATGATCATAAATACAGATGGTATGAAGACAAAGTGTAGACAAAGAAAATGACCTGGAGAAAATATATACAAATAAAAGAGGAAGATTGTAAAGAATATATAATATGAAGAAAAAATGTCAAGGAAATAAGGGAAAGCTCGATAAAAGGCGAGTAAAACTAAATTCGACATATAAAATAGATAAAGAGAAAGTTATGGAGAAAGGTGGAGTCATTAAGAAAGAAAGGGGTGATACATACAGACGAAGTGCGAAACAAAGAAACTCAAAATAAAAAAACTGGTGTATAGTTTACGCACGTCTAAAGTGAATACTTCCGGGCATAACACTCTCTGTCTCTCCTTCTGTTTTAGACGAAGCAAGCACACACGTATACATACTCGAACTGGTCCAGCATCCCTTAAGAAGTATTCACTTCAAAAACGAGGAGATCCTAGACGTATGGCATGAGTATTATCAACAAAAGTTTGGTGATAATGATTCAGAAGGAAATAAGAAGATTACAAGAAAGAAGGATGAGAAGAACAGATCAAAATGTAAGAACTGAAAGAAGCACTTAGGAAAACGATGGCTGGTAAAGGTAGTGGGGGACACCAAACTGACCCGGAAATATTAAAATATTTAGGTGGAAAAGGGACAAAAATGGTTACTGGAAATACATAAGCCGACATAGCGGACAGCAACCATCCCCAAAGAGTGGGAAAAACATATAATATTATTAATATATAAAAAAGGGGACGAAACCATATGTAGAAACGACAGACCAATATACTTATCATTACTAGCCCACAAAATATTCAAACAAAAAAAGAGCGACGGTAAATGATAAACTACGAGAGGAACAAAAAGGATTCTAGAGGAAACAGACGAAGAACGGATAGTATATTCATGCTGAAGAGTAATAAAGAAAAAATTGAGACAGCACATCCACCGGCCTAAGCAAACGCAGCGTTCGATAAGGTTGAAAGACATCAGATATGGAAAGGCCGAGAATATTTAAAGGTACCAAAGTATTTAATTCAAAATATTAGGAGTGTATATGGAAATGTAAGAGTACTGGTTCAAATACATGGGGAGAGATCAGAAAACTTTGAAATACTAACTAGAATCAAGCAGGGAGATGGGCTGCAAATTGTCATAGAATAGAATAATCAAAAATACAAAAATAAAAGCTAGAAAACTGCGAACAGTGTTAGGATTCAACCGTGAACAACCAGTAACAATAGAAGGTGTAATGCATAGAAATGATATAGTTCTGATAGCGGATTCGGCTAAAAGGATGCAGCAACTGATAAATATATGGATAGAAGAGATAGAGGCAGCCCAGATGGAAATCAGCACATAGAAAAGTAAAGTAATGATTATCAATAAAAATAATACAGAGGATAACACTGAGTATAAAAGGAAACGCAAGTGGGAAGAAACAGACAAAATGACAGCACATGTACATATATCTAGAAGTGATGATAACAACGATGAAGATGACCTAGAAATGGCGAGCAGAATTAAAAAAGCCGACACAATATACCATGCCATGAACAGAACAATACTTGGAAGAAAGGAAAAACTAAGTTGGAAGTATACAACGCATTAACAATACCATCAATGCGGCAGAGATAAAATACCGAAGAAAAATAAAAAAGAAGACAAAATATGATAGAGTGAGACACGAAGAAATACGTAATTTGAATGATACTGAACATTATTCGAATGGAAGATGGAAGATTGACAAAGAGAGTTTTTGAGGCAAGAACTGGGAAAGGAAAGAGTAGACCACGGAAAACAAGGATAACTTTAAACGGACGGAATCAGATTTCGTGAACTGCATAAGAGCTTTTATTACGTCAAAATAACTTTAGGTAAATTGTAACTTCTAAAGGAAAGGCACCACGAAAATTTGGTGGACGAAGAATTGTAAATTACGATGTCTATCTGAATATGCGATTTATAGAATTTATAAACGTATTAATTAATTCTAGTAATGCAGAAAAACATTTGCAATAATGTAGCAAAACAGTTACATATAAAAACATCAAACTCAAACAGATATCCATCAGTCAAAAGGGCTTACAATTAGTGGTAATGGATTTTAAAAAAATGATATACCAATAGATCCTCAAATTTTTGAAGAACTTCCTTCTCACTCATCTTCTTAATGGTTTTCTCATACTCTTCTTTATCCTCCAGGACTATATCCGATTCGGATCCATGATGGACCATCGGCTGCGACATCGGACGTGGTCCGGCATTCGTCTTCTTGGGACCTCTTGGGAGCCATCCCTCAAACTGTAACAATAAAAATAAAAATTTAGTCGGAGGTAATAACATAATAATAATAATATATATGTAGCTAAAGTAAAGTACGAAAGTTTCCAAAATACAGTTACACAGAGTCCAATTAGAAAAGATTTACGTGATAAGATTTTGTTACAAAATCAACCACAAGGATAGTCTAATCAATTACTTGACAACAACTGAAAATGTAATCATCTTCCTATAGATCAGAGATTCTTAACCTTTGGTCCGCGGACCCCTCGGGGAACCATGGAAAGATTTTTGGAAGTTCATGAAACGACTTCAGAGCGTCTGTTTTAAGACATCTTAACGCACTTTATGCTTTTCATTTATTTCAATCAAAGCGAACTCTTGTAATTTTAGTTTGTGTATTCAAAAATATGACTCTAAGAAGGGCTCCCTGGCGTTAACTTCACTCTCAAAATTAAAAGAAAAAGCACATGATTAACATAGATTATAGGTCAAATAATGTCCCTCCATATTTGTAATTCTATCATTTTTTGGCATTATTTATCTATATCATATTTGACCTTGGCAGTATCTCTTGATACTGCCTCAGAGTATATCTCACTATACTACGTAAATTTATGATCATTGGTATCGAACACTTCAAAATAATTTGACGACCTTTCACTTCACTAACTTCACCAAGTTTAAGCATTGTGGACAAATACATACAAACACATACATAGAACAAAAGAAATAACTACGAATTTTTATAATACAACTGCTCCTCATGAAACAACTAAATAGCAAAAATAAAGTAAAGGTTGTTTGTTATACTCTTAGAATATCATTTACTGCATTCATTAAAATGCATTTCTATAACTACCTAAACATCCCTTAGACCTGTTTTCCTAGAAACTCAGTGAAAACAATAAAACGGGCTTTCCGGGGATACTCAATAATTTTGGTCAAAGCTGTACGATTCATTTATAATACAACATTTACTTATCCAGTTACAAATTTACTACATTAAATTTTCAACATTATTATTATAACTACGAGGGTAGACAGAAAAGCTTCCGGAATCGCTGTTAGAGGGTTGTTATTTTTCCAAATACTTCATGTCGTTGTGTTGGCAACTCCTTCATATAAGCAATTAAGTTAAGTCAAGTAACTTTTTGTGTTTTTAATTATGAATAAAAAAGAAGTTCAAGCGGTCATCAAATTTTCTAATTGGAAGGGAAAACCACAACGGAAATCAAATCACGTTAAGTTATTGGGTTTCCGAATTAATGGGTGGCCGCACGTATACAAATGATGAAGCTCGTTCAGGACGTTCGAAAACGGCTACCACCCCAGAAATTGTGGACAAAATCTATGACATGGTTTTGCCAGATCGCCGAATAAGTGCGTGAAATTGATGAAGCCATGCGCATCTCTAATGAACGAGTACTTCATATTTTACATAATGAGTTGGGTTTAAAAAAGCTTTTTGCAGGATGGGTGCCGCATTTGCTCAATTCAAAAAACACATTTGAACTCGAACCTCAGCTGATTGTTTGGAAGTGCTTACGAGGAATCCAATGGATTTTAAGAGACGATATGTGACCATGGATGAGACCTGGATTCATTATTACACACCAGAGACAAAACTACAATCAAAACAGTAAATTGCACACGGTGAATCGGTTCCGAAGAAAGCAAGGATCATTCACTCAGTTGGAAAAGCGATGGCATCTCTTTCTTGGGACGCAAAAGGAATTTTGCTAATTGGTTATCTTGGAGAAGGCAGAAATGTTACTTGCCAATGTTACACAACACTTTTGGACAAATTGAAAGCAGCAATTCAGGAAAAACGTTTGGGAATGGTTAAGAAGTGGGAAAAGTGTTGTTTCATCACGACATGCGCCGTATTCGGCTAATTTGGTTCCGTCAGACTTTCACCTGTTCCCGAAACTAAAAAATTGCTGCGTGAAAAAGGGTTTCTGTCGAATGAAAAAAGTGATGGAAACTGCAAACGATAATTTTGGGAACCTCCCGGGAGAGGATCGAGAAGTTAGAGAAACGTTGGACCAAGTGCGTTAAGCTTCGAGGGGATTATATTGAAAAATAAAATATAACTTGAATGAATGAAATGAAATTTTCAGTCTACCCTCGTAATTCCTAATGAGTTTGTATCAATGGCAATTATGACTGCATACGTTCAGTACCTGGTAATCGAATTAGCGCCACATCGTGATTTTGTAATTTTGATGATTAATTTGCAAAAAAATTATTTATTTACGGAATAAAACAACAAAATTATAAATTTATCTTTAAATATTTCTAAATTTACAATGCATTGTATTTAATATTTAGTTATTCCTCCATTGTTCTTAATGACAGCTTTAATTCTATCAAGAATGCTATCAATACAACATTTATGGACTTCCCACTAGTTTATTATTGTCTTTCCACATTTTCCAAATATTTCCTTTTAAGGAGTCTTTGGTGAGGTTCGCCAATAAATAAATAAGGTTTTTTTAGGCTACTCCACACATTTTCTATTGAGTTAAAAGTCTATGAGTTTAGAGGCGAAGCAAGTACCGATAAATTGCGTTTGCTAAACATACTTTTGATCTATTTCGCAGTATGGCAAAGAGCATTATCTTGAATAAAGGCGTATTGAACACTTTCTTCATTTAGAGAATCAATAAATGGTACCAGAATAATTCCCATTACATTTATGTATTAAAATTAACCTATTGAACATTCCACAAAATAAAGGGGTCCTGTTCCGTTCCGTGTAACGCACGACCAAGTCATAACAAGGTGGATGTTTCACCTGTGTGGCAACACAAACTTCGATATAACGCTCAGAGGTTCTCCTTCGCATGATACCAGCATTATTTTATGTATTGTACTTCAGAAATTGACGCCCGTGAATTGTGTAATACTAACTTTACAATTTTGTTATCTTCCCTTATTAGTTTTATGCCCTGTGCGATAAAGAGTTCTACCATTTTATGTTGATCTTAAGTTCTCATTGATCAAATTGACTATACGTTGAACGGTAAAGTGTGACACATTGTTCTTTTTAGCAGTACTTCGTTGAAGTAATGTATTTAACAAAGAAAGACATAATAAAACAAAATTCCTAAAGCCCACTTAGAACGAACCATTCTTTTGGGATACTTATTTATATAAAATACGAAGTGGCGCTAATTCGATTACCACATACTCTATGTATACCAGTTCACAACATCTAGTACCTTTACCTTTGAACATTTTCCGAACTCGCAAGATAAATCAATTTATCAAACAATTTATTAACAAATATGCATTTTAAATCGATTAATGTGCAAATCATTCAGTATTCAATCTAAACGTTTTGCCAAGATGACTCGTAAATTGCATCAAATATGATTATCCTAATTGAACCGACTTCCTTTGTTTACAAAGAAGTGCTTGCGAAAAGGATTTTAGTGCATTGTTGACAGACGCATATTAAGCAAATTGAAATTATACGTGTTTGCGAGTCTGGAGTTTGATTACTAAGCATGAAAATTTTGTCATTTATCCTGAAAGTAATGTACGTCATATTTCTGCAATTTAAAATAAACATAGTAACTAACACTTCGCTACTCTTGCTTTCATTCTATTTCAAGCTGTGAAGTTTGGCACTATTTTAAGAATATTCACGATTATATTTAACAATGTTGATTTGGCAAAGAAGAAACTTTCGCAACGATAAATATGCCATTTTGTGTTTCTTTCCATATAGCGTGCGATTGTGCACCTTGAAGAATTACGTTTCTACAATAATGGCAGTAATCAGTAACTACAAATCGAATGTTTGTCGTTATTTAATATTAATTTAGGTTAATAAAATACCACACAGGAAATACAAACCATTCCGAATCACACTGTATGATAGAGGACATATCTATTTTGTATTTTACATATTATGGTGATCTCCAAAATCTTTTTATTAAATTTTATTTTCTCTAAATTTGAAACTAAAATAAGCTTAGTTATTTTATCACATGGCTTAGATTGTTATTTATTGCTAATATGATTTTTTTCATTGAAGTTTTAAATCTTGCTGTTTATTGCTTCTTCCTACCTTTTCTAAACTAATTCTTGTTTCGCTTACCTTTTGTAATTAACGTACAAACAAATGATCTAAGTATCAAATTTAGTATTTGAATATTCAGAAAAACCTTTCTTAGAAACACAATGAACGAGAAAAATCTAATAATTATTTAATAACAATATTAAGAAACCAAATAATCCAGGGACCTCT
Source organism: Chrysina gloriosa (assembly GCA_038088585.1). Classification (NCBI taxonomy): domain Eukaryota; kingdom Metazoa; phylum Arthropoda; class Insecta; order Coleoptera; family Scarabaeidae; genus Chrysina; species Chrysina gloriosa. The sequence continues at coordinate 11,351,887 of CM076095.1, forward strand.
ATGGACATTAAGGGTACAACTTGTAACTTACAAGGAGAAGGTAAGGTAATCGAATTTTTGTAATTTTTGATATTTATCGTACGTGTAGTTTGGACCTTAAATAAGAATATTTTGGAGTAGTTCGATGCAACTTTCATAAATTACTGAGATAATCGATGTTGAACTTTCATCCACCATTTAAATCCACTAAATATAATACGGTTGTCAATTGGACTCGTGACCTAGTCGATAGCGTTTTGGTGCGATCAGGTGCGATAGTCACGAGATCGCTGGTTCGGGTCTCGTCACGGGACATTTCTTTTTCTTCCATTCAAAACGCACCATATGTTTTGTTCATTCTTCTTCTCATATCAAAAATTATAATCAAACGAAATATATGAACTATATGCAGGAACATTCTTCAAGTAAATCATTAAAATGCACAATCGGTTGATAAACAATATTCATTTTGAATTAACTTAACAATAAGGTAATAATAAAAATGTTGCTTCCATGTTTCTATGATAACTACCATTCTGGCTTGTGGCACACTGCGTAAAATATCGCATACTAAATATAAAATAATAGAAATTTTCATTTCCTACCTGACTCCGTTCGTTCTTTTTTTTGAAGAAACCTTATTGTTAATTCAAAATGAATATTGTTTATCAACCGATTGTGCATTTTAATGAAGTACTTGAAGAATGTTCCTGCATATAGTTAATATATTTCGTTTGTTCATAATTTTTGATATGAGAAGAAGAATGAGAAAAACATATGGTGCGTTTTGAATGGAGGAAAAAGAAATGTCTCGTGACGAGACCCGAACCAGCGATCTCGTGAGTATCGCACCAAAACGCTATCGACTATGCCACGGGTCCAATTGACAATCGTATTATATCTAGTGGATTTAAATGGTGGGTGAAACTTCAACATCGATTATCTCGGTAATTTATTAACGTTGCGTCGAACTACTCCAAAATATTCTTATTTAAGGTCCAAACTACACGTACCATAAATATCAAAAATTACAAAAATCCGATTACCTTGCCTTCTCCTTGTTAACCAAACTAAATTTTAGTACTGAATTCAGATTTAATTAGTCTGATAAAAAAATAGTACTTATAATATTAAGGAAACCACAATATTAAAATAAAATTTCAGATAACCACTGAGCATTGAAAATTTGTAAAATACCGTGATCGATTAACACTTCCTCAGTAATGATTACCAACAGAGGAAGTTTAAAGAACAACTAACACATACGTTGTAGATAAGCATCTTATGAGTAATAAAGTTATAAAAAATAACGAACCAAACTTTGATACGTATCTATGTAAATGTTTCACGCGAAGCGCCTTCGTCATATTACCATATGTATGTATGTATATTAAAGACAGAATAAAATCATTATGTTCTAAACCATAAATAAATACTTTCAAAAAGTTATAGGATAAACTGACTTTTATTTTTGACTACCGTTCTATCTACTTTTACCGAAATAATGTTACTAACAAGAACCTATAATGTCATCAATGTTTGTGTGATGATACGAATATATCTTTATAAACGAAACATCCTACATATTCTTCCCACTTTTAGAATCGCCAAAATTATGCTATTTGAAAAGTAGTCTTATTCTACTTGGGATTTGAAGTTGATAATTTGAAAGACGCGAACACGCTAATATCAAAGTGTTGGAGCTAATATAGTAATAGTAATAGTAATAATAATAATAATAATAATAATAATAATAATAATAATAATAATAATAATAATAATAATAATAATAATAATAATAATAAAACTAAATATTGCTGAAGTTTATACAATAAAACCCCTCAATAAATACCACAAGCTTTCTCAAACAATATTGACCGCAACTGGGAGTTCACCGCTATTCAAAGGACCATAAACTTTTTTTTTTAATTTATCAGATTTTCAAAGCAATTTATGATCGGTAGTAAAAGATAAAATTACATTTAGTTTTTCCAAAATAGTTTGATTTATGTGGCCGTGGCCGATTTATAGTGATATGGTATTAGGAGAAACAGTAACATGGGAATTTCCATATATTTTCCGTGAATTTTAATAATGGCCGTTTATAGAGGTTTCCTGTTTTAAAAAATGACCGAAAATAGAGGTTTTACTGTATTATTATTTTCTTCAATTAATTATGCTTCCCAATCACTCCGATTCACAGAAATCTTGGATATTTTACCCATTTTTATAAATAAAAAATAAACGACAAATCCTGACGATTATCGAAATAATCGAAGAATGTTTCGAATATTCTAGGAATTTGGTCCTAATCTTTTAAAAAGCAAGAAGAAAATTTGGTATAGTGAGATCCTTTGCTCTTGCCGCTCACTCAATTCTATATTCACCAAACCATTTTGGTGGAAAGATCTGGCCAAGATATCTTCGAACATTGGGGAAGCGCGTCACTCCATTCATATAATTGAGTACCATCAATATTTTCAGAATTAATTCCACTGGAGAACAGATTTATTACTGTTAGAATGAGGTAGTTCATTGAAAACTGTGTCCATATCGGTTGACTTCCTACAATTTTCGCTTAAACAATAACTTTACATGGATGTAGCGTGTTTTGCTCTCACACCCATTTGGGGTGCTTTCGGTCCTGTATATACGATTTTATCGGTTAGCACCATCACACAAGGAAAAGTGGTCACTTCCCCAAAAATAACTTTTATCAAAATATTTGCCACCGGACATACCTTTCTTCAATAATAATATAATATTTAATTCCCTCATCCAAACCATCATCAAATAATTGGCTTACAGAAATACCATTATGCTTATATTAATGCAACTTACCCAAACAAAACATAACGATTTAATTGGGTAACCAGCCTTCCTGAGCATTCGGGTACTTACACTTAATAATTACGATTGCAAAATGATTAATTTCAAAAACACCGTTGTTTGAATTTTATTGTAATCAATATTTTATCTCTGAAATTTTATTCGTATACACATATACATACTTGTAATTGGGAATTAATATTCAAAGCTTTCTTTTTAAAAATTCATTGTAATTTTAGGCTTTTAATAAAGGAAAAACAATACCGAACCGTTAAGCAACGCAATAAAATACATGTATTTTAATAAACGTCATTACTACTAGGATTTGCTTATGATTCTATATTTGTAAATGAGTTGGCTAAGAGAGCAACTTTGATTTATATCGTGCAGTAAAATGTAGGAGATGACTATAAACCCCTGGACAAAATTACCCCATCAAGAAAATTTCTCAAAATAACATTTATATTTTCGAAGTTTTATATCATAGTACCTATGTGATATTATAATTGAATGATTTCAACGAATGTTTGGCAACTTAGAATCGTATTGTCGAAAGAAAAAAATGTGAATAAATAACACAAAGGAAACAATAATTTCAAATACAATGAAACCGATATCAACGAAAAGCTTTGAAAAAGTCGTAATAATTTTAATTCACTAGCGTGTAGATCCTCCTGTAGGTCTTACCACCGCTTCTATTCGTCTGGACATAGTATTAATCAAGAGGTGAATAGTTTCCTGGTAAATATTCTTCCATTCAACATGAACGACTTGGTCAAGATCTCTAAGATTTATATGAGCAAGTACAAACTAACTAATCGTTATAGTGCATCCCATAAATGCTCTTATAAGATTCATATCTGCGTTTCTTCATGGCCAATCCATAGTTGGAATATTCACGAACCGAAGGTAGTCCAGTACCTTTCTAGCAACGTGGAACGGATCATTACCCTGAGGAATAATACATTGTAGAACCAACAACGAAGAATCTAAAGAGTTTACAACAAAGATAGGGGTCAAACAGGGATGTGTGCTTACTCCACTGCTGTTTTCAATTGTACTAGATGAAACCATAACGAATGCCAAAAAAACAAATAAAACCACTAGAAATAGGTGACTGGAAAATGAATGAGATCAACTTGTGTCAAATACTGTTTGTGGACGATATGGTAATTCTAGCCGAGTCAGAAGGAACGTTTCAAAGCAACTTTGGCTCCTAAACAAAAAAATCATGAAGATAAACATGAAAATAAACATCGAAAAGATCAAATCAATGATAATTGCAGGAGAAAACAACAGACATAACATCAAAATCGTAGGAAGGACAATAGAACAGGTTAATAATTACAAATATTTAGGAACAATAATACCATGGAACGGAAAAATGCAACAAAAAATTAAAGAAAGATGATGAGAACTACGTTTCTGGGAGAAAAATAAGTACCAAAACAGACCAAAAGAGAAATAGTGAAAAAGTGATAAGACCAACAATAACGTATAGTAGTGAGATCTGGACCAAGTCAGAAAGGTTCAAATCGTGAGTGAACGCGGTGGATATGAGATTCCTAAGACGGATAGAAAATAGGGCCAAGAAAGACAAGATAAGAAACGAGAAATATTGGCAAAATAGAGAGGGTCAGCTAAGATGGTTCGGTTATGTGTGTCGCATTTGTGATGATTAAGGTTTGATAAAAGAGTGGATTGTGTTAAATGATAACTTATCAGTGAATTCATTGAATAATAAAGTTTACACTAGTTAATGATAACACGTCATCCACTTCTTTTTATCAAACCTTATTGATGATAGACTAACCAAAAGAGTGTATCAGACGCGAGTGACAGGAAAAAAACAAATAGGGAAGACCAAGAATAAAACGGAATGACATCAGGAAAGCAGCGGAAAAAAGAGGAATTAAATGAGAAGGAATAAAAAATCAGACCAGAGATAGAAAACGGTAGAAAGAATTATACAGAAAATAGGAAACTTGACTCCACCCAAGCCTTACATCGAAAGGTAGATAGGCACAGGATTAAGTAAATAAGTAAGTAAGTAAGTAAGTAAGACATCCAGCACATGTTCTTCTAAGATCTTCCCGATGAAAAAATTTGCATTCATTGATCTCCATGGGCTAGGAAGCAAATCCGTAGGACCATTGAAATAAATTCCTTCCCAGAACATTATTGATCCACCAAACAGTGGCATTCCCGGAGAGATGTTGCACGCAGCAAACCTCTCTTTTGTCACAGCCAGACTCGTTGCTGCCCATCTAGTGAATTATGACTCTTGTTTCCTCTACAAACAAAACTCGCTTTCGGTTCTCAATGGTCCAATTCACGCGTGCCTACGAACTCTGCTTCCTGGGTGAAGGCTTCTTCTTACCGTTCGTTCAGAAATTGCTACATTTCTGCTGCTGGAGTTCTGCTTGGCTCTAAACCAACAAAACGCCTGGTTCTTAAGATTTCCGTACGATATCGTTCGTCTCTTATATCTGTTAGGCTTCTTACGACCTTGTCCTGGGGCAATAAAATAACTTCTTAGTTCATTGAAACGTTTAACTGTTCGACTAATTATCATTATTGGCTGTCTAGCTTCTAAAAAATTAATAACATATCGCTAGCCATGGCCATCGTTAACTAGAGTTTCACTGCTTCACCTTCTCGTATACTCTAACTCCACTGGACAATATTTCATTCACTTAATAACGTTAATTTTTTCCAAGCAATTGTTTAACTGTAGAAACAGAGTATGGCCTAGGTCGCCTATATAAAATTTTTAACGATTTAAAATACCACAAGTAATAATCAGAAGTTTTTCTGGTGCGTTAATTTTGTTCATGAGTTTATGATAATTGACCCGCCCTTGGATTGTTATTTTCCTTAATTTGTAATTTCCAAGATAATAAATTTATTCCATAATTTTCAAATGCTCACTCAATATGCTTATAACTTATTTCTATTCCGTACTGAGAAAAATATAAAATACTACTTGTAAACTGCACAAATGTATTATTCTTATGCATAATTCACACGAAACACTTTCGAAATGCATTCAGAATGCAAATACAATCCCATATTAATTCCAACAATGCGATTATACAAGTATCAACTGACTGATGATATCACTAAAATGAAATCGTTGCTGTTTTATTTTTTATGTGCGTTATTCATCGTTGCCAATAAGAAAAATGTCAAATGTAATCACAAACCTGCTCGGAAATTATACGGAGAACATTGAATAACGTAGTTGCCAAGAATTACTAATGCATATTTTTACAATACGCAGGTCAATCTTGCAGAAAAGATATAACTCCTAGTAAGATGTTTAAAAAGGAGAATTTTTATAGCTGTCCTCGGATATTCAAGGATAATAGAACATTAATAATGAATTAATACTTTGTTTATAACACCGTTGTTTATTTGATGAGTTTCTGAAAAAGGATCAATTTGCAATTCATTAAACGTTGTTTACATTTTACTGATAATGTTGGTTATCCAAAATAAATTATTATCATAAATCATAAGCCAATGAATGACCCGATAAAGTTATTCAGAGAAGTAATGAATTAATTACGTGCAATAGAGAACGGTATGTGTATGCGCAATTTTGAATTTGCCCGATTATAAAAGTCCCGCACTGCCATCCAGTATTGAGAAATTTCAAGACAATTCTTTGACATCCGACACAAGTGCAGTATACTGCACTTGTACGATATATCGTACAAACATACATAACCCTTATCCTGTACTTCAAAAATAAAACGCATATGACATTAATGGGTCAATTTTGCCCAATACAAAATATTATTACATTTATTAATTTTGATTATTTTTTACACCCATGACATTCAATACGGGTTTCGGAATGGGTTTTACAAATAAATATCTGACAGGCGGAACATTTGTTAGCATATTTTTGTGCTATTGGACCGGTTTGGACAAAAGAAGCAACGTCCCCTTTTGAAGTTGCTTACTTTTGAATTTGCAACTAAGCCACTTTGAAGACTTTTGGTGTATGCTTTAGCATGCCTGTTTTGTGGCATATTCGATCTACGAGATATTTCCTCGTTTATTAGATTCATACCCAGGTCTTCCAAATTATAATATAAACTCTGAAGCATGCACAATAACTTTTAGTTACCTTGTAGGCTAGTCATACCAATAACAAATTTCATTACATCATCAGGCATAAATAGCAAAAATGATGATTTTATGCTGTCTGCTCTAGAAATAGCATAACACGTTGGCCCAGGAGGAAGATTTATAATGGTTTGCTTAGCAAACCTTCCAACTTCTTTTGCTGTTGATGTTTCTGACCATACATATTTCCCATCTTTAGAAGTATATGTTGCGGTTTTAGTTCTTGTTACATCTAGAATTTCCGTTATCTTTACTACAGCATGATGATAAATTAGGGTCGTATATAGATGCAACTTCTGAAAGGACGTTATTTTCATCTTCACTAGATGTATCATTAGGACTTTCTTCGTCCAAGTCTGATTGCATAAATATAAATCCAATTTCTTCTGGGTTCATTACTCCGAAGTAAGTTTTACTTGTACTCACCGCAAAAGCACAACAACGAATAAAAAATTCAATATAAGCCATAAAAACACTTCTAATGCTTTCAAACAGGTGCACAGTGTTTGATTTTTAGTTTTGCAACTATTATCCCGTTATAAAGAGAAAACAAAACACTTGTGATGCTTTCAATGTGTTTTTGCTAGTTTTGTTGCTAATTGTATTCCCGTGAAAAAGCAAATTCTGTTGCCAAGCTCGTATCGCATGTGCACATTGACTTCATTGTATTGGGCAATTTTGACCCAAGAGGACCAAATGCGTATCTTTTTGCACACAGACATTGTGAAAAGACCTCAGAAATTTATATTTTATATTTAAACAGTATTCACTAAAAGAATAATTGCACTAAAGTTTCAAAAAATCTACTGAGAATTAAGAAAAAAAAACGAGCAATAAAAACTGTTTGGGTATTTTTGACCCACGAATACAGGATAAGGGTTAACAGATTAGTAACAGAAAAATCCACCTTAATATCGTAGTAATATGCTTTAGTACCACATTATATCTACAATATCGCCGAAAAGATTGGAAGGCGTTGCTTACATACAAAATAAAAATTATAACTTTTTAATTGAGTTTGTTAATTTACTTATAGACATTAGAATTCTACCAACTATCGAACAAAAGGCCTTTTAAGGTACATATATGTAAAACGTAAATAAGTAATACTTTGAGAATGAAGCGATAAACTCGGAAACAACTGCTAGAATTTAATAAAGCTGTTAAAGAATCAAAACAAGTACTTTTTGTTAGTTATTAGTTTAAAAAATATTTCACCAAGAACTTACTAGTACATCAATTAATTAATTGCTGAATACAACAATTTCCCATTGGAAAAGTTAAAATTACATGAAAGTCGGTATTCGGGGATTTTTTGAGTCGCTGATAACTCATCTGACGTTGGATTCGCATTTGACAAAATTACCGACTGAAGATGACGCCCAAAAATCTACCAAATGCGTTGGATTTAGGGCATCAGTCCAGTAACCATCGGAATTCGTTGCAAAATTGCCGCCCCCGCTTAGATTCTAATATGGAGGATTTATCTACCATATCAAACATTGAAAAAGTTTTGGAAATTAGATAAAAATCAGTATTTGGGCCGCTGATAACGGATCTCAGGTTAGTTTTGCAAATGGCCGGCTGAATATAGCGCCCCAAAAAGCGATCAAAACTCGCCTTTCTGATCGCTAACTGGTGTGCAGTAAAGAAAAACATCTTATGATGCGAATTTAGGGTATTAGTGTTGTTCCTATTATTAACGAAATTCGTTGAGAAATTGCTCCCCTACTTGGATTTTACATGGCGAACAAATATGGCGGATCATATATATAGTAGCACCACAGGCCTTAAAAGCCCAGTATTATGGCGGATCATAAGCTTTGAAAAGTTCTCCGATTTCTGCAGAAACGGCTATTTTGGTGTTTTTAACGTCGCTCATCAGTTTTGTATCTTTTTAGTAGATTGTACCGTTCAGTCAAAGAGTAAATGCTTCCGGTCTTAGCGTTACTCAGGACCAATGAGCGTGGACGTGACGGATATCCGATCCCCTTTGTGCACGTACCTGTGTGTACGTTGTCTGTGAGTGTGTCTGTGATCGTATGTATGTGTGTATGTTTATATATCTGAGTGTGTTCTGTGTGATTTCATGTGCAAATTTCGAAACTCCCAACATCTCACCCAAAAGATTGACTAATCGATAGGGTTTGTTAAGAAGGTGGTATCGGACACGAATGTATGTTGGTAAATGCAGCGTCTAGCGCGACTTTGTTACCCGACATAACCGTCCTCTTACCTATTCTCCAATCAACTGACTCCAGTACGCTGCGTTCACCGACATGCGCCCTTGCTCGGTACTACCTTTTTAGTAAACTCTACTAATCAACCATATGACTAGACCGGGGCAAATATATGGTATGATGAGTCATCTGTCCTTTTCACAATGTAATATTATGTTACAGAGGACAAAGAACAGATGACTCATCATACCGCATATTTGCCCAGTTTAAATATGGCTCTTACACAAGTGGATGCCGCATGTTAAGCAAAACTTGATCATTCGTCTTCTATTTTTCCTAAACACTTCCTGTTCTTCTCATCTAAAACCTAATGAGCTGTATCTTCCATGTCTAAAGAGCGCTTCCTCCAACATTCTTTGTCAATTGGTCTGCTGGACTCGTGTATAAAATAATCAACTACTTCGCTTGCTACATTAGATTAACTTTTTACTTTTTGGTGAAATATACATAAACACTATGTCAACTTCTTACTTCTAATATTGCAATACATAACTTAAATTTGTAAACAACATCGTCTGAATGAAGTGCGAGACTACCTTCTCGAGGGAACACCCTAAATCTCTACCCCCATTGGTGTGTACACTTTCCTCTTTTCTTTTTGCCTAAAATATGAATTTGATAAGATTGAAAGCGCCATATTGAGTTGTATTAATTAATTAATTTTAAAATAGGCAAAACTAACATCAGATCCGATATCATCGACTCAAGAAACCACCCAAATAAACATTTTCATATAATTTTCTAAAGTTTCTTCAATTTTGCAACCGCCGTATTGGTCCTCCATTTTGACTTTTTTGCCAGTAGTGCGGTAAGCAGCAGCCTAGCGCTCTTGAAAGTGAAGCTGTTGCCTGGTATAGGATGTCCTCGAGCAACAATATTCACTACGGCTCGGTGCACCCCCTCTCCCTGCCCCCACAAGGATACAAGAGGATGAAAGAGAAAAAGAAAGTGTAAACGCAAATTTCTTTTTCCTGTTTAGAGTATATCTGGACGTGATGCCCCAAATAAAATATATCCCGGCTATTTTACAGTGGCTTATAATGGGTTCAAATAAACCATAAATCAGTTATTTTGTATGTACGTACGATATATGATCAAAATGTATCCGGATTGGTGGCAAGTTTCGGCAACATAACTCATCTTGTTCGTTTACAGTTTCGTTGTTACGTCTGCGCAATTGTTTATCGCATTTGTCATGGCCGAAAAAACTGATCAAAGAATTTGTATCAGATTTTGTAAAACTAACATGGTGAAACATGAAAAAATGTGTATGTACTTAAAGTTACAGACCGTATATGGGAAAGATTGCATGAGCCGTACCCAAGTTTAGGAGTGGTATAATAGCTTCAAAGATGGCGGGAAAAGTATTGAAAGTGATGTGCATTCTGGAAGGCCCGTAACCAGCAAAAGTGAACACAATGTGGAAAGGGTGCGCGCAGCTGTGTTAGCTAATCGCTGAATTCGTAAGTTATCTGAAGACTTCGGTCTTAGTTCAGTTCAGTGCAGTCAATTCCTACGGGCGATTTGAACATGAGACGCATATCAGCCAAATTTGTTCCAAAAATTGCTCTCCGATGACCAGAAACAGGGCCGTGTATCCGCTGCTCGTGACCTGCCTGAGTGCTACGAAAGCGACGGAAACTTTTTAAAAACTACGATTACTTGTGACGAGTAGTGGGTTTACGAGTACGATCCCGTAACTAAGGCTGTCTTCACAGTGGAAAACGCCAAACTCACCCAAACCCAAGAAAGCACGACTGAGCCACAACAATGTCAAGAAGATGCTGATTGTTTTTCGATTACATGGGAATTGTGCACCGTGAATACGTTCAACCAGGTCAAACAATAAATCTCATCTTGCACAACAGTTTCTTGCTAAACACCACATTTCACAGGTCCGACAGTCATCATATTCGCCAGATCTCGCACCCTGCGATATTTTTATCTTCCCAAAAATTAAATACCACTGGAAAGGACGGAAATTTCAGGATGTTCAGGAGAAACAACATAATGCGACGAGGCTGCTGTTCGCTGATTCCGAGAATGATTTCAAAAATTGCTTCGTGCTCTAGAAACAGCGCTGGTCTAATTGTGTGGCTTCGGAAAGGGACTACTTCGAAGGAGACTAAGTAATATACCTAAAACTGTTGTATTTTTCGTGTAATAAACCCAATCTAGATAGATGCTGATCATAACGTGTTCTAATAGTGGCATAATTCAAGAAGTTCCAAGTATATTTTTGCCAGACTATAATACAAATTTTCTTACATGATGGTTGTCCACAATATTTATTTGAATCGTAAGTACAAAAGTCAATATTTTTTAGAGGTTCAAAATGAATTTATTAACACCTGTTATTCAAATTTCTTGTTTGTGCGTTGGTATCGTATTTACATAAACGTTATATAACATGCAAACAAGTAATACTGTTTCAATAAATTTGCTAAAATTTGCATGCTGAAAAAGCAATCATAAATTATTCGCGTGTTTCCTCTTTTGTAACAATTTATACAGTTTTCTAGTGTTTCCAGTAAAATTCATGTTCATCACTTCAATAATTTCAGACAACAATTATTAATTAGATATTGTGTGCCACATTTAAGACTTGGTTCTGACTCAAATTGAATAACATTATCTCGAAATCTACCGAAGATAACCACAAGCACAGATGTTGAGTAGAATTGGAATCCTATACAAATTCCATTATTTTATATCAGGTACCCAAAAAAGATTCGTGCAATTTTATTTAAATACAGATTGACATGGTTTTTTTCTTCATCTGTTTGTTGACAGCACATGTTTATATAGTGTTATCTGCTTTAGTATTAACCTGCCTTCATTCGATACATACAAATTAACACCAATTGTTGAATTCCTATTTTTGTTAAATAATTTAAAATGGCAAGGAATAAAATTTTAATTCGAGATTGTTTACTCTATGAGTACAAGCTCAGGATCAAAGCAGCCGACGCGAAGAGTATGTGTAGGTCACACTTTCAGAAGTACATATTACGTCATTGGCGCAATGGACCAAATTGCATATTTGTTTGTTCACTTGTCTACGCCGGTGTCACCTCGTTCGCGCGGGTTGACATGACGTAATATGTACTTCTGAAAGCGTAACTGCTATATCGTATTCGAAGTTGTTGGTGATCAAACACCACAGAAGTAGTTCAACAAATTTTCGAAGGATTTCAACTTTACCGATGAGGCATGGTCTGGAAGACCGATGATTAAAGTTGCACAGTTTGCGCCAACAGTACTACAACTATCTGAAACGACTGTACTAGAATAAAATATTATTATTATTTTATTCTAGTACAGTCGTTTCGAATAGTTATAGTACTGTTAACGCAAACTGAGCAACTCTACCGGTGATCATTAACAACGAGAACCTTGCAGCCACTGTAGAAACAAATTCCACGCTGTCGTGCTCAGAACTTGCAGAAACATTCAACGTGAGCGATAAAACCGTAAATGTTAAGGTAATAACATTTGCGTCTTCATCGGCTAGAAAAGATGTGCAAGTTAAGCAAATGGGTCCCGCATGAACCATCAAATGACAAATTAAACGGTCTTACAATTTGTTCAGCAAATCTTCCACGCAATGAAAATGAACCTTTTCTTGATCACTTGTTAACTTGCGATGAGAAGTGAATACTATACTCTGATCAACTACCACACACACCAATGGTTTCTTTACACCCAAAAAGATTTTGTTGGGTGTTTGGTGAACAGCAGTCGGAATTGTCCATTATAAATTTTTGGAAATGGGTCAAACCATTACCTATTTTCTACTGTGAACAACTTCAGTGAATACAAGCAGCACTCATCCTGAAACAACTTGTTTTGATAAGTCGAAAAATGTGCTATTCCTACAGGAAAATGCTAGACCTCATACCGCAAAAATTACCCAGGAAAAACTTGGTTGGAAAACGTTACCACATACCCTTATTTTCCGGGCATTTCGCCAAGCGATTAGACACCACCGTTTCTTGTTTCTTGACAACTGTATGAGACATAGGAAGTTCATTACTTAAGATGATGTGATGATTGTGTAAATCAATTTTTTTTTCATTTAAAATCCGTAGATTTCTATAATGCCAGCATACAAAAATTGATGTCACATTGGGGAAAAGTCATTAAGGGTGATTATAATTACTTTAGTGAATAATAATGTTTTTCTGGTTTGTAATCAGTTTCAAAAACTGCACAAACTATTTTGGCTGGCTGATATAATGCAATGCAGGGTTCCATTAAATAATCATAGGTCGGTTTGTAATTTGGAAAATTGTCAAATTTTATTAAAACGATTAGATTTGAATACTAAAATTTATGTCTACTATGAGGAAACACCAAAAGAGCTCATGAACTGTGAACAAGCAGATCGCAAATTGAAATTGAACACCATCGCAAAATTGAGATAGAATTTTGAGAGAGACTGCTAATATGGAGGTATGATATAATAATAAATAAAAGAAGTACATGTAGTAATATCAGGTACAAATATTTCAAATTTTGATTCCTCCAGCCGCAACAAATAAATCGTTTTGCAAACAACATGGCAAATGTCATTGAGGATATCGGACTGATCATTTAGGAAACAGTAAGCATAAACATATTGCTGTACATTTAGTTGCTCTTTATGTCAAAAACGATGCAATCATGCAATTTCAATTAGAGCAAGGGTTTAAAAATATGAATTTAAATAATTTCGATTAAATTATAATATTCTAAACAAAACGTATCGTATGAAAGCATTATTGATGAATCCGTACCTGTTTTTTGCTTCATTACTATTTACTTGTCGCGTTGTTTCTTTAACGGGGTCAATCGTTTTGCACAGCAATACGCGTCACTACGGTATTTGTATTCCATTTAAAAAATTGCATAAGGTTATAGAAACTGCGTATATAAATACTCAGGTCAAATTAACACCATTTTATTTAGGAATTTAATACATTAAAGAGAATACCACGCAATTGTAATCCGTCCTTAGCATACCGGGTGTTTCTATGAAATGCAAAGACGTTAGAAAAGCATCACTCTGCATACGTCAAAAGCCATCAAATTAGGAAAAAATAGGAAAACTTATCACTGCCAAACACCTACCTAGATAGGTAGCGCATAACATACAATTAAAGAATGAAACATGAAACAAATAATTAAACAAAGATGAACAGTCCTCTCAAAAGCTAAATCGGAAAGAACAATAAAAAACGAGGAAAAAGAGAAATACATATTATACAAGAGTTGTTCTCTTTCCGCTAAGTCTAGGAAAGTAAGTAAAGTACAGTATACTGACGAAACACATTTAATGTTTAAAAATATCCCCCTTTATAATCAATGCATGTTTCTATCCATGAAAGCCTATCTCTAAAACATTTTTTCCAATCTTCGCCCGTTAGGTTGTTCAGTTTATTTTCAATTACGCCGCCGCCCATTCGGCCAACGTAAACCCCCCAAACAATCCTTGTGGAAACAAAAGAAAATCATTAGGTGTCAAATCTCCAGTGTTGTATCACATAACGATGATCAATTTTTTCCATATTTACGTATTCACTAAGATTGTCCACTATTGATGACCGTTACACAAATACTAAACAAGGTGGCGTCTTCGAACTTCAAACTTAAATTTTATAAGGTTGGTACTTTCGGTAGCAGTAATTTTTCAAATAACTGTCATCTATACGTCAAGTCGGTATGACTGTGACTACCCTCGTAGCTTAGTTGGTGCGGCATTGAACTACACACTCCGAGTTCGTGATCAAATAATGGATAAAACCCTTATACGAGTATTTTGAAAAATAATTTACAAAGAAGTTTCCGTTTTTCTTACCATTTTCCGCTCCATTCACTCAGTCAATTTCTTAGGTCAAACATTTCTGTGCTTATTTTTAATATGCTTTTTATTTATAAACAGTAGAATGTTTTTAACAATAAATGGACTTCTGTTAATAATGTTCCTATTGTGCCTGCATAAGGTTTATTTTGCTAATGAAAATCTATAAAACTTGTTCTTCCTTCCCTTGTTTCATTACCTTTTGTTGTCGTGTCCACGTATTTATACTGATATATTGTTTTGACTGGAAGTTTTTCTATTCGGATAATTCCCTAAAAATGTAAAGTTATCTTCACATGCACTGCGAGTGTGAAAATACGTATCAAAAAGAATGGAATACAGTAATCCTTCACTAACCGCAGAAAAGAAGCCTAATAAAATTTGGCTTTCCAAATTACAGTGTGCTAGCAAATTTTGTTGGTAATAGACTTTTATCACCATGTATTATTTGCGATTATTTCGATCATCTTCACAGTTTGTCGTCTATTTTTCATTTGCGAATAAAGTTATAATTTAGTTTCATCTTTCAAGTGAAAATTATTTATCCAAGATTTATGCAAATCGGCGTGCTTGAAAAGCACAAATAATTTAAGAAAATAATAATAAGCATAGGAGGGCATTAATCCAACGATTAATAAGGTCTCTCTCTTCTGTGAGTAGTGTCAGTAACACAGCACATTTTTATGCATTTTATCTGAAATCCCATTTCGGACGCTAGAACATCCTCCTCGTGATTATTTTATCAGACATCCTCTGCGTATTATAGTTATCTGTTCTAAGGGGAAGTTTGTCTAACTCGCGCGCACTTTTTGTTCTTCACCGGAATATATATACAGTGGCGGCCAACTAATTAAGGACAGAGTATATTATGCATGAACGTAAATATATTATTTCTTACAAACAACATAATAACAAAGCAATATAACTTAACAACAATAAGTGTCCTTAATTATATATCCCTTTAAAATGCACTCTCATTTGCTATTATAACTACATACTAAATATATACATTATAAAATAAAACCTTGATTTATCTATTAAATACAGTATAATATTGAGGAGTTACTACCATACTTAGAAAAGAATAATATCCATAGCATTAAGCAATACTTGCAATTATGTCATAAAATATTTACTGTAGTTAATTAGTTGGCCGCCACTGTATAGAGAGGGAGAGAGAGAGAGGGAGAGAGAGGGAGGGAGAGAGAGAGAGGGAGAGAGAGAGGGAGAGAGAGAGGGAGAGAGAGAGAGCGAGGGAGGGGGAGAGAGGGGGAGAGAGAGAGAGGGAGATAGAGAGAGAGAGATTACATCTGAATCTTGCTTAATGAATGATGAATGTACTACATAGGTAACGTATGTTCAGGTAGGTTGAAAAGTTTTGAAAGCGACGCCTATTAACCCCTACAAGAATCAAAATTTATACGCTATTTTAATATTTCATCTTCCATTTGAACACACAAAAGTCCATTTCGATCTGCCAATTCATTCTTTATTTACAAGCCACTTGAAGTTGACGTGTCACTGTACTGTATTAGAATGGAAAAAACGAAATCGTGCGGTGATAAAATTCTTTGTTTTGAAAGGTTTGTCAGCAACAGAAATTCATACAAAACGGTGAAAGTGTTAAAGGAATCTGCCCATTCATTTCCAGCCGTGCATCGATGAGTTTTATAGTTTAAGCGTGATCGTACAAGCGTTCAAGATGAACCACGTAGTGAACGTCCAAGAACTGCAACAACACCAGAAATCATTGAGTAAGTCTATAATATTGATTATAAAGATCCAAGTTTGACTAACAAGGAGAAGGTAAGGTAATCGGATTTTTGATATTTATGGTACGTGTAGTTTGGACCTTAAATAAGAATATTTTGGAGTAGTTCGACGCAACGTTCATAAATTACCAAGATAATCGATGTTGAAGTTTCATCCACCATTTAAATCCACTAGATATAATACGATTGTTAACTGGACTCGTGGCTTAGTCGATAGCGTTTTGATGCGATACTCACGAGATCGCTGGTTCGAGTCTCGTCACGGCACATTTCTTTTTCTTCTATTCAAAACGCACTATGTGTTTTTTTCATTCTTCTTCTCATATCAAAAATTATGAACAAACGAAATATATGAACTATACGCAGGACCATTCTTCAAGTGCATCATTGAAATGCACAATCGGTTGATAAACAATATTCATTTTGAATTAACTTAACAATAAGGTAATAATAAAAAAATTTTGCTTCCCATGTTTCTATGATAACTATCATTCTGGCTCGTGTCGCACTGGATAAAATGTCGCATACTATATATAAAATAACATAAATTTTCATTTCCTACCTGACTCCGTTCGTCTTTTTTTTTTTGAAGAAACTTTATTGACACAAACAATTGTGTGGTGAGGAGTTTGCCGATGTGATATTTGTGTCAGTAAATTACACCACAGTCCTTGCAATCACCTTTATAGAAACTTTATTGTTAATTCAAAATGAATATTGTTTATCAACCGATTGTGCATTTTAATGAAGTACTTGAAAAATGTTCTTGCATATAGTTCATATATTTCGTTTGTTCATAATTTTTGATATGAGAAGAATAATGAAAAACATATGGTGCGTTTTGAATGGAAGAAAAAGAAATGTCCCGTGACGAGACTCGAACCAGCGATCTCGTGAGTATCGCACCAAAACGCTATCGACTAGGCCACGAGTCCAGTTAACAATCGTATTATATCTAGTGGATTTAAATGGTGGGTGAAACTTCAACATCGATTATCTCGGTAATTTATGAACGTTGCGTCGAACTATTCCAAAGTATTCTTATTTAAGGTCCAAACTACACGTACGATAAATATAAAAATTACAAAAATCCGATTACCTCGCCTTCTTCTTGTAAGAGTGAAATTGCTGATACCATAGGCATCTCGAAAGAACGATTACTTCGTATTTTGCATGAAGAATTACATATGAAAAAGATATTCGGAAATTTAGTGCCGCATTTGTTAACAATTCAACAAAAACTGAATCGAAAACAAATTTATCAGCGTAATTTGAAGGGTTTTAAGCAAAATAAAACCGAGTTTGTGTGTCGTTTTATGACTATGGATGAGACTTGGATCTACCATCATGAGTCTAAACTGAAAAAAATCGGCTTTAGAAAGAACACCATCATTTTTCATCAGGACAATGCACGTGTTCACACAAGTACTTTGACGATGGCTACATTGAACGAATTAAAGTACGAATTGCTTGAACACCCACCGTATTAACCAGAGTTGGATTGGAACCAATTTCTTCGTGGAAAACATTTTTCGTCGAACGAAGAAGCTATTGCAGCCGTGGACCAGTATTTTGCAGAACTTTCGGAAAATCAATGCAGAGATGGTATAAAATTATTGGAGGATCGTTGGAATAAGTGTGTTGAACTTAAGGGAGATTATATTGAATAAAAACTAATTTCATTAAAAAATGCACATTCTTTCATTTTTGCTTTCAATACTTTTCAACTTGCCTGTATGTATGTATATGAGAAGCTGGAAAACAATTTGAACTGAAGTATCAAACTAATTTTATATACAGAATTAACTGTAAGGATCGTAAAGATTGTTATGTGGGTCAGACGAAACAATATTTAAGGAGCAACAATCATTAGTATTCTTGGAGTAAGTATCTGGGTTCAATGACTGCCCTAACTAAATATTTTAAGATTGTAACTGAAAACTTCACTTTTAACACTATTTAAAAGAAATATATTCTAATCTTTTAATTCAAAGAAATGGGAAAGAATAATAGAAATAATTAAAATTAAAAGAGATTCTATCACGATACAGTTTAAAACTAACATTTATAATAATTGAAATAAAATCGAGTGTAATTGACTGACGTAGCATCCCCAATTTATAACTAGGAGATCTTGACCTTCCAACTGTGCGATTTATTGTTAGTATTATTATTTTGATATATCAAGGATATATCAACTATCTTTAATTAGAAACATTTAATATAATTTAAATAACTTTCCACATATCTAGAAATCTTTCTCAACCACGGTAATTTGTCTTCGTTTATAAACAGCTCATAATTCACTAAAGAGATTATTGCGAGAATGATTTATATGTATGTATATAACGTCCTAAAATATATTCTATCCAAATAATTTTAGAATTTCAATGACCTATAAAATCGAGATTCTTCTGCTTCGTCAAAAACAAGTCTTGGTTTCTTATAGCCCTCTAAAGTCTTATAATTCACTAGCTGTTAAGCCTGTCCCTGCCAGGCAGGAAGAAAAAGAAAATATAAGCTAGAATGTTAAAAAATTGAATTTTGCCACGCCCCTTTTTCGTCTTAATTCTCCGCCCACAGGCCAAAAATCAAAAATCCGGCTACGTTAGGATTTGGCCTAGGCGTTTTACTATATGCATACCAATTTTCAGCTTTCTAGCCCATCAGTGAGCTTCAAAAAGCTCTGGATAGACAAAAAAGAGGAATAGACAAATAAGGAAATTATATATATGTATATAGATATTAGAATCATAAACAGCTTTCCTGATCAATACAGGGGTTTCTACGTTATTGAAAGTCTTTGCACTTTCAATCATAATCAATCATTTATGTAAATAAACTTTTGCTCCCTTATTTACAATATGCGGAGCATGTTGTCGCTGAGACAATCTGCCCCAAAAGTATTGCAACGAATTAAATACAACATAATTTTGTAAGATAACAGTAATACTTAAATATTACATTACTGGGAAATGACCTAAATGTATGATAAATACAAAATAGACTTTTGGCATCACAAACAACATGGATACAGCTATTGAGCTGCCATCAAACGCAAATGTTTCAAAGAAAAGAATTGTAAGTCATATGACTATACAAAAGGTGTAACTGTGTAAATGGTTAAAAAGTTGTCCAAAGCTAGATAATTAAAATATATTCAATATTTACTTAATAAACGTAGGGCCCTAAACGTACTGTTCGCAAGATATTTATAATTAAAATTCCGAGTCCGATTGTTATACAATGCAGCGAGTTTCCAATACGACTAACGATCGAATCATTCATCGAATAAGCATAAATAAATTATGAATAAGCGGTCTACTTCAAATGTGCGAATTTTTCACACTGCTTGCACAGTACCATCTGCGGTTTATTAATCATTTTTACCCAGTAATCACATAAATATATTATTATCAAACAGGTCTAATGTTAGGCATTTCTTGTGAAACTTTCTTTGTCTTCTTGACTTTACATTGTTTACCAATAAATAAATTTTTTGAAAAAAATATTTTTATCTTTTTTTTGGCCTTGGTCGGACCCATTAGCCACTTGCTACTACCTACCAACCCGTATGCACAAGAGGGTTGAACAACAGACACTTTTTCACACCCGGGGTCGAACGGGTGGCTAACTATTACAATTATTAACACAATATTTTTATCATTTACAATAAAAAATCGTCGAACTTTTCAAATTTAGGCCAAGTTCATGCAACGACAGCGAAATAAATAATCTGTTTATTTTTCTGTAATAGTGACAGAGCATTATTCATTTGTCGAAAATATGGTATTTAGGGGCGGCGCCATTTCAATGAAACCATCTGCTTACATTGTATAATACCCGAATACTGACTGAATGACTATTTATTTCGACTTTTAAAAATTCCTTAGGGTTTGTTGCCTTAGAGAAGAGCACATTACGTCAGGAAAATATGCGCGAAATGTGACGTTTCATTGACTTTAGCTAGTCGGTTGCCATGGTAACGTATACAGAACACCAAATTTGGTTCATTGCGTCGCTGACGTAATGTGCTCTTCTCTAAGGAAACAAACCCTACCTCTCAAATAAACGTCTACGAAGAAGTACTGTGGTACCGTAATGTAAAAAATGTAGGGGGCTAAAATTTTATTAACATTAAGCAATTACACTATGTATATATTATATAACTATAATTGCAGTCCATAGAAAAAGCCCTTAGTTTCGATGCTAGCTAACTTGCGACGTTTTCCCCTGTGACAACCAACAGCAGTCTCCCCTACATGATGTCTCCTTTGGAGATTATATTTGTAACAGCAAAGAATGCTAAATTCCGATAAAGAAGAAAAAGTACGCGCTACTTGAACAAACTTCCCTTTAAATAGATAACCATAACATGAAGAGGATGTCTGATAAAATAATCACGAGGAGGATGTTTTAGCAAATGCAATGGGTTTTTAGATAAAATGCATAAAACGGTGTTTTACTGACACTACACAGCCAAGAGAGCTATTTACTTCATTGCAAGAATTACACGGTTATACTAATGCTAATATAACGTAAATCATTACATTGAAATACCTGCTAATATACAATAGAAAAACTCAATAACGGTCACAAGTGTTTGCAGTAATATTGACCGCGATTGGGAGGTGACAGCTATTCAACGGACCATAAAAAAACTTATCTTTTTTAATCATTATTTTCAGAACGAAAATGGTATAATACATACGAAGCAAAACTTGAGCGATATGATAACAGCAATATAATCAAAATCGCACTAAAGTATATAATGGGAAAGTAATTTGGATTAAATACTAAGAAGAATAAGTCCCTATGTTCAAATGATAAAAAATCGAACCCTGTTAATACCAGGACTATTTTTTTAAGTTCCGTTAGGTTGGCAACCGATACGCAGCTGTCAGAGTGACGTGGCGTTTGCGCAGTAGTATTTAGTAATCTATATGTCAATAGCTCCCAACCGAGTCGGCCATTACACGGCGTAATTTAGATGTGAACCCTGCTTTATGATGACTACTTTCATTGAAGCTAACGCCAAATGCGACATTCGCGCTATGATCCGTTTTTTTAAGCTGAAAGCAACACTGCGATTGAAATTTATCAAACCTTGTGTGTTGTGTACGGGGAAAACATTATGAATGATAGTGCAGTGCGAATGTGGTGTAGGATTTTTCGAGAAGGACGAGGAAGGGGGTCAGGGAAAGAAGTCCGTAGTAACAGACTGTCAAAAAAGTGAACATTGTGGTTCGACAGCGCCGCCGATTCACAATTTCTGAGCTGTCTACTGAATTTCCTGAAATTTCTCGATCAGCACTTTATGATATTGTTACAGTACGACTCAGCTACAAGAAATGTTGTGCATGATCGGTCTCCAAACAGCTTACAGACGTTCACAACGCAGCGGATGCATTCTGCACTAACTTTTTGTAGCGCTACAATGACGAAGGAGAAGCGTTTTTGGGAGCAATCCTACCGAGAGATGAAACGTGGGCTCAGTTTGTGAACTTTGAGACAAAAGACCAATCGAAGCAATGGATGCATACGAGTTCGCTTAACAAACCAAAGAAGTTTTAATAAACCTTGTCCAAAAGAAAGCTTATGGCTACTGTGTTTTGGGAATGGAGAGGACTTTTCTGGACCCTATGCACCCCGACGTAACACCCTTAAAGGTCTACAGAGAGCAATACAAAACAAGAGAAGAGAAATAATATCATCAGTTATTGTCTTTCTTCGTGACGCACGCCCTCACTCAGCGAGAGCAACAAGGGTACTGTTCAAGAAATTCGGATGGAAGTTATTCAACCACCCGCTCTACAGCCCGAACTTGGCATCAAGCGACTTCCATTTATTCATCAAGATGAACACAGCCGTTCAAAATTAACGAGGAGAGCATGGTACAAGGAGGGTCTAAAAAGCTGGTGCCCCATCACAACAAATATCTCAATGTCGGTGGCGGCTACGTTGAGAAATAGTTCACATGTATAGGTAACTCTTGTATATAATAGAACTTTTCTTACTTCTTGTATTTGTTTTTGCCAGCTTACCGGAACTTGAAAAAAACTGCCCTCGTATGTAATTACCAATTTACCGTACTATAATCCTAAGATAGGATTAACAGGTAATATAGTTACAATGAGATTTGCAAAACCATACAGTTTGCAAAGTAATTTATGATCGGTATTAACCCGGCGTCATGGGGGATGGGTCAAAATTATCCGCCACTTTTTGAATTGCTTATGATTGTATAACTGCGCGTACGACGATGCCGCTTTTCTCAGTAGCTGGAGATATTGAATATCTCTAAACGTGCTGAAAGTTAAAAAAAAGGTAAATATGACCCATCCCCGTAATCAATGTAGCTATCTTGTGCCATGTGTATTTTATGTGTTTTGCGTGTATAACACAATTTTTTGTTGCTAATAACTACGTCCAATTAACTTTTTGTTATTGTTTTCTAAATATTAATTGGTTAAGTTCATAAAAGTGAAAGACTGATAAAAGAAAGAAGTGTTTGTTATATTTAAGCTAGAGGAAGCTACTTTTGTTAATTTTTTTAGTGTGAAATGTTTTTGTTAAAAAATAAAAATAAATGTGCTTTTATTTAATAAATTCGTGTTTTATTGTCTTAATAAAGTCAGATATAATCAAAATCATATATTTTTTTCATAAATATAATGAAATATCTGGAGTTTAATAACTGGGTAATTATGACGCAACCCCCACGCCCGTGTAACTAATTTCCACCCCCATGACGCTGGGTTAAGAGGTTAGATTACATTGGGTTCCCCAAAATATTTTGATTTATGTAGCCGTGATCAAAGGATCACTATAAATGTATAGAGATCAATTGAATCAGTGACTATTAAAAGGAACTAACCCAGAAAATCTTTTTTTGGGGAAATACAAAAGTTTGCCTCGCGCCCCTGCTGAAAATTTTAATGAAAATGTGTTTGGTCTGAGGTGATGTTGTGAAGTCAAGGGCCAGCTAAAACTTTGAATTTATTTGGTTAGGGCCATAATAAGTTCAAAGAAAAGGTTCATTCAGTTTCAAACAGTCTTTAAAAATACAAAACTTAGGGTATCACATATTCTAGTTATTGTTTTCGATGGTGGTAGTGGACCATGTTAGGTAATCTTCATAAAATTGCTTGTCTACCATTTTTCTTAGGAATGCACTTTATCAGCTTCCTAACAGTATCTGTTTTGTTCTGCTGAAGAGGTAGTTTTCCTTCAGAGTATGCGGACAATATTAAATCAAAGATTTTTGACGAGTCTTGATCCAGGCTGTTTTAGATTGAAGTTGTGCTTCTGCAGATTTCCTATATACACTGATGCCTGCAGATGACCCGAGGTAAGATATTTAGATTCCATGAATCATGCTGGTGTTAAAGATTGCTTTAGATATCGGGGAACGTTTCTGCCATAAGATTCTAGTGACAAACAGTTCTTTTTAAACAGATTGGGCCATCATTTGTTGAAGTCTTTTATATCCTCTGCCCGTACTATTTGGCTGATATGTTGGGCTTGACATTAGCTATTAATTCAATATATTCCATCGAATGATAAATGCTATCCACTTTGTTAATGCGACGCTCAAAAACGCCGAAAATCCTATCACAATCCAAAAAGGAATGTTCTTGTATCGGGAATCTTTGCACAATAGTTTCAAATCTCTTTGATTCAACCACGTGAATGCAGGTACATATAAACGTCCAATTTCTATTTTGACCGGAACACGAATCGGAGAAGAGATATAAAGTTTTTGTCGTTTTTGGACAGAGGCGTTAAAATAGTTCATAGAAAAGTTACGTCATTGGCACCCTTCTCGGCTATTCCTTCTGAATACAGATAGATTATGGAGGAATTATTATTGGTATTAAAGGGAACTAACTCCGGCACTGTTAATAACATCACATTGGATTACTGTCTTTCCTCATCATTCGATCCGCAAGGCTCGCAAATATACCAGTCCATGTAAATCTCAAAATGTCAAGATTGTGGAGTTAGTTCCTTTTAATACTCAGCGATTCAATTATTAAGAGGATCAATAACATGCGAATTTCCATATTTTTCGTGAATTTTAATAATGGCCATTTTTAGAGGTGAGCGCTTTTAAAAAATTACCGAGAATAGAGGGTGTACGGTATTATTATTTTCTTCAATTAATTTGCAAAAATCTTAAAGAAATATTTTACACCTGGAAGCTGAAAATTATAACTTCATTCGTAAATAAGAAATAAACGACAAGTATCTATTATCAACAAAATTTGTTATCAAATTTATTCGGCGCACTTGTACATTTATAAACAAGAAACTAGAATACTTGAAGAATAATACTGTGGTTTGAAAGTAAATTAAATAAATAATACCCCCTAGTACACCTTTCGTTTGGATCACGAAATGCACATTTCGACAGTTAACCTTATATCCTCAATGAAAAACCAAGAATTAGGTATTAAGTGTAAGGATATTGCTTATTTTGTTTAAGAAAATCTACAATAAAATATGGGACAATTAAGTTTTGCTCCAGAATATTGCTTTGATCCTATTAATAAACATTAAAAAAATAAAGAAAAATACATACGTAGCTGTACATCTTCGTGAACATGTATAAGAAACAAAACACACCACACGGAATGGCAATAAAAGCGCATAAATTCCAACCGCAAAGTAAAAAATTGTCACACAGAAAAGTTTCCACTTAAAAGCAGAACTATCAACATTTCGCCGTAAAAAAACACTAACAAAAAGAACGGGGAACCCGATTGTTGCAAACAGTGGACGATCAAACCGCGGTCCATAAACCACTGGATCTTTTCACTATTATGAATTACGCGCTTCGTATAATGATGTCACCGAGCACATGGTTTTAAATATTCTTTTCGTCTATTTCACTTGCACTAACCGTTCTGCCTTACGTATTTTCGAAAGGCAATGAAGACGGATAGCGTCTAAAGCTGGCATTCGTTCTCAGTGTGTGTGCGTTACATGTAATGTTTATTTTTAAAACACAAGGTGGTTGTGTTACTGCAGGAGTTTCGTTTTGTTTATTTTCGAAGATGTATTGTTTATAGTTCCCAATTAGCAGCTGTAAAGCGCAAGCTGCGTCAAATAATTCACGTACAGAAAAATTACGCGACTTGCACCGTTCTTCTATTTCAGTCACCTATGAAAGAGAAATTATCAAACGTCAGTTGTTCGAGAGTTTCTGTCATTGGTCATGACCTACTTGGTATAAAAAAAAATACACAGGTAAAATTCTTCGACGATATGTGAATGACTAATTCCAGGTTATTCAAAAGCATTTCGGATAACAAGTTCAGAACTTGTTTCTACTCATGCACACAATATTGTAGAAGGTGATATCATATACTGCGACTCCCCATTAAAGGTCGCAGATATCTTAAGATTAATAAAACCAATAAAGATGAAAATGCATTGAAAAAAAGTAGAAAATAAGGATTAGAATTTGTTGAAAAGGTGAATGACGTTTATCATTAAGTTGTGCAAATTGGACTGACGCTGTCGCTCCCAATTTTATTATTGCAATGACAACTTATCATTGAATAATAAAATTCGAAGGTGGGACAGCGTCAGTCCGATTTACACTACTTAATAATAACATGTCATCCACCTTTTCATCAAACTCTAATAATGGTTGATAGAATTGATGTGCATTTTTCTACTGCATCGCCTATTTTTGGCAAATAAAATCAAATCTTTGATACAAAAAACAATGCACAAACGGAAAGAAACTTTCGTGCCTTTAAAATTATTGCTTTCCTTTATTTTACACTGCCGCCCTCGTAGAATTCACAAATTTCTGTCCTATTTGTACATAACCGTCCGTGCCTCTCATTATTTGCTTCATTTTCTTCATGTTTAGTTTTTGTTCATTTATTCAAATGCGTTCCTTTCAGAGCACCATCGACATCTCTTTTACACAACAATAAATTTTCTTTTTAAGCGATACTCAGAATATTGATGACACGAGGGGCTATTCTGTAAAGTATTACATTGATCAATTTAAGGAAGGATTTATGAATATCCGTAACTCATAAATATAAAACATTTGTCCAGAAAAAGAAACATTTCTTCATACTTTCATTTTGAGGATAAGCAATATATCTGCAAGAAAAAATCATAGAGGAAGTAACATTACTGTACCGTATGTCTCAAGTAAATTATGTAAAATCTATGCTTTGATATTCCTTTAACCAAATTAAATGTGGACCGGAAAATGATAGCATTTTCCTTGGCTTCGTGTTGTTAATCATTGATCATTAGAGTTATGATAATTAGATAAGCACGGCAAGTACTTCCCATACTTCGTACTTCTGCAGCTGTTTTATACATTTGCATCAACCGAAGCAATCAAAACACAATATTGAATGCTCCTCCACCAAAATTACTTCGTTCACTCTCCTTAATATTTGCTATGAAATGGTCAGAGAGTTAGTTACTTAAAACGAGATTACTAATTATTTAGAAAACATTTTATGAAATTTTATTATATAAAATAAATAAAATTATCCTCACCAGCACCCTTGTCAACACTGTTGACACTCAGTGTGTATTTCGCGCGTTCAGTGTGTGATGTTCATTGGGCAGTGACGAAATACGTATGTATCTGGAATTATTTCCGACAGGTGTGGTAAGGGTAATTTTATTTATTTTATATATTATTTTAACCACAATCTCCTTATCCTTATTTGAAATTTTTATCACCTTATTCTTTATCTTAACATACAACTTATTCAATAAAACAGTTTCTTGAAAACAACATTTTTTGGTATTTATAACGGGTGTTTTTTTAGCTGCATGAGAACTTTCGATATCGATAACTATGGTTTGACAGCTGAGAATGTCAAACTGACATTTCTGTTCAGTAAGGTTTGGCATGGGTTTGGCAAGTCATCATGAATCGTTTAACGTCAGAACAACGCTTCCAAATTGTGGAAATTTACTTTGAAAAAATAAATCTGTTCGCGAAGTTCATAGTGCACTTTGTCCATTTTACGGTCAACATAATCGGCCTAGTGAGCAAGCAATTCGTGCAGTTATTGATCGTTTTCGCACTAATTTTACTCTTCTCGATTCAAAACCATCAACAAGACAAAGAAATGTGCGTACGAAAGAAAATATTGCTGCTGTAGCATGAAGTAGTATTGTGTGTAGTATTGAAGAAGACGCCGAAATGTCGATTCGTCGTCGTTCTCAACTTGTTGGCCTTTGTCCTTCGACTACGTGGAAAATTTTACATAAGGATCTTGGCTTACGTGTCTATAAAATACAGCTCGTGCAAGAATTGAAGCCAAGCGACCATCGTGACAACTTTATTTCCAGAAGTGGTCCTGTTCACTGCGCCCTCGTTCGTGGGATTTAACGCCTCTGGATTACTTTTTATGGGGCTATATTAAGTCATTGGTTTATGCCGACACACCAGCAACTCTTGAAGCATTGGAAGCCAATATTCAAGCCACCATTGACGCCATACGGGAAAAGTGTACAAATTATTTTGATGTTTAAATGGACAAGCAAAAAGTGTTCATATCACCAGGTAGGTAGAGGAGGTATTAATTATATTGCAGGTTCTTCTTCCTATGAGCCATTAAGGTCATGTCATGGATCATCAGTTCTGTCAGCGTTGTTTGTCTCATTTGCCAATACCGTAATGTCAATTTCTTCATTTTTTTCTTTGCTTTCTTTACCATCCCGTTTAGTACCGCTAAGAATAGGAATCGACTTAATACGCATAACACTTTGACGTCTTAGTTCATTTCAAATTCCTCATATTCCTGGTTCTTTTTTTGTTTTTATCGTAGTATATTCCTATTTCCTTCGTACATATCCTTTATTATTTCTACGATGCTTCTATTCACTCTTTTTTCCATAATCTTTTTCACATGTCTTCTCTATTGATTATATCAAACACTTTTTCAAAATTACATGATAATTATTAATTATAACATTAATCTCTTACACCTCTATGATTTAATTCTATGAATTCAACAAACCTCGTGTCCTTTAGGTGTTTATCGATACATCTGTCGCGTTAAATAACTCGATATTTTACTATTTAGACATGGAAATGCAAACGCCAGCAGAATTCGGTTCATGTGTATAACAACGTTAAGTGGATATTAGGTTTCAATCAATTACGGAGTAAATTCTGGAATTGTTTCAACGTACCACAGCTTTACCAATCGATTGCACGCGTGTGATGTGTGCAACTCGCCAGGTAGAATGTTAACGTTTAAGTAAAATAGGCGATGTCGTTCTTTTTTCTTTTACATTCATTGACTTACTTTTACCTGATATAATCTTATAAATAAATTTAACGTATAAGTCGCGAAAAATCCTAACCGTTTTCGCAATTTCTCCATCAAATTAAAACAGAAGAAAGGCTATCCACATATCAGTTTCGATAAATAGTCGATAAAAAGTCAGCAGCCCAAAACTAAACTTTTATTTGACCAATTACTTTTTTTTTCTCTATATTCATTGACCTACTTTTACCTCATATATTCTTCTAAAATACATATGACCCATTAGATGTAAAAAATGTTGTATGTATTATCATCATGTGAAGAAAGAGAACGTTTCTGTTCCGATAAATGGGGAAGTACAAATTTCCAGGCCACGCGTCATCTTGTTTTCCGTGGTCGCAAAGGAAATATCATTTCATGTTTATGAATAATTTAACAGTTATAGTTTAACGATGATCAAACTCCAATAATATTTGCAACTTTTCGTTATCAACAGTCGTTGTCACGTTCAGGGGTCATGCCAACAGAATCTGAAATGACGTTCGGGAATTAACGAACAATTGTCCACAACAAGAGATTAGTTAATTGCATTTCGAATATTTAATTTAGTCACTTCATTTCTATTAATGGAAGTGTTTTGAATCAGATCTTCTTCATAATAAAATTTGTGTATCATAATATTCAGTTGTCCTTATCTACGAGGAACATTTACCCCAACGTGAAACAAATTTTTTTAGATCTCCCTCATAAAACTTTTTCAGAGTCTCGAACACTTCGGACGGGCTCCGACGAAAATCAGTAGGAGTCAATTCTGGTGGATACGATGAATGTGGAAGCGATCTCCAGCGCAATTCAGTTAAAACATTTACGGACGCTTATGAAACTTTCCCGTTTCTTACAAAAAAAAAAAAAAGAAAAACATTTAGAGGTGATCGGTCATCCATTTCACTGATCTTCTTCTGTAATGTGCTGTCAACTTTAGAACGATCGAGCCATCGATAAACTCTACTTTTATATTCTCCAAATACACCTTGCAGACGTCGAGCAATTTCTGAAGGTTTCACACCTTCTTTAAATAAAGAGATTCAGTCGGGTCTTCCACGATTACATCAATAATATCGAAATACGTTTGTGTCAGTCAAATACTTAAAATAAACACTATTACATGGAATGGCTGCGTAAACGTGTCAAGACTTGTCTGGCCAATAGCGTGAACTATAAGATTTACGCAATTTAAGGGGTAAGGCGACCTTTAAAAAATCGATTTTTTATTAGCTTAAAACCTTCCGCAAACCCTCAAGAATAAGAAAAAAAGTCGTTGTTAGAAAAAATTTCGAACCGCTCGTTTACGACAATTTGCGGAGGCGCCTCGCGCCGCCCCAAATGCATGTCGCGACGATTATTGCCGTTCGGGTTCTGACTTGTCCGACTTGTACGAAAGCGACCTACCAATCGGTATGAAATGGAGGCACACGATCCTGCCGAAAGTGTCGGCACGTCCGCAAGGAAATTGAAACTGAGTGATAATGCTCGTGATGTTGAAGTTGATACATCCTTTGTTTATCGCAATATCAATTTTTTGCCTGTGTTTTCAGCACTTTCTGTAGAAAAAAAAAGAAGAATGAAATTTGGGCGGCATTATATCATAAGCTGTCAACGAATGACAACACAACAAGTGTCCAGCTGGTGAACATTCTTGGTGTTCGTGGTAAAAGGCAAGAGCCACCAATACATTGAATACTTTTGTACACAAGCCGGCTCTGTTGGAAACAATTTTCGAGGCGATCAAGCCGATCTATAAAGAGTTGAGCAGCGACCATCATCTAACTCGTTGCTTAGGTGGTTTCACCCAAAATAGCAACGAAAGTTTCAACGCAACGGTGTGGTCAATGGCTCCCAAATCTACGTCAAGTGGGAAAACTGTATTAGATCTAATTTGTAGTGTAATGGAAGTTATGCGACAGTTGGACATGACAATTGACAGCAATTGCTACAATTTCTGTGTTGAGGCAGACCAACTCCGCATCGATTTTCGAACCGATTGCTGAGTGAGGCTGCACAAACAGCTCGAATCGCCTCAAAATCAGCAAGAAAAGCAGAAGAACTCTACGTTAATATAGAAGGCCAACTATACGGTGCAGGGATCGAAGATTGAAGGTATACCATAATTTTCCACCGTAAAATGTTACCCACAACTTTAAACGCGTTTTTCTCGAATCACCGTCTTTCAAATCGTGCGAAGCGATAGCGGCTACAAAACTTTATCGATTACCCTCAAATTTTGAGGGTATATTCATACATATATAATCTAGTAGACCACGTAGGGATTTTTCTATACGTTGTAGACTTTTTCTTTTATAAACAATTGAGTGTGTAATTTTTACGTGGAAAAGGGAATTTTCTATTCATATGCTAACCATTTTGCGGAAAATGGATATTTTCAAAATCTCCTACGTGGTCTATTAGTTTATGATATACATTAAAGTAAAATTCTTGGATTTTCGTCCTAGGTTCACATTTGAGGATACAGTCGGTTCGCCCGTTTTGGATCTCCAAGAAAACTCATCTTAGAAACCGGATACTGGAGCAGCCATTTTTCTTCTGCTTATAAAGACACTTCATGAAGTACTCCATAAGACAATTCGACAGGTTTTACCGTACTTCTAAAAAAATTCCTAAAATTGTCCTTTAATTTCAAAGCGCATAGTGGCCTTACCCCTTAACTAGGGCCAAATTTCATTCGAACCATGCCTCGTATGTCGCCATGTATATCTGAAGTAAACACTATGCTAAATGATTCGAAGTATATCCCCTATCTAAATACGTGAAAAAAATTAAGGGATGCCTTTTTCTAAATGATCATCACTCGAAAACCAATGACATTAAAATGTGTATTTGTATAAAATAACAATTGAGACGTATAAGAATTTTTGCAAAAAATTGCTGATTTCGAATTTAATAAATTTATCTCATGTTTTTACTACTTACTGTATACGTATTTTATTCTTGACACAAAATTGAATAAAAAACAAAGTTTAAAGGAGAAGGATTTCCTCGTCAGACTCTCACTCAAGCATTCGTTACATGAATACTAGAAATTATTTTTGAGCAATATAAATTATTTTCTTTTTAGTAAATGAAGAAAACTTCAGATTAACTGTAGCATTTTATAACAGTAGTTTATCAGAAGAAGAAACTTGAAATGCGCTATGTATAATAACTTAACCACAAAAATTTCTACGTTTTTAAACGTATTCTGTTATTTTACTGTAAAAACGAGCATTGTTTCCAAAAGACGAAGAAATTAGTGTTTAATGTGTTAGAGAACACTACAGGAAGCCAGTTGTAAAGTTGCAGTTTTCCAAATGTTTGAATCTAACACTAAGAACTACCACAGCTCCAAAAAAGGTAAAGTTTTACAGGAAATTTTGAATAATTTCCCAATTTACTGCAATGTGTAATCCCTTTTAGTACTTCTAAATTGCAGAAACAAGAAATTTCCTATTAGCAGGTAATTTTCCATGAAAACTTAACCTTCAACTTAGTACTTTCTACGAATACTTTTTAGTGTCGTAGTATTTTTTCTAAAGTGTATTTCTGTAATACACTCACCATTTCTACTACATCTTTTTAACAAATCAAAAAATTCTTGCAAATAAATAATCAACTGAATCTATAATCGCGAATCCGCTTGTAGCAGACGATGTCAATAACAAGAAATTACGTAATAATTTTCAGAATTGCCAATTCTACGCCTGACATAAAAACGACGTTACTCACCTTGCTTATTCTAGAAACGATCCCGCGCTGTTAGATCATTCCTTTTTCTTGAATTTTATTGTTATACCAAATATTTGGACAACATATTTCTCCGTTGCAACGGTTCTACGTATAAAGAACATATGCTTGCAGGTCGTAATGTTATTGTTTAAAATTAACAATTATTTGATACGTTATTGCGTTGAAGTTGCACTTTTTAATAATAGCTCTGAGAAAATGCGTTCGTAATGGATTTGTTATAAACAAAATACACGTTAGCGGCAGCTATTGTGTTGCAAGTCTTAAATAACTTCCAAATGCTGAGAATGTTTTATGAAAATGTGAATAAGATTAAGTTTTTATGTAGTAATGATTAGTGGTATACGAAGCTTCAATTCTGCATAGAATGAAATAAAGAACACGGTTTTCATAAAAATTGTTCCACAACTGTCATATTCGTATAAACGTACGTCTACGGATGGCAGGAAAAGATCAAAATTTTGTAATATTCATTCTTAGGCAAATAATTCAAAATTGTGATCGAAATCCCGTCTTCATGTGCTTTGTTCATCTACAGAATTCATTCGAGCTAATTATATGTATACTAAAAGAAATCGATGAGCCTACTTCCATTAATTAAAATAATATACGAGCTAAATAAAAATATGACCACAAAATTACAAAGTACAAATCAAACTACAGCAGAACAAAATGTTCAACGCGAATTGAACAAGGCGACTCCTTAAGTCTTACACTAATTAATTTGATTGTAAAAGAATCATTGTAAACTTGAAAGATCTAAACGGCAGATACAACAAGTACATTGTGCGAACGATGCTGACAGAAGAACACAAGGAACTAGAGATGTGGGAAGACCGAGGAAGCAATAAACGGAAATTAGCAATCTTCCATCGATATATAGCAGCAAAAGTGCGTTATTATTATCATTATATATGTATACGAGGGACGTTTTAAATGTTTTCGGAATTTGGCTCTACTTCAATCGCATAAATTTAAGCGTTTGGTGATGAACAAAGTTTCAACTCGCTGGGCAACAAGGCTGTTGGGACAGGAACAGGCATCTCAACAGGGTCGATACATTACGCCAACTTCTTCTTCTTCTTCTTCTCGTAAATGCTTATGCCTTTCAATGTCGGATTCAACGTCTTCTCTCGCTTCCGTCCCAATTCGTTTATTCCATCAATCCACTTCTTTCTTGGTCTTTCCTTTTTTTCTTCTATTGTTATTTTTAGGTTCTATTATTTTCTTTGTTAGACTCTTTTGTTTCAGTCCTATTATTTGCCCGCATCAATTCAGTTGACTTCTTCCAATTTTGTTTAATAGATCATCCTGATTTGTCATATCCATAATCGGTTTGTTCTTTATTTTATCCATTTTAGTTTTCCCCGCGATCTTTCTCAAAAATTTCATTTCCATAGCCGTTATTTTATTCTCGTGTTTATGTTGTATTCTCCAAGACCCACTTATGTACACTATAGTGGATGATAGTACTAAATTGTATACTCTTTGTTTGATCTTTGTTTCTATTTCTTTCTTCCCGAAGATGATTTGAATTAGAGCGTAGTCTATGATTGGAGTTTTCCGTCCTCCGTTTTCTATATCTAGATCAATTTTCCGTCCTTCGATACAATGGTACCTAGATATTCGTACGTGTCAACAATTTCTTCTTGTTTGTCATTTAATTTAATTATTAGATTATTTGTTGACTCTTTGTTGTTTATCACCATTAGTTTGCTTTTTCTACGTTTATTTCCATCTTCATGTTCTCTATCTCTTCTGCCCATATTTTTGTTAATTTTTCACATAACTGTCAGTTATTAGTATCAAATTATCAGCGTATAGTAACGCATCTAAAGTTATAGGTTCCAGTTTGTTATAGCCTATCAGTTGTCTTTAGATTTTCAGTGCGTTTTTTCGTATTTTGCAGGATTCTATCCATTACTATAATGAATATTAATAAACTTAACTTGCATCTCAAAACCTGCTGATCTTCCATTTATTTGTACTATTCCCCTCACCTGACGCTCTAAACTGTTAATAACGCATCTTTTTGGGCACTTTTAGTGTCTTAAGACAGATATCTATACTTCTTCTATCTATTGTATCAAAGGGTGCTCGCAAGTCTATGAAGTTGAAGTAGATTTCCTCCCCCGTTTCAATTTCTCGTTCTATGAAGTTTTTAACCACTTCGACCGACGTACAATCGATTTCAGTTGTTTCTTATAAAACATGTTGATAAAAAATACTAAAGTCTATGTACAGTATGTACTTGTGAAGGAGTTAATGATATGGATATTATCATTCATTTCTTTCCCTTTTCCAAAAGCTGCTTGTTCTTCGCCCAATTTGTCTCCTATTAAATGTGAGAGACTTTTTCTATTATTTTATAGTGTGTGTATAAATCGAAAATTTTAATTATAATAAAATAATAAACTGAGGGGTCGTAAAAAAATTTTTTGTTAGCAAAATTAAAAAAGAATGGACAAACAGGATCTTTCTTCAACAAAAATCAGGTACCAGCAAACAACTCAACTACCTTGACCATTCCGTATAACTGTCTGTCCATGCACGACAAAATTTTGCACAAAATGGGGAGTTGAAAATGGAAATAGTTTGCGCACCACTGTTTTAGCTGAACGAGTGGTGGGATATCCAATAACATTTCTTTCTGTTTATATGTTTCTGAAGCTACATTCTTTCGCATTTGTGTTTTGCTTTGATTTATTAATTATTAGATGTATTCAAAATTTTAGTTATTGTGCCAATAAATGTTCTAAAACAAAAGTCCGGTTCATATTTAATTCGCCCTCGTAGTACAGACCTTAGAGCGTACTATCGATAGACATATTGCCCTATAGTTTTCAAACTGACTTTGATCGCCTTTTTATACCGTGTGTCCCAGATCGAGTAAAACTGCATGAGTAACTTTCTTATTATTGAAGATGGAGTTTTAACTATATAGGATATGTTTTGCAGCTTCATATGTTGATTTAAAATCTGTTTGAAAATGTTTGGAACCCGTCAGGAGTTTTAAAAAATTATTATAGTCGATTTAGGAAATTTTATGCATGTATTTGGGATGGTTGGCATCATTAGCGTCCATATTTGAATTTTAAACTTTTAAATCAGTGTTACATATATTTATATTAAGTTAGGCAATTCGAATGTCATCAACAACTAATAGGAACATTTGAAAAGTAATTCTTCCGTATCGTAAAATGACTTCATTATGAACGCAGAAAAAACATCTATAAAATTAACTACCACGTTAGACAAATTCAGGGTTAAAGATAATCCATACACAATTTCTCATAAAATATGTATCGATTCCTTGAAATTCCCTGTAGATGTTTTGTTAGCGAAAGATAGAGTGATTATCCTTTTTAATTTCATCTACCGCCTTCTACTAAAACCGCCTGTGAGGAGTGTCAGTTTCACGTTTTCTACCTTTCACCGTCATTCTAAATTTTATCGTGTTTTATATCGACTAGTTATTCTGTATTACCACCTAAATACCACTCCAATAACGGAATTGCTAAATTAAACACGATAATCTACTTTCTTTTGTCACGAAAACTGTTATGTATTCGGAATACCATAAAATTACTTTCAGTCGTTATAGTTACACCACAAGCGATTCGATAAAAATGATAGAAAGTAAAATTATCAATAAATATGTTTATTTTTGTCATAAACTAAACATAACTTTATTTTATTGTAAGTCATTTAAGGAAATGTAAATGAAAATGTAATAAACATTTGTAACTCCAATTTTGAACTCTTTTCCTATTTCCAAATTTTCCTGGATCTTCCCAATTTGCCCTTTCATGTGAAAGTAATTACAAAGATCTTTTTTTTTCTCAATCTGTTATCCTCCATTCGCATTAGGTGACCATACTATTCCAGCTGTTTTTTTTTCTGTACCTTTGTTGCCATTTGTTCTTGTTTTAGTGTTATACGAACATCTTCATATCTTATTCGGTCCGATTTGGTTCCCTCTGCTATCTTTCCTAAATATTTCACTTCTATTACTCCAAGCATGTTCTGATGTTTTTCTTTATCGTCCAGGTTTCTGGTTCTGTCTAGTTCTTTTACTAAACACTGCTCTCTGTTATGTATACTTAATGTTGTTCGCTTCTTGTCGTAGTTGCAGCATCTTGCTCTATCTTATGCTTCCGAGATATTGGTACGTTGATACACTTTCTAGTAAATCTCGTTGGCACTTTAAATCTGTCTTCTTTTCTGCCTTCATTATTGATGATCATGGTTCTGCTCTTCTTGTTTACTTCTATTTTTCAATTCTTTTCTACCTACACAACTATTAGTTACTGCATCTTCAAAAACGAAAGAGATATAATTGGATATTAGAAGTGTATCGTATGCGTGCAAGTGCTTATACCCTATTGTAGATTGCAGTTTTATTTTTTCTATCGTACTTTTGGTAACAGCAGTGCATTGGGGCTACACCCTTGTTCGGCCTCTTTCCTCGTTTCAAATTCTCCATATATTTTGAACAATTTATTTATCAGAGTTCTCTCTTGAAAAACAAACTTCCTTGTACCATACAAAATTACGGGAACCATAAAATTTAATAAGTAAATGATGTAAAAAGTATGTTTCAAGATATACATAACTTTTCAAAAACAATCAGCCTTTCTTAACCCTTTGAGCTCCAAAGGGCTACTGTATGTACCAGCAAGTACTGATGTGCCATACAATTCCTGTTTTCCATTGCATATTTTGTTCAGGCCAATTGTTATAGTTTTCTATATCATTACTTTTGTCCTCCCGCTTCAACTTTTGCCGTAGATGGTGCCCTGCTTTCGTAAGCTTATGATACGACTTGCGCCGGTTGGATGCGCATGTGGGATCACCCTGTTTCTAGCGTTAAGTTGACCACGTCGTTTGCCGCGAATAAGTTATTCCGTTTTGGCTTTTAAGTTTCGTTTATCGAGGATATACACGGAAATTCCACTCTCGGAATTTAACATTATCGTTGTGTGAATCTTGAAGTTTCGCTTCCCCAATTTTGCCGAAGTATCGGCCGTTGTACGTTTGCTTTTCCCTCTATTGGAGGTTATTTTTCTCTTTCACGTTGTTGTAGGGAAGTAGTGTAACCTAGTATATGCTGCTAGTATAGAACATCTGAGAACTATCGTAGAAGCTTGAAACCGACTTAGTCTTCTGTTTGCGGTGTCCAGTATTTCCAACATTTTTACATCAAGTGCGAGAAAACCGGCCATCTTGGACAGCTTCCGTCCCGATACCGAATACCACGCCGTACGAAGTTTGACAACCGAAAATACGTTACGTTAAGTCCCGCTTTTATTTATGTTTTTGACTCGTTGAGCTTTGGGAAAAATTCCCTAAAATCTTTAGTTATTTTAGAGTTAGGAAATTAGGGATTTATTTTCAAGTAAAAAGGGGTTTTAGTTTCCGCGTAATTTAATAATATATTTGTTGAACGAAACATTTAATTCTTTTAGTAATTTAAGGGGGATCACAGTTATTGTCACTTGCATATATTCTTGCATTAATTACTTTCAGCTAAACCTGCAAGGCCGCTGGAATTCCAACGGTTACCAAGAATGTGTAAACCTTAGATAGAAAGCTAGCTTAATTGAATTTAATTTAATCGTTTCAACTCAAGTGACAAATAAAGTACTGTTAAACGCCATTACCTCGCCTCAGTTCATTTTTTTTTCAAGTAATTTTGCTGGTCGCTCCACAATAGAATAAAGGTCCATAACGCAGATGGTTCAGACAACCGTAACACCTACGAAAGAAGCTGGAGCGTCTCTGTGATTTCAGATACTCAGATGTGATCCAGTTCAATAATTTGAGAGTGGCGTCTTGTTACTAATTTCTCTAATTTTAACCTACGCCGTTTCCATTGGGCTAGCACGGCCTGGATCTCCATCTTTATCCCCAACGAGGTGGGTGATTCGAACCGTAACGACGGTGTGGTATCGGTGACATTTCTGAGTTTTCTGTTTATCATTTCCATTTCACCAAAAAGTAACAGTAACCAGTAACAATTTTCTTTACGAACGTCTTTAGTCTGTTCGAAAATTTACTTACAATAATTACTAATGACCGCTTAGTGGCTGAGTGGTAAAGCATGCGCTTTATAATGGGAAGATGCGGAGATTGAAATCATAAAATGGCTCTGGTACCTCTAATATGTTGCGAAAAAGTAAGGAAACGCCACTGAGCGAGCCAAGAACGGTACGGTATGCATAGGTATACGGTTCGGTGGCTCCCAACAAGCCTTGGATCTTTAAGACCGGTTGTGCTATTCTATGTAAATTATTAATTCGTCGTCATGCTCGTCTACCCTGATGGAGTGTACGATAATTTCAAATTTTTCAAAATTGTTATTAAAAGCAAAAAAAGTGAATTGCTAAGGGTGAAAGATCTAATGTAACCTCGTCCAAATATAACCGTGCGCATTAAGTATCTCTTGCTAAAATTTTTCGCCATTTCTTATCAATACTGAATGATATAATCGGACTTGGATATCGACTACAATCCATATCAAATAATAGCTGTCGTATATTTTATTCAAAGTACTATGTCTTCTATATTTAGAAATTATTTTATCAGTGAGTAACACAATCATAAATATGCGTGCAGGGCTTTGTATGAAAATAAGTGAATACGTATAGAAAGCAAGTATGTCATCAAACATTTACATCAATTAAATAAGATTTACATATTTGCATATATTAACCTAGAAGTGATGACATTTATTCCTTTCTCTAAAGCAAATATCTATTTATGGGGATTTCAAATATTTTCGTCATTACTGAAAGATCTATTAATAAAATAAATATTGATTTATGATTCCCTGTGATTTCCGTAGCGCAAATTTTCAAAATAACAACATCAACAACATCGCGTGAATGTTTTCAAAACAAAATTGAGTGATAATCTACATAAATTTTTGATCATCAACTTTAAGCAATAACTCGAGAACCGAACTAATCCTTTTCAGAAAAATAGATAACCAGACTGATAATGCAGTTTAGCAAATTAATACGCCTTTTTATTAGACATGACCTCTGACCTATACCGTGTGTCCCAATCTTCGTTATTATTAAAGATAGAAGGAAATTCGAATTAGTGAAGTTTTGCACAATTTTGCGCTGATTACAGATATTTTTCCCATTTTGTTATATCTTCTTTGTTTTTGAGTAAAAAAATAGACGAATAGGCGAATTGCGATTGATTTCAACGTGGTATTTTTACATTTACATATGATGACCATTAATTTGTGACTCATTCAATACAAATCAAGGTACCTGTTTTTACTCAAGTCATCTGCGTAAAAAAGAACATATCTCTACTTGATTAGCAATAAAAAAAAAAGAGAAAATAGAAACAGCATTCTAAGAATGACAGTTGTTAGTATTTTAAACAGTATTAATTTAAAGTAAAATGTATTTACAGATATTAATTCTAAAGCAAGCAAAAAAAGTTGTGCAAAAGATAAAATATCCAGCTAATTTTATAGTTTAAAGTAAAGTACATAATTATTATAAATAAAAAGGTGCTTACTAAATCGCTAGAAATGGGTGTCAAAACGAATAAAAATTAAAGCAGAAAGATATTGTAAACTGCGGTGACACATTATAAAGAGTAAAATAGTGCAAAAAACAATTTACAAGAAGTTCAACCCTTTTAAATTATATCTTTACTCGCATTAAATTGTATCGGTACCTTCGCACCCAACAATTGTTAACTTAACCGGAACACCTGTTTCGCAAGCAACGAGATAACAATTGTGTTTCGCGAATTACCAATACGATTTAGGGTCAAACAACAAAAAGGTATATCACAAATAGTCGGTGTTGAATTAAATGAAGCAGTTGACAAAATCATTGGAAATGGTAAAGTAATGAAGATAATAATTTTTCCTTACTGCTGAGAAAATACTTAAAATTCTAATTAGTACGCTCAGATGTGGAGTGGTATATTCGTCGACGTTGTTCGGACTTCAAAATACATACATAAAGTACATAAAACGCAACTAGCAGCCGTCATACGTGATGAGTTAGGTTCGACAAACGAGTGCATGATCAGTTATCATTAAGTAATGTAAACCGGACTAACGGTGTTACTCCACCGATTCTCCCCACGTACCTGGAAAGCGCGACATTAAAATTCGGACGAATGATAGCGTCAATTCGATTTACACAATTTATCATGCACTCGTTTGTCGAACCTTAGCCATGAGCAATTCATGTCATAATTAATAAGCCCTTTTTTCCACCACAGCATCATTCAAGACCGTAACTAAACGTACTATTTTCACCAACATTAGAATGTGAAAGTATATTTTCTAATTAAAAAACCAGGTTCAAAAGATACTTAAAATAGTTACAATTACAAAGAATAGAAAAGCAGAAATGTACAAACTCTCCAATAAATGACCTACACTGATGTTCATTTGTTAGGCAACTTCCACAGAAAGTTTTGCAAAGACTGCTCCGCAGCCTAATTTGCACGTGCCAATAACTATCCCGGAGGGAATTGTACTTCGTTAGTCACGGACTGCAACCGTAACTAGTTTCGCCCTCATTAGGACTCTTCAGTACGGTATAGCAGTTTTGCGATTATCAACGCAACTTTCTGTAGAAGTTGCCTAACAAATAAACTTAGTCTTTTTCTATAAATAAATTTTCTATTTCACATGAAATTCCTTTGTCCTTGTTGTAGTACACAGGATTAGTTAAAGGTATGGAGACGGCGGTTTATTGTCGCTAATATTCATTTTAGACAATCATGTTCAATACAAAAGTTTTTATGAAATTTCTATCTACATTTTAGAATGTTTCAATTTTCTTTTCATCAATTATTTTTGAGTTACGCCTGCACACGTATTTTTTTAACGGCAACTTGTTAATTTTACTCTACCGTTCCATAGAGATTTTTTGTTTCACAATAGTATTTTTGTTTTTTTTAATTTATTTAATAACATTTTTACAAGAAAACAACGGTTCAAGTATTTAATAAATGTTAGGTATATTTAAGATAGACAAAATTGTTTGCAATAAAGTTATCGGTTACAATCTTATCATTAAAAACAAATTAATAACTAAGTTTGAAGGAAGAAAAAAATGTCGCACGACGGGACTCGAAACAGCGACCTCGTGAGTATCGGCCTAGAACGCTACCGACTAAGTCAATGTTTTCTTCTAAAAACGTTATTAAATAAATTAAAACAAAAATACTATTGTGAAGAGAAAAAAATTCTCTATCAAATGGTAGAGTACAATTAACAATTTCCCATTTAAAATAAATACGCGGACAGGCGTAACTCAAAAATAATTAAAGAAAAAATTGAAGCGTTCTAAAATGTAGATAGAAATTTCATAAAAAACTTTTGTATTGAATATGATTTCGTAAAATGAATATTAACGCCTATAAATCGCCGTCTCCATACTTTTAACTAATCCTGTAAGACACATCAAGATGAGAAGAGTATTTCATATTTTGATAAGAAATAATTTGCAACAAACATTGTTTTTCGTACCGGGTGGTGTGGAAAATGCGTCATCAATACGTAGACGGCTGCTAGCTGCGTTCTACTACACATAGCATATGTGTATACAAAAACAATTTCAATTTTGGAATATTTAAATAATTTAATACCTACTCCCTTAATAAATTTAATAAACCAATAAGAAAAGATTCGGCATGAAACTACATCGGTTGAAAGTTCTCAAATATCCCTTTCCTTCAAATTTTGCATTATTTTCATAAGTAGCTGCAGTTTTATTTTTTATACATGATATACATCTCAGCCCTTAAAGCAAGATTTATTTATTTTTGTTTTAAACTCCTTAACGCGCCCTTTGAAGAGAAGTGGGATCCGCACGAACTAGCTCTAGTGTGGGACAGAGAACGAAAGCCCACAGTTGTAAGTTTGTTAACTGCAGATGAATAATCTCGAGGGCATAAGCGCACAAGATAATGTGAAAGCGATCCCCCAAAAGCACACAACGATAGATTTACAACGTACAGATATTGGACCAAATCGCAAAACGCTCCTAGACAAAATCGGCGTTCCGTGCCTCTCCCCTAAATGTTATCGATGTACACCACCGTTGTCCATGTGCACCGTACTACCCCCTCGAAAGCATAGATAAAAAAACTAATACTTTTATCAAATAATTAGTGGCAGTACTTCTAATCCCTAGTTTGTGCACTTCTGTCCCAGTCTCTTTTGGAGGATTAATGTAGTCAGCAGGTGTTATTCTGACAACTGTGCGCTTTTGTCTAACGCCGCTAAGTTTACGCGCACACGTAAACTGCGGGGCTTTGAAAAAGAATGTTTAACAGTGAAATCACAAAACCATTAAAGCCTTCTCTGAAAACATACATTTTTTGTTAATCAGATTGGCCGGTTTGGCCTATTAGGGCTCGAATACACAGATGGATTTTAACTATGTGCACTACATGCAGGAACATTCTTCAAGTACTTCATTAAAGTGCACAATCGGTTGCTAAACAATATTCATTTTGAATTAACCTTTCTATACTCACGCATACGGTCTGTGAGACCGACTTATATAGTGTAGTATACGTCTTTCATTTTGACGTGAGTATAGGAAGGTTAACAATAAGGTTTCTTCAAAAAAAAAAAAAAAAAAAACCAACGGAGTCAGGTAGGAAATGAACATTTCTATTATTTTATACCTAGTATGTTGTATGTAGGTTGTTGAAGATGCTTGCCTCGAGCTAGCGAAACACGTGTCACCGATTTTATTATAAACAATTGTGTGGTGAGGAGTTTTCCGATGTGATATTTGTGTCAATAAAGTTTCTTTAAAAAAAAAGACGAACGGAGTCAGGTAGGAAATGAAAATTTCTGTTATTTTATATCTAGTATGCGACATTTTACCCAGTGTGGCACGAGCAAGAATGGTAGTTATCATAGAAACATGGGAAGCAACATTTTTTTATTATTACCTTATTGTTAAGTTAATTCAAAATGAATATTGTTCATCAACCGATTGTGCATTTTAATGATGTACTTGAAGAAGGTTCCTGCATATAGTTCATACATTTCGTTTGTTCATAATTTTTGATATGAGAAGAAGAATGAACAAAACACATGGTGCGTTTTGAATGGAGAAAAAGAAATGTCCCGTGACGAGACTCGAACTAGCGATCTCGTGAGTATCGCACCAAAACGCTATCGACTAAGCCACGAGTCCAGTTGACAATCGTATTATATCCAGTGGATTTAAATGGTGGAGGAAACTTCAACATCGATTATCTCGGTAATTTATGAACGTTGCGTTGAACTACTCCAAGATATTCTTATTTAAGGTCCAAACTACACGGACCATAAATATCAAAAATTACAAAAATCCGATTACCTTGCCTTCTCCTTGTAAGATTAAATTAAATCGAAGCTGCTGAATCTGAAAATGCATGTTTTTTCAACTATTTGAAAAAGTTGCTAATGAAACACAAATACCTTTAAATGACAAGTATTACAATAAATATTTTACATGATCGCCATTTTTCTCTATGCATATTCTAACCCTCTCTTCTAAATCTTCTTAACATTTC
Organism: Chrysina gloriosa; assembly: GCA_038088585.1. Classification (NCBI taxonomy): domain Eukaryota; kingdom Metazoa; phylum Arthropoda; class Insecta; order Coleoptera; family Scarabaeidae; genus Chrysina; species Chrysina gloriosa. Next base: position 11,396,321 of record CM076095.1, read on the forward strand.
TGGGGTAATGGTAGCAAATGCATTTGTTATTCCCATTTTATATCGTCCGGTCTAGTTGGTGTCGAAGTGTAAACAATATTTTCTGCATATCTGCATCTACGCATGTAAAATCGGGTGACCTGGGTGGCCATTTACAGGGTCCTTGCCTTCCAATCCACGTATTTAGGAACATTAAATTTAAATAGTTTCTAACAGCTGCGTGAAAATGTCCAGGAGCCCCGTTTAACTGCAACCACAGTTTGCCTCTCGTAAATAAGGGAACATCTTCTAAAAGAGTTCAGAAATCTACTTGTAAAAATTGTAAAACAAGTTGTCCATTCAATCGTTCTTTGAAAAAGTAAGGTCGAATAACATAATCACCAATAATTCCCGCGTAGACATTCAAACTCCACCGAGTTTGGTCTTAAATATGTGTGGATTTTCTGTATCATAGTAATGAAAATTATGTCTACATGCAATCCATTATTGGGGAAGGTAGATTCATCAGTAAATAAAATATATTATGTTCTTCTCTAACACGATCCAGAGTCTACAAGCAAAATTCCAGTCGATGGTCGAAGTCCATCCCGTATAAATGTTGGTGTATTTGGATATAATAATAATAATAATAATAATATTTATTTATTACCCAACAGAATAAATCCAACAAGGGGCAATACAAAAAGAAATATGGATAATACGGAAAATTAATAGAGTGCAAAAATATAATGTATAATAAGGTGGTGATAGTATCAATTACAAATCAATATCAAAAATAGAATACAATGAAAAAATAAAACATCTCAAAACAAAGATTACAGGATTATGTATATCGAATATTGAAGTTCTTAGAGGAATGAAATAAAGGAGCTTTAAGAAGAATATTTGTTCTTGGCGTAGGAACCATGATTAAGTCACCCGATCTTGATTCAAGGCGTGGCACCAGAAAGTTGACCTTTGACAGTAATTCCGAGGCATCCAACTCACCATAAATCAAATTCACCATAAAGGAAGCACTGATGTGGATTCTACGCTCAGCCAGTGATTGAAAACCGTGTCTTTCTAATAGATCATTATAATCAGTATTTTGAATCGGGTAAAATCCGTCCTGCTTGTACGACAGATACTTCAAAAATCGTCTCTGTATTCGTTCTATTACATTGAAATGAACACTGTATATCGGAAACCAGACCGTAGACGCATATTCCAATCTGCTGATAACCAGAGCGTAGAACAGTGAACATATTGTATTCAAATTGATAAAATCTTTACATGTTCGAATAATGAAACCCAGTGTTTTATAGGCAGAAACAGTAACGGCAAATATATGCTGAGAAAATGTCAACGCCGAATCAAAAGTGACACCCAAGTCTCTGACGCATGACAAGCAAGAGATAGGTATATTGGCGATATGGTAAGCTGAGTTTATTATGCTTAATTTCCTAGTATATCTAACGAAGCAGCATTTTTCCATATTTAGAGTGAGCTTGTTATCAGAACACCAAGAAAAATTAAGTTTAAATTTTGCTGTAGAAGATCAACATCCGAATAAGAAAGTATGTTATGATAGATTTTGAGATCGTCGGCGTAAGCCAAGACAGGACATTGAATCGATATAATGAGATCATTTATGAACAGGTTAAACAAAAGTGGACCAAGGTTCAAACCCTGAGGGACTCCTGAGGCTGATAGGTAATATTTAGATTTGAATCCATTGTAATAAACGTAATTCTGGCGGTTTGTTAGGTATGATTCAAACAAGGCTAACAATGCGTTATCGAAGTTAAACGAGCTTAGTTTGTGAAGTAATATTTTGTGGTCAATACTGTCAAAAGCTCTAGAGAAGTCAGTATATATTACGTCCAATTGCCCACCCAAATCCAATGTCTCAGCTATAACCTGCGATATAGTGCACAAATTGGTGACGGTTGATCTACGTGAGGTAAATCCATGCTGACAGAAGGACATAGAGGATTTAGTGAGAAATGCGACTTGTTCATAAATCAACGACTCGATTATCTTCGCAAATGCAGAAATAATTGCGATGGGACGGTAGTTTTTAGGATTGCTGGCATCACCTCCCTTAACCTTCCTATACTTACGCATACGGTCTGTGAGACCGATTTATATAGTATAGTATACGTCTTTCATTTTGACGTGAGTATAGGAAGGTTAAACACCGGACAAATTCTTGCTATCTTCCAGGCATTTGGAAAGACGCACGTGTGCAAAGCTTTGTTGAAAATCACGCATAGCGGTTCAGCAAAAATCGAGACACAATCTCTCACCACAAAACAAGGTATGTTGTCATCACCAGCAGAGAATTTATTTTTCAGTCTCTTAATATGGCGTACTACATCGTCAGTGGTGATGGAGCGGATGTGCACCAATGGATGGTTAGATAGCACGTCAGATACACCATTAATTGTGTCACTCTGCAAAAAGGCATCCGAGAAAACAGACGCGAAAGCATCTACAATGCTTTCCGGTGTATTATATTCCTGGTTAGAACCACAAAGTTTGCTAGGAATTCTACTCGAACATTTCTTCGATCTAATGTAATTCCAGAAAGAACGCGGGTCAAGCGATAATTTATGTTGTATATTTTGATTGTAGATATGGTAAGCTGTGGAGATCTTAGTCTTGACGGATTTCCGTAGCCTCTGAAACTCACGCCTAAAATGCATGCTACCAGTTGTTTTCCATTTTCTATAATAGTGTTTCTTTATTGATAATTCGTTCTTTATAAATGCCGTGAACCATAAAGGATACGTCGAAGAATTTTCAGCTGCCGTCAAAGGCACAGACAGCTCAAGGATTTCGAATAGTTTTACATAGAATTCATAAAGTACTTCATTTATATCAGTATAGTTATGCAAAAAGACTAATCAACAAGTAACAAATCCGAATAAAGTTTATTATAATTTGCCTTGTAGAAATTATATCTTTTGTTTACATTGGAAGGAAAGGGTAGAGATGTACACGTTGGCATAAAAGTGAAAGACATACTCAAGGCTGGATCATGTAAATTCTCCAAAACCAGTGGAACCGAATCATGTTCAATTTTATACAAATAATCACAATTAGACAAAACCAAATCAAGCATCCGACCATTATCATTTAAAATGTGATTGAATTGTGTAAGATTTAGAGATGTTTGAAATAGTAGAAAAGAATTTAGTTTAGGATCAATGATCGTAGGGTCAATAAAGTTTGGTAAATTAAAGTCGCCTATTAACAGTACAGATTTGTCTGAGACAAATATCTGTAGTAATTCAAAGAATTCTCCAAATAAAGATACGTCAAGATCTGGAGGTATATAGAGAAGAATAATATAAATATGTGCAAGATTCAAAGTAATGTTCAAAATCAATAAATCGATAAGAGGTACAAGCTCTTTAAACATTGTGGCGTCAACAGAAGAACATGATGAAGATATGATATGGGTGACACTTATCTTTTTTATGATCCTGTGTATACTAGATCTACTTATATCGGTTTGTTGAGTAATTTTCCGTGAACTGGTACTAGGATTTTCAGGAATTGAACCTAATACTAGGAACTCATTTTCCTCGTTTCCTTTTTTCTTTTGCCTAGAATAGGAAGTATTACCTATCTTTCGAAACCTCCTAAAAAGCGCTTCACAAGTCCGCTTTTCAGGATACTTTTGCGCATAAACTCTGGCAGCCAAAAAACAGTTTTCATGGCATTCGCCTATGCTGAAAATCATATTCAATCGTTCTTGAATAGACAAATCCGTCATTGTAACAATATCTCAAAGAAAAAAAAAAACAAAACTTCGTTTGTTTCACAATTATTTTTAGATTTCTCTAATAGTAGTCATGTATCATTATCAAAGAATTAAATATAAGTAAAGTAGGATTGTGCTGATATTTATAAGGTATGTCGTTATGACAATTTAATTGCTGTATCTAGTGATGCGGTGTTTGATAACTATGTTCCGAAGAACGCAAAACTTATTTCTTTTCACCTCAATACGTCCCAATGGGTTACAATTAATCAAAAGTACAATACATAGAAGAAAATGGTGATCATATAGAACATTTATTATAATACTCGTCATCTAAACGCATATGTTTCAGAAACACATTCGTATTAAAACATAGTTTTTTTCTGTTATTTTGTCGCTTGTTTCTTATTCTCATTAGTACGGCGATCCTTTGGAAGCAGAAAAATTTTATATTTTTCTTGTACAAGAATTTTATTGATTATGGACCCTGTTTTATAACATAAACCTCCAGTTGTGAGTATTTTCAATTGTTTGTTGAATTTTCCTTGCTGACGTGTACTTTTTAGTATTTCTCATGAATAAGTTCAAAATAAAGGACGAAATATTGAGAATTTTAAACAAAGGAATTCCTTTTTTCATTCTCTGAAGACCACTACAGACCGCTGACCCGATTAATCCTCTTCCTAACTGGTACGGTCGATGTACTTCCTTTTGACTTTTGACTTCCTTTCAAAATATATTTATGTATATATATATATATATATAACATGGCTTTATGAACGATGCAGCTCTGACTGTTATCAAGACATCCACGTTTAAAGTGCTTTACTTCCAAACGACTTCAAACCTACACCAATCGACGTGCCTCGACGAGCCGGTTCAAATGGTAGTCCCAGAAAAAAATTAATCGCCACCAAATGATTCTATTAAATAAATCGCCATGAGTCTCGGTGTTTCCCAACATCCAATTACGGGATACACAATGTTATCTATGTATATATGATTCAATGATTGGCAGTTTTGATATCGTACACGTGTTTATCGCGTACACTTCATTTCATGACTCGCCAATAAGCGCTTAGTAGTACCGGAACTGCAGCTAGTATCATGTAAAAAAAACCACATTTAGAATTTTGATAAATTCAATCATCTGATGCTCTTGTAAACCTCGATAAAGATCCCTTTTTAATTGTGTGAAATATTGAAACTCAAACTACGAATGATCGCCCATAAGGATCGCTTTATGAGCGCTCAACTTTATTAAGAAAACTGTGGGTCAAATGCATTATAAAGGATCATCGGTGTAAAGAGCTTTGCTACATGCTGAAGGAATGGAATGCTAATTCTAGGAAATCACATCACAAAGAACCACACCAGTCGGCCCGAAGCTAAGGGGAGGAAAAACATTTTGTGTAAGTATAGAAGCTAGAACTTCTCAGATAGTTAGTGATTTTAATGCTTTACATTACCAATTTGTAATATTAGAAGCCTCAATAAATACAGCGCCTAAACCATGGAATAAATTCAATAAAAGCGGAATAACATTTTGTTGAAAGAAATCCTAGAATAGGTGGATTGTATTGCATAAAAATTCATATTTTTCCATGACAGTCGATTTTCAACCATCAGTTGTTTTTGAGTAATGAATAAAGACGGTATCACACTAACTCACTCAGCAGGCGCCGGTTGACGGTCCGGTTGCCAGTTTAACCGTGCGTCTATTTCCAACCGGCAGGGCCACAACCGTAACCAATAGCGAGCTGCGTAGAGAGATCACGTGATCAAGTGTATGTAAATAATATTGCATGTGCTTTTTTTGAACTTTTAAACACGTTTTAAATCTTTTAAACTTTTTCCTTCAACCGGCGCCTGCTGACCTCCCACTGGTCCACTGCTCAACGACAACCGGCAACCGTTAGTATGATACGGTCTTAAGGTTTGATAAAACAGTGGATAACGTGTTATCATTAAGTAGTGTAAACGGATATTTGTCTCCACTTACGTGCAAGGCGTGACATTAAAATTCGGAGAAGTAAGGACGTCAGTCCGGTTTACACTACTTAATGATAACACATCATCCTTAAATACCAACCTCAAATTTCTTTTCTTGATTTTGAGAAGTCTTTTCACTGCCGAAGTGAAATCATCTCATATAAATAAACGCTTCAAGTAAATGACAATTGAATGTTATAAAACGTAAAAAAGGAAAAAGCAAAAACTCGTTTGCTACCAAAAACATTATCCGAGTTTGTTTCCAAAGTGCCAGATGTTTTTTACAGTGCACCTAGGTACAAATCATTAGAAAGTGTCCTTTTACGCTGACTTCTTAACATTAGCGGTACAGAAATCTTATTGCAATTTACCTATTATTGCACATTTGAAGAACTCGCGACGGAAGTTTGCGATTTGTTTAATGCAAGATATCCAGATTGCCCTATTAGCCAATCTACAGCCAGTAAGATTGAGTTAAAGATACTCAAAAACCTGGACCTCCAAAAGTTTGTGAAAATCTGAAACTGAATATTTTGCTAAGTATGGAAACTAAGCCCGCTATACTGGATCATTGGCCGTAAATCAAAATTGTCCTTGGATAACAAAATATTGCTATACAAGTGCATCCTAAAACCCATTTGGACTTACGGTATCCAACTATAGGGAACTGGAAGCGACACCAACATCAGCATACTATAAAGGTTCCAAAACAAGGTATTGCGCACTATCGTTGATGCGCCCTGCTACATTCCCAACGAAGTGATTCAGCATGACATCCCTTTGGAATCCGTTAAAGAAGCTATACATCGACTTAGTGCGAACTACAATGAAAGAGTGCTAGTGCATCCAAATGTGTTAGCCAGACAATTAAACGTGCCAAATGCCCATGAAGTGCGCAGAATCAAGGGATTGCTGCCTTACGATTTGAGGACAGAACTCAGATAAGCCTAGATTATAGACATTAGACTTAGAAATTAGAACAAAGTACTTCCTGTATTAAGGACTAGATTAATATAATGGAGATCACTCAATGGAGGGATACTCTGCACGTCACGGTTAACGCTCATACTCATACTCATAACAAACGCTTATTGCCCATGGGCAGATTGCAGAATCCTAGGAGACCCAAAAAGAAGTATCGAAAAGAATCCTCATAATACGTCTCAAGTGGTGAAAATCACGCTTCACAATGAGAAGGGCCGGCGTTCAAAACCCGGCCGCGGCGGAGCGTACTAGTTTAAAATCCTAAAATGGATGTTACCTCCAACATCTTACGAAAAAAACGTCTCGATTGGTTGCAATAAACAATAAAGTTAGTCAGACAACAGTTTTACATATTATGAGAAAGGAAAAATATCTCTATAAAATTCAACTTTTACATGAACTCAACGAAGACGACCTGACCGGTGACTACAGTTTTGTGATACTATGATAGGTTTGTGCCAAGCAAATCTATGTTTGCAACGGCAATTATCTTTTTCAGATGAGGCAATGTTTTATCTGAATAGCACAGAGACTCGTCAAAATTACAGCTATTAGAGTCGGGCCAATCTTCATTGGATGGTTGAGGTACATACTCAACACCGACAGAAATTAAATGTGTAGACTGGAATACTTGATGACAGAATATTAGGGCCTTTCTTCTTAGAAGAAACCCTCATAGAAGCAAAATATTTACAGTTTTTACAAAATGGCCTTGTTCCAGCTTACAGCAATTTTTCTAAATGACGGTCCAGACCTGCCAGACAATACCATATGGTTTCAGAAAGGCGGTGAAGATGAAATACGAGGAGTTAGCCCCGAAACGATTCAAAATTTACAAGAAGAACTTCTACATAGGCTGGCGCATTGTCAGGAAATCGGTGGATGGCAGTTCGAACAGTTTCTTTAAAATCGTATTTGCTTAACTAAGGATTCTTTTTAATTTCGTGTTAACAATAAAATTGACGTTTTCTAAGATTCAATTGTGATTTACTCGAATAATTTCTTATGTAAGATTGAAACATTTTCATACTGTCAATTCGGCAATGAAAAGATCTCTCAAAATCAATAAGGTGACTATTCCGAAAATATATACAGGGTGTTAGGTAAACATGCGGCAAAATTTCAAGGAGTTATTCCTCGGCTTATTCTAAGAATATTTTGTCATTTGATGATTTTTGAAAAACCCCTTTGTTTCGAAGATACAGGGTGAACAAAATTTGTGACAAGTACAAGTTATCAAGTACAAAAAATTATTGACAATTACTTGGAATGGCTGTTTTATCTACTAACGTACAAGTGAATTTCATTTGAATATGTCTAGTCAGCGATCATCACTTGTATCGGTCGCAGTTGTTTACATTGAGTGACGTTTGGCTGTTTGACGTGTCTTTAATAGTTTGTGAAGCTCTCTACCATGTATACGAACGCCGCGATGACTGACATGCATTTCATGTACGGACTTGCTGATGACAATTCATTACAAGCTAGACGATTGTACATTGAAAGGTTTCCTGGCCGTAATATCCCCGACCGAAAAATCTTCGAAAACATTAATCAACGTCTTCGTGAAACAAGCACATTGAAACGAAATGGAGAGCCAGGATAATTAATGACAGTAAGAACTGTACAACTGGAAGAGAATGTGCTGGACATGATAGAGGAAGATCCAAGTGCTTCTACGCGACAAATTGTCAATACTCTGAATGTAAGTCATTGGACAGTTTGGAAAATTCTTAAGGACAATTTGTTGTATCCATACCATATTCAACGTGTTCAGGCACTACTACCTGCTGATTATCGTCCACGCATTGCGTTATGTCAATGGCTTTTGCAAACATTAGTTCTCATCCCTCAATTCATGACACAGATTCTTTTCACCGATGAAGCCAGTTTCTCAAGAAATGCAATAAGGAATTTTCATAACAACCATGTGTGGGCAGATGAAAATCCGCATATGTGAAGATCGATTTCAACATCAGTTCTCCTTGAATGTTTGGGTAGGAATTGTGGGTGACTATCTAATTGGACCGGTATTTCTACCAGCTGGCGAGATGTATCATAACTTTCTGGAAGAAACACTGCCCACGCTTCTGGAGGATGTGCCATTGGCGACAAGAATTTTAATGTGGTTTATGCACGATGGTGCACCACCACATTTCAGTTTGGTTGCTCGTGATTTTTTAACAGTAACATACGGAGTTCGCTGGATTGGTCGAGGTGGGCCACACGCATGGCCTGCTCAATCCCCAGGCTTAAACCCCCTGGATTATTTCTTATGGGGGTCTCTGAAGTCATTAATTTACGCTACTCCAGTGGAGAATTTGCACGAATTGCGAAATCGGATAATTGCTGGGTGTAACTCAATTAGAAACAACCCTGGTGTGTTTGAAAGAGTTCGGCACTCAATGACGCGAAGATTGAATGCTTGTATCCTGGCTGGAGGAAGTAATTTCGAACATTTATTGTAGATTGAGCAACTTTACATGTACTTTTTGATAATAAAATGAAAGGACAAAATATTCTTAGAATAGGCCGAGGAATAACCCCTTAAATTTTTGCCGCATGTTTACCTAACACCCTGTATATTACGTCTTTATTCAAAAACAACTGATAGTTGAAAATCGATTGTCACGCAAAAATATATACTTCTATCAAATAAAACCGACCTGTTCAAGGATTTCTTCAAAACAAAATTTTATTTCGCTTTTACTGAATTTATTCCATACTTTAGGCACGCACTCCCAGTAAAAAAATTTTTAAATTTCGCGGATAGTTTAAGTTGGTAGTTCCGGCAATAGTGAACATATACGCATGTATTGTGCTTAAAAATCGGCGGGTATGTCCACTATTGCCGGAAATACCAACTTAAACTGTCCGCGAAATTTAAGAACTGTTTACTGGGCTGTATATCATCACCACAATTATAAAATAACCAATTGATATACCAATTAAAAGGCTGGCTACAAGTTATTTATTTATTAACTTCACTTAATTCAGTGAGAAGAGAACAGCCCTGGTAGAGACAGAATCTATTAGATGCAAAGCACATCCGTAAATAGAACCGTGGAGACGCAGATGCCTAATGAAAAGCAACCTTATTAACAATGGTTATATCTATTTACTAAGTAACTGTAGGTTTCAGTAGAACACTTTGCAGTGTTAATTATTGAGAATACCGCCCACCGTTGCAGAAAGTGCTATTTTCTTTAGCATTACTTGCGGATCATACGGTATATTTGTATGAGAGTAACAAAATACGCATGCGCCACATTTCAAATTTAAATCAAGAAGGCGGTTTCGATAGTTACGAAAACAAACAAATGAATATATACAGCGACTACAGTAATTTTTGCTCTACTTGCTATTTAAATTGCCTATCTATAGCAAGAAATTTTCATTCATATTTGCTGAAGAAATTAAACAAATGATAAAAGTACAAGTATTTTAAAAAGATATCTGAATACCTTCACCAGCCTTCACTATGTAATAAATTGATCAAACATAGTTGCCAACTTAAAGTTCTGCAAGTAGTAAAGTAAAGGTCAATTATTTATTGCGAATAAAAGCGATTATGCAATGAATTCATGAATATTTGCTGATATAACACTACTAATAAAGCAAGCTATGTAACATTGTACACTTCTTGAATAGGGACAAATGTACTTTTGACATTATTCTATTCATGATTAGTATTATAATCGCAAGATTTAAATTTAAATTATTCATCAAAAGGTAATAACTTTATGGCAGTACTTACACCACCTCCAGTCAGTGTGCGACTTCTGTCTTTTTGTTCTTTTTCAACATGTTTAATCGGAGTTACACGCACACTTCACACAAATAACTTCAAAATGGTTTAGTTCATATTTGTGATATCTTATCTTACTTATCAGCGTGTTATCAACCCACATAGAATATTACAGTATTCATCGAACTGTAGGGCAGTGACAATTCAAACTTCTATCAATATGTACTGTATAATGTGCACACTTACTATACTCCCGGATTTCGTCTTACTCTGTCTTGACATTTCTTAAAATTCATCTAGTTGGGAATGTGCGGAAATGAAGAATAACTTGGAATCTAAAAGAGAACAGGAATATTTTACATAACCCTATTCTATCGTATTGTACGATTTTTGTCAACGTCGAGTTCTACGTTGTAAAAAAACTTACGTGTTTTTATCACAGAATTGAGAGTTAAATCCAATACGGTTAGGAGAATATCACTTCCAACGACTTGACATCTTCTTTTTCTAATTTTTAATTCTTAGTTTAGATCAGAATGTTCGCCATCTGACCTGACAAATTTTAACACAAATCAAGCGCCATATCACTAACATTAGACCGTTGGTCAACTGGAAAACTGATAATTAGCAAAAACAAGAAATACCGTTTTGCGGTTGTACTGTGGTCAAAACGTATATAAATGTATGTGTGTAGAAACGTAAACATAAGCTTAATAATATGCGCATGTTTGATAATTCTAAACGATCAAAATTGCAAACGTGGTTTGCTTAATTGCACTAAAAGCACGCCAGGAATTAAGCAAAATGAATTACAAATTGTGAAGCAAGTAGTACAATATGTAGCACATTTCCATTGGAGATTATTTAAAATTTAACCTTGAAAGTATCTTCTAATTAAAGCTTTTATTATCACATAATATCCTAAAGTTCAAGTTCACAATCCTCATTCATATGCTGAGGTATGCAAAGATTGAATTTTTGTCATTGAAAATTCTAAAAATAATATTTATGGTATTTAATCCACTAAATCCTGTAGTTTGTGTGTAGATGGTCACAATAAATATTTGTGTACACAAACGTAATAAACTACTCGGACATTTAAAGCATTATGTACACTCAGCGGCAGTGGCGGCTCGTGACTTTACGCAGGGGAGGCTACTATAACCTAACTCTTCTCGGTCAATAAAATATATTTTTATACCTATTACTGCATCATTGGAAGTGTAGAATAAAAATTTATATAAAAAAGAGATCAAAATAATAAATATATTTTATATTGTTGAGTTCTTGGGAAACAATAGGGTATACGCAAGTTTGAGCTTTACACGGAAATACATATTTATTGAAACAATTATATAATGAGAAATCTAATTGTTACATAATAACATTTATTTACGCAAGCACCATTTCATAAATATTAATTAAAATTCAATTTATTCGAATGTCCCCGACCAACACCCGAGACCTTACGATTGATCTGGCGGGTCCAGTATTTATTTACAAGTATTAGTTCATTGCCAGCTGTATTTAGTTGTACTAAAAACACGCGTTTCTTAAAGAAATACTGATTTGAAATGCTTTAACACATGTTTAAGTTCTCACCTGAAATCTTTGAACGGCTAAAATTACCGAAACCGCATTTGTAAAGGCAGAAAGTGATAATTTACTGACCATTAACCTAAATATGTTGATGAAATTCATTCGCTCAATGCTGCCGTAATGACCGTAAAGGAATTAAAGCTGATTCCTAAGTAAAAGTAGTTAAGGGGAATTACTCTCTAGAAGCGTATTTTGAATGTGATTTTTAGAAATTAATTTTGCGGAAACTATCAAACCTACAGTGTCGGGATTTTTCACTCGTTTCAAGGCATGTTTGAACTACCAATACAAATCTTCACGAAGTGCTTTATTGGAATTTATACAAGTTATGCGCTGTTATGTAGGTCGCGGTGTGAGACGTTCGTCCAATCGGGCGTACGGGTTGCGGCGATGCTAATCATCTGAAACTAAAAACTAATCATTTTTGTAATCTATATGAGTGTAGTTATCGTCCGAATTATAACTAAGTGGAAACAAATATTTTTATCGAAATGGCAGCTGTTCAAAAATCAAAGTTCAATTTTTCCGAAAAATTGTCAGCCAAAACATCAAATTGGAACTGAAATATTGAAGCTATCAAAATAATCCTAGTTCCAACCATAAGTGAAGGTTCCTTCTATATGCGTGCCAAAGCGCAAGTCAATTGGTTCAATAGTTCAATAGCCCGTCTTGAAAAATGTCGTTCCGAGAAAAACGCGTTTGAAGTTTGTCATACATTTAGCACTGATACGGCTGAACTTACGGTGGATAACAACTGATTTGAGTAACTTACACTTAATCAGCTGTACCGGGACCATAGACACCGCCTTCCTCAGCTTCAAAAAAGTAATTTTGAGCCGTACTCGCTTCTCTTCTGGCGGTCCGCGCCTCTTTAGATGCCGTAGACGCTCGTCTGTTGGACCGCTCTAAACGGTCGTTGTCTCTGGACTCTGCGTATTGTTTTGCGTTAGGGTCGATTTTCATTCCTAACACATCCATGATTTTTAGAATTGGGCTGAATCCTTCGTTGAAGATGACGACAGCTAAATAATTAGCAACGTCTACGGTGTATTTGCCACAGTGCAAATATTTTGGGGCAAACATCCATATGGTCGGGTTCAAGCTTTCGTTGTTGTTTTGTGTGAAAACTCCGAGGTATCGCTCCAATAAATCATTTGATATTAGGTCATCATAAATGGGTCTGATGATTTCCAAAACTGCATCGCTCAGCGGTGGATTGTCCAACGTTCCTGCAGCTTCTACTCGGCGCCATGCGCACCAGCTCTCGGGGCCTTCAGAGACAGCCTGCATGGTGTGGATCACTATCGGTCGATCGTTTATGGTCAAATGTGGCCCATATAGCTTTTCTCATCTCTGGTACTGAATCTGCATTTATGCGTATTGCCAAGCCGTAATACGTAGTGAGTTCGTTGATGACTTTATCTGTGAATTTCCCAGATCCTTTCCCACCGATGCCATTGTTCTTCTTCTTCGCATTACGCAATCTCGTCCCCATACGTTTTTCCGCATGGCCTACGCATTCTTCTTTTCAACGATGAAGTCTTCACCATATACCACAGCATGTACAAGAGCTTTGTAGGTTTTACTGTCCCCATCTCCTACATATCTCCTATATTTCACTTGGAATTTTTCCATTGATCGCTCGAACATTTCTCTCACCGCATCCACTTCCATCTTACCAGCAGAACCGCTATGATTTATCGTGCGTACTTCATCATGATTACTCTTCCAAGTTTCATATTCCACTGTCTCAGACTTCGTTTTCCATAAATTACACGATTGGCAAAAACTTGATTTCACGACTGTGTCAATGACTTTGTTGGAGTATATTCCAATGAGCGTGCTGATGCCAAACAGCGAAGAGAAGCCTCTCTTTTTCCACGTTCCGCGCCCGGACACTTTCAATTCCGACGCAGGATTACCTCTCTTAGCGTTTTCTTCCTTCTCTTCCTCGGCTGCGTTTTTCGTTACGGTGTCATAGACTGCTTGACTCGCGTTATAGATATTTTCCAGGCTTCCGTAATATGTGTTTCGACAAATTCCTTGACAAATATAATTATTATTATTGTGCCACAGAATAGAGCGATTCCTTTGAAACCAATGCCTAATAAGAGTCGCATAGCAAGAACTACTCGACGGTTTACTTTAAAAGCCTTATCAATCAAAGGACATGAGTTTACATAATGCACACCACAATTGCACGTCAACGCTAGTTTGAAGCCCAAACCACGGGGACTTGCTTCACTAAAAGTTATATCACCTTCATAAGTCTTACACATGACAAGTGCACCGATAGCAGAGAAGTTGAGAATAGTGTAACCGTGTTCTCTGTTCTCTGTTCAGATTGATTTCCAGTTAACCTTCCTATATTCACGTCAAAATGAAAGACGTATACTATACTATATAAGTCGGTCTGACAGACCGTATGCGTGAGTATAGGAAGGTTAAGAGGTTTTTTTGTTACAATCATTAGCAATATTATATTTAATTTTATTAGGGGTGGGGGAATGACTTCAGTACTGTCATGCGAATAGTTATTCTTGTCTATGATTACGTTCACTGGGTGTAAGGCCGTTCTAATTCCATCAGCTACCAAGCATGTACATACACTAGTTTATTTGATATTTTTTCCCTCCTTATGTCTATTTACTTCAAGTGACAAAGTGCTGTTAACCGTCAATTCTTGCCTTACTTCATATCTTTTTTTGCTGGTGTCTAATTTCAAATAATAATTATTTTCTATATATATATATATCGGATAACTTTCCACAATATACTATGGAGGGTCTCTCTGACTCCAGACAATTAAAGGTGATCCAGTTACACAATTGGAGAGTGGCGCCTTGTTAATTTTTTTGCGATCTTAACCTACGTCATTTTCACTGGGCTAGCACGGCCTGTATCGCCTTCGTGTTTATCAACCTGGTGGGTTATCCGCCCTGTAATGGTATCGGTTCCGCACCGAATCTCCCTTTGATAGTTTCGTTTTAATAAAAGCTTTAAAAGCTAGTAATAGTGCATCTCCTTCTATTCTAGTTGTAACAAGGTATTCGTGTTGTGTTTTATTTCGTAAGCTTACCAATATCGCGTTAAAAAGGTGCGCGATTAATAGCGCACTTACAAAAAGCTATCGTGCGGTTTTCTGAGTTGGAATGTAAACGAAATTGGCTGTACTGTTTCTTTTTTTTGTAATGTATAACTGTAGAGTAATCATTAAGGTTCGACAAATACGCGTCTGCTCCATCACATATATGAAACTCGTATAGGTCTATCACCCTCTTTCGACAAACGCCTGTCTTGTTCGTTCTGTATAGACAGTTCTTTTTTTTTGTACGAGCTTCTTTGTACATGTATAAAGATCGCAAAAATCTTTGTACGAGAGATTTTTAGTTTCTACAATATAATAATGGTAACTGCCAAAAAAATCTTTATGCCATGTATAAAGACGCTAAAAAATCTTTGTAGGGAGCCAAAAATCTTTGTCTCGTACAAAAAAGTGTATATAGATTGTTCTCTCAGCCAACAAAACGCGCGTTTGTCTAGCCTTAGCAATCATGTAACTGACGTACCCATATAAACAGTGTAAAACATAGACAAAAGAAAAAATTGGTGTGTGTAGTTTACGCACGTCTAAAGTGAATACTTTCACCCGCACATCATACTCTCCTGTCTCTCCTTCTGTTTTAGACGAAGCAAGCACGGATGTACCATTTCTCTAGCTCATCGCCTCTGGCTCACACATCATACTCTCCGTTTTCTTTGTCTTTTACTCGAAGCGGAGCTCCGCCCAAATTTAACCGTCTTAGGCTTACGGTTGCGCTTACACTCGAGCTGGTCAGTCAGTTTACAGTATCTATTCGAAGTTTTATACGATTTATTTTTTTCTTAAGTGTGTGTAACATTCCGCAACACGCAGTTGACAACGAACATTTTAAAGTGCTTCGAAAAACATATGTACCTGCTTGTAAGTTACCAACCCGAAACGTCCTACAATATCACTTACCGCGCATAAAAAAATTGGTAGAAGCAAATTTGAAAACTGAACTAATAGAACGCCGTGGTAGACAATGGATAAAACAACAGATGCAAGAAGAACTATAGCGCACGCCATATTTTAGTACGAATATTAAAAACAAATGGACCTTCTGTGCCATTCCCCTTATGCAGCGCTAAAATTGCCAAAGTTGCTGCAGAAACAATAGCGGCATATTTCATAGCCACCTTGCAAGAATTAGCAATGGAATTCAATATATGTTAGTGACGAATGAAGCTTCATATATTCCAAACTACAGTAAGGCATTAAAAACACGCTTCCCTAATCTCCTCCATATAGCACGTATACTGCATGATGTGCATTTGAACCCTGCAGTTGACGTGTTAACTTATAGAATGCAAAAGGTTTTTCTGAAATCTTCTAATAGGATTCTCGAATTTTGCGGGTTGTGTCCAGGAAATTCAATACCACCACAACTATTACAACGAGACGCGGAACGTGGCTTAATGCAGTTCTATATTATAACACGTATTTTAACAAAATGAGAAACGTAGTTTTAACTTGAAACTCACAAAATGCGAATTCGCAAGTTGCAATAGATGTACAGCTTATTGCGCAACACTACGCAGTTATCTGCGTTGCATTAAGGGTCTGCAGGACATCTCTTTATCATTGGAACAATCAGTAATATTTGTATGAACGCTTAAAGCCGCGTCAAATCAACTAATTGATTCTACATGCTAACAAGTAGCTGATAATTTACGTTCAGTTTTGCGAAAATATCCTAATTACGCTAAATTTTCTGGTGTGTTTCAGAGTGATATTGATCCACATTGAAAATTTGGAAATCTTACCTTGATTGATGCCTTTTTCTAAGTATAGACACATTTTTGGTGATAAATGCCAAAATTTATCCGAATCGACGATAGAAAACGGATAATCCGATTTTACAACAGATATGGAGATGACTTGTTTCATAACAGGTAGCGACTTTCCACATCATAGTTATTACTATTAGGTAATTGTCGCTTTTTGTCATACCATTAAGTTTCCGGTAGAAATAAGTAACATACATACAGTACATATTTATGCGGGTAAAAGTTATCGTAATTCACTATTGCTAATACAAGCCCACAATTGCTCCCTTTAGCACCGCTCATGTATTCGTCCCGTGTTAGCCAATTCTAATAATATGAATGAATACCTGCAATATGTCCTTGTAGATTATCGTGTACATTTTACAATTTATTATTTAGTTCAAACCATTTTAATCATGTAGAATTTGAAATCGCAATGGTATGCTAACATGTTATTTAATTCATGATGAATATTAGACTACCACGGGTTCATTGGGAAAGGAATGACGGTTATGTTAAGTACCGCAAAATTGTTATTTGATAAAATAAATATATTTATCTCGTAAAATAAATAAAATTACAATTTAATGTGTAACACCCAACAAAGGAAATTTTTGAAGCAAAGTAAACGCACCAGTTCCAGTGTTGCATGGTTTGCCAACCATAAGACAACTTGAAGGACTTTGTAGTTGATCTTGCTTTCCTAAAAATAATTTAAAAAATAGTAATAAATTAGTAAAATAATAAAATACTGAAGAATTCGGTAACTAACAATTTGAATTACCAATGCAGTTAAAAATCTTAGTGCTCAATATTTATGACATATATATATACATATATTTATCCAATTTTATTTCATACCTTTATGTAAAATGGAAAAAGAATGGAGAGTATAGAAAATGAAACTAAAGCAATACAGACTATATTAGGTGATTAAATTAACAATCTGCAGATAGGGAGAGGTATGATTAAAAGATTAAGGTTCAAGTACCTTAAAACCGTCATCTATAAATCAGATACCTGCAAAGAGGACATACGAGGGTAGACAGAAAAGTTTCCGGAATGACAATGAAAACAAAATAATATGGATTCATGTTACAGTTTATTTTTCAATATAATTCCCTTGACGCTCATCACAGTTGGTCTAACGTTCCTCTAGTTTTTCTTCGAGGTTCCCAAAACAATCGTTTACAGCCTCTATCAGTTCCTCATTTGACAAAAATCTCTTTCCACCCAGAAATCTTTTAAGTTTCGGAAACAGGTGGAAGGAGTTTGAACTTTAATTCTGTCAATTTTTGCTGAACGATTGCACTTGAATAGGCGGGGCCATTGTCGTGGTGAAACAACTATTCCCGGGCGATCTTCCTGAGTTGCTGCTTTCAATTGATCCAAAAGTGTTGTTTAATATTGGCCAGTAACAGTTTTGCCTTTGATCGCAGTTTTGTTTCTCGTGGATAGCGTTGGATTCCTCGTAAACATTCTCAAATATGTCACCCATCTTGGAGAAAGCTTTTTAAAACCCAATTCATTATGTAAAATATGAACTACTCGTTTGTAAAAGATGTCCATGGCTTCCTCAATTTCACGCACTTTTATTCGGCGATCTGACAAAACCATGTCATGGGTTTTTCCAAAAACTCACGATGGAAAATGAATGTGATGAATCCTCAAAAACGGCATCTAACCTTGATTTGAAACTAGTTTTTATCCATAATTAGAAACTCAAAATAGTACTTGACTTAAATGCTTGTCAAAACTAGATTATTTGGCCAATCGATTTAACATTTGCAGTTAATTGATATGAAAGAGTTGCCAACACAATGACATAAAGTATTTGGGAAAATAGCAATCCCCTAGTGGCGATTCCGGAAGCTTGTCGATCTACCCTCGTACAGACTAGAACAGCATACGGGAAAAGAGCGATGAAGATTGTACATGATTTGCTGTGAAATAAGGATATTCGACAAAAAGATCTTTCACAGCATATTCGAAAATACTATTTTGTATGGAGTTGAAATGTGGCCTCTTTTAATTTAGAGATGAAATCCGCATAATAAAGTTGGACTATATGCAACGGTGCTTGCAAACAACTAGATAGAAAAAGCTGGAACTGAAGAGATTTGGATAAGAATGGAAGTAACAAGTTTAATCACTAGAATTTTTGAAAACAGGACATTACAATGGTACGGGCATGTAAAACGAATGCCTCGCAATAGATGGCTCTGAAAGAAACATGAATGGTATTCCAGAGGAAATAGGAATAGATGAAGGCCTGCCATGGAATGGGAAACATACACCGAACAGCCAATGGCAGAGAGACCTGGCAAGAGGAAACTAGGAAAATAGGCGGTTGTGGAAACAGAAAATGGCAAACTCATAATGGGAACACGCTACAGAAGAAGATGATAGAAAACGTATCAATTGAAGGATAAGTGAATTAGCGTATTTCATTAATATATAATTTAATGTGTAATACAAAACTTAACGGACAATATTAATCTAGATTTGAATTAATAAACCAACAGCAAATTTCAAAAATAAAAAGTCCAATTTACCTTTTAGGATAGCATTCTTCAAAAATGTTAAAGAAGATTCAAACGACATTTGCTGCAGTGGGGACGCACTGCTTTCCATACCCTTTCTACTCAAAGGCTCGAACGTACCGTTAAACGTCATATAATCTGCAATCAAAAGCAAATGCCGCGGGTCCACAGTAATTCCGTAAACTTTGAACACATCTTGGACTTCCTATTTATAAAAATAAAAGGTCTTAGAATACTAAGATAGATATAAAGTGTTCGATTTTTTAAGATACCTTTACTATGACTTTAGCAGCTGCTTCGATTCCGTAATTTTCGGCAACTTTGTGTATATCGTTAGAGTATAATTTATTTAAGTCTAAAAGCTCGTTATACTTGAACATTTCCTACAAAAAACACATATGTAAAAAATATTCTTTAAATATCAAAAGTTTAGTGGTAGACAATATAATTTTTAAAAAATGTTGAAATGCTTACAACTATGTTAATACCATCGGTTCTCAACGTCAATCTGTCATCTTTCATATATGTTATAGCTCTTTTTATGTTAGGAGTTTCCCACAATACAGACTTTGAAGCAACTTCTTTGAGAACGGCTGTTAAATCAATTTTCTTAAATATTAAAGGCAACTGTAAAAAACATTATTAATAGTGAGTACTTGTATATACATACAATTGCAGTATCGCAACTTACAGCAAATGTTAGTTCACACCATAAATGTTCTTGACTATCATAAGTATAATTTTGAACGTACTCATATGTATCAACGACTACATTTTGAGTTGCTTCCACATTATCAGTCTTTTTCTTCTGTGTCCACGTTGAGTTTTTCTTCTTCTTTTTCACCTTCTGAAAAAATGAAGCGTTAATATTAAGTATAGGATCTGTAGGTACAATGCAAAGAACACTATTACAAACAGATTCTTCATATTATGTTAAGGATTAAAACTGTTCAAAGAAGTAAATCAACAAACATTTTCTTATACGAGATATGATTAGAATATTTAAGGAATATGGCTCGCGATCAGAGATTAAGTCTTGACACGTTTACGCAGTAGCAGTTTCCGTACCGCTGATTTTGCAATAATTGGAGATGCGACTAAATCCCATTAAGTTATCATTTTCTTTTTATTTAAAGAGAGTGTAAAACATTCAGAAATCGTTCAACCAGTGCAAGGTGTGTTTGGAGAGTATGCAGAATTTAAAAGAGCAGTTTATCGATGGATCGATCGTTTTAAAGCTGGTCGAACGTAACTGGAAGACGATTTCCGCAGTGGACGGTTGAGCACCTCCGTAAATGGAAGAAACGCTGCTTCCATGGAGAATCTACTGAAAGATGATAGGCGAATAACTACTCGTGAAATTAGTATTAGTGTTGGAATCTTGAGATTTTACGGGAACATTTGGGTCTTAACAAGTTTTCAGCTCGTTGGGTACTAAGTTTGCTGGGACCGGAACAAAAACTTAATAGATCCGACACATACCGTCAACTTCAAGAGGTCTTAGCACGTTACGGCTACTAATTTTGGCAATATATAGCACCATGGGTTCACCAGAAGTGTCACTTGGATGACACAAAGTAAGCCAAAGGACCGCAAAAGTCCTTCGATCAGTTCTCCTATCTAACTAACCTAACTAGTTCTACCAACTTTTTAAAACAGCAAAATAACGAGCAAAAAAGACAAAGTAAGACCAACAATAAATATTTATTCATTAGATAGAGGTACAAAATCTATGTTAGCGATTTTGAAGATCCGGACAGCTGGCTTCTATTTTCTTTCATAATTGCATCGATATTCGGCGTCAACTCTGTTGTGTTGATTTTCAGTATCGGAGATGCTCGTCTATGAGATTGGAGCGATTGTGCGATTTATTAATTTTCATTAGTGAAAACATTTACTCGCACATGTACAAGCTCACAACCATGCATAATACACGTGCGGCATGCTTTTTAATGTTGGGAAAGTTATCATAACAAAATACTGTCAGTAAAAAGACAATAAGTCGACTTCGTTACATTTGTCTGTTAACGCAGAATCGCAATGGAGTTCATCATCAGATCAGCTCCATTTGCAAGCTAGCAGGTGACTTTGTCACATAAAAGGAGAAGGGGTTCCGAAAAATTGGAAAATCGTATGTATTTAACTCACGAAAATCCGAGTAACGGTGATCGAATTCATATCTAATATCCACCAAAATGTGTGAATATACTGCCAGTTTTTCTTTGCTGCACGTACCACTTGAACAGAGATTAGGAAAATGGTCAAATTTTTCTTCATGACGTTGAGTTTCTGATCATTTCAATTTCATTTCAAAAGCTTGAACATGGTTGTACATTTGTGTTACAATTAAAAGCTTGCTTTGCAGTTTCACATTCAATATGTTTAGGTGTTCTGTCATCTCAATCAGAAAGGCACAATCACATCACCAGTCTTCATCACAATAAATAGGTTTACCCTTTTCAGCCATAAAACTTTGAATTTTGTCGCGCCATTCCAAAAGCCCCTTTAAAACTGCACCGCGGCTAAGTCAACGAACTTAGTATAGTATGTTTCAGAAGAAGTATTTGCTGAACAATGTTAGGACTTAAATTAAAGATAAACTTAAGTCTTAATATAGTGTGGTAAGCCAGAATTTTGTCTTCAACATCCTTCAAAAACAATGCAGCGCGCAAACAACCAAAGAAGCTCGAAATGCATATCGCCTTGTTTATAACGTCAAATTTTAATCACAATCGCTCTATTACAATAATACCTTGTTTTCTTATTTTAATAGAAAAATTGGGCAGTGGCGGCGCGGTAATTTTATGTACGAGAGCCGCATACGGCCCGCGGGTCGTATCTTTTACGCCACTGAATAACACCTACAAATGAAATACGAGGTCCGTCTAAAAAGTAGTGGGACTGATTTTTTCCCGCGCGCTAGCAGTGACGGAGGGCGATCTCTCAGTTTTCTACTGAGGATGACAACTTAGTTGCCGAAATACATATCTGGATTTTTTCCAAAAAGTGTGGTAGGGTAATTTTATTTTTTTATATATTATTTTAGCCCCAGCCTCCTTATCCTTAAATGCTTCTCTAAGTTTCCACGTTTAGGTAATTCAACTGAAGCTCGACAAACGAGACAAACACGCTCATCTTTGACCATAGCAAACAAGAATTATTCTTCCCAATCATTATTAAAATGATAAAGACCACATAAAAGTACTTCTTCAACACCACTGATTACTACTACTAATTACTCGCACTGTTTCCTGACTAACCATAAGCACATTTAACTGTCGCTAGAGACTAGATCGCTTTACCTATCGTTTTCGAATTCTACAGAAAGACTGACCCGTTGAGGCAAAATGATCACTTTTAATGTCCCATAAAAATTACTAGATTCTGCGAGAACATTGGACAAACAGGCAATAAATCACTCATAATTAAATGTAAACAAGTACACTATACAACTAAGTCTGAACTCTAAGTCAATTAACATAAAAGTCTAAATTCAATGCACACCATCTCGACGTATTCAAGGACGCTGATTCACAATTGCCTCCAAGTAATATTAACTCTCATCGGTCAAATCACACGTTGGATTTTTAAAAAAGAGCAAGCTATCACTTTTTATTATTATTACAGTGTCGCCGTACGAGTGAGCGATGAGAGGCGATTACTTTTTAGTTTTTAAGTAAATTTGGACATATTTCCGCAATAGAAATGTTCCAAAATATTCGCGAAAGGCAACCAAAAGGTAGGACTTCCATTTGAATGCCCAAAACACGGAACTCCCGAACGTAATACCTAACGTTTCCATGTGTAAAGGATAAGTTACGGGAATTACGTTTTACGTTACTCGAAGAAACGGTGGGCACATTTAAAAAACAAAACAACCTAACGTGGGAAGACTAGGAAAAAATTTTGAAGGTTGTTTTTCCTGGATACAGAAATGCATTGACCGTAAAAGAGAACACAGAAAAATTGAATATAAACGTTTTGTCAATTATTTTACTAGGACTCGGTGGGAAGAGAACATCTCGTATTACACATGCAATTTTTATATTAAAAATTATAAATGGTAGTGATTGTAAGGACTAGTAATGGGAAAAATCGCTATTTCAAAATAACAGTTTCAACCGTTACGGTTATTTTGAAATAACAATTGCAACATAACAGGTTATCATTATTTTGTAGTCACACGATAACAACATTGTCGTTTCTGAAGATTAGTTCACATTATAGCATGAGTTTTATTTTTATTTATTTATTATTTATTTATAATTGTAATTAGAATTGCTATTTTGTCCCATACAATATAATCGTTTTATTTGTTGTTTTTATAAATATTTTTTGATCGTTCTTTTATTTTACATTTAATAATTTCAGTGCATACGATTATTTAGAAAATATTTCCACAATAAAAGTCCGACTCAATTTTGACTACCGTCGTTATTATCGTCCGAGAGAATATGTTTGGTATCTAATAAGTTAGTTAAGTTATCTAGTGGAGTTGTAACGGTTATCGATGATAAACAGCGACCTCGACCAGACAGTTGTATCGCAACGCCATGCCAACGCCCCAACTGCTTACGCTGCAAGTACGTTTAAGACAGTCCGAAAGCAACCGTTATTTTCCCAGCGAGATAACAGTTGCAACCGTTACTGAATCCATAACGGTTATAAAATAACAGATGGTCAAATAACGACCCATCTCTAGTAAGGACTGTGGTGTATTATTACTGACATTATATCCCATTGGTAAATTCCTCGGTGACACGTGTTTTGTTAGCAACGAGGCTAGGATCTTCAAACCGTACCTTATCGAATTGTGAGGAATTTATCGACGTAATAAATACAATGTCAGAAATTATAATCATAAAAATAACTTGCCTTCATCAGACATATCACATTCTAGCTCTTTATCTTCTTCATCCTGTGCTTCTTGTCCTTCCTGAACTTGTTGGTGTTTATAGGATGTCTTAGCATCCTCGGGATCTTCGACATCCTCATCGGAACTATCTCCATCAAGAGCTATTTTAATCTCGCTGCGCTCGCCAGCATCGTCACCATCATCATCGTCATCAGCAGATCTAACTCTTCTCGATTTCTTTTCTTCTTCCATTGAAACTCTAAACAGTATTAAAAGATTACACAAATTAGCGCAAACATGACTTACTGTTTTAAAGAACGAAGTAAACTTACAGAGATAAATTCGCTTTAGCGAGACGTTTGATCACGTAAAACATTTGATTGAAGAATTTCTTAGTCATGTGTTTTAGGACATATTTCGGCTTAACCACGTAGTTGGCTTTGTAGAAATGATATGGTAAGAATGCAAATCTCAGAGTATACACTTGCTGTCTAAAATTAAAGTAACCAGGTTACTGCAGAATCATTGTACGAGAGAGAAAGACAGAGGATTTTGTTAAGACAACGACCTGCGCAAAGCAATATTATAGTGGTCAGAGCATAACCACTCACTCGACGAATCGTCGGTGCTTTAAAAACATCCTAATACTCTAGTATAACTGAAATATTATATCCATAACTCTATACTACATAATACTTAATTAATTTTGGACGCGTATTTCACTGGTGATGAAATCCTCTTCAATCGGTAAAATATAGTCGAAAAAGTTATGAATAAATTAATTATCCGGTTCAAAGTTACCAATGCGTTTTAGTTATCAATGAAAACAACGAAGTTAGAAAACTTATCTACCTCACTGGTGATGTATCCAATACGCCACTGACATCTATCTTTTCCAATACATCTGCTACCACTACCCTGGTTAATGTTTTGCGCAACCTTTCTGCTCTTTTTCCAAATTCGGTACGTCTAAGAACGGTATTTCCATACTTGGCGTCTTTATATTCTTAGATGCCATCATTAGAATTTCTCGCAAGCGGGGAATACCCAAAGTAACGTTCATTTCACCACGACCGGCAAAGTGGAAGGTGTTCAGTGTCATCTGAGTTGAAGGTTCACCAACTGACTAAAACACAAAGAAACAGCGCTTTATTGTAAAAATGAATTGAACGACTCGTTTCACTTTTAGATCAATGTTAAGTGAAATAAGTCAATGGAATCAATTTACTTTCATACGGAGTAATAGTATCATTGTTGATCACAACAGTTTCGTAATTTTATCTACTGATCATTAATGGAAACTTTTTACAATCCAAGGGGGTATAAGAAGAATGTTCAGAAAGGGAATACGGCAGCATTGCGGCAAAGAAGGCAAAGGGCTCCTCCTATTGAACAATGCTCCGTCACATCCATCACCTGAATCTTTGAATAAGGTGAATGATATGTTCGAGGTAAAGTTTTTCCCTCCCAATGTAACTTCTTTAATTCAACCTATGGACCGGAGCGTTATCGAAACATTGAAAAAACTATACCGAAAATAGTTCATGCCTCGTCTGCTTTTAGGGGATAAAAATTACGAAGAAACAATTATTTCTATGTACAAACAGAAATCGATTCAAAAGAGTGCTGTTTTATTTTGATCGAAGAAATTTCAGTAAAGTAGGTTATATTTTTTTAATGTATTAGTAATTATTTTGAAATGTTCTACGATACTTTCGTTTACCAATCCAATTCACTACTACTACTTTTATTATTTATTATAAGTGTCAATAATTATATACTTTTTTTGTTTTAGCATCTAGCATCAGAAATTAAAAGAGTAAAAGATAGCGGTGCATCTTACCGTAATAAAAGAAGAGCTAAGTTGGAAAATATTAGAAAAAATGAAGGGGTTTTACTTAAATACTTGAAAAGTCATATGCCTAAGACGTCAGATTCCACGTTGGGCTTAAGTTCATCAAAGACAACTGGGCCTACAAACCCAGAACAAACTAAAAAGATACAAGAACTTGACATTGTTGATCTGGTACTTGTTAGAAATGTTGACATTGTTTCTGAAGATCAAATTCCAACAACATCTACTCAATTAGAGTCTGCATCTGAATGCCATCGACCTCAATAGCTTACAAACAGACACTGATACAACATCGGCATTGTCTGCTATTCAATACCAAAACTTGAACGATATCGGAAAATGGCCTGAACACCTAGATGAAAATATGTGATTTGTGAGAGAGAGATTTGTGTTCTTTCACATCAAAAGGAGAGACAAGACGGCTTACCCAGGAATGGTTTTACCGCACAGTAACTAACGGCGAAAAAGTTTTAGGTACTTGGATGGGTTATTCTCCTTCCAAGGCATCATTATTTTGCTTTTGCTTTCGTTTATTTAAGAACGTAAACACACCGAATGGATCAAAGTTTTGCGCATCTGATGGGTTTAATAGTTGGTGGAAATTAAATCCTAAGGTTTCAAGTCATGAATCAAGTGCAGTACACAACCAAAATTATTGCAAATGGAATGAATTGGAAACCCGACTTAAAAAGAGGACAGACTATTGATAAGATAGAGCAAAACATAGTGGCAGAAGAAAAGAAAAAATGGCAAAAAATTATTGTCAGAATGTTTGATATAAAATTCCTTACCAAACAAAATTTAGTTTACGTGGTCATACAGAAAACGACGCCAGTACTAATAGAGCAAACTTTTTAGAATTGATGCATTTAATTGCAAAGTACGACTCGGTACTTCGGGAACATTTTGTAAGATCTAAAGTGTGTGGCAAAATTTCAATTACGTATATGTCACCAGAAATCCAAAACGAATTTATTGCAATTTTGGGAAATAAAGTTCGCCAACGTATCATGAGGCAAATAAAAAAGGCCAAGTATTATTCGATTATAATCGACAGCACTCCAGACATTTCTCATAAAGACCAAACAAGCCAGGTATTAAGATACGTAGTGATTGAAAATAAGGAAATACAAGTAGTGGAATCTTTTATAGATTTAATTGCGCTGCCTCAGTTGAGGCGAGTTCAGTAACTTTTTCGACACATTAGAACGCTGCTATTTATTTTTTCCATGTGCACACAAGTTGGGCAGTTCTTATGACAGCTACAGGCAAAAGTTAAAAACAAGTTTAAGATAAACGATGGAGTGCAAGAGGCGATGCCGCAAAATGACATTGCATTTATACAAAGCCATTCTCGTCGCTTTGGAAAAACTGACAGAGATAGGTGGAAGCTTAAACACAAGAACAGATGCAGGAACTTTGCCAGTTACGATTGGAGTCATTTTCCTTTCTTTGTTTCTTGGCCCTCTGGCAACCGATGCTACATGAAGTGGCTGATGCACAAAAATATTTACAAACAAAGTGACTTAGCATAAGATTGTGCGCTCAAAAAGTAAATGCTTTGCAGATGGTACTGATAGAGAAACGAGAACAATGGGCATATGGTGCTGTAAGTTATGCAAGAAATATGTGTGAAGAACTTGGCATGTCCATGGAACCTCAGCGGCGCATAACGAGACGGCACATTTATGATGACCAAACCAGAGATGCCACTTGCCTTGTGAAAATGAGTTGAGATGGAAGCTGTTTTCTTCGTTTGATAGAATAATTGTAGAGATTATTAAAATTTACTGTTAAATCCAAGCTGGAAGGTTATCTGCCCAATATTATAATAATTCTCCGAATATTCATCACAATTGTCATAAGCAATACTAGCTATGAGAGGAGATTTTCAAAATTGAAATTGAACAAAAATTATTTAAGATCAACAATGAGTATTTTAAGGTTAACCAATGCGGCTATCTTGTCCATTGAGCAAGACGTATGTGATGCTAGAGATATTGACGTAGACGAATAAAGTTTCAGTTAAAGGCAGAAGTTTTTTTAATTCTAGCCATTACCTTTATTATTATTTTTCAATAAAAATATAAATAGTAACAGTATCGTTCTAGTTCTAATGGGAAGTGCATTTGTGTTTTATAGTCAATTCGCTAATAACTTATATATAACTATAACTATTATCATAGGTATTGTATACCTGTTATATCAATGTAAGTGGCATATGTGTACGAATTTTTGTAATAAATGTGATTATTATGTGTTATAAACAACGTTAACTACACATCATTTTTTAAAAAAGTCAATAATAAAACACTAAAAATATATATTTTGGCAACAGTAATGAATATATGCATCTTATAAGGCTATAAGGAATACCAAGAAATTGAAAACTAAATTAAGATCAAAGGGATTTGTGTCATATTTTATCGAGCATTCGGTTTTGATTTGTGCAAATTGGAGACCATACGCCCGAGTTCCTCAATTGTGTGGTGAAGCAAATGATAATTGGGAGAAATTGATCCAACCTATATTACCTCATATAAGAGAAAGAAATCTATCTCGGCCTATGCAATAATAATTTTAGAGTTACCTGTGCGGCTAGTAGTCCAACAGGTTCACCTGGCGCGCAAACGGCTTGCATCGCTTTCAGTTTAAACATATTTTCGAATCTACGCTTATCCTTTTTACTATTCAAATACACAGATTGGTTCATTAAGTCCCCCAGTCGTTCATTTAACGAACCGAAGTAACAATCCGGTTGGTAAAGAGAACTTATAGGATCAGGAGATCTAACGCATTGCTCCTTATACCTATTATGGTAAAAAATTAGAATAATTATTTATCATTATTATTATTAAAAAACAGAACGCAAAGCGCAACAATACAGGGAATTAAGAAAAATAATGAAAAAGCATGCACAAACAAGAAGAGGCAATACAACCAAAGTAAAACAAAATGCATTTAAGAAAAATTCCAAAGAAATGAAATAAGATCCATCTACCAAGAAGCAAAAAGGACGGAAGGAGGGAGATGCAGTTAAAGTCCATCTATAAACAAAACGAAAAGGGAAACTTAATAAGTGAATCAATAAAAGCAATGAAAAGGTGGAAAACTTTTCTGATGAATTACTAAATGGGGATCACAAAGCCAAACATGAGAAAACTCGAGATACGCAAGATGATGAAATCAGCATAAAAACTCCAACAAAAGAGGAAGTCCTGGATACAATAAAAAAACAGAAAAAATAATAAGGGGTCAGGAAAAACAGAGATAACAACAGAAATGGTAAAGATGGGTGGAGATACATTGAAAGGTCAAATATATGAGCTCATTAAAATATATGGGAAATGCGCAAATCCCCCAAGACTTGAGCAAAGCAAGGATATGCCCAATACATAAGAAAGGTGATAAGTAGAGTTGCTCAATTTGCGCCAGTACTATACATTTAGTTTCAATGTATAGTATGAAGCCATCTGTATTCGTATAGTGCAATGTTACTATTCTAGTACAGTCGTTTCAGATAGTTGTAGTACTATTGACGCAAATTCAGCAACTCTAGTGATAAATGATCACGTGTTTTGAGCTACGTTTTATCGAATCTAGTAAAATAGGATTGATCATTGATAAATTTTGCAGAAGAACATCTGCTTCGACTAAGTAAATAATTATGTAATTAGAGGTACACCAATAGATGTTAGACTCGAGTAATTTGCAATAGAAAATACTTTACCTATCTTTAATATCGTCACCAGCTTTACTCCATAGTTTCAAAATAGTTTTAGTTTTCTTAGGACGGCCGGTACCTTCACAAATTTTGTATGCACCATCAATGTTCAATTTGGAATCAGCAACTTCAGAGAATAAACTAAAAGCACTTCTTCGAATCTTAGTTAGCGGCTCTCCATGTTTGGTTTTCCACAGTTTCAACTGGAATGAAACAGGCAATTAGAAACGAATATCGATCTGATTGGATTTAGGCGATTTTGATAATGCTTGCCCCGGACTAGCCAAACACATGTCACCGATTTTATTATTAAACAATTGTGTGGTGAGGAGTTTACCGATATAGTGTCAGTAAATACACCACAGTCCTTGCAATCACTATCATATAATAACACAATTAGAAATTAAATCAAAAATAAATTAATTAAAAGTGAAATCAGAAGACGTTTTGAAAAAATAAAATCAAAAACAGTGAAATAAAAGCTGTTTCACGATTGCTAATAGTTATTCCAAGTTCACACATAAAATAGAGGTCACTATAATATAATTACCCAAAAACGACATTTGAACAAAAAAATATTACCTTACAAAAATAAATTAATTAAGAATAAAATCGGAAAGTCAGTCATTGTTCTACTACTCGTTTGAAAATATTGGACGATACAGACGTTTTGGAAAATTAAATCAAAAACAGTGAAACAAAACCTCTTTCACGCTTGCTAACAGTTATTCCAAGTTCACCCATAAAATACAGGTCACTATAATATAATTACTCAAAAATGACATTTGAACAAAAACATTTTTACCCTCCAAAAATAAATTAATTACGAATAAAATCGGAAACTCGGTCATTGTTCGACTACCCGTTTTAAAATATTGGACGATACAGGCGTTTTGAAAAATTAAATCAAAAACAGTGAAATAAAAGCTCTTTCACGCTTGCTAACAGTTATTCCAGGTTTACACATAAAATATAGGTAACCATAATATAATTACTCAAAAACGATATTTGAACAAAAATAAATTTTACCTTACAAAAATAAATTAATTAAGAATTAAACCCGACAACTCGTTTGAAAATATTGGACGATACAGACGTTTTAAAAAATTAAATGAAAAGCAGTGAAACAAAACCTCTTTCACGCAGTTATTCCAAGTTCACACATAAAATATAGGTAACTATAATATAATTACTCAAAAACGACATTTAACTTTGTGTGGTCACGTGGGGTCTATCAGACCCCACTTTTCAGTTTGAGCGCAAATCTTAATATCCAATATTAGAAATTGACATGGTTACGATTTTCTTAACCCTCGTGCATTCCTTCAAACCTGTACCCACCTTTGGTCAGTTTGGGTCAATTTGACCCAGCTATTGAAATATGAGTAATAACAGAAGTATTTGTAAAAAGATGTATTTTTTAATATTCAGAAAAATAATATATAAAAACAAACTAAAAAATCCTCTTTCAGGGTGACTAATGTTAAAGTTTTTGATAGTTGCATAGATTTAATTTTATTACTGTGCTTTTAAAATTACAAAAAATTCAAATATTTTAAAAAATTATGTGATATTTTTTTCACAGTTTACACATAGTGTAATTTTGTGGTTTTGACAAACAAATTTCTTACAATCACATGTATTAGAATATTTGTTCGAGTTTTTGCCATGTGGACAAAAAAACAGCGTTGTCTTTTGCTTGAAGCACAATTTTTTATAGCAGAAGATGTCCCTGGAATCTGCTTAACACGAATTGAGCACTGCGGTTGTTGCATATGTTCAACCAAATTTCTTGCTGACAACCCATGGGGTTTTGTTGT
Source organism: Chrysina gloriosa (assembly GCA_038088585.1). Taxonomy (NCBI): domain Eukaryota; kingdom Metazoa; phylum Arthropoda; class Insecta; order Coleoptera; family Scarabaeidae; genus Chrysina; species Chrysina gloriosa. The sequence goes on from CM076095.1 coordinate 11,428,022, forward strand.
ACTTCGTAAAATATGTTGGTTTATCATCTGCTCTGCGAGTTCTACTAGGTATAGTCGTCGTTTGAAATTTTAATTGCAGTTCCAAGCAGGATTCATTTCGATCCATATAACGTATGAGTTATAGGCAGAGACATCTATCATATTAGAAAATAAGGCAACGGGCCAACGCCTTGTCAAACGTTTACACGTATAATTTGCAACCAACTGGTCAAGAGCATCAACACCAGCTTTAATTTCGTTGTAGTGATGTATTATTTACGTCATCTCTTATATCAGCAGTATGGTGAAGCGAGCTCATCAATGTAACGCATTTATTTTTCTTCGGCACATATGATACAGTACTTATATCATTTGTAAACACAAATTCTGAATGTAAAACTGGTTTCTTTTTCATATCTAGAATTATAGGCCATCAAAATGTATTATTTTTTTCTGACGTTTGCTACTAAAGTAATGTTCTTGGGAAGTAGCTTTAGAGCAAGATTATATGTTGTAAAAATTATCGCCAAATTTTTATGCCATATTTGACTGGTTTTGATGGTATATATTGCCGGGAACTAAAACGACCACGGTATGGAACCAACTGCTCATCTACAGTCACGTTTTCATGTGTGTTATAATATATCCTGAGCTGACTACCCCACTTGTCCAAAATTTGTCTTATAGGAGCCAATTTGTCACGAAGTCTTCTTTCTTCTCTGTCTTCAGACTTGTTAAATCTAAGACACCTCGAAATGCTTGAAAAACGTTTGAGACTCATAGTCGCTCGAAAAATTGGCCTGCCGTTTTTTTCTTCCCATAACCTTATCAGACTTTCACCATGAGAATTGAGAACACCAACCATTTGCAAACCCAAACATGCTTCAAGCTCTATAATGTCTAATTTTTCCCAACTACCTCCGCAAACTTCCAATCCCTTCATATTAGTTGACTCCAACATATAAATAACTCAAATGAAGATTTTATGTCTGTAACTTTGCAAGTAGCACTTTTGGTTGGTCCCGGTTTGTTTTTCATTATAAGATTTTTTCATGTTCTCCCAGTTTGACAAGGTGGTTGGCCTTGCCAAAGAATACTTTTGTCTTTGGACAAATATAACGAGTGACTATTAGAGTCTTCTATGGCTGTATCTTCAAATGTTACACTATTTGTGCTTATGTCTGAAGAGGAATATGAATCGTTTTCTTCATCAGGTTCGAAATTTTCGTCGCGATCGCTCTCATCAAATATGTTGACGTCATCGTTATTCATAATTTCTTGCAATTGGTGATCAGTAAAAAGTAAGATCTATCAAAATAATACACACATGATCATGTGTGAACTATATAGGTATACACTTGAAAATTCACTTCACAAAACTTACTTTTCTTTTCTGTGCCATTTCGCAAAATATAGTAAAACTTGTAAGCCACTATTCTATTTTCTATTCAAATTTAAATGTTGTTGCCACATCAATATGAGGCTATTTCAAGTTACCATATGAATATGCAAGCGAAACTAAAAAAAACGACAAATTTTTCATTTTGCAAACCAAAAGTTATGTTGGGTCAAATTAACCCAATAAGACTATAAGTGCATGTAAATAAAAAAATTTATATAGACGGAAAACAAAAAACTCTTTTTTATTATTTTGTTGCTAAAGGGTTCTTCGTATTGCCGTTTAGGATAAATAAAAATTTCGTGACGAACCTGTATCATTGGAGTAAAAAAAAAAGTAAGTTTAAAAATAAAATTGGGTCAATTTGACCCAAGGAATGCAGAAGGGTTAAATACAAAATTGTAACTTTACATCAATATCGGACGGATAGTTTTTTTGCAATTGTTTATTGAAATGGCGGTATGACCATCTAATTCTACAATGAAGTGTGACCACGGAGCGTTAAACCAAAAAAAAATTACCTCACAAAAATAAGTTAATTGAAAATAAAATTGGAAACTCAGTCATTGTTTTAAATATAAATCTATTTGTTTTAAAATATTGGACGATACAGACGTTTTGAAAAATTAAATTAAAAACAGAGAAATACAAGCTCTGGTACGCTTGCTAACCGTTATTCCAAGTTCATACATCAAATATAGGTAACTGTAATATAACTATTCAAAAACTACATTTGAAAAAGAACATTTTTTACCTTTTCATTATGCTCATCCATCACATGATAATCATCAACACACTTCAATTGTTTGATCATCTTCTTGTCTATAATGGCTTTTGCGTTTTCAGATAGAAACTTGAGCTGGTGAGAATTTAAAAACTGTGACTTCGATATATCCATTCCGTCCTCACCGTAATAAAACTAAAATTATTAATATTATTACACCAAAAATACAGAGAACCAAGTAGAAGGAAAGTACTTGGATTACAGATTTATCGCTGTCTCTGACGGTTAGGTCGTATCCTATAGTTATTCCTTCCAGATGCTTGATTAAGCAACGTTGCAAGTAACCACTTCGACTGGTTTTTACTGCTGTATCTATAAGACCCTAAAAACGTTATTAACAATAGAATGCAGATTTGAAATTTATGGGCTGAAGATAGGATTTAGTCGAAATTGGCTAAAACTAATTGGTGACAAATACTTGTTCGGTATCCGTTATGGATTAATTTTTAGATATATGACAGGACAAGATTTTCACGAAACGTATTGAAATGCATCGATATATTTTTAGAAACTTGTGAATACATTTTTTGTAACGTTTGAGAAATAGCATTTCTCTCATTGACTTTTTCCTCTGATAGAGATTCAAACTAACTAGACTTATAATCGCAAAGAATGTGGTGCAAAATAAGTAATATGTACTAAAATGTTTTAGTACTTCTGTCATTCTCAACTACAAACACTTCTACTTCACTTATTTCTTTCCATTTGTCCGTTTGAACAAATATTACTCGACTTTGAATACCGAATAGCTCTGATCACCGCACGTTATTACACTAAACACTACTCTAACGCTTCACGAAGTCAAACTTTAGTAGAGTAAGAAAGACCGCTAAGCCAATGCAAAGTGTATAGGGGTACGTAATGTGTGAGCTATGCGCGGTGTTAGTTGCGCAGCGGTCTGTGGTTGATGGAAATTAATTTTGAAATGTGCTTAATTAGAAAAACTACTTTCACTATTCGCAGACGCGCGTTTCGCGGTCTTACCGCTCATCAGTGCGACTGTGTGAAGTAGTTTTCATTTCTATAGAAGCTCTATATAAGCCCGGATGTTAGATGTTCGTACATATGAGAGGTCAATTACGAAATTCGGCTATAATGTACTAATTGCGCGTTTTTGCAGCTATTTTGATTCTACAGAAGTAGACAACTTGTTTTGCTTGTTTTTGAAATTTTAGAAACTGTCAGAATTCGTTGGAACCAAGTCGAGGGCAGATCTACGATAGCGATTCGTAAAATAAGTTCCACTTGGTTATTAAAAAAAGCAGTAATGCATAAAGAGGTTTTCAATATTGTATATACGACTTACAACTACTTCCAGCTATTTTCAGCTATTTTTCTACATAGTTACTATTAAGACTGACACATTGGCCATAGCAATGAATCAGTTTTTAATAATAATAATAATAATAATAATATATCTTTATTGTCCAACAGAGATTTCCATTAAGAGGACAATACTAACAATATAATATAGTGCAGTGCTGACAATAATTATACAATATACTATAAGAGATAATAAACTTAAGACGCAGTAATTAACAACTGATTAGGTGAAGAGGATACAGTGTGTGGAACGGGTTAGGTGAACTCGGTTATTGCAGAGGTACAAAGAGGATCCCGCACAATTCTATTTGCGTTCCTGGCCATGTGGTTGATAGGTGCTTTAACGAAGACATTTGTTCTGGCTCTGGCCACTAAAAACGTATCGTTAGATCTAGTCCCATATTTAGGTACAATAATGTTTACGGCAGAGAGTAAATTCGGAGCATCGATGTTATTGTTTACTAGTTTGATTATGAAGTTTGCACTAGTAATCACTCTACGATCCGAAAGTGATGTTCTGACAATAATTCAGTATAATCGATACCGCTGACCGGATAGTTACCTGTTGATCTGTACGTTAAGTATTTTCGGAATCTTCTCTGTACCTTCTCTATAAATATAGTCTGGCAGACATAGTGGGGATACCAAATAATTGAGGCATATTCCAACTTAGGCCGAACTAATGTGGAGTAAAGCTTCTTTAATGTCGCAACATTAACAAATTTTCTGCAAGATCGTATTACAAAATTTAGTGTACGCGAAGCAGAGCTGCAGATAGCAGTTATATGATTGGTAAACTGCAGTCGATGATCAAATAAGACTCCTAGATCCTTGATCTGTGTCTGCCTGGGGATGTCAAAATGGTCTAAAGAATAGCAATATATTGTTGGATCTTTCTTGGTTGTGTAAATGACAACCGCGTACTTATTTAAGCTAATGTTAGTGTTATTGTTGTTGCACCAGGAGTAAATAGTATCTAAGTCTCTTTGTAGAGCTTCACTATCAGAAGACGAGGATATCTTACTAAAAATCTTTAAGTCATCTGCATAAGCAAGGACGCGACATCTAAGCAAGGATAGGAGATCATTTATGTAAACATTAAACAGAAATGGCCCAAGATTTGACCCCTGTGGAATTCCCGAGGAAGCGGTAGAGCTACAGGAGTAGAAGCCATTATAATAAACGTAACACGTTCGGTTGTTGAGATATGAAGCCATTAAGTTTATTACAGTTGAAATAAAGCCAAATGAGCTCAATTTGGACAGTAATATGTTATGGTCCAAGGTATCAAAAGCCTTTACGAAGTCTGTATATAAAACATCGACCTGATCCCGTGAGTCAATACAGGAACTGATATACTGCGTTACTTCAGCCAGATTCGTCAAGGTTGATCTACCCGACATGAAACCGTGTTGTTGTGTGGAAATATAACACCGTACACAGTTATAAATCCTGTTGTAAAGTAATTGTTCGAAAATCTTTGAACAACTGGATAAAATGCTGATAGGCCTGTAGTTAATGGCTTCATACTTGCTTCCCTTTTTAAAAATATGAGTGATCCTACTTATCTTCCAGATGTCTGGAAATGCTCTCTTCATAGAACTCTGTCGCCTGTAAATTACGTCAGGTCGTAACAACTCGTACAAAACTGTAGGTGAAATTTAACGATAAAAGGCATTCAGTTCTGTAATTGTGAATCGCCGATTTTCACTAATTTTCTCTTCGACATTACCCAAAAGTTCGTTCTTCACAACAGTTGGTCTTCCAGTCCGTTCTTCATCATGGGCATTAGTTCGTCCTTCTCGAAACACACGGCACCATCTTCTAACCACACTGTCACTCATGATATTTTCACCATAAACAGAACAAAGTTCACGATGAATCTCAGCAGCCTTCATGTTGTTTGCACACAGAAATCGGATAACAGCACGCAGTTCACAATCAGCGGGATTGTCAATTGCAGCAGCCGTTTTTAAAAATAACACGAAAGAATATCCGAACGATTCTCTCACTAGCACTGCCAGACTCACATTGAATCAGACTACACCGTGGCGTATTCGATCGAGTTGATGTCCCCACTTCTCTACTCACTATGCGGAAACGGAACTTAATTTACGAATCGCCTTCGTATTACTAGATCAATTGTAATTGGAGTTAACAAAGCTACTTTCCCAAAGCCACTAAAAGCCGAAATAGTACCAACCTTGCTTGGACGGTTTAAACCACTTTTACTTATTATTGTACGAGTTTAGACATTACATTGTATGGATTCGCTATGAAAAAATTTAGATCACTGTATTTGTGTTCGCAGAAGAAAATAACTTGCGAATCAAGCGAGCGCAGAATAGAAAATACATGAGAGGAAGTGAGTTAATTAAAAATGAATGTCGGTTTCAGAACTGATGGCACTTGCTCAGATGACGAATTTGGGAATTAAAAGAGTAGGAAATATGAAACAGGAGAGAGGGCAATAGTTTGGACTGTGTACGGTAACGCCTGAAAATATCAGTCAGCGTCCATTCTCAGTTATCGTTCTGCTTTCGTTGTTTGGTGCTCGGATATTAGGTACGCCTTTCATTGCCTCCGTTTGTTTGTCACAGTTAATAAAATCAGCTTTTTTAAAGCTGTTTACGTTTTTTACTCAATTCATTATTACGTGAGTTGTTACAAAATTAACTTAAAGATTTATAGACAAATAGTTTTCGTTATTTAAAAGTAAAGATGTCGAACCTGGACGACAGCCTCCAAAGCGGACAGGAAGGAATTCATTATTACTGTAAATAGTGATAGTGATAATGACTCCTTTCTGGATTATTCCTCAGATGAGAATGTTTAATAAAAAGTTAATACACATATTTTTCGATTCCTTGCATTCTATACCGTTATTTTTGTCATTATAATGTATTTATTCATTAAAGATTTCAATATCTAACTAAATATACACATTATTGAGAATATTTAAGCCACGCCTCGCGCCTCCCAAGTGCCATCAGTTTTGAAACCGAGTATACCACTAGTGGATTAGCAGAGTTAGTTATTAATTAGTAGAGTTTGTTAAAAAGGTGGTACCGGATGGCAGTGGCGTAGCGGTAGGCACGTGGTTAGGGGTAATTTTTAACTCGTCGATCTCGACAGTACAGCGAGAGAGTTCAAAGTGACAGTACGTTGCACGCTGCACCCTAAATAACTATGCGGAAATGGGACGCCCATTGGAACATGACTAAACATCTCAGGCATTTCCCTGGATTAGAATATAGAAGTCCGCATATTTATTGCACAATATGCAGTAGCGGATTGCTGAGTCGCGACAAGTTTGAATGTAGAAAACATTGTAAAAGTAAACGTCATGTATTGAATTTAGCTAACAGTATTCCATACTGGCAATTTATATATGATTTTATTTTTATTGTAAGTGTGTGCAACATGTCACAACATCTATATATACAACCTACTTTTATGCGGTACGCCACTGCCGGTATCGCCTTTTTAACAAACTCTGTTAATTAGGCAAATGGTTGAGATCTATGGTTGATTTTATAAGACGTTGACGAATCGTCAATATGAACTACACGATGACCAACGAAGTGAGCAACCCTCCGTTATTTTCCCTTCAATGAATCATTAACGCCAGTGGAAAACCATTGGCCTTGAAATAACGTCTTCACCGTACACACTGCATCACTCGCGATGAATTTCAGTCGCATTTCTTTTGCCGTACAAAACACGAATAACAGCAGGAACTTCGCAATCAACGATAGGAGTAAGTGAAGTCTCTATGGTTGCTGGCGCGTGACTATCCGAGCATGTGAAGGTAGATTCATAGGAGTTTTACAGTGCTGTCGCTACACCTAACCAAAAGTTCTTGGAGGCTTCCGAAGTTTGCCCGCTTACCGCGCAGTATTAAAAAAAAATAGTGTAACTTAATTATGAGACGTATCTCGTACATTTCTACACCGAAAACATAGAAAGAAAAGAGTACTAATAACAACAACATAGTTGTGACCAGGGGTGGCCGGTACATGAGAGCCCATGAACGCCCTTGTACGGTAAGCAATAATTGTATTGGAATTTTAAAAGCATATCGCCCTTACTAGACGCGCTCCGAAAATATCGTTAAACTCGCCTTGACTGTATCCATTTGATCGCATGTGACAGTATTTAAATTTATAAAATAGGAATAGAGTTATGAATTGTAGGACTTCTAAACTGTCAGTGGAGAAAAAGCAGAGGAAAGAAAATTATTGTACCATAAACATTCAATGCCTATTGTAATATGGTGAACCTATGATAAACAAAGTTTGCGAGTGACCCTCTAGTATTTTCTCCACCAGTGATGACAACTTAATTGTCGAAATACGTAGGTGGGTGGTGTTATAGAAATCAGTGTTGTAAGGGTAACAGCCATTTATTTGAGATTAACAAGATGAAAGCGGAATGTATGGATATACGGAACCAAAAATATAACAATTATCTAAATTACTCACCTCACGACCAGCCATACAATGGAAAAAGAACTCTTGCGGTTGTATGCCAGTCATAAATCTTCCATCGATGAAGCCGCCGGCTCTCGGAGCGTACTCAAATACGGGGAAGCTCGGCAACGACTTACCAGAAATCATAACTGGAGGTCTTTTACCTTCTAATTCAATTTGACCTAACAAACAAGAAATCTGCATGGTATTTACAGTTGATCCCTTAGCTCCGGATTGTACCATTAATTGCAAGTTGTTTTCGGGAAATTTACACAATAATCCGGCGGGCAAACAAACTTTGTTTATGTCGTTAGTATATGAATCTAGACCTGTTTTATATTGTCTATCGATTATACTTCTTAATTTCGGATTAACAGCTCCGATTTCTTCCACTTTATCCACAATGTCATTTAGAGAAATATCTTCAGGTAATCCTAATGCAGCAATCATCACAGATTTTCCAATCTTTCTAGATTCTTTGATGATTTGTTTCCTTTTATGTTAGCGTCCTCAGTAACTAAGATATCATGTACGCCTAAAGTGAAACCCTCCCTTTGCAGGAAGCAAGTGAAGAGTTTGGCTAAAGAACTTAGAAGTCTCGTAGCATAAATTCCACCGTATAATTCATACATGCAATGTATAAGACCATACGGCGTCGCTCCATAATGAGTCTTATCCAAGACTCCGACAAGCAATTCACCATGTCTTATTATAACTTGTGCTTCGCTCATTTCACTATCGTCTTTAAATTGTGTTCCGCCGTACGTCCATTCCCGCGGTGAACGTGTCTGCCAAGACTTAGATGAAATCTTAGATGTGGATGTTAAATTTATCGGAATTGCATCTTCGGGAATTAAATTTAATATAACAGTAGAGAGGACTTGCTTTCCAGACCACATCATATGAGGTTTAATGATCGCAGGCGGTAATAGTTTGATAGCCGAGGTTTTATAGGAAAGCGCTTGAAAGACTAATTGTTGGTAATCGAATTTATTGAAAAATTTTCCTCTAACTGATAACCGTACACCGGAAATCATGTGATCTTGAATCAAACCGCTCAGCGGTGTTCCGTCTTTTGGTACTAAGTACTGATTTGAAACGTTAGCCAACGTGTAACCTTCACTTCTCGCTAATTCATTTTGAGGAAAATGGGCGTTCATTTCATCTCCGTCAAAATCAGCATTATAAGCTTTACAGTTGGCGTAATGTAAACGTAAGGTTTTTTCTCCTTTCAATATTCGAGCCGTATGTGCCATTATCGACGGCCTATGCAAAGTTGGTTGTCGATTTAGTAGTAAGATGTCCCCATTGCAGAGATGTCTGTGTACCTATTCAAAAAGGCTTACATTAGAACAATAATGAAATATCAACAATTGTATAGAATGTAACAATACGAGGGCGGTTTGACGGAAAAATGACTCTTGAAAAGCTGGCAACCATGTTTTTGATTTTTGCTGTCAAAATTACACACAAATCCTACAGATAGGTGATGCTTTATACTCATTTAATCCTTCGTATACACTGGGGGTCCAGTGAACCCCAACGCCAACTGCTTCAATCAACAGGTTTCAATATGAAACCTATAACAGCCAATACGGTCAATTTCCCCCACCCTAGGTAGTAGTTTGAACTGTCTTCTACGAGCATATCCCATTGTAGTAGGGGCCGGGGCTTTCGCGTGGATTACTGCCCTTTCACAATAATGTTAATGTTAATTGTAATGGTAATGTTATTTTGGGTGTTAAAACTCAAACTATGTAGCACTCAATTACAATGTTCAGAATAATGTCAATGGTAATGGTAATGTTAAATTATCATATTAACGTTCCAAAACTATTTTGGATTTCTTAACATCATGGTTAACATCAACCAATGAAACTAGCAAGCTGGAGCATGCGCACTACCGCTATTTATAAATCTCCAGCAATTCTAACCTCATTTATTGCTAGCCGTACCTATCACTAGATTCGGGGTCAGATTTCTTATTTTCTTATATTCAATTCCTGTGCTGTTAACATTATAAGCACAAACAGCGGAAGAAAAGAAAAAAGAATCACGAATCAGTAAAGGTTATAATCGTTATTGATGTTTACTATTTTGAAACGTTGGTTTGCGCTTCTCCCACTTATAACCGCGAATTTTGAAAATGCGATCCTCTAAACATCAACATTAACATTATTGTGAACTGCATTAACGTTCCCATTACCGTTAACACCTGAACATCAACATTAGCATTAACGTTATTGTGAAAGGGCCCTTAGGCAATCGATTGTTTAGCAACCTGTTTTCCCTGGGGTCCGCTAGACCCTGTGTGTGTATTGGGTAGAAGTTTGCAGCGACGAATGCTAATTTTTCTTTGCGATTAGTTGATACATTTCAAAGTAATTAAGGTAAGTACGTTCGGCGAAATAGTTTATATACTTTTTTTTCAATTAAAAAAATTTTGGTCCGAAATTTATGCACAGATGTCCTATAATCTTCGACATTGGGATGCTGCATCATACGCTGATCTTCCTGAGCGAATCGAAAACTTCGGTGATGATTGTTCAGAATCTGAGGAAGATATGATGTCTGATGAGTCAGATAACAGCGAGTATGAGGCAATTACAAGCTCGGATACCGACGATGATGAATTGGATAATGCGGCACTGAGTGCGCGCCTTTTAGAATCACGCGCTCAAGGCCGACCAACGACGATTCTACATGGGAAAAATGGATTCAAGTGGTACACTACAGTGGAATCCCGAAGATCAGACCGATTCACTAGTTCAAATAATAATACTATACCTGCGCCCCGAAATGAAGCTTCCAATTTGAATAAAATTCAAGAATTTTGGGAAATTCTTTTCAACGACGAAATGGTGATGATAATCGTTGACTGTACGAATGTTAAGATTGAGGAAGTTTGCCTTGAGACGATTCGTGAAGGGAAAGAGCTTCAAACATACCATCACCGTACAGATGTTGCTGAAATAAAGGCTGTTATTGGGCTTCTGTATTACTCCGGGCAATGGAAATCGAATAACGTGGACACTATAGATCTATGGGACAAAAAAAACGGTATCACATTTTATCGTTGTGTTATGCCCAGGTCACGATTTGCTTTCATCGCAGTGTGCCTGCGTTTCGATATCAAAGCATGCCGGGATCAGAACGACAGATTGGCTCCGATACGTCAACTTTGGGAGATCTTCATTGGCAATTGCAGTCGCTACTACAAACCAAGTAATTACTGCACTGTCGATGAACAATTACTCAGCTTTCGCGGTAGGTGTCGATTCCGCATGTATATAAAATCCAAACCAGACAAATATGGAATGAAAATAATCAACCTAAATGACGCCCGAACTTCATATATGATTCATGGCATTCCATACGTTGGAAAAGTTTGGGACGCTTCGAGTAAAACAGCAGAGGATTTTTTCGAGAGGTCACAACGTGGTCACAACACCTATCCATAGAATGAATCGATCGGTCACATGTGACAACTGGTTTACGTCAGTACCGCTATTGATGAATATGCTAGATCCACCGTACAATATCGAAATCACCGGTACGATTAGGAAGAATAAGAAAGAGATTCCAGCCGAATTCCTGGTTGCTGACAAGAAACCACCCTCAGCAAAATTTGCGTTTACTTCGAAATTGACCTTGCTATCGTTCAGTCCCAAAAAAAAATAAGATCGTCTTGCTGGCTACCTCGCATTTACGAACGACTGACATTACTGATGGGAAGCCTGATATTATATTGCATTATAATATGACAAAAGGCGGAACAGACACTTTCGATCAGTTGTGTCATTCGTACACAACAACAAGAGCGACGCAGAGATGGCCACTCCGATTTTTCTTTGGGAACCTAGATCAAGCCATCGTGAATGCACATATTCTCCATAAATGTAGTGTCATGAATCGTGGCAAAGACAATGAGGTATTGTCAGCAAAACAGTATTTAGAGGAATTGACTCAATATCTTGTTCGTCCATACCTCGACGAGCGATGGAAAATACAATCATTGCGCACTGATGTGAAGAATGGAATTGCTGGAATTCTTGGTGTCACCCTTCAAGAGAAATCGTCAGAAGAGCAAGAAATCCTCGATAAAAAAATCGATGCAGATTGTACCCAAGGAGTAAAGACCGAAAAATTAGACAGCTACATATGTCCCTCCTGTGAGAGGCCAATATGCGACGAGCATAGAGTAGCACTCTGTCTTGACTGTGGCGGGTTAATTTAATGTTAAAATTACATAATTAAGACTCAAAGTATATTAGTTATTTTCAGTACATTTACGTGTTTATGTATGGAATAAAGTAAATGTATATATATATATATTTCGCGACCTTTTTATACTTATCTTATATGATAGATCTCTACCACTAATAGGTCAATAAAACAAGGCTGGTTTGAACGATAGTTATATTTTCAGAACGTTTACAAACGTTTTCGGAATACCTTCTTCAGTGAAAATATAACTAGATAAATATATAAACAAACATTTGTTTTTTATTTGGGAACTATCAACAAAATGACTAATGACTAGGATTTCTTGATATAGAGGATGTGTAACAAACTTTTTATATATATATATAAATTATAAAAACTAAATTAATGTGTAAACATACATGCAAATTAAGTAAAAGCCTATATCAAAAAATCTTTGTCGAAACCTTAACAATTCTGTTCAAGGACTAGGGAAAACCCAAATTTAAAAACCTAGCCAAAGGTTTCCTTCTTAAGAAATGCAAATGTCATTTTAACAAATTGCTATATACATTACTTAAATTTTGAATATCGGTTCTGAAATTAATAGTTTTAGTGTCTTTTTGTATATTTATCATTTCATATATTAGTCTTTTTTATAATTATTCTCTGTTTTTAATATAATTGTGTTTTCAAAATCAAAGTAATGCCCAAGATCTTTGTAATGCTTTGTTACAGCGGTCATTGCACCAAAATCATTATTTAAAGAATACTTATGGCTATACAACCTTTTCTTTAAATATTGTTTCGTCTGACCGATGTAACAACCATCACAGTCTTTACAGTTTATTTTATAAACTACATTACTTTGATTTTTTTTAATTATTTTAGATTTAGAAAACAAATGTTTGTTTATATATTTATCTAGTTATATTTTCACTGAAGAAGGTATTCCGAAAACGTTTGTAAACGTTCTGAAAATATAACTATCGTTCAAACCAGCCTTGTTTTATTGACCTATTAGTGGTAGAGATCTATCATATAAGGTATGGAATAAAGAACATTTTTCACTCCAAAATGTCTCATCTTCGTACTTTCAAATAAATATCTTTCTTGAAAGACTCATTTCGCACTATTTTTTTTTTTTCATAAAAATACAATATGTTAACAGTATTTTCCTGGAAGTTCCATTTAATTATCTATAAAAATAAAGAAGTTATGATTTTTGAATAGAAAACGCGGTATTTCACGACTTCTCTCATTCCCGTACATTTTTGAGAACCTTAATTTCTCTTCAAATTTTTTATTGTAATCCTATCGCATTCTGGATAGTTTGAGCTACGTTTTCGCGTTTGTTTCATTCAAATTGGAAGAATAGTTTTCTTATAATAAGCATTCAAAAATCGATGGGGTCCCCTGGACCCCGTGTGTATGGCCCGGGATTTTCCGGAGGTGTGTATACGAAGGGTTAAAGAAACCTGTTTTCGTTGTTGTGTTGTTGTGTATGGAAAGAGTAGAATGTCGAGTGTTAATTAAACATTATTTTGACGTACAAAACCAATTAAAGGGAACAAAGGTTACGTAAATATTATAGTGAATATGCAACGTCCATTGGAATGATTTGTAAGTGGTTTTCCTGTTTTGAAGTGGTCGTATGAGCACGAATGATACAGAACGTCCGGAACCGTCATTTACTGCAACTACTCCAGAAATGGTTAATAAAATCCATGCCCTTGTAATTAGCGATCATCGATTGAAAGTACGTGGAATAGATAATGAAATAAATATTCCAACGGAACGGGTATATAATATTTTGCATGAACGTTTTAAAGGGGGCGACTTTCTGGTGGAGATTGGATTTTCGAGTGGAAAAAGTGATAGTTCTGCAACTTATCAACAGATGCCTCACCTAGTACGTGATCTACCCATAAATAAAAGAGATATAATGCGCCATACCTATCTTTGCAATGTACAGAATCTTGCAATCTAAGTGAAACAAAATACAAGTGTCATTTCACTCTTTGAGACTGCTCAAAAATGCGCATGAGTAAAAATACATTCAAATTTTAACGGCATTTGGGAATGCCAACGGCCCCATAAATATAAAATAAGCTACCCGCGAGATTGGTGCTGCGTTTACTTAATGCTGATCAAATTCGAGCGCTCAAAGAAGGTAATCAAGGGAATTTTTCCATCAATATGTCACAATAGATGAAACTTGGATACACCATTAACAAAGAACACCAAAACCAAAAATACAGTCGAAACAATGGACTTCTCTCCCCAAAAGGCAGAAACCATTTCTCGGCAAATAAAGTCATGGGCAGAGTTTTTGGGGATTACAAAAGTGTTATCTTTATTGATTACTAGCTGACCCGACAGTAGTTGCCTCTCAATTTATAAAAAAATTGATGTAGATAGTAGATAGGATATTTTAATTATGATTTCATGTTGAGACCAGGTTCCAGAGCACCCGTATTTGAATATTACAAATATTTGCAAAAATTAAGCAACGCGTTCATCACAACGCTTGGTGATGAACGATATTTTTTGTCTTTCCGTTTGGAGAGAACACGAATAGCGCCGATGGTTTACCTACTCTCGAGCGCATGGGAAAAACATGGCAATTCAAGGTTTATTCCAAACACTTCCAACGATTGGCCTTGCGATTTATTAATCGTCATTGCAAATGCAAGACGAACAGGAAACTGAACTCTCTTAAATTGAAACGGCAAATTGGGTGGAATCAGTGGTATTCTTGGAATCAGAACATCCTCGCCTTCGATTTCCTATGATTATCGTTGCTTCAGTCACGCTGTTCATCAACTTCTCCACAGGGAGTCTTGTTCCATTACATAGTTTCAGTTGGTTCAGATTGCATAACATGGTTACCACCCACCTTGAGCTGCAAATTGTGCGGCGGCATTCCTGGCAAATACAATAAATTTAGAAATTCAACTGGATAATTGACCACTTCATTTGGATTGGTAATTGAAATGCTTGACTTAAATGAATGCAATTGGGCAGCGATTTGACTTTGAATTTTTATGTTCAAATCGTCTACGTCTTTATTTTTGCTGCCAAAATAGCTCGTTGGCTCAACCATACATAGTTTTTGCAATTTGAATCAATATTCAAGAACACTTTCGTGATCAATTCTTCTTCCGACATTGTGAATTGACAAAAATTAGGTGGAAGCAAACGTCGACCGGAATTTTCCATTGCCAATGTGTAATAATTGAGTTTTCACGTATCTTCACAAATTTGATGACTTTTAGCAAGCGTTTATTTCATCAGCAGCTGTTGATCTTGGAATGACTGGCAGCGTTTGCCGAAAGTCGCCGACCAGCAGAATCATCGTACATCCAAAGAGGTCCTGATTACTGCGCAAATCTTTCAACGTTCGATCAAGTGCCTCCAAAGATCGTTTGTGCGCCATCGTATGCTCATCCCAAATTATTATTTTGCAATTCTGTAGTACTTTCGCCATTGCTTATTGTTACATTTGGCCGTCTGTTTTGTCTATGTTCCAAATTGTTTTGTACGTTATCTCCTACTGAGCGAGTCGAATTCGATCGTTATTCGAGAGTCATAATTGTTCGCGCTTGGAAATTCTTATTCGATTTGCTTCTAAACGGTGTTCACAGTCTTCGTTGGTCTCATTGACTTGACGATCATGTAATTTTCTTGTATTGCGCGTATGCCGACCCATATTTCGACGCCTTATTGGTGGCATTTTTCCAAATACACCAAATGGTTTTTAATGACTTGGTTGCAAGACCTTTAAGCTCTGCGCCTTTTCTTATTTTGTTATGAAAATATGTGACAGCCAGACCGCAGAACTGTCAAACTGTGCCTCATCTCACATAATGAAACGTCAAATTTAACATAAAGATGCTTGCTTCTTATGAAAATACCATAAAAATTTCAGACTTTTTCTGTGGATTTTCCAAAAAAAAAATTTTCATACAACCTTGTCCTGATAATTACGAATACAATAAAAAGAAATCAACCAAATCGATTGAGCCGTTCTCAACTGATGCTCCGTCATACATGTGGCAATTCATTTTTATTAATATAGAAGATTTACAAAAAGGAAAAACGATAATTGGCAAATGTTAAGGATGATTCGCTGACATGTTTTGAAGCCGAACTTAAGAAAACATGACCGCATTTGTTGAACAAAAAGTATTGTTCCATCATAATGCGTCTTCTCATTCGTCCATAGTTAGTCAAATTGCGTTACGATTTGCTGCCTCATTCGCCATATTCGTCAAATCTGGCTCCCTGTGATTTCTTCTTATTTCGAAAGATATCACTAAATGGAATAAGAATTCAGACAAATGAAGAGGTGATATCCGAGACAAATGCATATTATGAAAAGTTCTCGAAAGATTACTTTTTGGATGGTTTGAAAAACTTGGAAACTTGCTGGGCGCAGTGTGTAGCGTTAAAAGGGGATTACGTTGAAAAATAAAATATATTTTTTACAGTAAAATAAAATTTTTAACGAAAAGTCACTATTCCATCAAACTGGTCTCGTATATAACAATGATTTATTATTAAACTGGGCAAATATATATGATTAGTCATCTGAACTTCCCGCAATGTAATTTTATATTACAGAGGACAAAGGATAGATGACTCATCCTACAGCATATTTGCCCAGTTTATTTATTATTCAGGTCAAAGGCGCAGAATTCTTCCTCTCGCTAGTTCTTTGTGCCCTGTCGGGCGTTGGGGTTTAAGAGGGTTACAAATTAAAATTGTAATTCATTTTGACAGCTCATCAAACATCAACGTTTCAAAGCCGCATCTTGCGCATACCACAGAACTAAAATAGTAAACGCGTAACGTGAGACAGGTTTACATACGATTCTGATCTTGCATGCAACGGGCTGTCGCTGCATACATATGAAGAATTTGGTCTACAAAAGTGCATACACAAGACAAGTTCAATTTTAGTTGCTTACAAAATTTCATTGCAAGCATTTAATTTTTACTTGCTGTTAATCTGCTTTTGCCTACATTGCTCGTTAGTATATGCACTTCCCCCGTCCTTATTCTACCGTGTTTCTTGCCCTTTATATATGTTTATATATACACTACCGTCCAAAAGTTTGGAAGCAGCGACGCCAACAACGGATTTTACAAAAAAACAGATAAAGTAAATTTTTATTGTGATTATTAATGAATGTATGTAACATACGTCACTATCATCCACAAACAGTGAATTTATTCAAAAATATAATAATATATTAGGTAGTAAGTCTATTTTCGTCTATATGACCACCTTTAGCTTTAATAACTGCTCCACAAATTTTTGGCATTCTTCGAAACAATTTTTCAAGGCAGTTCTCGTCAATTTGTTGCCATGCGGTCCGTAAATATTCCCATAGCTGTTGGGTGTTTTGAGGCTGTTGCTGTCTAGCCCTTCGATCAAGTTCATCCCACAAGAGCTCAATAGGGGACAAATCCGGACTTTGAGGAGGCCAAACCATTAACTTTAGTTGATTTAATGCTGCTTTCTCCTCTAAAAAGTTCTTGCAGATTCGAGCCGTATGTTTGGGGTCATTATCTTGCTGAAACACAAACGGCTCGCCAACAAGACGGCTTCCAGACGGAAAACCATGATTCTGCAGAATATTCAAATACTCTTCTTTCCGCATTGTACCACTAATTTTTACTAAATCACCCGTCGTTATTCCAGCAAAACAACCCCAAACCATAACACTACCACCTCCGTGTTTAACAGACGGCACTAAACAGGCCTCACTGACTCTTTCCCCGGGTCGCCGACGAACAAAAACTCTCCGTTTCGTACCGAATAGTTCAAATTTAGATTCGTCGGTCCATAACACTGTCTTCCAATCCTCCGGTGACCAGTTTGCATGTTCTCTTGCCCAAGTTAGCCTTTTCTGCTTATGCACATGTTTCAAAAACGGTTTTTTGCGGCCGACGCACCCCCTTAAACCAGCTGCCAATAACCGTCTCTTGACGGTGGTAACAGAAACATTTGTTTCTCGTTGCGTATTGACGCGCGATGCGATGTCCGGTGCTGTTAGACGTCGATCTCGTTTAGAAGTTGTTACAATGAATCTGTCATCAGCTGCAGAAGTCACCCGTGGCCGCCCACTTCGTCTCCTATCAAGATTTTGCCCGGTCTCTCTTCTCCGGGCCAAGGTATAATGCACACCCTTCGGTGAAATTCCCAACCGTTGTGAAATTTCTCTTTCGGTATATCCTTCGCCGCGGAGAGTACAAATCGTACAACGTTGTTCTGCAGTCAACTGTTTGCGTTTTGGCATTTTTACGCTCAGTACTTCACCAAATTGTTTTAATTCCGCACTGAATTCAAAACACTAATTCCGCAAAGGAAACCGATACGACACAAAAGTTTTAATACTTCTACCACACGCACTCAACGATTACTGAAGTAATACTAAACCGTTTGACCGAAAGCAATTACTGCAGGTGTCCTACTCATCATCGCCAAATAATAGCTGTACTCTTGGAAAAGAGCAATAAAACGTATTCGGGTGAAATTTGTACCTAAATGTTTGGAATTTACGGATTATGAGTAACGATTTTATAATTGCATAGAATAATTTACAATAGGGATTAACGATTTCACGATATGCGTAACAGTTGTATAATTTTAAAGGAATTTCACCTTGCTTCCAAACTTATGGACGGTAGTGTAGATTGATTGTAAATGAGCGCAGGATTCGAAATAAACGGGAGCAAGTGAGACGTTGCGCAGCGCATTTGAGTCAGATAGAAATACATAAAGATGTCTGCGTGACTAGCGGAGTTAATCAATCGTATGCAAACGAACTTTATAGAAAAATATTAAGATCTAAAAATAACCGTTAAAGATGCTGAAAAAATGGGAAAAAGGCACTGTTTAATATAACTAAATAGTGAGAAGGACAAATAGTCAATTATGATAATCAAGAACAAATTACGAAAGAATTAGAAAGAATTGATATTCCTAAACAACGATATGACAAAGCGCGAGAGGAAGATATACACCGAGTTAACAAAAAACTGCCAACACCAAAAACGAAAAGAGCACAAAATAACCGAGGAAGAATGGAGATTGGGGAAAACATAAAAAACGATCCCAAAAAATTATAAGACCCGTAAAAAGGACAAAGACGTCCAGGCGAATGAAAAAGATGATGACAGTAATGGAAAAATGTAAAGAAATGAACATTAAAGATTTAAATAAAATGAAGAACGCTAAAAAAACGGAAAAAGCAAACACGCAAGCTAAGACAGCAAGAGAAGAAATAACGAGTAAAAATATCAATGAAAGGACGACCAGAATTGCCACATGGAGCGAAAAGAAAGCTAAAAAGTAGAAATGGAAGAGGTATTGAGAGAAATAAACAAGTATAAAGAAGATATCATGGCTGTACAGGAAATAAAAAGCGTAAATATACTTATACAGGGTGTAACTGTGAAAATGCTAAATTTATTAATATGGTAAAGCTTTTAATAGAATTTTGGCCCCCACATTTTCACATTACGGTACTGTGTTTGCCGTAGACGTTTTTTGAGAGGTAAAAGTCGAAATGAATAATCAGGCATTCAGTCAGTATTCGGGTATTCTGCAATGTAAGCAAATGGTTTCATTGAAATAGCGCCGCCAGTAAATAGCATATTATCGACAGGTGAATAATGCTTCTCTGTCACTATTATAGAAAAATAAGCTGATGTTTTATTTCGCTGTCGTTGCATAAACTTGGCCTATATTTAAAAAGTTCGACCATTTTTTATTGGTAATGATAAAAATGTTTTCTTTCAAAAATATTCATTTATTGGTAAACAATGTAAAGTCAAGAAAACAAAGAAAATTACACTGTGTGATAATAATATGTTTATTTCATTGCTGTGTAATAGTGTTTAAAGTAAAATGATATGATGAATATGATAAATAAACCGTAGATAACATGTATGTACTGTGCAAGCAGAGTGAAAAATTCGCAAATTTGAAGTAGACCGCTATTCATAAATTATCTATGCTTACTCTATCAATGATCCTATCGTTAGTCGTATTGGAAACCTTTGGACAATTTTTTTACTATTTTCACAGTTACACCCTGTATACTACAAACGCGGCTAAGACAGTATTAACAAAGAGGAGCCGAAACCGCGATAAAGGAGAATAGTAAGTAAACAATGTAAAGATGCTAGAGCCAGGAAGAATATTACAACAATGAAATGACTGAATACAAGGGAATAGAAAGGGGGAAGACAATGTGAAGAATTTTGAAATAGATCGAAAACCATGCATAAGCCAAAGAAGAATGATTAGCAAATCAAAAACTAGAAAACATACGTAGAACAAGGTTAACACTTATAAACTAAAACAATTTTATAAAATGGTTAAAAGCCATACTAGTACAAAGCACAACACAGGACAAGGGAAATATAAAATTGAACTGGAAAAGCAAACATGATTAGAAAGATCTGGAAAAATCCCACACAGTCACTTTAAAAAGATGCTGAACCAAGAAGATATCGAACATAGTAAACAATGGAAGAAAAGTGTCAAAAGAAGATTAGGGAGACGAACAGTTGGAAACCCCTAGCGAAGAGGAAATACTAATAGAAATAAAAACAATTCGGAATGGCAAAACGAGAAGATAAAGTAAGTGCAGAACTGCTGAAAGAAGGAGGGAAACAATTACACAAAATAATAAAAAGATAAATGAACACTATAGATACATACCATTTTTACACCCTTAAATCCATCATTTCCATCATCTGGTGTTAAAAGTCTCTTAAGGAGACTTTCCTGTTGCGTTTGATTCGACGGATTAATTCGAGTTATACTACCGTCTTCAAATTCTACCATTGACGCTCTGTAAGTAAATATTTAGATACCTACATCCTTTTATGGCATTAAGTTCTTACCCGGGATGGACATTAGGTCCATTCAAAATCATTTTTCGTAATTGTTCCACGTTCCAGGAAGTCACGGGGACCGGATAGGTCAATTTTTTGGCAAATGCTTCCGGAATACCTATTTCATCAATGTTTAAATTGGGATCTGGAGTGATAACTGATCTTGCAGCAAAATTCACACGTTTTCCCATCATATGCATTCTTATAATACCTGCCTTCTTCTCGATAATCTACTTAGAAAATATATTATTGTTATTTGGTGCCCTATTTCACCGATTTAAAGTTGCAGATGCGTATAAATACTCTAAAGTGATTGCTATATAACGACATGGTATAGTATTCCACTGTTAAATTGATAATAAAGAACAAAAGAAGAATGACAGTATCATATCGACGATTACCAATACAAACTTTTCTTGCCATTAGGTCTTTCAACTTGTTCTCCGTACATTGCTCTTCCGCTATTACTTTATTTTCTTTTCCACTAGCACTTCAACCTCGTCGAAAATGCGTAGAACTATAATTGTTAGGCTGAAATGGTTTTTCAAAACTTGTTTAGCGGAGGTGCATTTAAATATTCAATGTTAGAAAAGAATGTGTGTCAAGACATTTGGATTACTCTATTTGACATATTTTCTCAAGCATTAATCAGAAAATACGTTATTAAGAGGACATTCTTTTAAAGTAGAAACAATATTGTTTTCATTATTGGCGAAAATGCGCCCCAGAAAACTTTTCAGTATAAGAGTTTTATAACCCTTCTAGTATTGTTACGGACGTTGCAACGGGAGTTTTACGAACAACTGATTACACTTTTGGAAACGTCGTGTATAATTGCACTGGTCAACAGTGATTTTATTGCATAGTGTAGTATAGTAATACTCGAATGGTTAATTACGATTACAAAATTAATCATTTATTACAATTCAACATATCAAAATTCACGGTTAATGTTGGGGTTATGGTCTTCAATTGTCATACGGTTTATTTTGGGATTCTATTTATACCTTTTCGATACCACGCCCACCACCTTTTCAGCATTTTATTACCCTATGGGTGTTAGCTTCTTATTTTAACTCCAGCCAGAGACGTTTAATAGGAGAAACAAATGTCACTAGAAATAAAATTAATAATTATTATAAAAGCATATATTAATGGATAAAAAAGCATTGTTAACATTCAGATACATACATACAACATTTATACATTACATTTCATAAAAAATTACTGGAGATAACCAAGGATATATCGGCATTCAATACAGGTTTCGATGACAGCGATATACCTGGATGAATCAATGAGTCAAGGTGAATTAAAGTTTTCGTTTCGTGGACCACTAAGAAATAAAGCAGTGTAGTCCTGGTTTCCAAAAGAAATAAAAAGTTTGTTTGGTTAACGACGAAGAAAATTGACAAGATAGATAAGTCAACAAATAAGCCGATAAATATATTTGGAATAAAAGGGTTATACGAAGAAGTACCAGTGAATAAAAGAACCTCACCATACCGGAGAAGATAGAATCTAAGACGGGGAAGAATCCATAGAAATTAAAGGTGCATCGAGAATAGAAGTTAAGTGAGGAGATATAGGAAGCACCATCATCGAAAAAGAAATTGCACTCACACACACACAACACTAGGTAATAATCTTGATTTTATGTTAAATACTTCTCAAAACTCATAAATATAATTTGTTATAATTTATGGTTTTTATATTATTAACTAAAAGCTAGGCCGGTACAATTTTGTTTAAGAAAATTAACTAAATTCTCAGTACAATAGTCAATATTTGCTGAATCGTATGTAGTTTCGGGCGCTGATTCGGAATATGAAGTCAAAATTTCGCTACCAGTCTCAGATTTTTCGTAATTGCCCTTCCTGGTTTCCAGCAAGTACACGTGCATGAACAATGCAAATACATATACCTATACTGCATGATATGGAAATTGAAACATGAAAAAGGGATGAAGGTGATAATTAGCGTTTGTTAAAAAGGTACATGATGTCTTATCATTAAGTAGTGCAAATCAAACTGACGCTGTCACTCCACCGAATTTTATTATTCAATGATAAGTTGTCATATCCTAGGCTTCGTCTGAAGTGAAGATCATATCGTACCGCCAGATTTCTCTCAAAAGAATCCTTGGAGTGTACTTTTGCAGTTTAACGATGGTAGCACAGGCGTGATCGCCGAGAACCTGTACATCTTGCAACACGATGGGACCAACATACACAAATCGCTGCATCCAAAGCTAGCTCTCGCATAATGTGAACATCCTCCAAGGCCAATACTTCGAAATAAATCTCATTGCCATTAAGAATACACCTATTCAATCAATTGTGTTATTATATGGTAGTGATTGCAAGGACTGTGGTGTGTTTACTATGTCACATCCGTAAACCCTTCGGAAGTTCGACGTTACAGTTCGAATAACCCACTTAGTTGGTGATAAAGATGGAGATCCAGACCCAATGGAAACGGCGTAGCTTCAAAAACGAGAATTCAGTAACAAGTTGCCACTATCCAATTACAGAACTGTATCATACCTAAGTGCTTGGAGTCAGAGAGACCTTTCAGCTTCTTTAGTAAGTGAAACGAGGTTATCCGAACCGTCTACGTTCTGGATCTTTTAGTCGGTCGTGAAGCGACCAGCAAAATTACTTGAAAACTCTATTCACAATTAACATAAACGAAATGACAAATAACTTGAGGCGAGAGAATGACGTTGAACAGCACTTTATTTGTCACTTGATGTGTATCGATTAATTTAAATTCAATTAAGCTAGCTTCTTACCTAATGCTTACTCTTGGTAACCGTTGGAATTCCAGCGGCCTTACAGCCACCTTACAGCTTTAGCAAAGCGTACATAAAACAAGAATATATAGTCGATTCTTTCAAATGAAATATTTGAAGAGGAGAAATACGAATATTGTAAAAGTCTATCGGGCAAATCAGTTTGTATATCCCTTGATGGATGATCACATGTTCATAACAAACCAATAATAGTTTCTGTAGTTTTGACAACAGAGGATAGAAACAGTTTCTTGTTTGAAAAGATAAAAATACATCAGAGCATGCATATAATCTTATAGTCAACTGAAGCAAAAAAAAAAATTAGCTTTAGAAATAATTTCCGAATATTATCCTGGTACAGGATTATTACCATTAGACATTAAGTTGGAAGCTAAATCACATCCAGTGCACGAAACAATGTTTTCGCAAGAAATACAGGATCCGCTCATGATATAAGAAGAATAGGTAGGCTCGTAAATTTTCCTAAAGTCGTCTTTAACGCGCATGGGCGTGGCTTGGCCCATGTCGTCACGATAGGAACATCTGATCGCGTTTGACTCATCTCTTATGTTGTTGTTAAAGTATTCATTAAAAATTAACATTAAACAGTAGGATCTGTAAATAAAAATAATTGAAATGACAATTTGACAAGCTTATAGCTATATCTTTTATATATTCCTATTGCCTATTGCCTATTTTACTGAAGAATATGTTAAAATAAACATTTATTGTGTTCTTCTGATATCATGGGATCCGCTAGTCAAATGGAAAGATTTAAGGTGGGGTTAGGAACTGAAGGGGAGGTGGTGGGAAGGAAGGTCGTCGCCTCAGTATGGTCACTATCCTTTTTACGGTCTACCATTTAGGTTATAAGCGTATTATCAAAATGGTAAAAGTTTAGTGTAAACGACAAATGAAATCATCGGCTAATTTTTTTAGGGTCAGGCTGAAAATGCACCGACTTTTAATTCTGAGCGATACGTTGCAATGATTCATAACTTTCTCACACCACAACTAGCCCGTTTTGCAGTAAATAAAAACAGGTGTAATTAGAAAACTACTTTCACCATTCGCAGATGGGTTTCGCGGTTATACCGCTCGTCAGTGCGACTTTGTGAGAAGTAGTTTCCATTTCCAGATAACCACTACACATGCTACTACGTTTGATGTTTGTACATATGAGAATTCAATTAAGAATTTCTCCCATTTTGTGCTTAAACGCGCATTTTTGCAGCTATTTAATTCTACAGGAGTGGACAACTAAATTGCCACCGACTCTTACAATAGCTGCAGCGGCGCTTCTCGGCTAACCCACCGTGGGAAAATGTGTAATTATAAAACTACTTTCACCATTCGCAGATGCGTTTCGCGGTTAGACCGCTCGTCAATACGACTTTGTGAGAAGTAATTTTCATTTCCAGATGAGCATTATATATGCTAGTATATATACTTTTTAATTCTAGAATTAAATAGCTACAAAAATGCGCATTTAAGTACATATTGGGCAAATTTTTTAATTGAATTCTCATATTTACAAACATCACACTTTTTCGGTAAGACGGCGCAACAAGGCCACAGTACAAGAATATCAGACACATCATTTCTCGAAACGGAAATATCCCTTCGCCTCCCTTTTATGTAATCCTTATATAGTATTATTATGTATTAGACATAACAGAGAAGCAATATTAAAGAATATAAAATTCATTAATAACATAGCAATATAAAGGTGCCATGATATACATACGTTATATAACAATCACTTTAAATTAGTACAAACTAGTTGAAAATTACCTGTTTTAATCCTTGTTCACCTGCGCTTGCCTTCCCTTGTTTGTCTAAAATATTATCAACGTCATATTGCAACATGTCCCATGCCAAATGTAATTTTTCAATTGCAGTAGTTCCCCTAGCTACATTGTAAGCACCCTTCAAACAATTGAACGTAAATAACATTGATCCATCAAATTGGATATTTTAACTTACAGAGGCTACCTCGTCCAAGCTATTAATACTACCATCATTACGAACGACTTTCATAATAACATTTAGTAGAAAAACGTCGTGTAATATTGCTTTATAGACTTTTGATTGATTATTCTCTGTAACTCGACCATTCACGAAATTTGCCGGACGTACATTTGGTGGTGGCACCGGTATAATTTTAAAGAAGAAAACGTCCGTTGGATGCTCTAAATTTATTGTTGATAACGCCGGTACTAAATTAACCATGAGTTCTTTCTCATTTACCCAAACAGATCTCAAGTATCCTCTAAAATATTAAGAAGATGTTTCAATTGTTAAATTATTCATTAAATTAATGATCAGATTAAAAAAAAATGTGAGTTTGCATACGAAGGCAAACAACAACTAGATACTATATACGAGGTGTAGCTATAAAATCACGAGACTGATGGGACTACAGACGAACTACGCATGCGTCAAAGTCGTGTGATCAACTGTTGTGTAGGGTGACGCCCCCTTTTTCGATTGCTGCCCCTCTCCTCTCTATAGACATACTATTCTAGCCATGATCTTCGTTTGTATAAGATCTATTAGTTTGTTTTCCCGGAAAAACGATAAGTGTTTTAGTAGAGCAACGTATTGCGAATTTTCATGTGAAACTTCGAGAACCACTACTAAAACTTATCTTTTATTAAAAGAAGGTATGACAATGAATGTTTGTCACATGCGCGGGTTTTTAAGTACTTTAAGCGATGACACACGCCCGGTACGTCCTTCCACGTCAAAAACGGATAAAAATATTGAAAGTAGGTAATCTGATCCGATCTGAAGGTCGGTTAACTATTCATGCGATTGCTGAAACTATAGGAATTTACAAAGAATGCGCAAGGCAAATTTTACATAAAAATTTTAACATGCAAAAACTGTGGGCGAAAACGGTGCCGCAAATTCTCCCTTTCATATCAATTGACTGAAAATGTGAAATCAATCTGTCAAATGGTCTGGTGTTGACAAGCATTTAAATCAAGTGCCTTTTTGTGTTTTCAATTATGGATAAAAGCGTCCGGTCCTCAAATTCTTCTATTTGAAAGGGAAAACCGCAACGGAAATCAAATCAAAGATGACGCCGTTCTTAAGGATTCATCACATTTATTTTTCACCGTGAGTTTTTGGGTTTCGAAATTCAAACGTGGCGGCACGCACACAATTGATGAACCACGTTCAGAATGTCCGAAAACGGCTATCACGTCAGAAATTGTGGAAGAATTCATGAAATGTTTTTGCCAGATCGCCGAATAAAAGTACGTGAAATTGAGGAAGCCGTGGACATCTCTTATGAACGACTAGTTCGTAAATTACATAATGAATTGGGTTTAAGAGAGCTTTCTGCTAGATAGGTGCCACATTTTCTCAATTCGGAGCGAAAACGCATTCGAGCACGAACCGTCAGACTTCCACCTGTTTCCGAAATTGAAAACATTTCTGGGTGGAAAGAGATTTTGATTGAATGAAGAACTAATAGGCTGTAGACGATTATTTTGAACACCTCGAAGAAAGTAATTTTCGAGAGGAAACCAAGAAGCTAGAGAAACGTTGGACCAAGTGTGTTGAGCTTCGAGGAAATTAAAATAATTGAAATATAATTTGAATTCATATTATTTTGTTTTCATTGTCACTACGGACACTTCCCAATCTATCCTCGTAAGTGTTAACGGTGTTCTTCATTTTTCTAATTGGTCGTGTTTCTGACAATTCAGGTCTTATGTTTGTGTGTCTGAAAGTGTCATCTTTGGTAGTAAGTTTGGTTTGATTCTTTTACGGATTGTTTCGGATTTAAACAGAAGCAAGTTTTGTTGTGTTAAAACTGTTAACTTTTTTTTTTATTTTTCTAAAATCTTTATTAATCCATTGTAAATGCATTTCATGTTTCTCTATATATTTTTACTTGTTCAATAGACTTGTTAAATGGGACTTATTTGTTTCTTGTGCAAAATATATTTCCTACATAGACATCTATCGACCAGAAGCGCGCGTTGGTGTAGATACGCTTAACTATATGAATTACCAAATCAGTGGGGTCCGGTCTTATTTTTAACCACCGACAGCGTTTTGTACATCCTAACCTCTGATCCATAGTCTCACGCTGTGCTTGCTGAAGAATTTCTGCGTGTCAACAGATCTCAGTTTGGCGATAAACCCACAACCGCTTGCCTCCTGATCATCTTGTTCTAGTTTAATGTGCATATAGAGAGTCTCAAGGACGCAGTCTTCAATCTCTAGTTTTCGATCCTTCGGAATATCTTGTGTGGAGCAACACGTAGCAAGTGTGAACTTAAGAAATATCACTGCATAACTGACAACATGCACTGCACACAGTTTCACTGACTTACTGTGGTTAGAATTTTATTTTCAATTTCTAGACATAATTTCCCACAACCAATATTACATTAAATATATTTCGAGATTACTGCTCTGTAATCACGGTGTGTACTTAAAAATTAAAATACAAGACAATTTAAGTTCCCAACTGATAGTGCTGATTGGTCAAAAATCAGGAGTAATATATAGCATCGAAATGATATGTACATATTGGACTTTACCTTATTTCCTCAGGATTTAAATGTCTGGAATCGTTACTAACAACGTTCGAACTAAAATAATAGAAGTAAAATATTTAGAAAGAAGTACACATTATTTATATACTCACTCAGTTTTCGTAAGTTTGGTAATCAAAATATATTTGTTTTTGACTGCATTTAATTTGCACAATGACTTTCTACAGTATATACAAGTTTTTCTCGCCCTTACACCTCTCAGTAAATTAGATATAAACTTATTTTTGAGACCTTCAATATTTTTGTTTAATATAACATCTCCACGGTGTTCATCTGTAAAAGAAAATTCAATAAGATCATCGTTCATGATTTCTTTTTTAGTTTATGCAACAATCTGTTATTTTGCTTACTGCTACAAGATTTTTCAGTGATTACATGATAAGACAAACGAATAATCAAGATATGTTTAAACAGTTTGAAACTCTGAGGACAATAATCAAAAAGAGTATTTATTGCTTTACTGCAGAGTATTAGTACGCAATATCAAGAGAAGAAACTCAACAATTGCGAGAACTTAAGCGAGAAACAACAAAAATATATGTGTATATAATAACTGAAATCACCATATAAAGCATTACATATCTCCAATATAAGACAAAATTAGTGATGAATATCTTGTAATCCAACATGTTTACTATGAAGAATAATAAGTAATGATAAAGAGAATATACAGCCTGAACCAAAAATATTGAGCCCCGCTTGTACGGGGGTAGATTGACAAGTTTCCGGAATCGCTGCTAGGGATTTGCTATTTTTCCAAATACTTTATGTCGTTGTGTTGGCAACTCTTTCGTATTAATTGACTACCAATGTTTTGTGTTTTCAATTATGGATAAAAACGAAGTTCGAGCGGTGATCAAATTTCAACGGGAAAGTCACAACGGAAATTTTGAGGATTCATCATCTTCATTTTCCAATTTTGCTGATTGGTTATCTTGTAGAGGGCAAAACTGGTACTGCCCAACATTGCACAATACTTTTGGATAGATTGAAAGCAGCAATTCAGGGAAAACGCCCGCCAATGGTTAAAAAAGTGTTGTTTCACCACGACAATGCGCTTGCTGATTCAAGTGCAATCGTTCAGCAAAAATTGAAATTCGAAATTCCTCGGCATCCGCTCGATTTGGTTCCTTCAGATATCCACCTGCTCCGAAACTCAAAACATTTCTGGGAGGAAAGAGATTTTGGTCGAAAGAAGAACTGATAGACGCTTTATACGATTATTTTGGGAACCTCGAAGAAACGCACTTCCGGGAGGGAATCGAAAAACTAGAAAAACGTTTGACCAAGTGTGTTGAGCTTCGAAGGGATTATATTGAAAAATAAAATACAACTTGAATCCGTATTATTTTGTTTCAATTGTCATTCTGGAAACTTTTCAATCTACTCTCGTATGTATAATGAGCATAATACAGAAATAAAATAAAACTAAATGTTATACGTTTTTGTCCGCGGCTTCGTCGTTTCGACTAATTGTAAGATTCACACTCCTGAGACTGCTTGTCAGTGTATTTGATTATAGTGCGTGCACACTTAATTCTTTTGGCGATCATTGATTTCAAAGACTATTCTGAATTTGAAATAACCTAACCGTGTTCTACTTCACTAAGTCTACGAACTGAAGGCATTATGGCACAAATACATGGCACAAAGGATATGATTAGGAATTTTTATAATCCAACTATTTCCCATAAATCAACTGTATAGCAAAAATTAACAAATTAGCATATCATCAGATAGATTTTTTAAATTCTTATTTTTATGACATTACCTAAATATCCCTTAAACCTGTTTTCCTAGAATGCTCGATACTTTTGGTCAAGGCTACATATGGCAGATATTCTTCTTGAGTTGTACGTTTCAAACTTATTCGAACTTATTTAACCTTCCCATATTCACGTCAAAATATGAAACACGTATACTATACTATATAAGTCGGTCTCACAGACCGTATGCGTGAGTATAGGAAGGTTAAACTTACATACAAGGTTCGTTCCAACACAGCACAAAATCAGTTTGTCGGTCATCGGGTAGATGCGCAGAGCAAATTTGGTGTTCTAAATTTGCTTTGCGCATATACCCGACGATCCACAAACTGGTTTTGTCGTGTTTTGAAACTAGCCTATAGTCTACTATAAGACCCAATTACAGCCCATGAAGGGCCATTAGGGTCGGTTTATTATGTATTGCCGATAGCCAAGTCATCGTTGTTGGGAAACGCTGAACTAGAGAATTGAAGGTAATGTGATCAGCAACTACGTTTCAACCATCCATTATTACCGTATTAAGTGAATTTCCAGGCTCGTTTGTGAACCCACTGTAACTAACTGTAACACTAACTGAACTATTATGGACAGAAATTATCACATATTTATACATCTTATAAGATCCTATAAGGAGCAGTAGGTCATTAAATGCAGAAATTTATATTTGCAAGGGCTTTGGTATTTCACACACCAGTAACTGTTTCTTCATACTGTCGCCCACTATCAAAATATACACTTTATATATGGGACAGAGTATTGCGGCCTGTGTCAGTTTAATTAATGGATACATAGTTCCATACTAAACAGCCATTCAAAGAAGCATGTATTCTAGGTTGCTCTGATTTAATCAAATAAGTAGACATATCCCAAAAGTGTTGAATCTGGTACATAATACCTAATATAGCAGTATATATTTACCTGTAAAATTTTTCTACATCTCAATAGACAGATGAAAATATTGATTAATGGAGATGTTCTAGAAAACAATACCATTCATATGGCAAGTACATACCTATATACAAAAGATATTTCAGCATTTTTGTATGCAGAAAAATTAATGAGCTTCACGTGTGTAATTAGAAAACTACTTTCATCATTCACAGATGCGTTTTGCGGTTATACCGCTCATCAGTGCGACTTTGTAAGTAGTTTTCATTTCCAGATCAGAACTATATATGCTAGTACGTGTAATGATTGTACATATGAGAATTTAATTAAGAAATTCCCATTCACGTCTACAAATGGTTAAAGTAGTTTTCTAATTACACATTTTCCTACGGTGTGTTAGCCGAGAAGCTCGATTGTAGCTACTACAGGAGTCTGTGGCAATTTAGTTGTCCACACCTGTAGAATTAAATAGCTGCAAAAATGCGCACTTAAGTACATATTGAGGGAATTTCTTAATTGTATTCTCATATGTACAAACATCGAACTTCATGTGGCTTGCCCTACAGTTCTGTATTATTCTTATAGAAATAGAGATAACAGATTATAACAAACAAATGCAAATATGAGAATTGTATACCATACTTAGCACTTTTTGAATTATGCTTATCAAAAATTGTTGCGTTCATGCAATTACCAAAACTATTTTTCTAGTCTAAATTACACTACTAATATACAATGAGGAATATTTACCTCATTAAATACTCTGATTACATTATTTAACAGGAAACAAATCTGTAGACAGTTATAATTCTTGCAAAATTTACCTATGTTAATCATTTTTTCATATTCCTGAATTACCAATAAAGACTGAGCCGATACATTTTCATCTCCCCGTCCGATAGTGCTTCTGCCATTTGTGCTTCAATTTCAATTGCTTCTGTGAGCAATCCTTTATCCAATAGTTTCATCTGGATAGCCAAGCAATGTTTCATGTTTTCTATAAATGATAATAAAATGCAAAAGCTATTTGGGTTAGACCATCAACATATACCATGTATTTGAATACGAAAACAGTAGAAACACGACATCTTCAATACTGTTGCGATAGTTTTGGCAAATATCGGATTAATAACTGGCAATGGAAGTTCGATATGGCCATAATGACCAGGGCAATGGTAAATGTTTTGGAAGCACGTACCACAGGGATCACCCTTTTCAGATATAGGCCCTAAAAAATAATTTAATTATGAAGTGTTACATTGAAAATATAAAATAAATCCTACCTAGGCATTTATCGTATAAGCCGCCACTGGCGGGATAACCTAAAGCGTCGAATGTGATAGTATTACATACTTTTAAAACGCTAAGTTTCTTCATTTCATCCTCAGTAAATATCGAGAATATTACATTTTCGGGATTTAAATGTTTTGGAACCATATCCTGCCTTTTGTTTTGACGCGCCATAATTAACCTAAAAATGTTAAAAGTCACAACACTGACACATGTTCTGAGCCAATTTCAGAACTTACACTTTAGAAAAATTTTGGGATTATAATTAATATCCAATTAATTCCACTTTAATACCTACAAAATGTACATTATCATCTCATTAAACTATGTACAATACAGTATTTTGAAACTCAAAACGCGTTAAAACCTGCTTAAATTCCACAAATTCCTTTAATTCCGAAAAGCTCCGATGATAAACATTGGCGTTGCCTTCGTAGTTTGACATTAAGAATCCCTAGATTTCTACAAATGTTCCTAGAAATCTGGTCAAATTGTTAGTGATTTTTTGGTGGATATTGTTGCAAGCCTGAGAAAATGGGAAGTATTTAATTTGCTAACTTAACTTCATTCTCTTTACATGGCCGACGTGCTACCAGTAACACGTGTGTGGTATAAATAATTGTAATATAAATAGTGTTCGAATCGTTCTTCAAGGTAAATTTATATTATATCGTACAGAAATCGATTAAATAGTTAAATAAAATTTGCGATAGATTTTCCGGCTAACGTATTTCTCCATTTTAGATGCCACTCGCAGTCGACTTACTTCACCCATCGCCAGAGAAACAACGTCGTTCTCACAAATTGAAAAGATTGGTTCAACATCCGAACAGTTACTTCATGGATGTTAAATGCCCTGGGTGTTATGCCATTTCAACGATATTCTCGCATGCACAGTCAGCAGTACCCTGCAAAGGATGCTCCACAATATTGTGCACGTCCACCGGTGGGAAAGCTAGGCTAACCGAAGGATGCAGTTTTAGACGCAAACAACACTTGTAATTTTATTTTCGTATGTAATAAAGTTATTTCAAAAAGATACTTGCATCTGTTTTATTTACATATAGCATTTGATTTTATAGCATAAGGTCTATCTTGTCTAAGAAATATTTTGAGACATTCCAGAAAATAGACTTGATTATTGCTTTGAATTTTATTTATATAACATATTTTTGGTATAGTACAAATATTTACAAATTAAATATAAAGAAATAAAAGATATGTAATTGAATTAGCTGTTATAAGAGTGCATGTTAGCAAAGAATAGTGATAGGTGCTAAAAACAATGTTATTGA
Source organism: Chrysina gloriosa (assembly GCA_038088585.1). Classification (NCBI taxonomy): domain Eukaryota; kingdom Metazoa; phylum Arthropoda; class Insecta; order Coleoptera; family Scarabaeidae; genus Chrysina; species Chrysina gloriosa. The sequence goes on from CM076095.1 coordinate 11,461,711, forward strand.
AGATGTATGCTAATTTGCGAACAGTAGACAATAACCGTTATTTACGTTATCAAAGGATAAAACATCAACGTTCATAAGTAGAATTTGAAATACAATATATTTACTTAAAAATAAAGCAGGCTAATTACTACTTAAAATATTCTTTTTCACTTCAAGTATTATAACAAATTCTCTTGGTATAACTTAGTTTTTATGCAAAACTTTGCATAGTAATGTTTTATTTACAATTTAATAGATAGATTATGATACATAAATATTATTACTGATATGCGGTAATAACAATGCTGCATAATATGATGAAATTCTTCTCCATAAAGATGTGTCTATAAGAAAGTAATAATGCTGCCTAATATTATGAAATGTTACCGCAGAGATATTTCCCCATATTACAATATGAGAGCCAAATTCTATCACCAAATTCCAAAAATTAACTAAACACCCTTTTTGGGCTTCAATATGTACCAATTTAATTCTTATAATTCTTCTTAGTGTTTGAATTTCATTTTCTTTTTTTATAGTTTATCTTCTAATAAATAGTTTAAACTGTGTTTCTTAAATCCAATTTAACGCAACCTTTAAGCGTTATTTCTATTTCATAAAGATACGAAATTTCTTTAAACCTAGTCGAATTCCTGCAAACAAAACCTGAACCTGTATTTACGTACATTTGGGTTCATTTGTGTTTTTAAATTATAAATATTTCAAAGTGTATGTTTAAAAAACCAACTGAATTATTCTAATAAATTGAACTCAAACCTATAAAGATTATATTTTAGTATATTCACAGTTTTTGATTTATACCGTAAATTTAAAAATGCAGTTTGAAATATGTACATATTGTATGTATAATATTTCTTCTTCTATATTTTCTTTTTGTATTTACATTTATAGTAATCAGTGGCTTTCAGATTAAACTCAACATTTCTTGAGAAAAATGGCTACAAAATTATTATTTTCAATTTGCCTTTGCCTAAAAAACTAAAATATGCATTATACATACACCTACAAACGTGTTATTGACATATTTTTTAGAATACACGTAAATGCATAAAATATCTATATCTAATAATAAAGAGGAAATTTATTCTGGATGTGGGTTCTAATCTAACAATAAGTGATAATAATTAACATTGTTTCATACTATTGCGCAACACAGTGCAAATCAAATAGTCAAAATGAAATTCGTAACACCATATACATGTATGTATGTATATATTTTATTTAGTTTAGAATACAAACGCAGAATATTTTCAAATACATTAGAAGTCTCACAAACAATTATTATATTAGTATTTAAAAAATAGAAGTCGATCATATAAATTACAAAAGACCAATGAAAAGGAGAGATGTCGTGGGGCACCCGACAAGACCGAAGCTCTTTATGCATTTTAAGCTTATTAGAATAAAAGGTAAAATTGTATAATTGAATAAACAATGTATAAAGAAAAATATTTCATTTCGAAACCGATGGTAAATAAGTTGAAGTCGAATTTGAAGTAAATTCGAGTCGAAATAATAAGAGCGCCATCTGATGGGGGAGAAGAAGAGCGTATGGAATTTTGCCAGCAGTGATTCCTAGATCTAATGAAAATCGAAATTTCCTCTATTCATAAAAAGCAATTGCCCGCCGTATTGGCTACTAATAACAAATAAGCATCAAACTTATACAGTACCAGCACAACACCCACAAAAATATAATACATGTGAAGCCGGTAGGGAGATCAGTTTGTAGGTCCTTTTTTATTGAAGGATATCTAAACGGTGGAACAATATCCTATCCTTTTTATAAGTATATGGAGATACCAGATATAAATTTAAACGGGGCATGGTTGTAACAGGATGGATATCCTGTTCACAATTCGCGAATATTTACAAACCATTTCTCAGGATCATTTAATATGCATTCGGGGCTTGATGCGTTGATCAGCCAGATCTCCAGATTTTGCATCAAGTGACAATATTAAAACGAAACTTTTTGAGTTTGAAAGAAATGAAACCGTAACTTTAAAAAATTGATGATTATCATTCATAATTTGGCTGCAGTTACCTCCAAAACTACCATGTGTACAATATTTTGTACCGAATAAATTGGATTAATACTCAGCGCTATACGGAGAACGATTTGAACCTTTATTATAATAAAACGTGAAATGTGTGTTCATACACCTACTTATTTTATTGATTAAATTTAGAAGTTTATTGTTTATTTACGAGGATTGATTGACAAGTTTCTGGACTTGCCGCTAGGAGGTTGCTATTTGTTGCGTTTTTGAGGATTCATCGCCTTCATCTTTTACCGTGATTTTTTGGGTTTCGGAGTTCAAGCGTGGTCGTACGCATATGAGCGATGAACCACGTTCAGGACGTCCGAAGAACGGCTACCACACCACACATTTTGGAGAAAATTCACGACATGGTTTTGTCAGATTGCCAAATAAAAGTCCGTGAAATTAAGGAAGACGTGGGCATCTCTTATGAACGAGTAGTTCGTATTTTACATAATAAATTGGGTTTCAAACCTTATTTGGAAGTGACCTAACACTTTATTTTTCAATTGCAAGTTACGTTTCTAGAAACAAAGAAATCGCAGAACTAGACTTAAGATACGTTCTCCGAACAAAACTTGCACCGAAAGATTATAAATGTATATACGAGGACGATTCGTTCCGTTTGGTTATGTAAAAAGAAACACCAATACATGAAGAGGTTTTTATTATATACAACTAAAAGCTAATAGTTTCAGATATTTTTCTACAAAATTGCCATTAAGATTGAGACATTTGTCATAGTGATGAACCAGTTTTTTAACGCCCTCTTCATATAACTGCTCCGTCTAACACTGTACTTGAAATTTGAGAGAAAAGGGCATTCAGTTCTGCGATTGTAAATCGCCGATTTTCACGAATTTTCTCTTCGACATTACCCAACAGTTCATCCGCCACAACAGTTAGTCTTCCACTCCGTTCTTCACCATAGACATTAGTTCGTCGTTTTCGAAACATGCGGCACCATTTCCTAACCGCATTGTCACTCACTGACATTTTCACCATAAGCCTTCAACCGGGAGCCTTCATGTTACAGCACCCAGTTCACAGTCTGCGGGATTCTCAATTGGAACAACCATTTTAAACGACCAAAATAGTACAAAAGAATGTCCAAACGATTCTGTCACTAGCACATCGAACCAGACTGCACCACAGCACTGCGACCGCTCTGATAACCATACTCCTCTGTTCACTAGGCGGAAACTTTACCAATCGTCCTTATACATTCCTAACCTTTCATTTCTCTTTCGGGTTTCGCAATAAATTAAGTATTTTTTGATGTCAAACACGCCTTCATTTTTTGTTAAATAGTAGGTACGAAAGAATACTACTACTAACACTGCCAAACTCGCATTAGACCAGACTACACCGTAGCGCGACGATCGTGCCGGTATTTCCACTCCTCTACTCACTAGGCGGAAACGGAACTTACTTTACGAATCGCCCTCGTATATCAAACGTGTGATTCGTAGTCTTCTTTTATTATAACCAGGTTTCTTGTTAGAATAGATAGCAGATTTATAATGAACGTATATACATATGGTTGAAGGTCCTTTTGGGGGTATAAAAACCATTCCTTAGAAAAATGTTATATGTATCCGTGTTAACGGCTGCGCCCGATGAATAAATATCGGAATAAAGTATATAACTTAGATATCCCGTAATAATTAACGATTTTTTAGATTAGATTGTATATCTGAATTATCTGTGATATTTAGGCTTAGGAGGTTTTTAGACGGACGAGTGATTCATCGGTTATATCATAGCTTGGGACGCATACACCAAAACTTTGTTTTAAATCACATACATATTTATAGTTTAACTTTATTGTTATAGTATAAACTTTATATTAAGTTATGATTCTTCGCCTATTTTTTATTTGCAATATGTAATAATATTATTATGCGTCGTATAAATTAAAAAGAAGCTTTTTAAACGGAGTGCCACCGAAATATAATACATTTTTCTCAGAGAGTGCAAATAAGTTTGTCCGATAAGCCAGTACAACAGCGGATATGGGTACACACAATTTAAGCACAAATTAATGCATTTTCGCGGTATCTGATTAGTTCTAATTTACAAGGATTACTACCTATAGTAAATAATCGAAATCATGTATCTTTATGCGTAAATTTTTATATAGACCTCATATGACGCTGTCTGAAAACCTACATTTTCTAGAGGTACTCAGTATTACCAGTAGTAAGTGAAACAGATAGCTCATCCAATACATTTACGTAAAATTATGAGGATTATAACTATTTCCTCTTTTCTCTTATGGAAATCGTTTCCAAATCGTTCCATTTGAAGGAGATTACCGTTGCCAATTCTCTCATAAGTATCATCTACATATATGTTTCATTTATTTTTGATATTACTTTATTAGGCCCAGCGGAAAAAGAACAGCCTTGGTAGTTTCTTGTTGCTTTATGGTCATTTAATTAGAGGTCCTGATCAATAGAGGGCTTAAAATTGGACATAAAATGAAGAAGTCTGCGAAAAGCCATTTTGTTGAAATTGTGTAATTTCGACTATTTGTAAGACGGAATTTAAAACATAATTTAAAAAAATATATCTGCAGTTTCTTTTTATTGAATTAAACATGGAAGGAACCGATCTTCCGCCCAACTTCGATTCATCCAAAAGCACTGTTTATATGGCAAACTTACCATATCACCTAAAGCCAGATGATATCGAAGCAGAATTTGAAAGATTTGGTAGGATTATAAAGTATGGGTCTTGATCATGTGCACACTTACATTTTTGTACTTGCTGGTATTTTGTTGCAGAGTAACTCTATTAAGAGTTAAAGAAACTCGAAAGAGCAAAGGTGTTGCTTTCGTTCTATTTGAAAATGCCAATGATGCAAGAACATGCGTTGAACATAGCAACAATACGCTGGTAAAGTTTGTATGGCATTTGTTCACCTTTTATATATTTCTAGATTATGTACCTTTGTGACCTCCACTTATCGTGTATTTTGGAAGTTTACCCATTCACCCTTAGGTCAATTACAACTTAAATTAGAAGTATAACAATATTTCATGATGTTATACAGTTCTTTTTGTTAACATTGTTTCAGTGAAGTTATCTGTTTCATAAAGAAACAATCGAAATTTTCATAGATAGCAATGTAAAGATTCAGTCGTATATAATCAAACCAGTTATTTAAAAATTACTTGAGTTAGTTGCACTCTCATATTAAGAATATATATTTTTGAAACCTAATAGTCTCCACTATGAAAATTGGAAAACATGGCAATTTGACAATTTTAATAAATTATATGCATAATCATTTTCCTATTTTATAATTAATTTATTATGAAAGTAATGATTTGAATCCTCATCTTATAGTAGGACTGTCCTCAAACCAAAGTCATTGTTTAAAAATGTCTTCTAGAGCCACCTTCTGATTTTGGCATTTTTTTCAAATTATCGAGAACAAAACAAAAACAGACACATATTACTAATACAAAATGTTTATTGAATGTTATAGAAGAAATTACATTATTATTTTGTTACTTCTTTGGCTTCAATGACTGCACTAATTCTAGTTGGCATACTAAATATATATTATATATATATATATATATATTATATATATATATATATATATATTATATATATATATATATATATTATATATATATATATATATATATTATATAAATATAGGTTTTTAAATTTAAACTAATAATGAAATTCACATTTTATTAAAACATTTTGATACACTTCTTAACATGAGCACGTACACATTTGGTAAATTTGGTTATTATTCACAGTGCAGCCTCGAATAACGTATAATGGTTGCTTTTTCTAGGAATGAGAAACGTTACAATCGTAAATTTGAAATATATTTAGATACGAACTCCTTTTATTATGAATTGTTTGATACACAAGGGTAGGTCTAATTCAATTTCCAAGGACTGTACATGAAGGTGATTCCACACTCCAAGTGGAATAATTTTGCTCAAGAAGCTTCCTAGGCGATCATTTTCAGATTGTGCCAACCCCCATTCCTATTTTACCTCGAGTATTCTTTGTAATTTTTCATCATTAATTATTCCTGCCCAGTTCCAATCACTTCTATCTTGCCACCTTGGTTGGAACAAAATGTCTGTCTTCTTCTGTTATCAGTACCTGCCTTGAGCATTGCATTTGTTGCTGTTTAATCTTCTTTACTACAGTAGAACCTCCCGTATCCAAAATAAATGGGATGAAGATATTGGGTTTGCATTACCTTAAAGAAAAACTACGTAGAGTAATTACAGAAAATTAACTTCTACAGAAATTGAACTCTACATTGTTTGTGTGGTAGGGAACTTGGTGGTTTGCCACCTGCGGCCATGCCTTGTTTGACCAGAACTGGTATTTTTTAAAAAAGTCATACATTATAATTGGCCTAATCAGTAGAGGTGGATAGTTCTGTTCGCACTAACAAGGAGGACACCAATAACTGAGAAAAAACTGTACAGACTAAAAGAGTACTTTGCTACAAGAACAACGCAATTTTGTTTAGCGGCCGGATCCCCCGATTTTAGGGTATAGCCCTCCAAAAATTTGCACGATTTTTTGAATTTTAAGTATTTCAGGATTTTTTTTTAGAATATCATTTGAAGTATGTTACATACTCTCAAGGATGGAGGAAATTATTTTCGGAAAAATTAAATAACGGGCGCCTTGGCGATCCTCACCCCCATTTCTCAAATAGTTTTTTTATATTATTTATTTATCACAAATAAAGTCGGTTTTAGGTAGAAAACGGTACTGAATAACAAATTTAGACAGCTAATAGTAAAGATATTAAAAACGATAATAATGAAACTTTGTTGTCATTGATTGATGGACATAGATAAGTGTCGTTCTAAATATACAATGCTTTGAATTACTAATTATTTCGATAAGTTTTAAAAAAATAGATATATATGGAAAGAGATAGATATGGATTAAGTACATAAGTCCTTAATGTAGATAGATATTAATACACAAAGAATACACGCATTGTGTCACCAGTGTGTGTATACCGATGTAGGAATGCGTATGTAAGGTTGCCGTTTCGAATGATATATGAGTAGCATTTTGTTGCGCAGTCTAAATTTATAGTTTGGGACAATTGCAGCGATTAATATAGCTAATGTGTTTAACATGTTACTAGCAACGTTTCAAGTAGCTAATATTCTAACATCAGCTTCCATTAAAGATTCACTTAACCTTCTGCGACGTGGCAAGAATACGTGCTTGTTCTTGAAGAATGACCGTTCCAATGTCTATTGAAGTAATATTTGCGTATTTAAAATACTTCTCATACCTTTCACATTCGGGTGTGTGTATACGTTGGCTTATAAACCGCAATTTCTACAAATTTGGATTTTTATTTAAAACAGTAGCAAATTTCTCCGCTTCGTAATGCCCTTAGTTTGACGGGTTCGTTCTCATATTGTCGACTATGTTCAGTAATTCCGATAAAGATAATGTTGTATTTTGTAATCGTTCAAGTAATACTCCAACAAATATATTATATAATATGCATTATATTGGGTCTGTTTCAAATTGATGATTCCAAAACAATTCTTGGCCTCTTTCAAGTTTCAAAATCTTGCGATTTCAACGCCGAAAGATAAGATTTGATACTCTGAAATTGTTTACTGCAATACGATGCTGGGTAACATGTTTACCACATGCGTGTCATCTTGTGGCAGGTACCATTAAACTTCGCTATTCAAGAGTAGATCAACTCATAGCTAACACAAAAACGCTTTTCTCAAATCCCCTAAACGGATTCGCCGATTCAAGGACTTTTGTCCAGGAACTCCACTACCATCTGAACCTATATCAACCAGATGGGGTACCTGACTAAAGCAGTGTCATATTGCACTAAACATTTTCAGAATATCAAATCTTTTATTTCGATGTTGAAACCACAAGATTCTGAAGCTATTCAAAGATGCCAAGAAGATATACATGCGAAAAATACTCTGTTAATAACCTGATATTTCAGTCTGCTCTTCGACCATCAGACATAGGGGAGCCAGGCAAAGTAATATTTTTGTTTATAAACAGAAAAATTTCGTAAAAAATAGATTATATTAGAATTGAGTTTTAATTATCCTAAGGGTAAAACGTCAATTCCCTAGAATATATATTATTTCGTGCAATTGTAGTTAAATGGACAGTTGCTGAGAGTTTCAATGGCCAAGGATAATGGAAAGCGACTTCAAGTATTCCAGAAACCTTTAAGAACTGTACGTACTTACGTTCTTTAGTATCATTTCTATCATATTTTCATTACAGGCAAACGAATATCAGAAACATCGCTCTTATACACCATATTGATTGTTCTCTGACATTTACAATTAATATAATACTAATAACTTTCGAAAATGATGTAATACATTAATACTAATAATTCTGAGAATGTAATAGTAGATAAAATAATTATAACAATCATATGACATTATTGACAAGTATAATATCACAATAAACTGATAATAATAGATAATAATTGTATTACTAGAGATTTTTTGAAAGTATGCCTAATACCCTGTGGAAATGATTCTTCAAGCATTTATGTTTATACCCCCGAGCTCAAAATAGAGCGAATACCTGAACAAAATGGATCAATAAACATGGTTAGGAATAAGGATATTATAGATTCATAGATGATGGAGAGCTGGAAGTCGAGAAGAGAGAGAATAGAAAACAAAAAAATATTTTGTATATTTTAATTAAGTAAAGCAATGCTAAGACATTTCTGATTATTGCAAAAACTAAGGCAGTCTTTTTTACTTTCAGTGGAATAACTAATTAATGCCAAATTTACATATATGTCCTGTTTTAGGCAACGTTTCCACTGGCAAGAAATGTCAGCGATTTTCTAATTAATAAATATGTATTTTCTCGACGTGTAGTTGTCTTTTTTTTATAGGAGTTCAATTCCTCTTTCACTGAATGTGTTATACAGCTTGCGTTGGACATGAAAAAATGAAACACATGGCATTGACGTGTTATATTTCGCGTTCCGGTTTCATCGATAGTATCTGCATTACTATGTATACTCGTGGGGATACCGTAAGATAAAACGAGTGAAGAGAAAATACTTGGTTGTTATGCATATTCTTTTTCATTTCGGTACGTTTGCTTTAGTCCATGATTCGTGATAAGTAGTCTGGGCAAACAGCATTAACTGCGTACAATACGAAGTAAGTTACGTCAGCATCGCCGATTTCCCACTCTAGTCAGTACGGTGCATGCAAGTAGTTATCTGTATATGTAAGCTGTCGTAACTTATTTCGTAATTACTGGTGTTTGCCCAGACTGGTGATAAATCGAGGCAGATATCCTTAGGAGGCACGTTAAGCCTCCTTGTGTCATACGAAGCGATTCCCATTCTGTCGCTGGAGGTTGTGGGAATCCTATAAATCTTCAGGCGACGACTATTTTGTACAGTATAGAGTCGATTATCCGAACTAATGTTGTCAGGCATTGTTCGGATAATCAAAATTCTCTACAAAATGAAAAATAGGTGTAAAATAATCATGTTTTTACAAAAAAACAAATAACATCCTTATTTAACTATAGTCCATAGCGGAAAAAAATAAACTACACACATAAGTTGTATACCTAAGAAAAATTTGGCACAAAAAAGTCGTAAAACTGGTCTGCTGCAATGACGACTTCCTCTTTTTGGCAGCTAGTTCTGTAATTCTTTTGAGCTGCAATAACGGGGTGTGATCGGATTTTCGTGCCGCTCGAACCACCAGAATCCACCAAATCCAGTGCCTGAAAGCCCTGAACATGAGATAGTCCCAAGTCATCTCCATCCTCTGTGTGATCGTTGTCATGTAATAATTCTTGAACAATTTCGTCGTCTGTCAGTATCTGATGCCCTGGATCACCACTATCCACAACTAGTCACCCGTTCACGTTCTCTTCATCACAATCAGTAAAAACATCAACGTTGCTCAACGCCCCCAACATTTTCGGGGGTTCATTGTCAGGTTCATCGATTGGGCTTTCAGTATCGTATTCTACGATTTATGCAAGGTGTTGTTTTACTCCATTCCATGCTTCGACTAACATACTTATAGCAGCACTCTTTTAACCCGATTTTTGAAGTGAACACTTCTTTAGCACCGTTGTGAGTGATTTGAAACTAGATGAAACGAAAATAAGCGACAGTTAAAAGAAAGAAACACACATCTATAGGATTTATCCTGCAAGAGAATGAGATAGAATTGCCTCTCCATTCTTGTCTACCCGTTGTATGTGTGCTTCTGTGCGCTTGCATATTGTCGAGCCGAACCGAGAGAGAAGGCGTCGTATAGTGAGTATAGTAGCTATATTTCACTGCCCAATACTTGCTTAAGTTACGACTGTCGAGACCACAGTTACAGCTCCCGCAGAAAAATAACTTTCGGACGGTAATTATGGCACTAGTTAACATCGAATCGGGCGTTTATTATAGAAATATTTTGTAAATAATTGTATGCATTGAAATTATCAAATGTAAAATAAAAGAACAATGTTGTATAAAAAAGTAATTTATAAAAACTATAAAGAAAACGTTATATAATATGGAACAAAATAACATAATAAAATAATACTAATAAAAATAAATAAAAATAAAACACGGCCTATAATATGAATTAATCTTCAGAAACGACAATGTTGTTATCGTGTAGAACTGTTGACTACGAAGTAACGATAACCCGTTATTTTACAACCGTTATTTCAAAATAACAACAACGGTCGAAACTGTTATTTTAAATAAATAAAATTTACTTAAAATAAACATTTTTTGGTGTGTTTTGTATTAGTACATGTGTGCGCTTGCGTATTACAAAGCTTTGGTACCAATATTATAATAAATAAAACCTATAATTATCCCACTCCTGATACTGCATTTGTCTCATCCTCTCGCAGTTTAGTTTTATACCGCGTGTGAACTGCACACATTATTTTTTGTACATAGAAATAATTATTTTAATGTTTCGATGTCGGTGTGGTCCATAGGTTGAATTAAAGAAGGTACACTAGGCGGAAAAACTTTACCTTGAACATATCAATGACCTTATTCAAAGATTCAGGTGATGGATGTAACGGAGCATTGTCCAATAGAAGTACCACTTTGCCTTTTTTCCGTAATGCTACGGATTTTTTTACTTCTGGAATGAAATTGTGTTCAAACCATTTCGTGAACAAATCGCTGTTCATCGACGCCTTTTTTGGCTCGTGTGTATTAACGGAACTTTCACATTTTTAAAACAACGTGGTGTTTTCGATTTCCCTATCAAAAGCAGTGGAACTCTGTGTGTCCCGTGAAAAATTCCATGTTTACCTGAATACTGATCCAGGCAGAGTTTCTCGCATAGTTAGAAATTACTTGTCGTATTAAAAGCTCCATCAGTACACATACCGATGCACTTTTCTCAATCCAAATCATTTTTGGTTATAAACTTGTCAAGCATCTCAAATAAGTCATGAGCCTTTGTGCTTCCGATAATGCTTTTGCAGAACAAAAGGTCTTCAACGATTATGTTATCATTCAGGAAGCGTACATAGCAAATAAGGTGTGTGTCTTTGTTACTGCCAGTAGCCTCATCAAGTTGCAGACCAAATTCCGTGGCTTTCGTTTTGGCTATTAATTGATCATTAAGATCCAGAGCTATAATAATATATAGGAGACAATCGTGAGAAACAATATGAGAGCGACATATCTAACCATCTTACTTTAATGGGTGATGCGCATGCGCTACATGTGTAAACTTATTGGTCCAATAGTGGCGGTCAGTATTGTATATGTGCTGATTGGTGCGCTCTGTGCTGCATAGTTAAGTCAAATGCGAGTCAGATCACTCGTGAAAAAGAATACCAAAGTTATTAGCAATTAACACAATGATTAGCGTTTGCCCGCGTCTGTGAATTAGTGTGCCTGACAAAGGTTGTACTTGCTTAATTTACAAAATGAATGCTCGAAACATGATTTTTATATAAAAGCAATATGAAAAGATATTGAATAACCATAATATTCGATAGAATTGGGAATGTATTTAATTCTAACGTTATGGGTACTCAGTCAAGACATTCTTGAAAACCACAATTATGTAGGTTAATAGAATTTTAAGTTAAAATTAGATTTCATCATGAGGCACCGTTGAAATCAAGTGAAAAATATTCTTTTATTAGGCAGAAGTTCACGAAATTGATCCTGTAATTTACAACTCAGGTTATCGTTTTTTGATTGTTTTTTAAATTAATCAATGTTGCGAATATCAACCAATACCATGTGTTTAAAGTTGTACTTACCTTTTTATTTGTGTATATATATGTATATATTATTAATTATAGAAACATCAGCAAGATATATTACATTTTGATTTGCACTTTTTCTTTTCCGTTCCTTCTAAGAACACTAGTCCATAGTTACTTAAGTATAATATTGTTACTCAAATACAATACACAAATATTTGTAAAAATTCCTTTCAAAATCGATACAAGAATATTTATTTAATATTAAAAAATCACAAAGAATTTACATTTTACTTCCATTCAATTAACGAGGTTGCAGTTTTATTAACCGATTATGATCAATATCAAACATTATAACATTAATGTTATTATCATCATCCCGGATCAGGAACTATATCAAAAATTTATCATTGTCTATCATACAATAAATGTATGATCTACAATGATGAACCTTTTTCGGTAATTACAATACAAATTTAGTAACAAACATGTATAATCAATTCCACATTCAATTATAGTTCAAAATTTGTGATGTAAATATTAATACATTCACTAAACTTTGTTATATTAAATTAATTGGTCACTTCAAATTTAAACCGCCGAATACTTTCGATGGTGCACATGTCCAGTAAACACAATTCACCCGTAAGAAAAGGATAGAGTGATGTACATTTCTTGTATTGTTGGTCACGTTGTTCGCTCTTTATCAGGATAGGGAATTGGCAATATAGGTATAATAAATATATGTTGATAAGTCTGTACAATGTAGATAGACAAGAAGAAAACTAGTGAATGGATGTGCGCACTATTTTGATTTTCTGTTTCATGGAAAAATCAAAATACACTTTAAAGGAAAATCGAATTATTTATTTAATAAAATTGAATAAAAGGCAATATTGAAAACAAATTTAGTTTTTATTATGAAATAATTATAAAATGAGTAACTTGATGTGTACTTTGGCATACAAGTAGACAGTCATGGAAATTACATTTTCAGAGTGAGTTAATCTTATTACATGCTTAAATATGTGTACGTATATAAAATAACTTAATACTTTTGATTACTTTCCTTTTGGTACGAAGGTAACTAATCTACAGTAAACACCAAATGTGATATCGATTTTATGGCACAAGTAATTTATATGATTAAGTTTAGTGTCTGTGCTAATTGGTAAGTAATGAAACTAGCAATCTATTTAGTAAACTGTAAATATGGAATTTTCGGCGTGTCTTTAGTAAAGTACTTAATATTGTAATTAGGTGATGAGAGATTATCGCCTAAAAAACAACTACTACCCTGCTTTTATGCCAGTTTAATTTACGTCTCTGATTAATTAGCACATGCGTGTATATCATACTTGCTATATTGTACGCTAGGGCACGATTCTGGACCTAAATATGACCGTCGGAGCATCTGTCCGGGTAGTAGTTGTTTTTAAGCGGGAATTACCAATCACCTAATTACAACATTAGGTAATTTACTGGGAGCACGTCAAAAATGCCATGTTTACATGGATAGCGATCCAGGCGGAGTTTCTCGCATAGTTAGAATTACTTATGGTATTAGAAGATACTTGAGTTAGGAATGTATACACAAAAAGTTATGATTGAACCAGAACTATTGGTTACAGGATTTAGCTGAAGTGTAACAGTACCTGTTAAACAATCCTAAACGATTGTCTTCGATTATTTATGTTAACAATACACGGACGCATTGATGATTGATACGTGGAACATAATTGAGGGAATTAGAGAGGAAGAAGGAAAAAATGTACATTTAATGTTTCTTTGGTTATTTTGAACACCACTAAATTCCGCAGTATTTTATTTTCTGCGTATGTCCTAGTCTACAGAGTTTCCTAACTCCTTTATCCTATGCAACGGGAATTTATCAATTTTTGGACATCCCTGGCTTGCACGGAATAACGAGTAGCATCGTATATACCATAGGTGACCAACATTTTCAGTACCCGGGCCAAATTTTAGAAATAATGTTTCCTGTCTCGCCGCGCACCTAATTTTTTTTTTTTTTTTTTTTTTGTTAATTAAGGCAAACAAGCAAACGTGCTACAGGTTCGACTACATCGTGGCTTCCCAGCCGGTGAGATCGTAGTCAAACGCTTGCCTGATCTAATGTAAAAGAAAGCGAAAAGTATGTATATTTATTTTTTTAAGAAAATATATAACTGACAAGAGAAGATCCCGAACCCGGAAATTCAAAAAATTATGAAACTTTGGGAATTGATTGTAGGTTATCGAAGGAAGCTACATTAAACCAGTAAATAGTAAACATGGTTTCGTAAAGAAAAAGAAAAACTACCGCTCATAGTAGAATGGATAGTTGAAATTTGTAAAAATGGAAAAAAACACAAAATAAACTATACCATGTTTATTCAAAAATAATTCGTTGTATTATTCTATGGTATTATTCGATTTTTTTCTAGGTGGGAAGAAGTAATAAACACAAGCGGTACGCGACGAGAAAAGTTGCTTAAAATTTCTCAATTCGTATATAATTAATTTGTAAATAGCATAGATTCAGGTGCCATTATTCATGATTTGGACGTCCAGCGATTGGCATTACAAGCTAACACAGACATTGATTTAGAGAATTTTAAAGCATCACGGCACTGGATTTGGAAATTTAAGAAAGCTTACAAAATAGTTTCAAGAGAAATAAATAAATTTATTACGCGATCATATGGCATAGGCAACGAGCAACTGAAGGAAATTCCTTCAAGTGTCGTTAATGGTGCAAAAGATCATATAGGGCAGGTCGGGATAGATAATGCATTCAATGCCGATGAGAGAGGGTTTAATCTAGAGCTACATTGCGGCCGCACTTTAGTTGTGAAGGGAACAAAAACTGTTACGGTAGTTGCGCAGTCTATATCCGCACATATCCTACACATAGTTATACCATATTACCAACAATATCAGCTTCCGGGAAACTACTCTTACCATACTCTCTTACATATACTCTTCATCCTAAAAGAGCAAAATTGAAATTTTGGTCCGCGTGTATCACAGTCTTTATTTCGACCGTGGAATGTTCATTTAGCAGCATATCGACATCTGGAAAGTTAACAAAAACTATTTCAGCAATGGTTAACCGATGTATCTTTGCCACTGATGTCACTGTCTTTTGTCGCATATGAAAAAACTTTGTAAGAAAATTTTTTGACCTGGTACTACTTACTGTATGGTTACGATATGTACATGAACGCAATAATATTATACAATTACAATCTGTTATTGATAATCAACTTTCGGCGCCAAAATATTACGACCTAAAAGCGGATACGTTGACCAAAGATGGAATGAATTTAAAAATCCAGTAACTCTTAATTTTACACAAGATTTGTGCATCCTCCTCGTTATTCCATATATGGTAGCCATGTTATCGTACGATGTGCATGGTGTAACAAATTTCTGTTTTAAACATTTCTTTGAGGAGTTTCATCACCGTGCAGAATAATCCATTCTATGTTTTAATATAAACAAAAATTATATTGGTAAGTATTTTAACGTATAATAAAATTGATAGGATAATGGTGGTATATTATTTTAAACTCTAATGCAAAATAATTTACACTGTAGTTATTATTTTTCTTAGTTTTTAAAATTAAATCCAACGCTACAGCTACCAGTCTGTTATACAACTAACCAATTTCTATTGCCTATTATTAACCCCTTGCACTATTTTCACGAGTCTGACTCGTGATGAAAATTTTAGGCCAAACTTGAATATGACGAGTCAGGCTCGTTCAATTTCACGGCAAACGTGGATATCACGAGTCAGGCTCGTAATCGACATTTCGGGCCAAACATGAATATCACGAGCCGTGCTCGTGGTCTTAATCTCGGGCCACCAGGAACGCCTGAATGGGGTCTTATATCTTCTTTCCTTTTCTTGAATGAATGGGTATTTTATATCTTGTTGTCTTTTGAATTTTGCAAGAGCACCACCGCGTGAAGTCAACACGAGCACGCCTATCTCGCACTCATTGTCAGTAGTAAGAATGGTCGTAAGATGTGTTCAAAGTTCCGACACTCAGTCTTCGCCGCTTCGACTCTTTTCGGGACCACTCAGGCGCCCGAGTTTGGCACGGCTGATTGTGAATTTCGGCGTAGTGCAAGGGGTTAATCCCAAAGATGTTTACCTGTTAAAAAATATTTTAAAATTGTTCATACTTTTTTCTTGTCTATTTAAGGAAGCTCATTTAAACAAACAATTTTTGTCTAAAAACTTTTTCTCGATATCTTACCGTTAGCGAGTTATGCGCATCGACAGAAAATTTTCCATTTCCAAAAATGTTTTCTCCAACTCATAGTGTTTTTCCGTAGAAACAAAAATTGTGTACTACATACCTACATACATGTGATCTACATGTTCAAAGTTTCATAATTTTTTGAATTTCCTGGTTCGGGATCTTCCCTTGTGTGTGTATTTGTATATTTTTGTTTAGTGGGACGTCTGACTTTGTTTTGCAGAACTAAGTGCATCAATGTTGATTTCGACTAAGGTTGTCGATACACGCAAGCAGTTTTCCAAATGAATATTAGTAATTCGTGTTCTCACGTGCGATTGGATGTATTTCGTGTGACAAGAACGCTGTTCACACGCATAAGTGTTTCCGTGTTTCTAAATAGCGAAACCATCCACAGATCATGTTTCTAAAACGCAGGATATTTATTCTTGTCCAGACGCGTTTTATAGAACTCTTCCAAACCAACTTGATGCAATTTCTTCTTTAACTGCGTATCACAACACATTTCACAATGTTCGATTTGTAATGTTCCTGGTAATAAATTCATGTCGGCAGCGAATGACGTTCCAAATGCACAAAAAGTACATGATGTTTTCTTAAAATCCTGAAATCGGTTTTCAAATTCGAGGTTCAAGTCAGATATGAAAGAAGCGTATTTATCCTCCGCCTCTTGTGTGACGTCTGGTTGCAATGACAACATTGGAAAGTGAGTAAAGTATTTTATCCTCAACTATAGTTCTTAAAGGCCAGGTTTCATTTGAAACGCAGAAATAATATTATACATGTTATTAATGAATTGATCTTTTCCTTGCAGACGAGTACTAATGTCATTTAGATGGCCAATTATATCGACCAGAAACGCGAAGTCGCAAATCCACTCTTTATCATCAAACTCTGGGATACGTTTTGACTTGCTTGCAAAGAATGATTGTATTTTTATTGCAAATCAGATATTTTGGCACGGGTCAACCGTCTTACTTCTCAAAATATAACGTTATCATAATCTGAGTCCAAAGTCATTAGAAATTCTTGTAACTGGCGGTGATTCAACACGTTCGATTTAATGATGTTTACTGTTTTGATGACCACCTTTACGAAATGGTCCATTTTGGGGGACTTGAAAATTCTCTTGATGTATAATACAATGAAAATTTAACATTAAAATATTACCGACTTTATAGGACTCATTTTTAATCAATTTTACTAAACCCTCGTATTTCCCAATCATGGTTGGAGCACTATCCATTGTTAAGCCCCATAAGTTGTTAAGTTGTAACGAAAAGCAATTCAATATCGATGTTAACTGCCTTTAAAAAATCTTGTGACTTAATAGTGTCCTTAAGTGGATACAGTACTGCTAATTTTTGTCTTTTTAAAATTGACATCAACACCCCACATAAAAAATTTTACTTGGGCAGTATCTGCTATATCTGTGGTTCCATCCAATACTAGACTACAAAATATAAACTCCGATACTCGACTTCAAATTATCTTCAATGTTTTCCAATGTCCTCCAGACGCCTAGTAATAGTCTGACGAAACCCACTTATTTTTGAGAAACCCTTCTTTTCTGGACACAGAATTTTAACGACCCTCTCCAAACATTCCTTAACCATTTCACCATCTGAATACTTCACGTTTTTGCTAGTATCATGACTACTGCATAATTCGCTTGCTCTAGTAAATATCTTTTGTTGGGCAGAAAGTTTTTTTAAGTACTCTACTTGCCGAAATTGCCCTTTGTACTTATACTTATCTTATATGATAGTTCTCTACCACAATTAGGTCAATTAAACAAGATTGATTGAAATAATAGTTATATTTTCAAGTTATTTTTGTACTTATCAAACTTATTTGCATGTTTACTCACGTAGTGTCGTTTGATGTTATACTCTTTCAAAACAAACAGATTCGTTGCATATTGTTTTATTTTCCACTAAAACATAATTTATAGTTCACCTGTCTTGAAGACTTCTTAATTCTTCTCTTCCTTGGTCCAACGTCTGTACTAGTTGACGCCATGGTTGGATCCGCATATGCTACTCGATAATTATTGGACTTTAGTTTATAATAGTTAATAGAACAAAACTATAGAATAACACGAAACTTTGTCAAGTGGTACTGGAAGTAGTTACGGGCCCAATAGCGTTGCGAGCTTCCCTTTTTCCCGTTATCGGCCATACCACAGAATAGAGAAGCGAAGAGAAGCGATGTTTTTGAGTTTTGGATATGTTAAAAGAATAGTATTTGCTAAAAAGTTAAATCAATGAAACACAACAGTAATCGTATATTTTAATTCTAATATGCACACAGCATCTCAGAATAAGAACGCTAATGAAGCTGTCCAAATATAAACACTATCATCGTATTTAAAACATGGCTGCCCGACATGCGCATACAAAATTTTTCTAACTGTCGCTTCTCCCTATTCTGTGCCGAAACATGCAAGCTCCGCTTTAAAATCAGCTTTAAGGCGAACCTAGAAGAAGTTGTAACGATAGTTCCGTCAATGTACTGAGATACTCATGAATCTCATGATGTAATGTTCATTTCGTTGTATGTACAACAAAAATTAACATTTATGTTAATTTGACTCAGCTCTGCGGGCCACAACATGACTTCCGGCGGGCCGCGTGTTGGCCACCCATGATATATACCGTTTGCTCGAGCTTTCCCCGTACAAAGAAAGCATTGCGGTACGAGCTGAGGGATAATGTATAACGCTGTATAATGATTGATGAATTAAGTATATTATATATATATATATATGTAGGTGCGTGCCAATAAAGGTTAAATACATATAAATATTTGTTTATTTATGATTCCAATTAAGTTTGAAACCTCCGACTTCTTTGAATAGTAGCAGCAATACATACTTAATTTTTAGTGTAGGTCGGAAGTAATGGATATGTAAACCATGAAAGTGTATATGAATTAGCCACATATTATTTCTGTTTATTACTTAAAGGAAATGATTGTCCATCTGTTGGCAATGAACTTACAATAAATGGGGAAATCCATGTATCTCTCCAATGTACTCCAAAAACTTGTTTAATATTTTCCACTAGTCCTAAGTCATATTTACTAATACTGTGTTTTCGTTCATATGTTACTTGGCCTTTTAGCAATAAAGTAATATGAAAATATAGTAGCACACCAGTAAAAATCATTCCGACAAAAACAATAAGTGTCAAAAATAAATACAATTGATGCATATCAAAACGAACTAATAACATTGCAAGAGGAAATACGATACTTATGTAAGAAATCCAAGAGTTAAAACTGATTGTACTATATACAAACATGATATTAAAATAACTAGAATATACAGTCGCAATGAACATGTACATCATAAAAAAGAAAAAGTATCTGTAATTTCTTAAACCGATGCAACAACCACTAAATATACAATGATGATCTCTTCTCAGTATACATCCATTACATATATTGCAGTGGTATGATCTCGGTGGTACAAGAGTTTCACATACATTACATAGCATCCAGTCCTGTTGGGGTTTTAAAATGATTCCAGCAATACTAGTATCTACGATGACCGTGGCCCAATAATTGGTGCATATATTTGTTAATATGAAGAGTCCTGCATAGAAATGTATATATCGCCATATACTAGTTTCATCATAAAATTCAACCAAAACGATAAATATTTCGAACCAGAATACTGTGGGGATTATAATGATAACAAAAAGGCACACAAATGTATCCCACCACGTTCTAGGTAGAAACCTATCTCTAAACTTTACTCTTGTAGATAAATATGTAAACATTTGTATGAAGTCTTCCAGGTTATGACTGACTGAAACAAAATTATCAGATTTACTTACTTACAGTTTTTTACTTTACCTCTAAACATGGAATGAAAGATTATATTTTTCGTATTGAAAACATTGAATTTTTAAAAATGATACTTTGGATTCAGCACGTATTTAAATTTTAACTGTGAAATTAGCAACACTTCAATATGCCGGCGAGACAGTCACTATTGCCAAGTGTTACCATTGTTGCCATATAATTTTTAGCACACACAAATGTCGGAAGTGCATATTTTATCGGTGGTTTTTATAAAAAGCTTTAGGAAATACAGGCGGGTCCAAAATGATTGTCTGAAAAACACTGCTTTTCTCAGAGGGTGATAGTAATATTTATTTCTAAACTTTTGAATGAAATATGGTGAAATAGCAACTTGTAATATCAAATATCACTAAATCTTTTACATTTTTAATTATTATTTGATATTGGCGTACGCTTGAAGTTTCTTTTCAAATGAAGCTTGAATTAACAAGCTACATAAACTTCTAGAATTATGGAGTTGGGTCTACTGAAAGCCGTCACATATTTCATGTGTATGATGCACCACCCAGTAAACATGTTTTAGATTTCGCGGATAGTTTAAGTTGGCAGGTCCGGCAACAAGCATTGTGCTTAGAAATTGGCGAGTATATCTAACTATTGCCGGAATTAGCAACTTAAACTGTCCGCAAAATTTTAGAAATGTTTACTGGGTATGTATTAAAAAGAGGGTATTTTCAACATGATAACTAAGGTTTGATAAGAGTGCATGACGTGTAAATCGGACTAACGCCCTTACTTCGAATTTTAATGTCGCGCCTTGCACGTGGGTGGAGACAAAGACCGGTTTATACTCGTTAACGATACACGTCATCCACTCTTTTATCAAACCTTAGTGATTACCAACTAAATCAATCATATTTTGTATCATATTTGGTTTTTCTGTACAGTAGTTTCATAAAAGAGAATTTTTGTCATGCGTTGCGCCTGCCTTAAAAGGGTATCTGCGCACGGGACTATTGTCTACAAAATACACAATACACAATACACACAACCGACAAGGCGTGTCGGCAGCTTTGATGTTCATGTGGTTGATTTGAATGTCCTCGAAATAGCTCAGAAGTTAGCTAACGTCATTTGAAAAATATGAAAGGTGCTCATCAGGTGCACATGTGTTCGTATTAATTGAAAAATATTAGATGTTTGTATATCTTAAAAGAATAGTATTTGTTAAAAAGTTAAATCAGTGACACACAATAATAACCGTATATTTTAATTTTAATATGCATACACCATCCCAGAATAATAACATTAATGAACTAGCCAAATATAACACTTTCGTCGTATTTAAAACATGGTTCCCGGCCATGCGAATACAAAACTGACCACAAGATTTTCTAACTTTGTGGCTATCATGTTGCTACTATCTTTCTGTCGTCTATGGTCTTCTGTATATTCTATGACAAGATTGACAATTATTGGTTTTTAGTCTATGTTTTTACTGTTTTTAGTTTGTTTGGAACTATGGTTTGGAAGTTGTGTTTGTGTAAGAAATTGTTTTCATTAGGGTTTTGTTTGGGTCCGAAAGTAATATATTATCTATGGATCCGATTCTGATTAATATAAATAAGATTGTGTATTTGTAGACGGCTTTTAAAATGTGTCATGGTCACCGGCAAATTATGATTGATTTCATGATCAATCACAAACAGTTTGCCAGAGGACAATACATAGGCGTATGTGGGAAAATAAGGCAGAGAAAGCTGTGGGAAAAATTAAGTGCAGACTTAAATTCTGTGGGTTTGGGGAATCGAAGTGTGGAGAAATGGCAAAAGGTAAATTTATTTATATATACATATATATGCAGGGTTAATTTCCAATTCTGTATAGCATTCAACATCAAGATTGTGAATAACGGATTTTGATGGGTCTAAAATGTGTTATACAGGGACCCTCCTAAATGCCTGGCTATCTGTTTTTGTACCCTTTCACCCTAGGTCTCGAGAAAATTACAAAAGTTTTCTGTATTACTTTGTATACCGTTAATGTTAACAATTTTCCAACAAGCGAATGTAATGTAGTGGGTAAGATCCACGGCTACTATGCTGACCAAAGTCATCATGCATGATAGCAAATATATCTCATTTCATGCAAAATTGTTCAAAAATAATATTTTTCATTGCCACTGTCAGTTGTTTGTAACACGTATACCCAATGTGTCAAAAGTGTACAGTGAAATAGAAGAAGCTACTGTGTCTACAAGAGAAGTACAGCCAAGAGGTCCGTCAAAAGTAGAGGATCGAGGAATCGGAGGGCGAACTGACTAACGCCTTTACATCTTGTAGCACAAACGATTCGCAAATTGTATCCTAAGGTGGATGCATTGATAGCAAGTACTAAAAAGTGTTTGTCAAATCACCAAAACGAATTCGAGAATTTCACAGGCGGTGCCCCGGTATTCCCGAACCACCAGCGCTGATTCTTATACGTTGGAGAACATGGTTGAAGGCGCCTTTTTATTATTCCAAATATTTTGAACAAATAAAATGCGTGGTTCTACAATTCAATCTCAACGAAGCCGCAGCTATAAACGGAAGCCAAATAAGATTTCAAGATACTTCCATTGAAATAGATTTGAAAACTATTTACGACAATTATGCCGGTTTATTTACCGCGATAGAAACATTAAAAAGAACTACGTTGTCATTAGTGGAGTCAGTACAAATTGTGAGCGATATTCACGCATTGCTATATGCTACAAGTGACATAAATAACATGTGTATTGTGGAAAAATGCGAGGAAGTTAGAAACAAAAATTCAGATATTACATATTGGTGGTGGTGTACCTGATCCGTTATCTACTTATAAAGATTATTTTAGTTGTACGTGTCTTACATCCGTAGATGTCGAACGGTCTTTCTTAAAATATAAGCCCACTTTTTCATCGCGACGAACGCAGTTCAGCGAGAAAAATCTGGGAACATACTGAATGCTACAAACTTTTCAGGAATCTTATTCAATTTCTGCTTATATGTAATACTTATCATTTAATCAATAAATTTGCATGACTTTTTCCCGATATATACTTGTGTTAAACGCTAATATAATATGTATACATATATGACGTATATGAAGCTCAGTACTGGCCTGGCCTGCAGACGAATGTTGAACTCTCTATTAATGAGTTATCTGGCAGATACAAAAACGTTATAGTATCTTGCACAAAATCAGCCAAATTTACGAAGCTCTTGTACGAAGAGTTTCTGAAATGTTCAATCCTTCCTTAAGTGGGACTAAAAATTCCTGTATGTTATAGATTCATTATTATAGAAGCACTTTATAACTTCGTGTTTGTGGAAGATTCTCAAGAGTGCGCTTACACTTTGAAACTAATTCCACCCAAGTGCACTCCGGTCTGCCAACTCTGCAGTGTCTATTTTTATTGGCGGGGAAAAATCTTCATAAAAAAGATTCAAAATTCCCCAGATATATTAAAAATTGACAGGGAAATAGTTTTGGGGGAAGATTGAGCGCTCCCGCCTTCGTCCCAGTGATAAAATATGCATGGCTTGCGTCACAATTATTAATCGGAGAGAGGAGTGTGAGTGTGAGAGAAATGTGCTTCCTAGTCTCACTCATGCAAAAGCCCCTTGCTTGCAAAGTTATAGCATTTGTAAAATGTGCCTGGTGCTCGCAGAACGCCATTGACTTTAAATATCAATATTGGCGGGAATAATCTGGGGTGGTATCATCGCTAAAATTCTTGGGTGCCGTAATTGACAACAACTTAACATGGAAAAATCAAATTGATTTCATTTGCGGGAAATTAAATAAAAGCTTTTACGTAATTTTTACCTTAAGAAACATGCTAACAGTGGAGTCTCTGCTAAGTGTATATTATGCACTGGTATACTCAACATTATCTTTCAATATTACGGTATGGGGGCAGGCTTCTGAAATTGGCAGAGTTTTTGTTGCCCAAAAACGAATAATAAGACTTATATTTGGTGTGGGGCGATACACGTCCTGCAGGGAGTTATTCTACAATAATGGGATTTTAACAGTGACATCTATATATTTGTATAAGCTCTTGACCTACATCTATAGAAGTCGGGATTTGTTCGACAGAAATAGCAAGTACCACAACTATGACACGCGAAAAAAGGATGGTATAAGGGTCCCTAAGCCAATGCACTCGCATTATAAAAGTCCCCTATTAGTGCGGGTTGTCGATTGTATAATGTTCTGCCGAACAGAATAAAATGCTCGTCAACGATAAAAACATTCAAATATGAAATAAAGAATCTTGCTTAGCGACGTATTTTACAGCATCGGGGAGTTTGAGGAGCACATTCACAAAACATATAAAAATTAGGTGTCTGCATTTGTCTGCCTGTTTGTCCGTGTTTCTGACATATATATATATATATGTATATGCACACATGTGCATGCTTGTACGTGCTGTGTAATGTGTGTGTATGCTATGCTTCTTCTTGTTTCTGACCGTATTGTAGAATATTGTACTTTTCATTTTTTTATGATATGACATGTCCAATTCTTGTATACCAAGGCTGAATGGATGAATAAAGATGATTATTATTATTATTATTATTAAGACCGTAGACTAAGTGGGCCGCGAAACCTAATCTTAGAAAAGACAAACTACGGAAAATCTTGACGAAAAAAGTACTATTATAAGACAAGTATATTTATTACATTTTCAATGAAAAGGACATTACAAAAAAGCACAAACATTAACTTCTTTTGCCAGATATTTGACGTCTTTTGTCTTTAATGAAGTTGTCTGTGGCGTGAAACTACGCCCAAGTGCGCGTCCGTCAACCGCCATCTTGCGGGAGATTTGTTTCCTTTCATCAAAGAACATAATTGTTCACACTTATAGGTACTTCCAAACATTGACAGGATTTTACAACAAATTTTCTTATTTCTTGGTATTGAACAGGCAGGTACTTATAAAATTCGAATGTACCAACTCTATCAAACTTTTGTTTTAAATGGGTCTGACACTGAATCTCAATTACTTCCATCTGCAAGTGAGGCAGAACTTTATCAATATCGATAGTGAAAAGACCAGTAAATAAAGATAAACTATTTTCTTGGTACTTAAAATCGTGAAAACGCTTTTCAAATTGTGCCAGAAGGCTTCCCATTTTCTCTGTATACATTTTGTATGATACTGGTACACTCGTATTTTTCTGATATGCCTTACAAGTCGTGAAATGCGGCGGATTATCTACTACTAACTGTTTTTCCCACAGCATCATCTTACACTTGGAATCTTTCACATGATCATGCATATCTGTTATAACTTGACGTGGTCCTTGCAATTTCGTATTTAAGTCCGACAAGTATTTTGTAATATCTACCACAAATGAAAGATCCTGTAAAAAAGGTACGTCGGATAATAAGCTGACATCTTGTCCTTTCACTTCCATGAAAAAGCGTATTTCTTTAAGTTTTCAAAATCGATCGAAAACCATAGAACACGAAAGCCATCGCACCACCAAACTGTCGCTGATTCAAGCCACGTGCCCTTGTGAAGTTTATAATTTTTTTCACTGATTTTAAAACGCTTTCTACCTTGATCACTTTTGAGCATAAAACTTCTTGGTGGATTATACAATGCACATGATGAAAATCTAATTTGATCTTTGTCTGTAATATTTTAATGAAGCCGTTAGTTACTCCAGGCATGGAAGGAGCTCCGTCTGTTACAACGGAACACAGTTTTGGCAAATCTAAATTGTAGTTTTGCAGAAATCCGTAAACAGCATTGAAAATATCCTAACTAGGTTTTTTGGTCGAAACTGGCCGAAACCGAAACCAAAACCGAATGTTCGGTCGGCCACTAATATTAACATTAACGATATACCAAGTGGGGCAGGAAACTTTTGCAATTTTCTCGAGAACTAGGGCAAATGGCTACAAAAGCCAGGTACTCGGGGAAGTCCCTCTATAGAGTCTATAGCATATTTGGGACCCATCAAAATCCGTTATTCACAACCTTGACGTTCAACGATTATTACACCTAAAGGAAAAACGTAAATAATTTTAGAATGTATAATTCATCTATGTTAAAGGCCTGCAGAGCAACGTTAATAATAATAAAATTTAGAACGGGTATAAGATGCCCCAAAATTAATAAAAAGAGACTGTAAATGTACGTTTCACTCTGATTATTTAAAGAATTGCTCTCTATTAAATGTTAATGCATTAATTGAATTTCTCAACTTATGTGATATTAATTTAGTTTAGAGGAAGAATAAATAAAATACATTTTTGAAAGCAAAGCACATCTTTTATTTTAGTTTTAATTTTTTTATACAATACAGTTTGTACAGGTATTTGATGGAACAGTGTAATACAGATATGTTGAAGTGCTGGATTCTAGTAAATGATATTCCTCCAAATGAACAAATTGTTCTTCCAATTCATCCCATTTTTGTGTGCAGTGATTGTTTTTGGACTTACACACAAAAGATATATTTTTCAGAGTTTCTTGCATCAAATATGCTTTGTGTAAGTAGCAAAACATATCGGCAGACATGTAATTAATATGTAGACTTCCTTCCTTTGAAGATAGTTCTTATTTTAAGTGAACAACTAACTTGCGTTCAAAATTTCTTCTCTGAACAGACTTTTCCTTTCTGAATCTAATTTTTCACGAGCAGGATGTTTGAAGTTCATACCCTGAAATAGATAATGACAGATATATTATTTCAATAATTAAAAGTAGAAATAATTACCTTGCATTTCAGGAGTGATTAGACTGATTAGTTCAGTTGTGGTTATGTTTTTAGTTTACATGCTCGAGAAACATAAAAAATAAACCTGCTCATTCCTATTTTGCATTACTGTAAAGCTGATGTTTCTTACTTTTAAACAATTTTTGTTTTCGATAAAATGATTCCTGGGTTAATAAACATGGTTCATAATCATCAAAGTAAATTAATATCTTTCAAAACATATTTTTCAAATACTTTTCCTTTTTATCCACTTTAGTTTCTGCTTTGTTACAGTACATTTTCCACCTTTATTCGAAAATTTCCGTTTGTATGTTACCCCAGTTTCCATTTTTAAATCAACCTAAACCACATGGCATGTTGAAGATATTCGCAAAATTTAATGTGTCGAATTTTAATATATTTTTCTTCATATCTTTATAAATATCAATATGAAGAATAAAACTATCAATGTCCATATAGCATAGTCTTAGTCTTTTTTGAATGATAAGTGAGTTTTAAGAAATTATAATAAAAATCGAACACTAGTAATTAAGGCATTGCCATCAAATTTAAGACCTTTAAAATTTCTATGTCACAAGTCATCTCAATGTGTTAACAATTTCACATCATTATCGACATTTTTTCATGGCTTTCCCAAACACTGCGTTATACATTAATTTATAAAAAATCTTTTTCAAAATCATTTCTAGCGTTCTGATGCCGTGTTAAAATCTATATAATTTTTAAGCCAGTCAGATTGTTGAAACCTTGAAACCCGATGAATTCGAGATATTATATATATATATCATCCTGTACAGCGTTTTAAATTTTGGTAGTGACGAACCTACTATTTTTCTATCTCTCAAGTTAGTAATTAATTTAAAATTATCAAATTTTGAAGTTGTCATGAAGTGTCATATTCTCTGGAAAGAAGGTGTCATTGTCAGTCATAATATTAAAAATAATAGAAGTGCTTCGATTCGATTTGTGTTGTGACTAATGTTAGTTTTTTGAACATAAAACCTCGTTTATTTCTCTTTTATATTATTTGTAGTGTGTAAGGTAATTCATCTATTTCTGTGTTAGCTAGGCAGATTGTGAAATTGTGTGGTTTTTAGTTTCTAAAGCAAGCTACGATGGATGTAAAAGATAATGTTTATATAAATAAGTGCTGCGTGCCAGGGTGTAATGATAGGACCAGCAAAAGACATCATTTCCCTAAAAACGCAAGTGTACAACAGTGGGTGCAAGTTAAAAATCCAGCCTTGGGGCCATTAACACACGCTCATATTTATCAATCCTATTACGCCTGTGATCTTTTGCTCAAGAATGTTTAGTGCCTGGAACACGGAGAGGACTAACCAGAAATGTCATTACAGCATTGAACACTGCTTTATTAGTATGAACATTAAAGGAAGTGATTCGTCGTGTTCATAGTACTGGCTTGCAGATATTGGCAACTATATGTGACCAAGGCGTTACTAATGTCGCGGCAATTAATTCTTTAATGGCCACTACTAAAGGCGAATATTTGCGAAGAGGGCATGAATTGCAAGACAGAATTTTTGAAATAGATGGTTCCCCTCTACCCCCCACCTTCTTAAGGGAATAAGGAATAATTTGGGAGCTGCAGCATTGCGAAAGAATGAGTCGTCTCCTAGGAAAAGAATAGCAGATGCATTGACACCAGCAAGCTACAATGTACTTCAAGAAGCAAGTGGGAGTCAAACATGTTACTCTCCATATAGCTCATAGCACCTCTTCTCATGTGAAGTTATCACTTGCAAACCAAACATGCGAGGGTCAATTGCGATGCAAGAAGAATTTGATGACGTACAATCAGTTCACATCATAAAGTCTTTAAATGGTTGAGTATTTTATTGAGGCATTGATATTATAAATTGGTACGTATCCAGCCCCGCAACACTCACGGGAAAGAAAAATCATTAAGAAAAGTATGGATTGTAAGAATATGTTAGACAAACTTACTTGAACTCCTTTGTTTTCGAATGTTATTTGTCCATAATAGGGAAAAATAAATTGAGGGAGTTAACACCCAACGAAACGATTCTTCACAAGGAGTTGCTGATCAAGAAAATGCAGCATTTTGGAAAAGAAGATCAACTTTAAGAGTAAATTAGCAGCAGTGAAACAAATAGTACATAACACTCGTATTAGTGACTTGTATAGTAGGCTGACTCCTATCCAAATGAGATTTCTTGAATGTCAAATACGAAATGCTTATCGTAAAAAGGAAGGCAGAAAATACACCTTTGAGGAGAAAGCCGATACAATTGCACTGCGGAAAACAAGCCCACATATAGTACTCTAAGGCTGTTTCTAAGCAAAATTATTTTGAAACCGGGCATTAGCACACCTATTTTTCTTTGTTAAAAAATGTATATTAATGTTTGATGAACTGGTGCTACAACCATATCTGGAATATATTGAACATGAAGATGTTGTTTTTGGGTTAGAAGACACTGGTTATAGTCAAGTCTCGTCCGAGCATTCATACCGAACGGACGTGTTTACGAGCTCTAGTCAATTGTATTGTACCCAAGCAACATAGGCATCACAACAATAGTTCATCAAAACATCATTGTAATTCTACAAACATATCGACAATAACAACGTCTACAATAGCATAGCCGTCCGAACGAAAGCAATTCGTAGAACTAATCATCGGACCGACAGCCGGGCGGATACCGGGAAGCGAGCGCGTCAAGCCCGAGACATCGGGCGCCGGGCGTGCAGCTGCACCGACCGCAGTGGACAGCGCGCGAACGCAGCGATCGACCACGGAGACAGCCGAGGCCGGCGTCTCACCCTCAGAGCGTCCCCGCGGCCATCGCGGCGGCGCCAACGAAAACAATTCATCGAGCGTCGATGAAAACATAAAGCAACGGCGCCAACAAGCGAACGAAGAAACCACCGAAACGTACCGGGACCGCTCGCCGAGAGAATTCTCGCGCGAGCGACAATCATCGTCGTCGGAAGCGACCGCTTCAGCGAATACTAAACAACAAGCAATCGCTACGCCAGCGGTTGGCGACCAGAATAACGACGTCGTTGGAAAAGTAATGAAAATGTTGAAAGAGCAACATAACAATAAAGGCGAGGTGAATAAATACTTCACAATGGCGTTAGGGAGTGATACCGAAACCACCGATAAGGAAATGATGAGCAAAGCGATCAAAAGAATAGAAAGAAACGAAAAAAGGAGAGAACGAGCAGCTAAAAAACGCAACAACGTGGTAACCGATGAAGAAGGTTTCCAGGTGGTACAGGGGCGTAGCAAGCAACTAAAACTGGGCGACTTTCTTAAACCGACGCCAGTGAGAAACAAGTTCGCGCCATTGGAGAAGATGGAGGATGAGGACGATAGCCACAAACCTTCAACTAGCAAACAAGCGACGGAAAATCAAGCACCGTCCCAGACAAAGCCCCAAATAACCAAGCCGAAGCCGACTCATCCTCCGAAACCGAAAAAACCGCCGCCAGTGGTACTGCACGCCACGCCAGTCTCCCACAAAGACTTTACGGAGAAGATAAAAGCCACCATTGGGAGGAACGACTTCTCGCTGAGGTACGCGAAAGCGAAAGGTCGTGTTAGCATATACACCACCACACGTGAGGACTACGATAAGATCCTGGCGGATTTGGATGATAGCGTGCAGTACCACACATTTACGCCAACAGAGGACAGGACGAGGGCCCACGTGGTGAGGGGCCTCCACGAAGACGCAGACCCATCCGACATACAAGAGTACCTGAATCAGGAACACCAGCTACACTGCGTGAAGGTATACAAAATGAGGGCAACCAGGGAACCCCTTTTCCTAGTGACCCTCAAAACGACCAACTCCACTAAGGCTCTAAACAACTTAGTGCGAACCATCGACAATACCAGGGTGTTCTGGGAATGGTATAGAAATTCCAAAGAAATTATCCAGTGCCATCGGTGCCAGAAGTGGGGACACGCAACAACGAACTGCAGAGCGCAGTATAGATGCCTTAAGTGTGCGGAGGCACATCCAACACACGCCTGCGTCAAGCCCAGGGAGGAGGCGGCCAGGTGCTGCAACTGCGGGGGCGCACACCCTGCAAACGCCACGACATGTAGGGCGTACGAGGAGGCCCTGCGCATGAAACAAAGGAACAGACCAGGCGCAGTCACCAGTCAGCAGCCCGCCTCCGTAGGGGCAGCTTACTTCCCGCCGCTGAGGACACCAACGAATTCCTACGTGGCCGCCCCCACTCCTGCCACCAACGTCTGGGAAAGGCGTCTGGTCCAGACGCAACAACACATTCAGCAAGGCCAGGCGGCACTGGATGATAATCTGTCGCAGATCCGCAGGCAGACGGAGCAGCTGTCCCAGAGACCCCTCACCACACAAGGAGTGACCGCAACCGCCCCCTAGAAGGACGACTCCCAGCGCCGGAACAGCAGCCAAACCACCCAACGCCATGGACGCCTTCGGGGAAGCGATAGGTGAGATAGAACGTCTTGACAAAAACATCAATCTGGCATCCACTCTCCAGCATGTGAGAGACCTGAATTTGCTGCTCGAGGGTGGTAATCACAGTCCGAGCGCCAAATTCAGGCTCTTCCTGGAATTCTGTTCCAAGCTCGATGGCTAACTTAGTCGTCGCGTCTTGGAACACGAATTCCGTACGGAATAAGCTCGGAGAGTTGATACAGTATCAAATCACGATATCGACATTATGTGCCTTAATGAAACCAAATTAATTCCTGACGATCGATTTACGATTAATGGTTACACGACAATCAGGCGAGACAGAACGCGTCGAGGGGGAGGGGTCGCTGTTCTTGTTAAGAACGGCGTCCCCTTCGTCGAGACGAATATCCGAGGAGCGGATCGCCTGGAGGTCGTGGCCATTAAACTCCTCAATGACCTGACAATTGCGGCTTGGTATAACAGACCTAGTAACAAACTCACAGCTGACGACTTCCAAACGATACTGCGTTTATCGTCGAGAGTTTTAATTCTCGGCGACTTAAACGCGCGACACCAGACTTGGAACAATCACGTGAGCAATGCGAGTGGTAGGAATCTCTATTAGTACTGCCAAACTCGCAATGGTCGCGTGATTTTTCCCGACATTCACACACATTATCCCCCGAACAGGGCAAGGGCCACAACGACTGACATTGGCGTGGTGAAAAACGTTCGCGATATAACCGAACTCACCGCGCTAAACGAACTAAACTCCGACCATTACCCCGTAATGCTCCACGTCGGCGGCACGGCACGCGAGCGGAGAGTATTACGGATCAACGACTACTCTACCGCGAATTGGCCCTTGTTCAGAAAAACCCTAAACGAAACTATCATCATTGAACGAGAGCACAATGATACGGAAGACATTGACAGATCAGTCACTGTACAGTTATATCGTGAATCACTTAGACCTTGCACGGATGACGAACGTACCAAAGTCCAGAAGAGCGGACCCGACTCTGTTTTGTTTACGATACCAATAACAAACATAGATATTAGTACATTATAAATACATCCCCTAGTCTAAGTTACAGTTAGTATTATCTTGTCGCTTGTAAGATATATTCAATAAACTATTTCTTATCAGTCTCGTTGTGTTTTAAAACCCCGAGTTACGGTTAAGAAACATTTGTGGCGCAGCCAGTAGGATATTAGAGCTTGCAGATCGACGCGCGCGAAGCTGTATCTGTAAGTTTTGATTTCAATCATTTATCTTCGAGAACCATCCCGAGGTTTGCGGAAGAGGAAATCCACAGGCCGACGCAGACAAGCTGTACCTAGGATCAACTCTCCGAACGCCGAAAGAAAAACGTGAGTCGAACAATCCTCTCTATATCTATCCTTTTATACGTATTTCGAACGAATTATACATACACACATACATTTATTCTTTTTCTATTTACTACACTAACGCTAATAACGAATTTTATGCAAGATTCAATTGAGTCAATAACAAATTTATTAGGAACAATGTCGTTAAGTAATTCGAATACTGCTCAAACCATATCAGTGGCAAAGGCCATTGCCGACTTTTGCCATCTTTTGACGGGGATTGTGGTCAGTTGGAAGGTTTCATTTATAGATGTGAAAAATTTTATAATTCCTACGGTAGAAGTACGGACAACGGACTAAATGATTTTGTTTTCAATGCGATCTGTTCGAAACTAAAAGGTAACGTTATCAATTTTCTTATGTGTAGGCCAGATTTAAATACCTGGCCACAAGTAAAAATAGCTCTTAGAGATCATTATGGTGACAAATTAGATCGCCAGACCCTAATGCGCGAGTTTCTACAGTTATCCAAACAGCGGAATGAAACCATTTTAGAATTTTTAGAACGACTAAAACTCGTTAAATCTAGAGTTGAAGTTAAAATTCAAACTGACGCAATGCTCTCTGCGGAACAGAAAAGTTTACTGATAAACCAAAATGAACTCAACGGATTAGACGTACTTGCTGCAAACTCTGACAACCAGTTAAGGTTACTATTAGATATAAAGCAACCGACAATTTAGCGGGCGCATCCGACGTTGTTTTACGGTATTTTAATAACGAATCCCGTATTAGCAGCCTCTCCAGAAACGCACATTCCACTCAAAACCCAGATTTACCTCAGAAACCTGCGAACAAACCAACCACGAACGGACTACGACAATTCCCTACACCTTATCCCTACAACTATTACCAACCACCCCAATCGATGCAAATTCCATCACCACCGATTTACACTAGACCCCAATTTCCTTCACAACCCATACCTATCCAAAATCGGCAGATAAACCAACGTTTTCCTACAAACCGACAAGTTTTTGGAAACCCCAACCTGCCAAGCAACGTGTTCGCACCCAAAAATTCCAATAAACCCACCAATGCCCCCGAACCAATGGATACGACTTCTGGAAGTCGTGCAATTAAATCTAATTTCTTCCGAGCTACTGGTCCACCCAACTTCTCTTTTAAAGAACTCAACAATACCGAAACTCCTGTAGACGTTCAAGGAGATCCTCGACTTGAAGACGAAGCCTATCCCCCAGAAATTGACTTTACAGACGACTATTGCGTCAACGAACCAACCTACGTAAATTTTCACGTAGATCACGGTTACGACCCAACCGGGTAGATCTAAATAACATTAACCTAAACAATTCATTACCGTACATCCAATTAAAAAGTATTCCTTTAAAACTATTGATCGATACAGGTTGTCACGGATCCTTATTAAGGCCTTATATTGCGGAAAAATTCTTCCCTGAAACAATATATCAAAGTAATACCCCAATCTCTACGTGTACAGGTACAAAGCATAGTCAATATAAAGCAAATATTCCCCTCTTTAGTGAATTTAACATCGCAGACACATTCGAATTCATTCTTTTCCCCTTTCATGAATATTTTGATGGAATAATAGGACTTCGCGATCTCAGAAAACTCGGTTTAAAAATGGACCTGCAAAAACAAACGTTAAGAAATAGTAAAATCGAAATTCCATTCTTCTATAGAACTGATTTCCAGAAACAAAAAATCGAGATTCCCCAGAATCGATTGTAGCCAAAGATATACGCACAACCCTCCCCGAAGACACCGAAATTTTAATTAAAGCACTAACATACGGCAATGAGATTTTAAAAATTCCGGGCTGCATAACAAAGGTAAAAAACCAACATGCAAAAATTGAAATTCAGAACCCTACAAAAGGAGTCAAATTCTAGTTTTAGATCCGAAATTTTTTGAACACTTCGGAACTATTTTTAAACCAGAGGAATTTGAATGCTTTCATACTGTTCGAGTTACCTCGAACAGATGTTTTATTAGTTTTCGCATTTATTTTTGTACAGTCGCCGATAGTTATGAATGTATTTATTACTTGCAATTGTGAGAACGGTCTGACCCGCGTTGGTGATTTCTAAGCATTTTAAGGTTTATCACTTATTGTACATTTAACTCTGCTACCCTTGTTTATTGCCCAGCAATAAGTTCCGAGGATTCTATCACTACCTTAATTCTGCGACGGAGGTTACCTACCCTGTTGGACCACCCACGTAACTATCGGCGATGTAATATCAGGTACTCTTATCTTTATATAAGCATTATGTACAATTTTTATTGGTGTCTGGAGGACGCCTCATTATTTTGTAAACCAATGAAATCCATTTGCTTTCCTGCACGAAGCTTAGCTTTGTAGAAAAAATTAAAACTTCAGAGAGTTCGATTGCGAATGCAAAGAGAGACAGTTCTCTCAACAACACAATTATCCAACCCCATCTATATATTTTATTAAAGTCTTAGTAGGTAAACATAACAGTGTTTGTGTTTCATTGCGAACTCCCGCGGTCCTTACAAAATCGCGATTCAAAGAAGTGCTAAAACGCCAGCGAACTGTACCTCCGTAGATGGTCCTTCGAGCCGGATATTAAATCGCAAAACGTGTGTGATTTAAGCGCGAAAATAGTTTTCGAAGCAAGTGCACATCTCAAATAGTGTGTAACCATCCCAAGCGACCAACTCATCCGAGTAAGCCAAACCTAGAAGTCGCTTAGAAGACCACTGCCGAAACAACAATTCTGTAAGTCCACTCCATCTTCCATACTTGATACTCTTCCTCCTTTATTACGCATTGCCTCTATTGCGCTAAAATGTCTTCTATCGGAACGCTCACACAGAAACGTGGCTACATTAAGGCCAAGATAACGCGCTTTTCCAAATTTATAACACAATTAGACGTATCAACACTAAATAGTGCCGATCAGTTGCAAATAGAAACGCGCATGCAGGACTTAGAAAAAGCGTGGTCTGAGTTTGACCAAATTCAATTCGAAATAGAAAGCTTAGTCGAAGATTCTACTGAGCAAGCTGGAGAAGGTGAGCAGTGCGAAAACTCATATTTCAAGGTATTGTCGAATGCCCGCGATATATTATCACAACGATGCTCACAATCAATTAAAGTCAGCAATGACTCGCCTTCTAATACTGCTAATAAACAAGTAACGCTACCGACGATTAATCTTCCGAGTTTTGACGGTTCGTACGAAAACTGGTATAATTTTCGCGATACCTTCAAGGGATTAGTTCATTCGAACACGTCTATCACGGGCATACAAAAATTTCATTATCTGCGCATGTCTTTAAAAAACGAAGCAGCCCATGTAATTCACTCCTTAGAGATATCTGAAAGCATTTACGAAACCGCGTGGAACTTATTAAATGAACGGTTTGAAAACAAAAGATTGATAGTATACAACCACGTACATTCCCTATTCACGCTGAATAGTATTAGTCGAGAATCACATGCAGCTTTGCGTGACTTATTAGATAATTTGTTGAAACATATGCGAGCCTTAGAAAATCTAGGACAAACCACAAACGCGTGGGATGTTTTAATAATCTATTTAATTTCATCCAAATTAGATAGCGCCTCTAAACGAGAATGGGAAGCTTCCATCGCAAACAAAGTAAATGAACTGCCTTCTTTAGAACGATTTACAACCTTTTTAAGAAATCGATGCCATCTCTTAGAAACATTGCGTCCTGATACAAAAAATTCATGTCAGAAGGAGACCAAGGTAAAGCTGAATAGTTTCGTTTCAGCAAACAAACTAAATTGTAGCTATTGTAATCAATCATCACATTTTATCTCCCGATGTGAGACCTTCCTAAACTTAGATGTCAACAAGCGTATTAGTGAAACTAAAAGAAAACATTTATGCTTAAACTGTTTAGGCAAGGGGCATAGTGCGGCCGGTTGCAAATCAAAATTTACTTGCAGACATTGCAATAAAAGGCATAATTCCCTCATACATATTACGCCAATTACCCCAAAGGAAGCTGTCGAGCCATTGCTGCCGTCCACCTCGGAACAATTAGTTGTAACGCACATAAATGCCAATAATTACAAAAATCAAATACTTCTAGCGACAGTTTCTATTTTTGTGTCGGATTCAGCGGGGAATTGGCATGCTTGTCGAGCCTTACTGGATAGCGGGTCCCAATCTCATTTTATCACCGATGAACTGTGTAAAAGATTAAATTTAAAACGTACTCCCATAAATTCGGCTATTAGCGGAATCGGGCAAATCGCCCTAACTTTAAATCATAAGACCGAGGTATATACACGTTCTCGGAATAACTGTTTTGAAGCAAATGTAAATTGCCTTATAGTAACAAAAATAACCGATAATCTACCAACGATGTCCTTTGATGCATCTTCGTTAAACATACCACAAAACATCAGTTTGGCTGATCCCTGCTTCAATAAAGAAGGCAAAATTGACATGTTAATAGGCGCACCAATCTTTTGGCAGTCACTATGCGTGGGACAAATTAAGTTAGGGGAAAACGAGCCCATTTTGCACAAAACAAAATTCGGCTGGATACTATCGGGACCTCTATCATATAATTGCACCCTGCCGACAAATAGGGTCGCATGTCATCTCGGCGTGGACATAGACGAACAATTACAGAAGTTTTGGTCAGTGGAGGAATGCCATCCTCTTTGCAAATATTCTTTACATGAGCAAGAGTGCGAGGATCACTTCACTGCCAGAACTACGCGCTCGCCTACTGGGAGATTTGTAGTAAACATTCCTTTTACCGAAAACAGGGTCAATTTAGGGCAATCGCGACACATTGCTCTTAGGCGGTTCTATGCATTAGAGCGGCGCTTAAACCACGACACTGGTCTGCGACTAGAATACAATAAATTTATACACGACTACGAACAATTAGGACACATGAAACTCATTGATGAAGTTCCGGGACGTAGTGCTAATCAAAATTACTATTTACCACATCACGCGGTAGTCAAACCATCCAGTAGTACAACAAAGGTTCGGGTAGTTTTTGATGCTTCCGCCAAAACTACAACGGGAATATCACTAAACGAAGTAGAAATGGTAGGTCCGGTTATTCAAAACGATATACTCGCGATACTACTACGTTTTAGGCAGCACTCTTATGTCTTAACCGCGGACGCTGAAAAAATGTATAGGCAAATTCTCGTGTCCGAAACTGATCGCAGGTATCAACGCATTTTATGGAGACCGAATCCTAATCACAAAATACAATGTTACGAACTCCAAACCGTAACATATGGTACATCATCAGCATCTTTCCTGGCCACGCGATGTCTCTATCAATTAGCTGAAGATTTTAAATTACAATTTCCGAATGCGTCTCATATAATTAAGAACGATTTTTATGTAGATGATTTATTGACTGGAGCTAACTCAATTCAGGAACTAGAAAAATTACGCAATGAAATTGTAACGATACTGCAATCAGCCGGTTTTAATTTGCGCAAATGGCTCAATAATAGCTCACTTCGGGTTGACAATTCTAATAATACGGAGCATTTCGATTTCGGAAATGATTGTGAATCTAAGGTGTTGGGTATCTTATGGAACGCGGAGCTTGACGTTTTTAAGTATGAGGTCAATCAATTAAATCTGCAGAAACACGTATCGAAAAGGAGCATTCTCTCCACAACGGCAAGAATATTTGATCCCCTGGGTTTGATAGGTCCTATAGTTTTAAATGCAAAGTTGATTATGCAAAAAATATGGCAATCCCGTCTTTCTTGGGATGAAACTGTTCCGCATGACATCCACTACAGCTGGATTAGATTCTTAGATGATATAGCCGCATCCAGTGTGTTTAACATACCGCGAATTACTTTGCAATTAAAATATGTTGTAGTAGAATGTCATGGATTCGCCGATGCGTCTGAACGCGCTTATGGTGCGTGTATTTATACACGATCCGTAGACGAACAAGGAAAATGCACAGTTAATTTATTATGTGCGAAATCTCGCGTTGCGCCTATTCGCCAAATCACGTTGCCTCGTCTAGAACTTTGTGCCGCGTTCCTCCTTACAACTCTAGTTATCAAAATTAGAGAGACTCTAGACATTAAATTCCACAAATACTTCTTTTGGTCTGACTCGACAATAACATTGGCGTGGATTAAATCTCAGCCATCCAGGTGGCAAACTTTCGTTGCGAATTGAGCTTCTCATATTCAAACACACACTGATCCACATCAATGGTTCCACGTAAGATCACACGATAATCCAGCGGACTTAATATCACGCGGCTCCACCGTCGCTAATTTAACAGAGTCATCTCTTTGGTGGCATGGGCCGGTTTGGTTGTCATCTGACCAATCTAAATGGCCCGTGCCTGAAATATCCGATACAAATACCGATGAATTACCCGAAAGGCGTAAAACGGTATCGTTAAATACAACAGTGACTGAATGGGATTTATTTGACAAATTCTCTTCCTTATGGAAACTACAACGTGTAACAGCGTGGTGCATCCGTTTCATCCGTAATTGTCGCGAACCGCCCGCGAATAGGCAAACAGGTCCCCTTGTAACGAGTGAAATAAACGCGTCTATGACGGCACTCTTAAAACTAGCGCAATCTCAGGCATTTAGAGCCGACATAAACGTATTAAAGACAGGTAACAACCAAAATTTAAAATCAAATCTACTATCATTAAGTCCGTTTCTTGACTCAAACGATGTCCTGCGTGTGGGCGGCCGCATTAAGTTCTCTACATTCGCGTATCACAAGAAACACCCTATCATACTACCAAAAAACCACCCATTAACCAATCTAATTATTACGAACGAACATATAAGATTATTGCATTGCGGGGTACAAGGCGTATTGTCATCTCTTAGAGAAACGTACTGGCCAATCTCTGGCAAGAGTATAACAAAAAGATAATACGAAATTGCGTAACATGTTTCAAGGCAAACCCCCGGGCAAGTCAACATTTAATGGGCAGTCTACCTAGCTATAGAATTACTCAAACGAGCGCATTTCAAAATTGTGGGGTGGACTACGCAGGTCCCTTCACTATACGCGAGGGTAGCAGGCGCAAGGCAAAACAAACTAAGGCATACGTGTGCTTATTCATATGTCTAGCCACTAAAGCTATGCACCTCGAGTTAGTAAGCGATTTAACCACTCAAAATTTTTAGCGTCACTGCGCCGTTTTATTGCGAGACGCGGCAAGCCGGCAAATATTTTCTCGGATAATGCTACTAACTTTGTAGGCGCGAAAAGGAAATTGAACGACATGTTGAACTTTATAAATAAAAATAGTCATAGAGTAGAAATAGTAGATACCCTATCAAAGGAAGGAATTACATGGCATTTTATACCTCCCCGCTCTCCGCATTTCGGTGGTATTTGGGAGGCAGGTATTAAATCGATGAAAGCGCATCTGAAACGCACTGTAGCGGGTGCATCATTAAATTTCGAAGATTTTTGTACCGTTTTGACGCAAATAGAGGCTGTGCTAAATTCTCGTCCCCTATCTCCCTTATCTGATGATCCTAAAGACTTAAATCCATTAACACCTGGTCACTTTCTGATTGGAAATGGAAATGGAATGTGTTGGAAATAAACGAAAACCGACTGTCGCGATTTCAACGGCTCCAAAGGATCACACAACATTTCTGGACTCGATGGAGCAAGGAGTATGTAACGGAATTACAGCACCGATCAAAGTGGAGAACATCCAAGGACAAGGCACCTGCTGTGGGCGATTTGGTCATCGTGCGGGAGGAAAGGCTATCACCGTTACAATGGAAACTAGGTCGCATTCTCCAAACACATCCCGGTGAAGATGGCATCGTAAGGGTGGTGACAATAACCACAACGGATGGAGCCCTGAAGCGTGCAGTGCGTCAAGTGTGTGTGTTACCAATGCGCGATTAGTGCGTGCAAGCGCTCTTGTGTTCATACGAGCATCGTGTTTTTAGTCTTAACTCTATTTAGTGAACCCCTTTCAATTTTTTAATTCAGACTGATGTGTATAAATCAATCTTAAGCTACGTACAAACCCTGCGAATATAGAAAACATGTTTGCGTTTAATATTACAATTCTTGTATAGACTTTTGTAAACAGAAGTTTCGAAATATGTATTCACATCTTTCAAAGGAGGCGGCATGTTCGAGTTACTTCGAACAGATGTTTTATTAGTTTTCGCATTTATTTTTGTACAGTCGCCGATAGTTATGAATGTATTTATTACTTGCAATTGTGAGAACGGTCTGACCCGCGTTGGTGATTTCTAAGCATTTTAAGGTTTATCACTTATTGTACATTTAACTCTGCTACCCTTGTTTATTGCCCAGCAATAAGTTCCGAGGATTCTATCACTACCTTAATTCTGCGACGGAGGTTACCTACCCTGTTGGACCACCCACGTAACTATCGGCGATGTAATATCAGGTACTCTTATCTTTATATAAGCATTATGTACAATTTTTATTGGTGTCTGGAGGACGCCTCATTATTTTGTAAACCAATGAAATCCATTTGCTTTCCTGCACGAAGCTTAGCTTTGTAGGAAAAATTAAAACTTCAGAGAGTTCGATTGCGAATGCAAAGAGAGACAGTTCTCTCAACAACACAATTATCCAACCCCATCTATATATTTTATTAAAGTCTTAGTAGGTAAACATAACAGTATTTGTGTTTCATTGCGAACTCCCGCGGTCCTTATAAAATCGCGATTCAAAGAAGTGTTAAAACGCCAGCGAACTGTACCTCCGTACAGACAGTATGTGCCTTAATGAAACCAAATTAATTCCTGACGATCGATTTACGATTAATGGTTACACGACAATCAGGCGAGACAGAACGCGTCGAGGGGGAGGGGTCGCTGTTCTTGTTAAGAACGGCGTCCCCTTCGTCGAGACGAATATCCGAGGAGCGGATCGCCTGGAGGTCGTGGCCATTAAACTCCCCAATGACCTGACAATTGCGGCTTGGTATAACAGACCTAGTAACAAACTCACAGCTGACGACTTCCAAACGATACTGCGTTTATCGTCGAGAGTTTTAATTCTCGGCGACTTAAACGCGCGACACCAGACTTGGAACAATCACGTGAGCAATGCGAGTGGTAGGAATCTCTATCAGTACTGCCAAACTCGCAATGGTCGCGTGATTTTTCCCGACATTCACACACATTATCCCCGAACAGGGCAAGGGCCACAACGACTGACATTGGCGTGGTCAAAAACGTTCGCGATATAACCGAACTCACCACGCTAAACGAACTAAACTCCGACCATTACCCCGTAATGCTCCACGTCGGCGGCACGGGACGCGAGCGGAGAGTATTACGGATCAACGACTACTCTACCGCGAATTGGCCCTTGTTCAGAAAAACCCTAAACGAAACTATCATCATTGAACGAGAGCACAATGATACGGAAGACATTGACAGATCAGTCACTGTACTCACGGAGGCGATCATCGCGGCCAAACGTAAATCAATTAAAACGCGTACTATTGACGCAACAAAAGTTGAGCGGCTTCCGCAGGAAATCCTGACGTTAATGACTACTACGTTAATGGAGGACAAAATGGCCATGAATCGACTGACGCGCGAAATTCACGAGCGAATTTGGCGCCATCGCAACGATACATGGTCAAAACGCCTCTCCTCTCTGAATACGGCTGGCAGCTCAATATGGAAACTGACGGGACGTCTCCAGAAGAAGTTCCGCCAGATTCCATCGTTAGAACTTACAAACGGGACCGCAATGACAAGCGGAGAAAAAGCGGAAGCTCTTGCCGAAAAATTCGCTGAGGTGTACGACATCGGACTAGACCAACTTACTGACGAACAAGCGGCAATAACGAACTCTGTTGAGCGCGTTTTAGCCGCAGACGAAAACGACGAATTACGGCGAACCACCCCAGGAGAAATCTGGGCAGCGATTCGGCGACAGAGCCCGCGGAAAGCTCCGGGACACGACGAAATCCAAAATATACTCCTACGTAACCTATCCAAAAAGCTGTAGTACAGCTATCGTATATCGTCAACGCTATCCTACGATTGCGGTATTTTCCACGCCAGTGGAAAACCGCAACCGTAATTCCTATCTACAAATCCGGGAAGCCTGTCAACTCCACCGATAGCTATAGACCGATCAGCCTCTTGAGTACGCTCTCGAAAGTGACTGAAATAATAATACACAACCGCCTGCAAAAGCTAGTCGAAAGACGGCTTTTAGATGAATAGTTTGGTTTTCGTCCAAAACATAATACTATTCAGCAAGTAGCTCGGATCGTCACGGACGGACGCCGGGCGTTTAACGAAAATCAAACTGTCGTAATGGCAACACTCGACCTGACGAAAGCCTTCGACAAAGTATGGGTGGACGGACTACTGTACAAGCTGACGCAAATCGACATACCGACGGGATTAACGAAACTCATCCACTCATACTTAACTGACAGAACGTTTAGGGTTAGATTTGATAATAAACTCAGCATCGAGCACCAGGTGCAGGCGGGAGTACCCCAAGGCTCCGTCTTGGGGCCCCGGCTGTTCCTGGTGTACATCAACGACATCCCCCTACACCCTGACACTAAGCTCGCGCTATTCGCGGACGACACGGCCGTCTATAAAGCGGCAGATAATGAAAACGACGCACGCGACGCAGTAGCCGAGCACGTTACTTACATCGAACGCTACCTGAACGACTGGAAGCTCGGCGTCAACGTGGATAAATGCGAAAGCATTTTATTCACTCGGCGGAAACGCCGCGTCGAGCTTAGACCAATTACGATCGACGACCGGCCAATTCCTCTTGCAACGAACATTAAATACCTAGGTGTGACGCTAGACAAGACGCTGACATTCGGACCACATATTCAAAACGCTAAACATAGGGCGTATGGTGCCCTAAAAGCATCTACGCCCTAATGAAAACTTTAGGATGACTCGAGACAATAAACCTTTACTTTACAAGACGATCGTTCGACCGACCATGACATATGCTTCGCCTGTATGGTTCGGAGCCGCCTCTTTCAATCTCCGACACATGCAGGTGATGCAGAACAGATGTACCAGACTTATATTAAATAAAGATAGATACGCACGTATCAAAAACATGCACGAGGAATTGAGCCTAGAAATGATAACGGAAT
The DNA here is from genome assembly GCA_038088585.1 of Chrysina gloriosa. NCBI lineage: Eukaryota > Metazoa > Arthropoda > Insecta > Coleoptera > Scarabaeidae > Chrysina > Chrysina gloriosa. The sequence continues at coordinate 11,505,813 of CM076095.1, forward strand.
TTCTATACCAAGCCGCCGACAAATTTTACAATAAAACATTAAGGCACAAAAATCCAAACGTACGCTACATCACCAGATCCCGACGTACAGAATTAAGTAATAAATATCCTATCCCTTACGAGACGCTTGATCTATTCGGGACGCCATTCGTGGAACCCCGAATAGATACAGACGACAATGACAGCGATTAACGCACAAACGTACGTACGCAAAACAATGCGCCGCTCGGACTTGGAATTCGGCATGCCGGGGTTCAGGTCTGATCGGCGCCAACGACATCACCAATACCCGACAAACACAATTACCTTAACAATGCGAACAATGGACAGACGAGTCGCACGGGTTGGAATCGCCCCGGGGCAGCGATTAAAATCCGCCCGGCGCTGACTAAAATTTTCTTTACGAAAATATCATACTACAACAAGGACGGTACACAAAGACCTTGAAACTCGGACAAAATAAGGACAGGGTGGTTTTTACATTACTTTCCCACCAAAACAAACGAACATAATACAAGCATAGCTCATCTATCGCAACCGAAGACGCCTGTGGCAAATTCCGGAGACGATCTTCTAGGAAGAAGATGACGAGTGCGCGTAGAAGCCGAGCGGCATAGTGCGCGTGTTTTTCGAGGAATGTGCGGACCGATCGCTGGTGTCTCGAGTGAAGAATTCAATTGTGTATAGAAATTCGAAGCAGCCTGTTGCTTATGCATTTTGCAAAGCAACGATGAATTCTGCAAATATTGTGCGTTATTACAAAGGAATTATAAGACAGGCGAAAGACGCAGGGCTAATAGTAATCGCCTCTCTTTGCGATCAGGGAGCTACGAAGACACGAAAAGGGTGACTAGCTCACAAAATGCAAACTTGGAGGAAGGCATTGTCTTGGTAGACGCTGTTGAGGTTAATACTATATTTGATCCACTCCATCTATTAAAAGGTGTAAGGAGTAACCTATTAACAAAGAATTTGTTTTTGAGTGCATATGTACTGTACCTACCTGTATTTATGTGATATATGTATTTCATCTATGTATTTCTAATTATATTTCTTTGTTATTCATATACATGTATCGCTCCGACTGTAGTCACGTCCAAATTATTCCAATAAAGATACTAACCTTTATCCTGTAAATATTGAATTGTTTAGATATTCACAAATATGAATCTGTTTGTTTATTTTCCCAGCTTGTATGAAATTGTGTACGCGTATTTGTCATTATTTAATCTGTCAATTTGTAATTGTTTAAACTATCTTGTATTTTGAACCGACGTCTAGAAGAAACCTTTGCACCCTTAATCTACCAGAGGACAGATCTTAAAAGAGGAGTAGCCAGAAGCCACACGGAAGTCACTCGGAATCTTCAGTCCAGCCGCGTCACACATCAGTCGGTCAGTCGGTCGCACTATTCATTATAAACAATTGTCTCTTTTCTTTTATTTTATCTTTTATTAAATGCAATAGATATTATATAAATTGTTATCTCTTGTAAGGTATAACCTTAAGTTGGCATTACTTACTGTTAGTGCTATTAGTTCTTAAGTTGGCAACAGAATGACATGAAGTAATATAAGAAGAGAATATAATAAGATGTTGGCGAGAACTGAACTGTGACGGGAATGTAATAACCTAGAATATACATTTATTTTCGTTGAGGTTAGTTTTATTGAAAATATCGTGAATGAGGCCCCTGACCAAGACCCCTACAACGTTCAGAAGTGGAATATGAAGATCTGAAGCCAAGAAAATAGCAGATGTCGATGGATGAATTTGAGAAATTTCAGCAACGACTAAAAATGGACGCGGCATGTGGTAATTCGACGCCTGACGTGGAAAACGGCGAAAATGTGGATATTACGAGAATGTTTGGCATGCTTATTTTAGAGAATCAACGGCGTTATAGGTTGATGGAGAGCATGTTGCAACAACTTGCCGATAAAGGTACGTCCAATTCCTCTAATACATCGATAATGCCTGATCTGTTGGCTAAGATTCCTACGTTCGACGGTAATTTGTCAAAAGCTAGCGACTGGTTGAAGCAGTTAGATAGTGCTAAGATATTGCATGCGTTACCAGATAATTATATGCTGGAAATAGCCCGCACACACCTAGTAGATGGAGCCAAGCAGTGGTATCTGGCAAATGTTAGCACGATAAATACATGGGACAGCTTTTTATGTAAATTTAAGCGAATGTTCATTGTCAAGGAGAGTCAATCCTTGAAATGGCAGCGAATGAGAGAACGAGTACAACAGAGAAATGAGGGGTTAGATAATTACTTTCATAATAAAGTTAAATTATGTCTTGAGCTAAATATGGATGTGAACGAGACCAAACAAGAAGTTTTGATTGGATTAAAATCAAAATCATTATGTGATGCAATATTCCCTTTTAAAGTTGATTCTATTGAAGAATTGCTACACTTTTTACATGAATACCAAATGATTGAAGTGAAGAGAAACGAACGCACTTATGGTAATGTGAAGAACGACTTACAAAGAAGACTTGGAGCGACTGGTGCAAGGGTGAGAAATAATGATAACAGCCAAGAGGAAAGTGAGCAGATACCAGCGGTGAAGAGTGAACGTAGAGATCCAAAGTGTTATAATTGCAATCAGTATGGTCATATCTCTCGACATTGCAAAGAACAGAAGAAGGTTCCAACCTGCTTCTCCTGCAAGATGGAAGGCCACAAAAGAAGCGAGTGTCCTAGGATGGCAGCATCTGCAGAGAACAGCACTTTACTGGTAGAGCAGCTTCCTGTGACGCCTGCTTATCGTCTAGAAGTTCAATTCAACATTAATGGTAGCCAATTGGTTCTACAAGCTGTATTGGACTCTGGAAGTGGAATATCCCTTGTCAAAGAACGGTTTGTTCCTAAATGTGAATTAAGACCTTATTGTTATTCAAGTACTTTTACTGATATTAATGGCTCTGTTTTGAATGTAAAGGGTTTATTCTCACACAATATTATACTTAAAGGTAATAGCATACCAATCACTTTTTGTGTTGTTGATGATTCATCTCTGAGCCATGATTGTCTGTTAGGTAGAGACTTTTAAGCAATTCATCAATTAATATTAAGTTTCATTCTAATACTTGTAGTATTGAATCAGTCACATGTGATAATAATATGATAAATGAATTGATGCTAATAGATGTTAATACTGAATTTGAGGCGGACTTAAAGTTAGGCAATATTAGTCCAAAACAAAGATTAGCATTTTTAGATATGTTTAAAGCTCATTATATTGAGCCTGTGCGTAAGGATAAACCGGCAATAGATTTTGTTGCAAATATTAAATTACAGTTGAGCCATAATAACTTTTTCTATAGGCCACGTAGGTTATCGCATAGTGATAAGCAAGTAGTCAATGACATTGTACAAGATTTGTTGAAACGTGGAATCATCAAGAAGAGCTCGTCACCTTATTCCTCTCCAATTGTATTGGTAAATAAGAAAAATGGCGAAAAGCGTTTATGTGTAGATTTTCGTGATTTGAATAAGGTAACGATTAAAGACCGTTTTCCGATTCCATCAATAGATGATCAGATTGACAGCATGCAAGGCAAGAAATGGTTTTCTAAACTAGACTTAAAAGATGCATTTCACAATATTAACTTGACGGAAGATTCAACTAAATTCACCTCATTTGTGACACCCCAAGGACAATTTGAATACTTAAAATTGCCGTTTGGATTTTGCAATAATCCTTCGATTTTTGCGCGGTTTGTTGCCGAATTATTTAAACTCTTGATAGACGAGGGCAAGGTTTTAATGTATTTAGATGATATAATGATAGCGACGGATACTTTCGAAGAAAATATAAACATTTTAAAAGAAGTTTTGCAAATTTTGGTAGATAATTTAATAGAGTTGAAATTAGAAAAATGCAGTTTTTACAGTCTGAAATAATGTACTTAGGTTACGTGATTAATGAAAAGGGCGTTAAACCGAATCCTACAAACATGTCTGCAGTAAGCAAATTCCCAATACCTGAGAATGTAAAGCAACTACACAGTTTTATCGGTCTTGCCAGTTATTTTCGAAGGTTCATAAAAGATTTTGCCGTGACCGCTAAGCCATTATATGACCTACTAAGAAAGAATGTTAAGTTTGAATTTGCAGAGACGCAGCTTGAAGCTATGGAAACGTTAAAAGAACAACTGATAGATTCTCCAGTGTTATCTATTTACTCCCCGAACGCCGAAACGGAACTACACTGTGACGCTAGCGGAAATGGATATGGTGCTATATTATTGCAGCGACAGGGAGACGGTAAACTCCATCCTGTATGTTATTTTAGTAAGCGTACAACAGATACAGAATCTAAATACCATAGTTACGAACTAGAATGCTTGGCGATCGTGTATGCGCTCAAAAGGTTTGATGTTTACTTGCGAGGGATCAAATTCAAAATCGTCACTGACTGTCATAGCATTAAACAGACGTTTGCAAAAAAGGATGATGTTCCTAGAATAATGCGATGGGTGCTGTATCTTCAGGATTTCGACTACAGTGTCGAACATCGCTCTGGCACCCGCATGCACCATGTAGACGCGCTAAGCCGAGTGATAATGGTTGTGGAAAACAATTCGTTAGAACAAACGTTGCAGTACAAGCAAGACGGCGATTCACAAATACGCGAGATTAGACATTCGTTAGAGCAGCAAGACAGTTCTCTCTACGAATTAAACAATGGCCTCGTATATCGTAAACATGGTGATCGTTTACTATTCGTCATACCTACGGTTATGGAAAACCAGATTCTAAGTAAGTACCACGATGAAATGGGACATTTTGGCGCAGTGAAGACCATTGAACTAATTCAACGCAGCTATTGGTTCACGAAGATGCGGGAAAAGGTGAAACAGTATATTGCGAACTGCTTAAAATGCATTATTTATTCTCCAAACGCGAAGCAGAAAGAAGGAATATTACACCCCATACCAAAAGGTGATGTTCCATTCGACACTGTGCATGTAGACCACGTCGGTCCATACGAGAAAACTGAACGAGGTAAGAAGTACATACTAGTAATAGTCGACGCCTTTACGAAATTTACAAAGTTGTATGCTTGCAAGTCTGTAGATGCTCATGAAACAATCAACCATGTTTTATCGTATTTTAAAAACTATAGTTGTCCTAAGAGGCTAATATCCGATCGGGGATCAGCCTTTACTGCACGCATTTTTGAAGAAACTATGGCACAATGGAATGTAGAGCACATTCGAGTGGCCACAGGCACTCCTCGTGCCAACGGACAAGTTGAACGGATAAATCGTGTAGTTACACCTATGTTAGCCAAGATAACGACCGAAATCGATCTGTGGGACAACGTATTGGACAAAGTTGAATACAATATTAATAATACGGTAAACAGCTCAACTGGGGATACACCGAGCAGGTTATTATTTGGCATCAACCAGAGAAGCCGATTGGAAGACTGTCTAAGGGATGTTATAGCTGTGGAAGATAGCCGGAGAGATTTCGCTCATCAACGTGAAATTGCGGCTGAGAAAATTATAAAATCCCAACAGTACAATGCCGAATATTATAATAAGAGTCATCATATTCCTCGTATATATGCTCCCGGTGATTATGTAGTAATTACTAATGTTAGTGTTCCAGGTGCGAACAGAAAATTATTGCCCAAATTTAAAGGACCATATGTAGTGACTAAATGTTTAGGTAACGACAGATATGTCATTAAAGATGTTGACGGATTTCAACAATCGCAGATACCATTTGAAGGTATTTTCGAAAGCAACCACCTTAGGCCGTGGTCGGAAAATAATCCGTGAACAACTTATATTAAATTAAGCACATTGTTATTCTAGATTGTAATGTTTAGCGTTGTTTTTTTTTTTTTTGTTCTGGCTTCCTGCCAGATCGTCAGGTTTGGCCGAGTTGTAAGGTATAACCTTAAGTTGGCATTACTTACTGTTAGTGCTATTAGTTCTTAAGTTGGCAACAGAATGACATGAAGTAATATAAGAAGAGAATAGAATAAGACGTCGGCGAGAACTGAACTGTGACTGGAATGTAATAACCTAGAATATACATTTATTTTCGTTGAGGTTAGTTTTATTGAAAATATCGTGAATGAGGCCCCTGACCAAGACCGCTACACTCTTTCATTTATAAATTCATTTAATAAATTCGATACCCGGGGTCAGGTGCGTTCGTAAGTTCTTCCCATGGACGTTGGTACATTACACATACAATATTGACAAAAGTTTTAATATTAGCCGACTTAAAAAACTGACAAGATTAAAAAGATGAAAGTATCCATATGTGCTCAAGTGTTTAGTGAAACTGTCGCTGCTGGATTAAAAGCATATGCTCTACTTCCTGCTCACAGCGCGAATACCAATGCATTTGTTACCAAAGAGGCTCTAGACACTATCGAGTTGATTTCATTCCTGGATAAGTTATTTGATAGTGTCAATTGAACAACAGGTTCTACAACAGCAAGGAAACACTTCAAAAAACATGCTTCAAGCACCTCCCGGGATGCACAGTTTTGGAGATCTGCAATACAAATATTTCTGTCTATATAGAGATAGATCACTGCTAAAGATTAACGATAATTTAAATTCAGATCCTGACGAAGATATTTTAGATAATTTAACAGAAAATATAGTTCCTAATTTAACATTAAATATGTCCGTAAACTTTGATGAACTGAATATTGCTAGAGAAATCATTCCTCAATCTGAGGGCGGTAGTAAAAACCTCTCGTATTTCCTACAATAATGTGAGAAATTTCTCAATACTTATAGAGTTACAGCTGTAGGGCAAGAACACTGTTTATTTAACAAATTATTATTCGAAATTTGTTGTTCGAAGCTAATTGGTACCGCTAGAAACACAATTATTGTCTCAAACTGTAGGCATTGGTCTCAACTAAAAAGCGAACTTCTTCAAAGCGTTGAAGGAGATCAACGCAACCAGCTACTGTTAGAGAATGATCTGATTACATGCTATCAGATTTCAACCGAAACATACGACATATACTATGAACGTATTAACCTTCCTATATTCACGCATACGGTCTATGAGATCGATTTATATAGTATAGTATACGTTTTTCATTTTGACGTGAGTATAGGAAGGTTAAATCTAAATTGCAATAGCTACTCGAACATATCAATCTTCGAGAAGTTGACGCCAATATTAGAATCTATCAAACGAACATGTATAGTCAGAGCATCCTGCCCACGAAACACACAACATTACGCAACATAAATAAAACATTTTGTAAGAATAAGTCGGCAATGTTATGCTGTAACATTTATGCAATTATAGTAATATTAGATGCTAAGAGAAAACTATGATATGCGCTTGCATAAACCTAACGTTTGCGACGCATAAGATGCGCAGGATCAAGCAGGATGTACGATGTACTAACCTGCCATGGAAACTCTTGGGAGGGGAGGGGAGGGGGCGGTTGTTTGTTTTACTTTTTTCATTTGCCACTTTGGCGCTAGTACTACTTCATTTTGATCTGGTAATATTTGTTTGTTAAGGTTAAATAAGTTAAATTGTTGTGGTTCCTTGCATTTTAATTTATTAACATGGTTGCGTATTGTTCAGTGCCTGGTTGTAAGAACAATGATAAAAATATTACGAAACGAACACTACCATATTTAGATGAACAGGTAAGAATATAGTATTTCTTGTTTTAGTTTTTACATAATTTTCTTGTTAATAGGTGTACAACGTTTGGGTGGAGCGTCTTGGAATACCTAATCTAAAGTCCATGGATCCCCAATTAGCATATAGGCGGTACAGAGTATGCGATTTACATTTTAGTAATTTTTGCAAAATATCAGGAAGCAAAAAATTGAAATTTAGAAGTTTACCAACTCTTAATCTGCCAGGTACACATCTATATTTCATATTATTGTGTACTACTTTTGTCATATTAACAGCAGTGGCATAATTTTTAATATTGTCTTTTACAGATTTTACTGGAGAGTCAACAAAAGAAAATTCACTATTTAGACATTCAGATGTTGATATCGTTTCTGTATCAGGTGAGTTATAAGAAATACTTAGTATGATATTGGTTATGTATTAATACTGCGGGATAAAGTTCATAGTATGACTAATTTTTCTTAGTATTCGCTCTTATAATGATGTCAATAATGAAAGGGTATATGTCTTTCAGATCAAAGTACAATGCAAGCACAATATGACACTGCCACAAACAGCCAAACAGGTAAGCTTTCATTTCATTGTGATGATGATTAAATAAATATATGCACATATAAATTGTAGAATCTCAGTCGTACTTCCCATTGCCATCAGAGTTGCCTCTTCTTCTTCTTAATCTTTTACCCTTTCTACCTTTCGGTGTAGGGGTTCGGAGCCACCGAGCCGTATATGTAGACGCATATACCGTACCGCTCCTGGCCCACCCAGTGGCATTTCCTTCATTTTCGCAGCTTATTAGAGGTCCAGATCCATTTTTCAGGATTTTAAACTGCTACGCTCTGCCGCTACCGGGCCTCGAACGCCGGCCCTTCGCACTGTGAAGCGCGAGTTTTACCACTCAGCCACTGAGAGTTGCCTTCGACATCTAAAGGTGAATATGAACAGAGTAAATTATTTTATATATATTTTATTACTTTGGTAATCCTTTTCTAATACAAATAAAAATATTTTTATTTCATAGATGTTACTTCTCCAAGGCATGAGTACACACCAACCTTATGTGTGACACCCAGAAGAACTAGAAAAAGTAATATATGTGGTAAAGTTTTGTTTTAGTCCAAATAAAATTTATTTTTATTTGTAGCTTTGCTATCGAGAACGTCTTTCTTGAGGGATATCAACATTAGGCACAGGTCACAGCTAACACCAAAAGCAATGTATTTATATAAGGCAGCAAATAATATGAAGACGATTGCTAGAAGGCTATACATTGAAAAAACTGAAAACCACGATAGAATTGTAGAAGCATAAGATTTTGCTAATAGCCCTGAATTCTTTAAAATGAATTTGAATAAGGTCAGCTACAAATGTTTCATGTCACAAGTCCAGCAACAAAAAGAGACCTCAAGGTAGGAGATTTTCAATGGAAGACAAAATACTGGCACTTTCTTTGTTTAAACAAAGTAACAAAGCGTATACACTGTTGCGCACAATATTTGCCCTTCCAGCGAGGAAAACCCTTTCAGATTTAATGAATAAAATTAATCTCAACGCAGGAGTAAATGAACAGATAATGCAGCACATAGAAATATCTGTTGCAAAAATGGCTGATCATGATAAATATTGTGCACTATTGTTTGACGAAATGCAAATAGATACTGGCTTAACATACAATATGAAGAAAGATGTATTAATAGGATGGGAAGACTATGGAAATGGAGAAAAATTTAGGAAGTTTGCTGACCATGTATTAGTCTTTATGCTAAGAGGTATCCATAGCAAGTGGAAACAACCAGTGGGTTTCTTTTTTGTGAAGGTAGTACTAAAACCCCACACCTGGTGCGACTATTAAAAGAATTCATACGGGCTGCAAATGAGGTTGGTCTAAAAGTAGTTGCGACTGTGTGTGATCAAGGTAGCAACAACAGAAGTGCTATTAAAATGCTATTAAATCACACAAAAATTGTTGCTGAAAGACAAGGCCATAGACAGTATCATGGTTTTGTGATAGCCAATGAGGAAGTCATTCCAATCTTCGATCCTCCTCATTTATTAAAAGGAGTGCGTAATAATATGCTCTTGAAGGATATATTATTCAAATGGAAAGAGGATAGAATACAGAGAGCGTCATGGACAGACATTGAGGAATTTTATAAATTAGATGAACGACCAATGGATCACAAACTATGTCCAAAACTAACTGATCTTCATATTGTGCATGACAAGATAAGCAAAATGAAGGTGAAAATGGCAGCGCAGGTATTCAGTCAGAGAGTATCAGCTTGTATGAGATTTGCATCGGAAGTAGGTAAGCTTAATTACAGCAATAGATTATATGGTATTATTATTTAATTTTTACAGATAAATTACCTAAATCAGCAAACGATACTGCAGAGTTTTTACTGTTTGTGGACCATTTATTTGATAGCATGAATGGATCATGTATTGCGTCAGCACACGGTAAATACCTTAGAGTGGCGATATCTGCAAATTCTTCACATCTGGAGTTTTGGAAGGAAGCTTTATCAGTTATTCGTACTATGCAGTGTGTAAATGCCTCCAAAAAATTTCTGTACCACCATCAATTACAAACTGGGCTGAAACAATTTATGGTATGCAGAATGTTTGGGAAAAATGTAGTGCAGCTGGTTTCAAGTATCTTTGTCCAAGACTACTTAACCAAGATCCCCTAGAAAATTTTTTTGAGTGCATCTGAAGCCATCGTGGAAGGAATATTAATCCAACTGCCACGAATTTTATAAGTTCCTTTAAATCATTGTTAATTAATAATTTTACCGCGCCGCATTCTGCTGGAGCAAACTGCGAACAGGATGATTCAGAAGGAGTTCTTGATAATCTAAGAGATTTCATACGTTTAGAATTAGAACCTGACAAGGAAGAGCAAGCAACGTTGATAGACGTCGTAGTTACCCCGTTCACCAAAACAGAGGATGCTTTGCCGCATAATATATTTTTGTATATGTCTGGTTATGTAGGACGATCTATTTCAAAAAAGTTAACAACTGTAAATTTTGTATGTCATCGATCATTCAAAAGGAATCAGATCCAGAAAGTTTATTATTGCGATTCAGATCATATTCTTCCAAAAGTTTAACTCACCCAACAACTACATTCGCTACAAAATATCAAGAATGCTTTTATTATATAAATAAGCTGGTTCCGCAAATTGCAATAAGTAACAATATAAGAAAATCTTTATTTAAATATTTAACTGACACAGTTAATTTTGATTCATTGAAATGTCGCCGGCATAATTTAAAAGTTATTTTTATTGAAACAGTAATAACTTTCAGTATTTTAACATGGGTAAAGAATGTAAATAGAATTTTAAAGGGTAAAGATGTAAAATATAACACCACATTTACAGATCCCATAAAAAATTTAGCCCTCCAAAAATATTATAAATCCAGAAGAAAATAGGAAACATAAATATATGAATTAACATTTTTTAACACGTTTTATTCATCGCATTAAACAAAACTATATTATTTTGTTACGAACAGTGTAATAAACATTTTGCTAATTACTTTTACTACAAATACTTCCAAATTTGGTGAAGTATTTTTAGTAGATACAATTTAGCTTTGAATATTTTTTTACGAAATAAAGCACACTTTTGAATTACCCGCTCTATCTATAACCTTTTCCATTTGCCACCGAGCGCTGTAAATATTTACCCCCTCCACGCAAGTTTCCTCTCTATTTTAGTTCCTTCTCTATGATAGTGCCGTAAGTAATGTCATAACGTACCCACGTACGTAACCGTTCTGCACCGTTTTTCATCGTCGAAATGAGAGACAAATGTGTTTTGTGCGGGAAGAGCTGTATGGAGGTTGCAAAGATGTGCAGTAGCAAAGTATTACGAGGAATTTTAAGAGGAACGTATTGATTTGTATACATAACCTTAAATGAAAGAAATAGTTCTAAAATTATGTATCTTTAATAAAATTTATAGATAATCAAAATTGTAGATTATAAAGTTTACAAAACAACAATAGATGAAAATAAATATATTGATGAATATAATTGAATCAGCGAACTATCTAAAAATTATTTTTTTGCTCTTATCACTCATCCATTTAACCCTCTAACCGGCAAGCCCGTAAAAATGATCGGATGAAGCCAATATTTTTTCAAGTACTTTTTGCACTTGATTGATCACAGCTGACAAACGACTTGTCAGAATGTCTTGGAGAGTATAACAAATGTTAAGAAGTGTTGTATGCAGATATTTTCCACTATTTGAAAGCGAAAAAATTAATAATGCAGCAGTTGAGCCCAGAAATCGAATATGCTTTTAGGGTAAAAATATGGTTCGATACATTGCATTTTGGAATCCAAAATGGCGCAGAATTTAAGGTCGCGCAGTATTTTGATTCCTCCATATACGATTCGAACAAGAAGTTCTATTTTACTGCAGTACCCAAACCTGTTCAAGAAGGAAGGAAGACTTTGGATCCAGAGAGGTAAGCATTCACTTATTATTAGCAGTACTTTCAGTGTTACATATATATTCTCCTATACTCCTATTTTTTACACTTCGATCAATAAAATTGTCAGAAATACTACCTATGAGTAATACTGCTATCTATAATTCTTTAAATTTTCAATTTTCAGGACTGTTACCACAACAGGCGTTGGGGCTGCTGCTTTCATCCCTGATATCGACGAGCTGTTCGACAGCTTTAACAGAAGTGCGCGAGTACCACTAGACGGAAAGCCACTCTGCTGTTGCGTCACCCGAAGTTACAAACATGCAGACTTTTGGAACACAGCCATTTCCAAAGTCGAGATGTGGAATTATGTGTGCGGCAAAAAGCAAAGCGGTTGGAAACTATCATCACAAATTGGATAGATGCACTCCATTAAAGCTATTACTTTAACCCTTTGCACTCTGCTGTCCCCCTCATGGGACATCGTAATTCTAGCATATCACTCGGATGTCCCCTCGCATGGGACATTAAAGTTTATGAGTGATTACGGGGAATTAAGTTATTTCAGCCCAACTTTTTGAGACATGCATGTTTCCCTGAAGTCTTCTCTTGAAATGGCACAAGAAATCATATATATGTGTTCTGACAGGAAAACACCTGATGGCAAGCGTCAAACAGCTTATTATTGTCAAGCGTGCACAAATCAGCCTGCAATGCATATTGGGGAGTGTTTTATGGTTTATCACACTGTACAAAATTATAAAAATAAAATTGATTTTTTTAAAAATATACATTTCTCGATGTTAACCAATTCATATAAGGCCAATATCATTATAATACGTTACTTGGTTCCAAAACTATACTAAATAATACGAGGATCTGTAAATGCACGTTTCTGCCATAAAGTAGCGCTGAGTAGTTGATAGCCAACGTCCAGAATTGTTCGGAGTGCAAAGGATTAATATGGCAATACATGTAGAGTCGCCGAATAACTAGTATCCCACCTCCAACTTTTAACCAGAATACGCCTGAAAATTTATTTGGCACAAATCGTCTCGCTTGTGGATGAATTGGTAACCCAATAGTTCTACAGTTTGTTACTTCTTTAAAGACTCAAGTCATTGATGGTCACAAAAATTCAAGGTTGCAAGAAACCAATTGTGAGTAAGATGATGAGAATCTTTTAAGTAATTTACAAACTTTTCTGAGGCGAGGCTGAAGTGACAGGGAGAAGTAATCTGGTAAATGAGGATGAAACCCTTATTACATACATAAGTTAGCATATTGCGTCAAATGTTTACGTCATATTATAATATTTTGATTTTTCTCGGCCTGGTTCTCGGTCCAATTTATTTCGTTTGAGTCATTTGTATTGTTTATATTTTTATTGTATTGTTACGATTCTTTTTATTATTTATTATCTTTGATTTGATTAATATTCACTCATTTTTTTAGCGTGAAATGCTATTGTAATTAATTTTTCTTTTTCTTTCATATTGTTTTTAGCGTTTCATTATTTGATTCTTCTACTTGTTAGATATTAGTTTTAATATGCATTCATTATTTAATGTAAAATTGAACTGTAATTAATTTTTCTTTTCCTTTATAATATACATTTTCTTTTCAAATTTCTGTTTTCATCTTGTACCCATTACACCTACATATAGTTATGTTCGCAGATACAATAGACAAACTAGCGTTAGATGTAAGATAAGTATGTCATGTCCGCATAGACAGCCAAGAAACCTTCTTATATATTAGTTACGTGAAGCATAAATTAAGGATAAGATTGATATCAATTCGTCTGAACGGCGCCAAAATCCATTTAGGAGCAAGGACCGATGTTATAAGTAGGAAGGGCGCAGCGTGGGACAACAATCTTGACCTGTACCTTTAGGCGTTAGCTTGCGTACTTGTCTTTGTATTCATTATTTTTTATTTAACCTGTTTGTAATATTTTGAAATAAATATTTTTTAAAAACTTTATTGCAATTCCTTCAATCGTAATTGGCGCTGCGAACAGGATCTCCAAACGGTAATTAAAATCGGTAGCTTTCAAGTTTTTATTGGAGATCGGAACTATATCGAGAGTGTTGCGTGAAGTGAAATTCCACCAGCGAGAGGCTTCAACTATAGACGGCTCTCCACTACTTCAGATACCTGATCACTACGTACACAACGCTTCTCACCCAACCAACCACCCGAGGACCTCGACCGACGTGGAACTCCAGGAGGATCGGCTAGACATCGATATGTTATTGGCTGTGCTCCTATTCCTGTAAGTCTTTTCTATTTTATACTCTCCCTTGTATACTTTATACACGTTTTTGAACTTTTATGAACGCATACAGAGATACATCTCCCGTGCGCGTTGATAGCCTATTAAGTTCAGATTCTGAGGAGGAGTTTTTAGGAGACCCAAATACTAATTTAAGTTTAAAATTAGATTCAAACGTAAATATGGCAGTTAATTTCGCCGAATTAAATATAGCTAGAGAAATTATTCCTCAGTATGAAGAAGGAAGTAAAAAATCTATCATATTTCCTACAACAATGTGAGAAATTTATGAACACTTATAAAGTACCCATTGTAGCACAGGAACCGTGTACGTTTAATAACTTGCTTTTTGAAATTTGCTGCACAAAACTCACCGGTGCCCCTAGAGACACCTTTATCGTTTCAAATTGCACAACCTGGTCTCAGGTGAAGAACAAACTTTTAAATCGTTTCGGCGACCAGAGAAACGAATTACTCTTGGAAAACAACTTAATAACGTGTTACCAAATGACAACAGAAAATTATGATCAATATTGTGAACGGCTAAAACAAAAATTACAGCACTTATTAGAACACATTGGCCTCAGGGAAGCCAATAACAACATAAAAATTTATAAAACTAATATGTATGCGCAACGGACTTTAAACACATTTCAAGCAGGCCTCCTAGAACCTTACCGTTCATTTGTATCATACAAAACATGCGTCTCATTAGAGGATTGTCTCGTACACTTACGTATCTACGACAATCACAAACAACAAGTCCAATTCCTAAATTTTGTAAGACAAAAAGAACCCCCAAAACAGTTAAATAATCCAATTAATAAAATGCAACCGATCGCACAAACATCGCGTGCGAACCCATTCGTCTCATCAACTCATCAACAAAGAAACGCTTTCGCCCCGGCTTTTCCACAGAGCCCTCCGCCTCGCTACCAATCGCCTCAATTTGGGCAAAACATACAACATAAAAACGCGACCCCATTTCCTCATGGACCGGTAAACATATTCGCTAGACCACCCGGTACCGGCACCTTTGGCAATAATAATGTATTTGGTAAGAAACCGGAACAAAAACCAACACCCATGTCTGTTACGACGACCTATACCGCGAAACCACACCAACATGTCCCTTATAGACACCCCAACTTCTTCCGAAGTACGGGGCCACACAACTTTATTGCCGAAGAACTACATCACTTACAGCAAAACGAACAACCGGAATATGAATACGAGAACCTTAACGATATCGATGATTATTATTTCGACCACCAAGAACAAGAAGTTTTCATTAACCCTTATGTGGTTGACAAACAAAAACTACGTATTTTGTACAACAAGGTACCCGGGTACCTTCATACAAATCTCATAGAAAACAAGAATTTTTGCAAACAAATTTGAAACGTTCCATACGTTTAAATATAGTTGTGTATATTTGGGGATTTCTTTAGTGTTTTAGGATTTAATCGCAAGCCGTGTCTACACAAAACGGCATTGTTTATACCACCACGAGATAATAAATGGAACTATGTGATTCCCCGTGGTATCTAAAATACATGCGTTAGCAGAATATTTGTTCACTATTTTCATTTTACGTTTGTATCTACGCGGAGAAGTTTGTTCGACAGAAAGAAAATCTATTTTTATTGCGAAAGTTTTCAAATAAGTAATAAAATGAGTTCAACAACAAGAATCCGTAATAAAAGATTTAGCTCTACCGATATAAATAAGTTATTGTGTGAAAGTGAACCAAGTGACGAAGATTTTATTTGTTCAGATGAGGAGGATGAATACATTGTAGCAGATAATGAAATAACAGTTGAATCTTCAGACGCTGAATCTACAGGGATTATAGAAACAAATGAGGATTCCTATGACTTAGATGAAACCAACGGGACTGATGAAATAGAAACAAGAAATACATTATTTTGCAAAGATGGTTCGTGCTGGCTACTGGAGCCCTATCCTGAAACACAGACTCTGAACAGAAATGTTTTAAGACAACGCGGTGCAGCAGCCCAGAAATATAAATTGTGCACACCAAAACAAATATTTGAAAGTATTTTGTCAAATGAAATGTGTGATATATTACGAGAAACAAATAGAAAAATGAAAAAAGTTGCCATAAACTACAATACACACATGGGCATAAAAAGCGTAACCGCTAAAAACAATATGTTTAAACCTTTCGGCGAAGATGAACTAAATGCATTTTTTGGTATTTTGATCTATGCTGGCGTTCATAAATCAAATAGAGAGCATTTATCGGAATTGTGGAAATCTATTAATTTGCCCTTGTTTCGGGCAGCAATGTCCCTATCCAGGTTCAAATTGTTGTTACGATGCATACGTTTCGATAATGACGAAACTCGTTTATCACATGCCAAATTCGATAAAGCTGCAGGATTTCGAGATATTTGGGTTATGCTCAATGCTAATTTACGCCAAAGTTACAAGCCAGGTGAGTGTATAACAGGAGATGAGCAATTATACAGATATCGTGGACGTACTCGCTTTACACAATATCGAATCGGTCGTGCCATTTTAAGGCAAAACCAGAAAAATATGGTATAAAAATATTTTGGGCTTGCGATGCCTTCAACTCTTACCTCTTGCATGGCCAGCTGTACACAGGAAAACCACCAGAAAGTGAGCGCCAGACAAATATAGGAGAGAGAACGGTCTTAGATCTTGTTAGTCCATATAAAAACTCGGGAAGGAATGTCACAACCGATAATTTTTTACATCTCTTGAACTGGCAAAAGCATTAAGTTCATGGAATCTCACAGTCGTTGGAACAGTAAAAAGAAACAAGCGTTTCATACCAGCTAATATGCAAACACATAAAGACAGGTTAGTGTATTATTACATATTTGTTTGATAAAGTGTTACTTGATAGAACTTATTCAGCTCTAAATGTGTACTTCATCCTCATAATTTGTTTCAAACAATTATTTTCTACAAATTTTGCATTTAGCAAAGAGGCGACATTGTGTTCATATGTTCCAAAAAAAAAAAAGAAAGCTGTAATAATGCTATCAACCATGCATTTTATACCGTCCGTAGAACGTACTTTGACTGCTAAGCCAGAAATTATAAGCTACTACAATAAGACTAAAGGAGGAGTCGACAACATGGATAAGTTATTGGGCGAATATTCTTGCAAGCGTAGAACAAGCCGGTGGCCGCCATCCTTGTTTTTTAACGCTATAGATGTAGCAGCATTGGCATCACATATTATTTATATGGAACACAATGCACGATTCAATTCCACGGACCGCCGCAGACAATTCTTAAAAGATCTGAGCTTGCAATTGTCTACTGAAAATATAAAGCAGCCTGCCAAAAATTGTAAGGTGATGGCAAAAGCACACACACGGTCAGCAATAGAGATTATACTTGGAAAAGAGTTTGAAACCAGTGTAAAATCAGATACTTCAAATGTAAAAAGAGATACAAGTGGCCGTATCGCAGTAGCAGGAAGTTGCAAGATCTGTTCGAAACTTCGCATGAAGCAAAGGGAAAACACGTAAAACTTGTAGCAATTGTTCTATACCAATTTGCAATGAGCATTCGGCTAATCGACCAGTATGCACAAATTGTTTACAGGACGATCAACACAAATAAATTTATAAACATGCTAAGATATAAATATATGTATGTATGTATAATATATCTACATACTTAATTTTTTTTGTAAAATTGAAAACATGTAAATGAATTTCTATTTTTAATTTTATTTTTGTAAACATAACAATGTGGAAATGTTTTTTCCTTTCTTTTGTCAATACAATTTATAAAAAAAAGATAAACAATTTGATACAGATCATTTTTCATAGAAACGCCTAAAGGTACCTGGGTACCTTGTCGAGCAGTTAGGGATGTTGAAAGTAAGTTGGCATATTACGCCTATCTGAATTGATTAATTTTTTTAAAGCTCTGAAAATTAATAAAATATGAAAAGTTAGGAGCTCTCAAGAAGTTTCAAGTAAGACAGTTATAAACTTCAACAAAAAACATCAATTTGAAAACTCAATAGGTACCCGGGTACTTTGTCAGTCACATCAGGGTTAACGAAGACAATGAAAATTAATAGGCAGAAGCCTCAGATCAGTTACCCTCGACCTAAATTCGATAATCATAAGACCAAAACTTCCCTTTATTACTCTCCCCAGTCTAGGTCTTAAAAATTAATCGATTCTGGAGCTTCGAACTCTATCATAAATCCAGAAAGTTCGTATAATTATTTCCAACAATACTTGTTCAAAAAACCCTTCACTGTCAAAAGTTTAAATAAAACCATAACAAACGACGAAAACATATCCCCTTTTACAAGAATTTGGAATTAAAGGAAAAGTAAATTTTAATATCCTAAAATGGCACGACCGATTCGATGCCCTCCTGGGCAGTGATCAGTTTTTGAAACTAGGTGCGAAGATAGATTACGAAACCCGAGAACTGCAAATAGGTCGCATAAAAATCCCCTTTTCAATGGAGTTAAATCCAGTCAATTTCACCCCTTTTAGGCAAACTACTAGAAAATTCATTAAAGTACTAGTTAACATCGAAGAAGGACAGGTACTGATACATGAAACCAAAATAAGTAATACTATCATACCCGAGTCTATCAGCTATGCGAAAGACGGCATTTGCACCATTCCTTTCGAGGAAGATCGGGAAATAGAAATTAACTTCCAAAACCAATTAGACGTCGAACCCCTTAGCAATTTCGAAATTAATCGCCCGCACGAAAATCTCGTTAAAACGGATATTATCAATGCCATCCGTACCCAACACCGCAATTCGGAAGAACAAGCCGAGATAGTAGCCGTCTGTAAAAAATACAGCGACGTATTCTGCTTTGAAGACTCGGATTTTTCTTTCACCAACGCTGTTAAACACAACATAAGAACTACGGACAACGAACCCGTATTTTGTAAATCATTCCGTTACCCATATCACCTGAAAACCGAGATTCAAAGCCAAATATACAAACTGCTAGATAACCGAATTATTCGACCTAGCATTTCACCATACAGTTCATCCGTGTGGATTGTACCCAAAAAATTAGACGCTAGTGGTAAAAGAAAGTGGCGGCTCGTAATCGATTAGCGCAAATTAAACGAAAAAACTATAGAAGATAAATATCCTTTACCTAGGATATATTAAATCCTAGACAATTTAGGTAAATGTGGCTATTCTTCGACTCTCGATCTAGCTCAGGGATTCCACCAAATCGAGATGGATCCGGAATCGGTAGAGAAAACAGCATTTACCGTGAATAACGGGCATTATGAATACGTCCGAATGCCGTTCGGATTAAGAAATGCCCCTAGTACATTTCAACGAGTCATGGACAATATTTTACGGGAATATCTGCATAAATTTTGTTTCGTCTATATGGACGATATTGTAATTTTCTCAAAATCACTTCACGACCACATGGTACACATTAAATAGATTTTCGAGAAATTCAGGCAATTCAATCTGAAAGTGCAGCTAGACAAATCTGAATTTTTATAGAAAGAAGTTTGATTTTTAGGTCACGTCATTACCGCTAAAGGCATTAAAACTAACCCGTCTAAAATAAAATCTGTCCAAGAATATCCTTTGCCGAAAAACACAAAGGAAATAAGAGCATTCTTAGGTGTTAATACATGAGCATTTTGACATCAATGTTAGACAACCAACATTACACATCCCCCTTTAGGTAATTTACATAGGGTATTAACTGAAATGAGAAAAACTGACGCACTTTTGTAAGACAAGGATAGGTTACAAGGTAGTACTATGAAAGGGTCCCCAGAGGGTACGTATGTTTACTTGCTTCCGAGTATAAACGAATTGATACGATTAGATATTTGATTTCCGCGCGTTTCCATGGTGATTTACACGATTTTGTAATCATTCTTGTTTGATAATCATATAATTTATTAGTTGATTCTGATTTCTGAACAGATTATTAATAATTATAGACAATAATTGTAGTGTATAAGTTTTATTTTCTACCCTTGTAAAGGAAGTATATATATACATTAGTAGAGGTAATTTATACAAATATTTTATTATTTTACGATATAATTTGATATGCACGATATTAATGTAGTCAACATGCAATATAACAAACATAAGCGTAAGTGGTATACATTAAAAATATGTTTCGTTACAGATTAACATGCCTTACCGCAAGTGTAGCGTTTTTTGTTGCATCGATAAAACTTCTACAAGACATTCATTTCCAAATCCAAAAAAATGTCCTGATTTATTTATGATGTGGTTAAATGATTGTGGTAATGAAAGCCTTTCACAACTTCTTTCTGAACTTCTATTTATAAATCACGAAAAATTTGTCATATTCATTTTACGACGGATGACATAAAATCGAATATGTACTTAAGAAGTGAAGTATACCCTACCCAAATGCTGCCAACACGGCCTTTAAATCTTACATTACCGACTTCTGAAGGTATTCTTTTTAATTCATATATAATTTCTTAAATTTATTAAAAATTGATATCTCATTAATTCAAGTATGCTTCTTTATTTCAGAACTAGAAGTAAGAGATGGACCCTCAAATTATTGATAAAAGGCGCCACTGCCTCCGATGTTACAGAAGGTATATTTTGAAGCCACACGTGATTTATCTTTTTTGCTATAAATATCGTATTTCTATCCCTACACCTTAGGGTAGAAGGGGAAACTGATTATATATATATATCGTATTTCTGCATTTTAGACAACATAATAAATACTGATGTGAAACCAATAGTCTCTGAGGTACATCCTTTGAATATACACACCGAAGTTTTTGCTACTACATCTAGGGAACAAAACTTACAAAACAAAGATTACGAGAGTGGAGCAACGCACTCACCCAAACGATGTAAGTAAGATTTCTTTATTATTATAGTTCGAGACCTTTTCAATCTTATCCTGCAATTAATCATCACATCGGAGTAGTATATACAGGTATAAAATCCTGTATTTGTATAAATATAATGGATATCATACAATTATAAAACTACTTTCACCACTGGCGGTTATTCCGATCGTCATTGCGACTTTGTGAAAAGCAGTTTTCATTTCAAGATAAGCACTATATAGGCTAGTAAGTTTGATGGTTGTATGAGAATTCAATTAAGAAATTCCCCAAATATGTACTTAAATGCGCATATTTGCAGCTATTTCTACAGAAGTGGAAACTAAGTTGCCATAGATTTCTGCTGTAGGAATTTCTACTTCGCACTGACGAGTGATATAACCGTGAAATGCGTCTGTGAATGGTGGAAGTAGTTCTCTAATTGCTTTTTCCCACGGTGGGTTGGCCGTAAAGCTGGAGTCTGTGGCAACTTCGTTGTCCAAAAGTGAATGGCTGCAAATATGCGTATTTAAATACATCTTGGTAGAATTTTGCAATTGAATTTTCATATGTTCAAATATAAGTGTGTAGCATACTCTGTGGTACCCTTATAAAATTGATGTAACTCGGTATTTACATGTTTTCCTTTTCTAGCTATATCGTTACTGCAAAGTATTGGAGTGATGAGATCCACTACTTTGTCGCCAAAGGCAAAGTATTTATATACCAAAGCGAAAAGTTTACAATCCAGAATGTCATCCCTTAAAAATAAACGTAAAAGACGTTTAACTAAAAACGAATTACTTCATAAAATTACAATTGGATTAGAACCCCAATGTTTTGCGATTTATTAAATGTCAGATAGATGCCGTTGGGAAATCAGTCCATGGAAGGAGGTTTACAATGGATGACAAAATTTTGGGTCTGATTTTACACAAACAAAGTCCAAGGACTTACAAATTGCTAAGGAAATTATTTTGTTTGCCTTCAGCACATACCTTAAAGAATGTACTGAAAAACATAAAAATCTCAGCAGGAGTTACCAAATATGTTTTCAATAATATATTATGTACAGCAAGCTCATTACAACGCCATGACAGAATGTGCGTTTTACTCTTTGACGAAATGAGTATTGAGGCAAACATTCAATTGAACATTGAAAAGATGGATTTTGATGGTTTCGAAGATTATGGAGATAGAAGATTAAACCATATAGCAAACTATGTCCAAGTCTTTATGTTAAAAGGGATAACTACAAGTTGGAAACAACCGATGTGTTTCACCTTTTCTCATGGACCTATTAAAAGCATGGATTTGGTTAAGCTGGTCAAACAAATCATTACCAAATGCTACAACGTTCATTTTGAAGTAATTGCTGCTATTAGTGACCAGGGTAGTAACAATCAAGCTGCCGTAAATTATTTAATGAAAACAACACTTGGTAAACCAGATGCAGGAAATATTAAATATTATTATGTAAATAATAACAAAGTTGTGCACATATACGACACACCACATTTAATGAAAGGCATTAGGAATAACCTTTTGAAATACAATTTACAATGGATAGACAATAACATAACATATACTGCCCAGTGGACTGATATTGAAAGAGCATGTGAGATTGATAAAGCTTCTGGAGAACTACGCGCTATGCGAAAATTAACTGATCACCATGTACTTCCCAGAAAAATTAAGAAAATGAAGGTTTCTTGTGCTTCACCAGTTATGAGCCACGCTGTAGCTTCTGTAATTAATTTATTTACTATATCAGGTTTGTTCCTTTTTTTATATTTTAAATTGTCGATTTAAAAAAACCACTTCAATTTATATATTTTTAATATCCCAAAAAATTTTAGGAATGACAGGAGATGATGGCACAAAACTGGATTCTTCTGCGATGGGAACGGCAAAGATATTGAAATTTTTCGACGAGCTATTTGATAGTGTTAATGGTTACCTACAGAAGCCAAAACGAGGTAAAACTTTACGAACAGCATTATCTGCGAATTCACCCCATTTTGCATTTTGGTATAAAGCAAAACTTGCTTTAAAAACTATGTGTTTTGTAAGAGGCAACGCCAGAATAGTTCCACCATCGTTGAAAAATTGGACAGTAACTCTGAATGGTATTGAGCAGATATTTAGAGCTTTACCAAAGAAAGAAGTGAGTTTCTTACCGACTCGCAATTTAAACCAGGATTCTCTGGAAAACTTCTTTGGTCAAATTCGCCAAAGAGGTGCACGTTGCAATAATCCTACTACAGGGTTATTTAAAAGCCATTTCAAAACATTGGCAATTAATACTTTGGCAACAAAACACTCTTTGCATGCCAACTGTGAAGAAGATTCAGGAACACCATTGTTGGTCTTAAAGAAGTTTGTTTTAAACTCGCTGTGTGTTTCAAATGAGGATGTTGACGATGCAGTCATAGAATCTATTTCTTTTATTAGAAACAGTAACATTCCATGTATCACTACTAATAGAATTAGCAAATTAGCAACTGGGTATGTAAGTGGTTTTATCCTTAAAAAAATTCGAAAACTAGTTGGTAAATGTGAAGTATGTCTAAAAAGTATACTAAGCGATAGAATAGACCCAGAGTGGCATACCTTGAATGTATATAAATACTGCAAAAAATGCCAAATAAATTGCAATACTGCAATCCTTATATTATATACACACTTTTTAAAATATACAATATTATATATATTTTGCCCAGTTTAATAAATAAAGCCAAACCAGTCAAAGCATTAATCGCCTATTTTATTGAAGGTACTGAGTTTCACACAAATTGTGCTTGTGAATGGGCAAGAACATTTAAGATAAATCTTATTAAACAATTTGTTTTACTATGTTGCCATAATTGGGCGTGTGGCGCGAATAGAATTTTGTTGGGAACAGAAACACGTACTCATTTACAAAATTCTATATATAAGGAAGCAATAAGATTAAGACAATATAAACATAAATATCGCCTGAATAGGAAATAGGCTACTTACAGGCCGACAAACGGAAACTTTCGTCTCAGTCTGAGATGCGCAGTAGCATAGTTGTGTTATCAGTTATCACTTTGAAAGCTCATTTAATAGTTAGACATAGCAAGTGCCTACAGTCAATGTAAATTACAACCAATATTTTATTTTAAATTGATTTTGTTTCGTGAAAACGAATGCTGTCTCCCTTCCCGTTCTGCACATTAAAAACGAAAATTCTAGTTTGTGGGCTTGTAAGAGGTATAAACCATAAACATTCTCTTCAAAGATTTATTGTGTGCATACCGTTTTATATACTCTTATATTATTTATATTCAATATATTGTTATCATTATGTTGTTATCTCGATAGCCATTTAGCTGTTTATATTGCTGTATATCTATTGTTATATCTATTGTATCACGTCTTGTAAATATATAGCATAAAAATACCTCAACTTAGTATTTTCATTGTTTTATCATACATAATATTAAGTGGTATGTTACATGGAAGTGGCAAGTAGAATGCAAAGCTGTTCCTACTTGTTCGTTTCATAACATTGAAATTGTATTTCTAAAATTTTAAAAACAAATATATTTTAAATCGCGCGCGTGAATATTAGTAATATGAAAAGCTCACCAGATGGGGTAAAGAAGCCATCTAAATATTGAAGGGAAGTTAGTCATGTATATTAAGTAGTCTGTGGTAATTTATGAGTATGAGAGTAGTAGGCCACAGATTACGAGATATGCATCTCTATACAAATTTATGGAACGTTTTTAGTGCGGCGGCGCTTGAATGGGTGGGGCGGAGGGGAGGGAGGTTAGTACTTTCAATTTTTGTATGTTACCAACAGGTGCCATGTAATTAAGTTAGTGTGCTTGCGATGAAAATTCACAAACTTACAGTACAGTCCTGGTACAGTCGATCAGGGGTAGTGCAGTCCATATATTACACCTTGATCACTTTTAGCTTAAATGAGGGAATCATAGAGGGCAACACTTTAGGCAGGGTAACCAACATAACTTGTTATTGTTGGCTGCCTTGATGACTTTTTGTTGATAGTTCATGTGGGTTCATGATAGGTTAAGGTTTATGTCAGTTTATATGTGTGTGACAACGTGGCATGTGTAGTTTCTTTCTAGTTTTGTATAGCGTGTAAACATCGACAAGTGCAGTTTTAAACATTTATTTAGTAAATATTAATTAAAAATGAGACGTTGTATTGTTCCAGAGTGCAATGACAAATGTAGTCGTAGGTAAGTTGAATCAAAGTTTCACAAACTTCTGCGAGTTGTGTCTTGGTATCATTATTGTTTTTGTTTTGTTTTCTACCAATCACCAACAAATAATACACTAACAGCAATTAATAATTGTTAATTTCAACACTATTTTATAATCTGTATAGGTTTTCTATACCTGCGGATGAACGGATTAAGAAGATTTGGATTGACCGAATTGGGAAGCCAGAAATGCTGGAAATGAACACTTCTCATTTACAGAAGAACTTTCCAATTTGTGCAAATCATTTTGATCCTGTATGTATACATACAAATGGACGACTTCTGCGGTATGCTTTACCGACACTAAATTTACCTGGTAATTACCATTTCTCTACTATATATTCTCTAATAATTAAATAATTGGTTTTCAGGAGTTTGATAGTTGTTTCAGTTATCCTCCTCCAGAATATAAGTATTTGACACCAGAAAAAGTAAAAAGTATTTTTGTTTGTTTAATTAATAATAGGTTTATATCTAAACATATTCTGCCTATTCTCCAGAGACCTGGGCAGTAAATGTGTCTGGTAAAGTTTATCCTCCAAGTGCGAAAAGAAGAACCCTATTGTTTGGTGATAATGTCCCATGTCAGTATAACTATTTAACTATTATTATGTTTGTACAATAAATTATATCTTGTCATAGGTACTTCAAAAGATGAAACAGTTGATGCTAGTTTAGAAATGGTAGATGTACAGCTGTTACCATCCACCTCACAAGCTAGTCCCAGCGAGAGACCAGAAGTCCAATATATGTTATGTACTTGTAAGTATTATGTTACAGTTTCTAAATCATGTCAAAAATTGAAGAGATGTTTTGATCATCTTCACTATCCAGTCATAATTATGATGAATGAATTCAATTGTTTTCATTTTAAATCATTATAATATATTTTAAAATTTCAGATCCGGAAACTCCAAAAGAGCAAGGAGATTACTGCCAGCTCTAGGCGTCACACGTCAAAGCCAACTCAGCCCCAAAGCAAAAATCTTATATAATAAGGCAAAAAAATTGAAAAACTTGTGAGAAGATTAACTAAGCAAAAAGTATCTGCGCAAAGAAAATTGAAGTTTTTAAATAGTAAGGGTGCATTATTGAATCGTTTTAAAGACGTAAATCCAGTTACTGCAAAATTTTTTATCACAATTGCGAACACAAAAATATAAACCTAGGGGTCGAAGATTTACAATTGATGACAAAATCTTGGCGTTATCCATATATAAACAAAGTGGAAAATCATATTGATTTTTGTCGAACATTTTTAGTTTGCCCTCGCGAAGAGTTTTATGCACTCTATTGAACAAAATTCCATTTAATTGCGGAATTAATGAATCGGTTTTTGCTCATCTTAAAAATCGTGTGTCAAAAATGAAACGTATGGACAGGTACTGTGTATTGATGTTTGATGAAGTGGCATTATCTCCTGGGTTGCAATACAATTCGAAAACAGATTCGATAGACGGTTTTGTGGATTACGGGGGCACAGAACGCCGTCTTAGTTTTGCAGATCAAAAAGTGGAAACAACCTGTTTGTTTTACTTTTTGCGAGGTATTATTTATGTAACAAAAAAATTACTTGGCATAGGTTTCGTTTGTTTTGCACCTCGTTCTTTTAATCAGGATCCGGTTGAAATTTTTTTTCGTGTATCAGGAGCCATGGTGTACGTAATACAAACCCAACCTGCTCTTCATTTATTTCGTCGTGTAAGTCGTTGTTAGTTAATAACTTTGTGTCGGTACATTCCGTCGGCGCTAATTGCGAAGTTGATGAATCTGTAGGTCCATTAGATAACCTTAGATTTTTCCTAGAGCAACATACATCACATAGCAAACCTAATATACAGCCATTAAGTCTGGGTACCATTCCATTTGTGACACCTAATATTTTGGGAAATTACACTTCATCTTATGTTGCTGGTTATGTTGGCAAAACATTATTACAGAAATGCAATTGTAATTTGTGCAGGCAGAAAATGTGCAGTAACGTAGAACTTCCAGAACATGTTTTAATTTCTAGAAGGCAATATGAAGGTTGCAAATTAATACACCCCTCAAGACATTTCAACAATATTTTTGAATTAACAACAAAAACACTGTTAAGCGAAATTCCCGCATTAATTCTATGCTATGACATTAAAAGGAAGCTCCAAGAAATTTCTATTACAGTTTTATTAGAGAATTCGTTGGAACTTTTTGTCCTCAACATCTAGATTATGCGCAATATTATGCACAACTTTGTGTAAATGTTGTGTTGCATACATTTATAAGCAATGTTAACAAAACATTGCTACGCAAAGATACAAGATTCTGTAATCAAAACCCTGTATTAAATCTAGCGTACAAGAAATTTTTAAAACGGCGGAAGAAACGAATATTTTTATTTTGTTGTCTTTACTGTTCGTGTTTGTCGCATTGTGATTATAAGGAATAATTTTATTTTTTAAAATATTGTTTATTAAATATATGATAATGAATGTTTTTATATTCAGCTTTGCCATCCGTCCTTGTAGTTACAAGGCACTTGTTTTTGTTATATTGTTTATTAAATATATAATTATAAACTATAATATTACACAGATCTTTGTTTTAACAAAACATGCTAATTTTTATATGAATTTCATACTTTAATAATTATCAAATAAACATTTAAAATTCCGCGTGTTGTGGTTTCATTTTATACAAATTCCTGTACGATGGTTGCCACGAAGTTCTATTGAGGGAATCATAGATGGTTCTAAAACTTGGTTCACTTTTCAGTGAAAGAGTAAGCCATCTATTCTGTTCTTTAACTATGGTATTGGTTACGTGTTTGTCTCTATAGAAGCGTTAGTTAGGTTTTATCACCGACTACTTAGAGACATAGCACTTTATATAATTATTAGACTCATCTTTTATTGCCTTCTAATATAAACCAATTTGCAATAGTTATATCTCTATTACGCTATTCATAAAATTACTATAGAGGAGCTTACATCACCTATTTCGGATATTTTCGGAAATTACTTTGTTGAAATTCGTGTGTCACACGTGTATTGTAATGTGTGTAGTTTGTGCAGATTTCAGATTCTTTTTAAGAATGGTGTTGTGTATTGTATGTGGATGTTCAGAAAGCGATGTGAAAAAGATGTTTTGTTTCCCTCGACAACTGGAGAGGTAAGTACGCATTATTGTATTATGTTTGGTTCCCCATATTTCTGACCGTTTTAAATCTTTCTAATGATTAGGTGTAATGAAAATTGTTTATTCTTCTTGTCTTGTTCTGTCTATAGAACAGACCTATCAGATTTAACACTTCGTCTGTAAACGTTTCTTCCGCACCATCTGTAAACGAGGTCCTGTCTTTTCACCCCTTTAAAGGAAGCTACCTGAGTAAACGGCGAGAAAAACAGGTAAACTTTGGGAATTATCTCAAAAACAAATGTTTCGATTGGATCCAGGTTTCTTTTATTATAAAATATGTACATTGGGGTATGTTTAGGATTTTTAAATAAATTCGTTAACTGGAGTAACGTGAAATATAATATAGAAAGGAATTCGCATCGTAGGATTTTTATGAAATTTTCATTTTTTGACGGAATTGCGACCACTTTAATTTAACGTTCAAAAAAAAAAAAATTCGTAAATTAAATTGTTTCATATGTTTTTGTTAAATAAATGAAGCAATTTTAACAGGTAGACAGGTTTACAGACGAAGTGTTAATATTTGTGTACTGATAGTAATTCACCGAGTTTTTGTTTGTCAGCAATATGTATATATGTTGATCGTTTTTACGCACAGATCCAATAAGTGGCAACAATGTATGGGACTAGTCCCCCAGGGAATTCTTTCTGGTCATGTAAGAATCTGTGATAAATACTTTACTGAAGATAGTTTTATCCCATACACATTACCTCTAAGACTTAGACAGGATGCTGTACCAACGATACCAGCCGAATTATTATCTGCTTCTGCTGTAAGTTATTTTATAAACGTATCCATTCCATTCTATTTATTTATTTTGTTTCAGACTCTTCAAGAAAAATTACCCACTCATGATCAACAAAGTTGCTCTAATCACAAACCATTGGTAGTCGAAGAACAACATACACATGAGTATACCAAGATTGTCCCAAGCTCTGACTCAGAAACAGCACAATTGAGAGGAAGAGGATCCTTTAGGAAAACCATGGATAACCTTAGATGTAGATATTTGAAGAATAGATCACTAGCTATACTTCTAAATAATAGAAAAAGCAGTTACGAAAATTAAAGCAAAAATGTACAGCACGTGGTAGAGTGATTGCAAATTTATTGAATGACCAGAGCGAAGTTGCAATCAATATTTTTAAAAATCTTTCATCAACCACTGCAATGTTCATGATTGGTCAGCTACGTTGTGCGAAAAGGTTACCTCATGGCAGACGATGGACTATAGATGAAAAAGTAATGGCACTGGCATTGTATAAACGAAGCCCAAAATGTTATGCATTACTTCGACGCATAACAGCTCTCCCTTCAAGGGATACTTTACTTGACTGCTGAAAAGAATTCCCTTTGAAGTAGGAATTAATAAACACATGTTGCTGCATTTAGGAGATTGCCTAAAAGTTATGATGAGTATGATCGTACTTGTATCATTGCATTTGATGAAATGGCAATACGAGAACATATTCAATACAGTACCACAAACGATAGAATTGAGGGAGTTGAAGATCTAGGTGCAGGGAAAAGAACAGAACATTTGGCCAGATACGCGCTTGTTTTTCTTGCGCAGGGTATTCTAAAATCATGGAAACAACCCATTGCATATTATTTTACACGTAATGGTGCTTCTTCAACAACAATTGAACTATTCCTGAAAGAAGTAGTAAATGCAGTGCATGCG
The DNA here is from genome assembly GCA_038088585.1 of Chrysina gloriosa. Lineage (NCBI taxonomy): Eukaryota > Metazoa > Arthropoda > Insecta > Coleoptera > Scarabaeidae > Chrysina > Chrysina gloriosa. Next base: position 11,536,191 of record CM076095.1, read on the forward strand.
GCTAAAATTCATGTTATTGCAACAGTTTGTGACATGGCAACTGCTAATGTCAAAGCAATAAAAAATATGGGTGGAACAGCTAATGAACCGTTTGTGAAAGTAAATAATCACAAAATATACACTCTATTTGATGTACCCCACCTTATCAAATGCACAAGGAACCTGTTTCGTAAACATAATATTTTACTGCCAGTAGCAACACTGCAAAATAGTATTCAGAATATGGAGGCAAAATGGGCCGATATTGTAACTGCTTATGAAGAGGATAAAAGCAATCCTCTGATATTTAGAAGTCTCCATAAATTGAAAGATAATTATTTATCACCTTTAGGACAATCGGCAATGAAAGTAAAAGTGGCTACCCAAACATTGAGTCGTTCAGTGTCCTGTTACATTTATAATTTAGTACGCCTGGGTAATTGATACAAAAGTATAAGTAAAATTTAATACAACAACTTATAAAATTTTCAGGTATTTTGCCTTCAAGAGCATTAGCCACAGCTACATTCTTACATGAAGTAGACGCTATGTTTGACAGTTTAAATGGAAGCAATAAAACACCTCCAGATGGAAAACCATACAGGTATCTCATTAAAAAATTAATGTATTGAACCTTTTAAATTTTTCTTTTCTTGGTAGATGTTCTCTCAGTGATAGTTCTGGCCACATACAATTTTGGGAAGAGTGTATTGGCAAAGTAAATCAGTGGCGTTACATTAGGAAACCTTATGATATTTTAAATCCTCGTCCTTGGCAGCCACCATCACAGGAGGGATGGTTGTTTACATTGAAAGCAATGCAAGGCATATGGAATTACTTAAATTCAGTAGGGGTAAAATATTTAAAACAACGGACACTAAATCAAGATGCATTAGAGAATTTGTTTGGTGGAATTAGAAGTGCTTGTGGTTCGAATGAAAACCCTACAGTGACACAATTTGTTAGCGCCATAAAAACCCAAATTGTTAATGGACTAGCGAATCAAAAGTTTAGAAGGGAGGAACTGTGAAGAGGATGATTTTACTTTGCTAAGTAATTTAAAATCATTTGTTAGTGCTGAAGTAGATGATGATATATTCAACAGCAGTTCATATACCTATGTGCAATCGTCATCATCAACTATACCAATCAACTTAGATGTTGACCAGATAGCGAAAGAAGTTGAAAACTCCGTTAGTGTTGGTAGACTAGAATCGCTATCAGTAGCATATGTTGGCGGTTATATAGTGAAATGACTATTTCATGATTTCCAGTGCGCTACTTGTGAATTGGAATTATGTGCCACAGCACTAGAACCATGGAACCAGTTCATTTCTCAAAAGGAATATTCTGAAGAAAACAGTAAATTGGTGTATCCATCAGAAAATTAGTAGTGTTAGTGGGTTGTGCAATAACATATATAGAACAAAAATGTCTGTTTGCGCAAGGAACTATTTATTCAAGAGAAAGTCTTAACAATGTTGCACCAATTACTGGACTTTCCTTTTCTTTCATGTGAAGTGCATAACCAATTCTTAAAAACGCTATTATTAAAAGTGTCTGTCGCATAGGCGTTTCCTGGTATTGTACTAGAGTAGTTCGTGATTTAAGATCTGAAAATAAATGTTCACTCCGTAAAACAAGAAAAATGAGAAATATGTAATGAATGTAATAAGAAATAAGAATTTTTATGTAGTATTAATATTATACTTTTTTGGTTGTATTAATATAAATATTTAACCACTTTTGCAGATATTTCTTTCGTAGAAAACCCTTTCATTTAAATTTAACAAATAATGCAGTGAACCTAATATCTAGTTTGAATTTAGCGCCTTTTATTACTTCAGCGCCCTCTGTCCTTATTTTATATCGCATAGTGTGAAATAGATGAACTTGGTGGGGTCTATTATATAACATTAACTGCACGGTCTGTGTAGTCTGGGTTTTATTATTGGTGTTGTAATAGTGAAATCGTCTTCGTTTACTTTAATTTTGATTTCATAGCAATAGTAGAAACTACGCTCTGACTATACATGTTCGTTTTATAGATTCTAATATTGGCGTCAACTTCTCGAAGATTGATATGTTCGAGTAGCTATTGCAATTTAGATTTAACCTTCCTATACTCACGTCAAAATGAAAGACGTATACTATACTATATAAATCGGTCTCAGACCGTATGCATGAGTATAGGAAGGTTAAGAAATGTTGTATTCCCATTTGTGGAAATGTGTCCACAGAAACAAGGAAATTACACCGTTTACCTGCAGATCCAAACGTAAGCAAATATATCTTGGTAAATGTGTATTACATCCTTTAAGATTTGTCATCTTCTGTTAATTTGAGCTAATGTATTCATATAACTTTTTTAGCTGATGGCAAAATGGCTTGCATCAATTCATCGTGAGGATCTGCATAACAAGAATGTTGACTCGGTAAGAAACATATATAGAGTATGTTCTGATCACTTTACTGACAACCAGAAGTTTGTTGAGTATCACAATAGAACCAATCTAAAACGGGATGCGATCCCATGTATTAATTTGCCAGGTATAATATAGGGTCATATATACAAGAAATTTAATCAGATTAAAATATATTTGTATATATATATACATCCATATTTTAATAAATTAAAAATTTTAGAAGTTGCTGTGCCATCAACCTCTAGTAATGTTTCACCTTTACTTCATGAAAATGTAACTGATTGTAGTCATGTGTCAGTAAGATCAGGTAAAATATCTTATGTCAGAACATTCTTTAAATAAATCTTAATATTTTTTATTCAGCAGTAACTATACCTACTACAACAGCCCATTTGAAACAAACATCTCCAAAAGTACCTAAATCCCAGAAAGGTATGTTGCAGCCGAATCTATTTACAGAGTGATAATCATATAATGACACTATTATTTGTTATTTCAGAATTGCGCCGCAAAATTAGTGTTGTGCTATTAGTGCATGCTGCTGGGAAGAAACAGTTATCACCCAAAACAAGGAAACTGTATAGATTAGCCTGTAATTTGAGAAAAAACATGTTGCAAATAGAAAAAGAGAAGATGGCATATAAACATACGTTACAGCAGGCCAAAGAATACTCGGAATCAGAAAAATTCTTACGAAAATGTTTGTTTCCACAATCAGCTAATTTCTTTGTTGCACAATTAAAACATAAGAAGAAGAAATGTAGAGGTCGAAGATACTCTGTTGATGAAAAATTAACTGCATTGTCGCTATTAAAATTAAGTCCTAGGGCATATTTAACATTAAGGGGTATGTTTGGTCTTCCCAACTTCCCAGCTTTAATGAACCTATTAAACAAAGTACCTTTCAATTGTGGGATAAACAATGCCATTCTACAATGTTTGAAAGCAACTGTATCTAAGATGGATCCACACATAGGTACTGCACATTAATGTTTGATGAGATGTCGATTGAGGCTGCATTGCGCTACGATAGAAGACATGATAGAGTTGAGGGCTTTCAAAATTGTGGAAATGGAATTAAAAAAGCAATAGCAGATCATGCTATGGTTTTCATGGCTAAGGGAATAGCAAAAAGTGGAAACAACCAATTGCTTTCTATTTTAGTGATGGTTGTATGACTGCACCTGATATTGTACGCAACATTAAAGAAGTTATAGCTGCATTAAAGAATATTGGGCTACAGGTTGTTGCTACAATAAGTGATCAGCACGCAAGTAATGTACGTGCTATAAAAATGTTACACGAAGAGACTGAACGACAATATAGACTATTAAATATTGAAAACAGAATACAAGGGTATTTAATTCAAAATGATGAAGTTGTACATCTATATGATGTGCCACATATGTTAAAAGGCATTCGAAATAATATGTTGCAAAATGATTTACAGTTTGTTTGGAAGAATGGCCCACAAGTTGCATCCTGGAAAGATATTGTAAATATGTACGAAAGTGATATTGGTGATTACGATACAAAATTATTAAATAAATTAACTGATCAACATATTTATGCAGACAAGATCAGAAAAATGAAAGTAAGGAATGCTGCCCAGGTATTTTCTCATCGAGTATCTTTTACAATGAGAGTATTTTCAAAAAAGGTGAGTGTGTAGCACGTGCATACAATGTACATACTACTAATATATTGTTTCAGGTGATATTAGTGCAAATGCTGCAGATACAGCAGATTTTCTGCTATTTATTGACAAACTATTTGATAGCATGAATACACTGACAAAATATGCACCTGATGAGAAGGCTTTGAGATGTGCTCTTTCATCAACTTCTCCACACAATCAGTTTTGGAATGAAGCATTGAAGGTATTGAGCAGCATAAAATTTATTGACAAAAATGGAAAACAGTTTGTTCCACCTACTATTAAAAACTGGACTGTCACAATAAAGCACCTACAATATTTATGGGGCAACCTTAGCAAGCAAGGGTTTAAGTATTTATATACACGGAATTTAAACCAAGATCCAGTTGAAAATTTTTTTGGATGCATCCGCAGTCATGGATGTAGAAATATTAACCCTACTGCTTATGCATTTGTTGGATCATTTAAAAGTCTAATAGTCAGTAATTTGAACGTTAAGCATTCTCCAGGGGCCAATTGTGAGGAAGATATAACATATGGAGTTCTCAATCCATTGAGAGAGTTGGTTTGCAGTTCTGAGTGTGATAGTGTTCCCCTTATTACTAGATGTCCAGTTCAAGAATTTACTTTCTTAAATCAACGCTCAACGTAGCAATATTTAAACTGATTAATTCTAAGGAAAAAACACTACATTGTTTACTTAATTAAGTTATAATATACTTTCGTACAAAGTAAATGTAAATACATCTTTCATTTTAACTGTTTTATCAATCTTTTATATCTACTTTGGAATTTATTTGGTATATAAAATAAATGTATGCTTGTAATAAACACTTGTTTTATTTTGTTGCGCATTGTGTTAATAGATAATTGCTCTCTGGTATAATTATGTAGTACATACTCTATCTGTATATTATGAGTCCAGATCGAATATTAATTATATTACAATATGTTGCATTCTGATTACAGAATCAATTTAAGGGCTTTGGTTTTGTTTTTGTGATTTTCTTGAAATTGCGAATATATGTGTTGAATTATGATATTATGTCAAACTGGCTTATATTCGCTATTTCAAGTGAATCACGAAAATGAAATCACATCCGGCATTTCAATTATATTTAAATTTCCCGCTAGTATCGAATGAAACGCCACTGTCGATTGGTTTTACAACTAAACTAGTTAGCGCATGCGCATGGTTGTTTGAAAATTTCTCTTATTAAGAGTTGCCTATATATAAGTATATTATCTATGGTCAGTGTACTCAGTGTTTACTGTTGAAGAGTTGTCGTTCGGATGTTTTTAAGTGTAGTTAATATTGTTATCGGGTTATTTATTTATTGTTTCTTCTTTTATTAATAGACTTTATTAAGTATAAGGGGATTGGAAATTTTACTCTAATCAGGTAAGAAATGTATTTGATATAAGATTATCACTTGCATATGGTTCCAATATATTTTCAATGTAAAACTGTATTTTTAGTTTATAATGGTAAAATATTATACATGTGCGGTACAAAACTGCGAGGACAAATCATCTCCTAGACCACGGCTTCTGGGGTCGAGAGATTTTAATGTCAAATATTTATATATACCATTTTATAACATCACTAGAGTTGGCGGAATACAGTGGACTTGCAGCGTCTAGACCCGCGCATTTGTTGAAGGTTTTGAGCTATCTCCACCGACAGCGGTAAACGATCGATGATCGCTATTATTATACTGTGGCTATACATTGTTAGTGCGTTTGTCGGTATCATACATGTTGAATATACGCGCGCCGCTGACTTCCCACTCTGACCGCCACCTCTAAATATCAGTCCTTGTTCACGTTGACTCGCGGGCGCGGTAGCGGGTGCGTTCACGAAATATCAAACATACGACAGAATATCCAAATGTTCACGTACAAAACGCACGTGCGGTCCAAGTAGCGGGCAAGCTAGCCGCTGGCGCGTGCGCCGCGCTCGCGGCTATATCAAACGCATGAGATGTGTGTGTGTGTTCACGTCGAACTAGCGGCGGAGCGCGCGATTCAATCGCGACGTCAGGTAAGTTCAACCGTTTTGAACTTGTCGCTAGAAACGATAGCATGTTTTCACAATGTCCTTCAATACAGAAGAGTTTATAAGTGCTGTCCAGGCTAGAACTCCGAGTTGGCAATGTAAAAAGTAAAAGAATGTAAAAAAAAGTAAAAAGATAAAAATAAAAGATCGTGGTCCATCTTTTTAACCTCTGACAATACGTCACAATCGCGCAAAAGAATGGCGGCCAATGTGAACACGAGCTCGCCACGTCACCGCGCCCTCACCCGCCGCCGCACCCGCGCGTTCCTACGTGAACAAGCACTCACACACAATAAAGGGAGGAATGCGCGCGCGTACGCGTAAGAATGGTAATAACGCAGATGATAATGCTACAAACTCTTCTCAGACAGGACAAAGTATTGGAAAACAGGCATCTAATGTGCGAAAAAGAAAATATGATGAGTCTTTTCTTCAATTTGGCGTTAAATTTCAAAATTGTAAGGGTAATGAACAACCTCTTTGTTTGATCTGCAATGAATTATTGGCTTCGGAGAGTATGAAACCATCAAGATTAAAAAGACATCTTGAATCAAAGCATGTTTCGTATGTCAATAAACCAAAAGAATATTTTGAAAGACTGTTTAAATCTTTAAATAAAGAAAAGAAAATCTTTGAAAAATTTATAACCGTTAATGAAAAATATTTACTAGCGTCATATGAAGTTTCATACTGTATTGCTAAAAATAAAAAGCCGTTCACCATTGGAGAAGATCTTGTGTTACCTGCTGCTATTAAAACGGTAGAAATACTACATGGAAGAAAATATGTCGATATTCGAAAAATTCCTTTGTCGAATGACACCGTCTCGAAAAAGAATTTCTGATATTAACAAGGATCAATTAGTACAACTTATTACAAGAATTAAGGAAAGCCCAAAATTTTCAATTCAGTTGGACGAAACAACTGATATTACTAAATTGGCTCAGTTGTTAGTATATGTCAGGTACGTTTATAAAGAAAGCGTGGAGGAAGAATTGTTATTTTGTCGTCCTATGGAAGACCATACTACAGGGAAAGACATATATTGTAAAGTTGACGAATTTTTAAAAGCAGAAGGTTTAGAATGGAAAGCGGTGCAAGAGCGATGACGGGCAAAAATATTGGTTTTAAATCATTTTTTCAAGCTGCTCATTATGATCATATAACTTTTACTCACTGCCTTATTCACCGAGAGGCTCTTGTAGCAAAAAATTAGCACCAGAATTGAACGATGTGCTTCAGGATGCTGTTAAGATCATAAATTTTATTAAGAGCCATGCCCTTAACAGCCGCTTATTTTCAAATCTCTGTAAGGATACGGATTCCAACTACACAACTTATTACATGCAGAAGTAAGATGGTTGTCAAGAGGTCAAAGTTTAAGAAGATTATTGTTATTAAAGGACGAGATCGAAATATTTTTAACCGAACGAAAATGTGAACTTGCTGCTTTTTTCAAAATGACTTATGGCTATCCAAGCTGTGTTATTTGTCAGATATTTTTGCGAAGTTAAACGATCTCAACTTGTCTCTTCAAGGAAAAAATTGCGATATATTTACTTCAAATGATAAAATTGAAAGTTTTATTGAAAAGATCAACATTTGGAAAAGTAGGGTCGAAAAAATTCGTTCGAAATGTTTTCCAGTGTCGACAATTTTATAATCGAGAAAATTCATTGTAAAACTTTTATTGCAAAAATTATTGTAGATCACTTAAAAGCGCTAGAAATACAGTTCCGTACATATTTTATATTAAATATTGATTTCCAAAAAATAGTTTGGGTTCAAAAGCCGTTTTGGATTGGCTTAAGTGAGATTGATCACCTGCCACTTAAAGCTCAAGAGGAACTTGCTGAGCTTTCGAGTGACTCAAACTTAAAACTACAATTTCAAAAAAGCCCTTGACTGAATTCTGGATCGGAACTAGAACTGAATTTCCCACAATCGCTGATATGGCGTTAAATGTACTTCTGCCATTCAACACCACATATTTATGTGAAGTTACTTTCTCAGCTTTAACACATATTAAATCCCAATATCGTTCAGCGCTAAAAAATGTTGAAGAGGTCTTACGTCCAGCAGTTTCAAACATTCCACCAAGATTTGATTTGTTATGCAATAAAAGACAGGCACATCGGTCTCATTAAATTTTTTACTTATATTTTAATTTAATACTTACCACACAACTACTTGAATATATTCGAGCGAATTAAGACGGTCAGAATCCACTTTTATTTTTGAAACTATAATAAATACAATTTTATAATTTTTTGTGCAATTTTTAATTTTAGATTTTTGTATGTTTCAAAACGAATTCTAAAACTATATATTTTCATATGTATATGTATATGTATATTGTTACCTAATAAATAAATCATCAAAAAATATTAATTTATTTTTCTTTTATATTTGTATGGGGTCGTCAAGAAACTCGCAATCATAAATGGGGTCGTGAATGACAAAAGTTTAAGAAGCCCTGTCCTAGACATTTGTTTCCGAATCCCGGCAAATATCCAGATGTTTTAAAACAATGGATAGCTGCATGCGGAAATAAAGAACTAGACAAAATGGATTCAAATGAAGTGTACAAGAAGAAGAGGGTATGCCATATTCACTTTACGCCCAACGACATTTCGTCGAATATTTATTTGAAAAAAGGGGTTGTCGTGCCATCTCTTAAGTTACCATTTGGAAAAGCAGAACAAAGAAATATTTTACATACTGGTAATTTATTTTCTCTAATTATATGTAAACATGTAAAATCTGATAGAATGTATTTATTTATTACTGCAGCAAGAATATAAGTTTTTTTAAGGTAATTCAACTTCAATTAATTTTTGTTGTAGATGTTCAGTCTTCAAGTACGGATAATAGAAAAACAGAGGAAGAGAAATCGCCTGAAGCTGAATTTGAATCGTTACCCAAAGGAAGAGGTGATATTACCTTTACAATTTGTTAATGCAAATATATAATTTAGTGGTGATTAAGTTTTATTTTTTAAACTTACTTTGGCTTGTACCTTATATGTTTGCAATATATGTAGTAGTAACAAAATTTCAACATACGAATGACAAGCACTTATTTTTACAGATACAGAGTCGTCCAAAGTATTAGATATGCCATCAACTAGTAGGGAAAAACTCCTGAAGTTGAGCAACAAAATCCAGTTATCCATACACCTAAACGAAAACGTAATTTTATATTTACTTCTTTTATTCATTATAAATATGATTATGAGTCTAATCTATCAGAGAAAGTTGGCTTACATAAGCTAATATTTTATATGTGCAATATTTTAAGATATATTCAATATAATTATTTTTTTAGGTAGTGGAATCATTTTAAAGGACGTAGGTGTTGCAAGATCATCAGATTTAACAACAAAGGCAAAAAATATATATAAAAGGGCAGTTATTTTGTCAAGATCGAATAGGAAATTGAAAAGAAGAACTCTTGCATTCAAACAAAAGATCAAATCCTACAGCGAATACGAAATGTTAGATAAAATAACTGCTCCATTAAATTCTCATGTGGCAGATTTTATAAAAAGCCAGCTACGTTTACATGATAAACATCCTCATGGTAAAAGATATACCATGAATGATAAATGTTTTGGACTAATACTTTATAAACAAAGTCCACAAGCCTACAGAACTTTTTCTAAATTATTCTCTGTCCCAAGCAGATAAACATTAACTACATTGTTACATAATGTTAATGTTAAGACAGGTATAAATGAACATATCTTTGCATTTTTGAAAAAACTGTTGAAAAAAATGAAAGATAATGAGAAATTATGTGTCTTATTATTTGATGAAATGGCAATTCAACCGCATATACCTAATATTTGACAGAAATAAGAGGCGTTTTGATGGATTTGAGGATTTTGGTGACGTTTTCTCTAATAAAGTTGCAGACCATGTAATCGTCTTTATGTTACGAGGAATAATTCGAAATTGGAAGCAACCAGTAGCTTTTGCCTTTACACATAATACGATTAAATCAATGGATTTGGTGAGATTAATAAAAAGTATTATAAAAAAATGTCAAGATATTAACATACGGGTAGTTGGTACCATCAGTGACCAAGGCACTTCTAATGTGGCGGCCATCAACTACTTAATGAAAAATTCGGTTCCAAAGGAGGAATACTGTCATCGTAAATGTTTTGTGGTCAACGATCGAGTGATGATCATATTTTTGATCCCCCACATCTACTCAAAGGAATTAGAAACAATCTCCTCACCAAGAATTTAGTTTGGAAGGATGAAAATCATTTCAATGTTGCTAACTGGAATGACATTTACAACGCATATTTAATAGATAATGCTCCAGGTGAACTACGTTGTATGCCTAAATTAACAGAAGATCATTGCAATCCTAATAAAATTCGCAAAATAAAAGTATCTGCAGCAGCACAAACTTTGAGTCATACTGTTGCTGCAACCATCAATCTTCTAGTAAAATCAGGTACTCTTTAATCGTATTATCTTACACAGGATAAACAATTTACACATATATATATATATTTCTTTTAGGTTTAAATGCAGGAAGCGATTGTGCCTTGGATCCGTCTGTGTTAGGTACCGCAAGAGTTATTAAAATCTTTGATTCTCTCTTCGACAGCGTAAATGGGACTTCACTGCATGCTAAAGGAGGTAAAGAACTGAGATGTGCTTTTTCAAACACATCAAAGTACAAAGAGTTTTATGTAAAAGCTAAAGTGTTGAGAAATATGTACTTTGAATAGAATGGAATAAAATCCATTCCGCCTTCCTTGAAACATTGGCAGAATACAATTTATGTCATTGAAGATATCTTTAAGTTGGTGGAGAATGAGGTACCGTTTTTACAATTGAGAAATTTCAATCAGGATCCTCTTGAAAACTTTTTTGGGCAGATGAGACAAAGAGGAATTAGAAATATAAATCCAACATCAAAACAATTTCAGAACAATTACAAGTCTTTAATAATTAATAACTTGTCATCAAAGCACTCAGTTAGTTCCAATTGTGAAGAGGATACCTCCACAATTTTATCCACATTGAAAGACTTTGTCAAAAAACAAACGGAAATAGAAACCACTTGCCACATTCCTGATGTTGTCCTAAATTAAATTATAAATGTAAACTATAACAAAATTGACAGGTATGTACTAGGATACATAAGTGGCTTTTTATGCCGAAAAAAAAGCCTGTACTCCTGTGATATCTGCAAAAGAACTTTGTATGCGTCAACATTGAGGAAGAGTGGCATGGATTTGTTGAGGCTAAGGATATATAGTGTAAAAGTGCCACGAAAATTAAAGTATGCAACGCCAAATTTAATTAAGGGTTTGTGGACTGCGTATTTTATTTTAAAAATACTCTTACCGGAAGTAGCACATTTAAAAATATGGATTCACCACAATGTTGCATTACTTGTATAGCCATGTAGAGTTTCAGTTTGAAGCAAAGTGCGATCATATGGACGGCATTCAGAATACAATTTTAGAACAGTTTGCTGTCCTTGTGGCACATAATTGGGCGTTGGGACTAAATAGAATATTAAATGGTCGTGATTTAAGATATCAGGGCACAGATAAAATATATTTGCACGCAAAACATCTATTTCGTAAATACAAAAGGAAATGCTAAGCGGGAAATTTTTAAATTTAATTTATGTAGCAGATACAATCCCCTTCGTATCTCCAATATCTCTTGAACGATATGGTGATAAAATCTGTTGATATACAGAGTAAATGTAATTATAGAAATAATAACGAAACTAATTTATTGATCAATTTAAACCCAAGCTTCAGAACTTTTATTTTATTTCTCAAAGTTAAAACACTATGTTGTTTATTACTGAATTAAGCCAATCTATAAAAATTGTGTAATATTGTTTAATTATAACGTAATGTAAACTATCTAATTCCTACATTAATAGACTTTTGGCTGGTCTTGTTTACTGTTATAAGATTTTGCTTATTAATTGTGTAACACAACTCTATTGCACAACAATCTTTAATCTCTTGATACGTAAGTACAATAAATCTTATTACTATACTTATATATCTTTTTGTACCTGTACCTAATTATTTATGTCCTTTATTTTACGTTTGTATTAATTAGCACTTGGAAGGCTACAATTCTCACATGAATGTTACTACTACCGACGGATAAGTTTATTCAGTTGATAATTATGCCTTATTTTGGTGCAATATTCTCAGTATTGACCATATTACAATCTATAATAATTTATAGCGTTGCTATTTGCGCCAACAGTCGTTTCCAATAGTTGTATTGGAAACGACTGTTGGCGGAAATAGCAACGCTATAAATTATTACTAGAATAAAATAACATCGCGCTATACAAATACAGATAGGGTGAAATAACTTCATACTCTACATTGAAACCGAGAACGTGTATGCCGTATGTCATTTTATTTTAGTACAGCCATTTCCAATAGTTGTAGTACTGTTGGCGCAAACTCAGCAACTCCAATCATTTGTATTTAGCGCAGTAATTTTCAAGTAGATAATAAATTGTATAGATGACTCTGACTCAGTACAGTCCTTCTGTGATCTATACGTCATTCGGATAAACCAATCAAAATGCACTAATAAGTGTTTTTTGTTGTAGGATTATAGTGTTGAACATTTTCGTAGTTATAAAAATCTATGCAAATATATTTCAAAGTAAAATATAAATTTTATTTACATAATTTGGTATGTACTCATGAAAACTTTTTAGCTGTAAATTGTAATATAAGGTTTTTGTATTCTATATAATACAGAAGTTAAAAAACTGCAATTTGGTAAATATTTTAGTAAAAAATTAGTGACATCGAGTAAAATACTAATTTATTATGTTTGTTGTAGATAAAATACATAAGAATGGAATTTTCACATGTCAAATGTGCAGTACTAAACTGTCCCCGTGCAAAAAAAGGAATTAAATTTTTTAGATTTCCCAATCCACAAAAAGATTTGGATAATTTTTTAAGATGGGTGAAGGTCACAGGAAACAAAAAAATAGATAATGTTTCACATAATAATGTTTATAAAAAAATACAGGATTTGTGAGAAACATTTTGAAGTGGGAGATTTATCTGCAGCAAAAATACCTGGATTGATTCCAACTCTTCATTTACCTAGTAAGATTCATTTGAGAATATAATTGAAACACAGTTTAGATTTAAAAGGAGAAAGTTGGTTTTATTTTTGCTTATCGCACCTGCTGACATATTAATTGTACATATTTATTGTCTGATTCAATTATTGTTGTTTATATATTAGATACCAGATCATTAATAGTTCATTTATCACTACATTGTGTCGAACTAAATGTTTGTGATTTAATAATAATGTTTTTTATGTTTAGCTCCGTTGAAGTTAGAGGTTTCAATTGATTTACCAGAAGCAGATGAAAAGTGTAAAATTAATATTACACCGCCAGCAACCTTAGCGTCTGAATTTTCAATGACAAAGGGTTCTCCTAGAAAGAGAGAGAAAACTTCTGCGGATGGTGGAATTATTCCTGGATGTTCAAAAGAAGCAAAGCATAAAGATTTTATTCAAGGCGAACCGAGCACGACTGTAGCTGGTCCTTCAAACCAAAACGTGGAAGACCGAGAACTTATTGAAATTGAATTTCTTGAAGTATTAGTTTTTCCAAAAGGTTTGTTGTTTTTCTACGGAACAAATTTGTATTAAATGTATCTGTTTTTAGATTCTGTACGTGAAAGTAGGATTCCACGTCATATAAAGAAGAGGAATACATGCAGTGTGTAACTCATGTCACGTAATCATAATTCAGTTTTGACCTCGAAATAATAATGATAAAAGTACTGTAAATAACTTTAGTTTTGTTGTTAAAAAACATTAAATTTCAAATAGTTTTTAATTCTTTTTACCAATAACAATATTTGGTTCACAATATTAGCTTCACACAAACTATAAATAAAACTCAAGAATCCCATAAAGCTCACTACTATTGCTACTGTTTTTATTGATACTATTATTACTAATATAATCGTTTTGTTACTAGGACCCCTATTGTCATTCGTCGGACTTCAAAACATCCAACAATTAACCTTAACAGAAAGAACTCTTTATAATAAATTAAAATCAGTGTCAAGGACAGCAAAAAGTTCTCCAGAAAAAACATTGCAGCAATAAAAAATCCTAAGAACGGCAGAGAAAAGTATGGAATCTGGTTTATAGAAAAAGCTAGCTTCTAGTTTATCTGCATTTCAATACCGATTCTTTGAATCTCAAATTAGGCATTCAGTGCGGCAGAAAAAAGGTAGAACTTATACATTTGAAGACAAGATAGATGCCATAGTATTATGGAAAAGTAGTCCACAAACGTACAGAATATTATCACATATATTTTCTCTGCCCTCGATAAGCACATTGAGGAAATTATTGAACAAAATCAAAATTCAACCTGGAATAAGTAAAAGTATTTTCAGCTTGCTAAAAAATAAATTTAGGAAATGTAGCGAAAAGGAACGTGCTTGTATATTATTATTTGATGAGATTGCATTAAAACCTCATTTAGAATATGTGCAACACAAAGATGTTGTAGTAGGTTTTGAGGACAATGGATGGCGCAGAAGTTTCTATATCGGTAATCATGCAATTGTGTTTATGCTCAGAGGCATACACAAGAATTGGAAGCAGCCCGTAGCATATTCATTTTGCAACTCGACAACTTCTGCTGCAGATATTGTCCATTTTTTCAAAAAATATTGTAAGAGAAGCTAAAAGTGCAGGTCTTAATATTATTTCCTCGATTTGCGACCAAGGCGCAACAAATGTTAAAGCTATACAGATGTTGTTAGACGAATCAAAGAGAAACGCACCCATAAATATCAATATTGATGAATATACTATTCTAATTGATGGCATGGTACATGTAATACCTATGTTCGATACCTGCCATTTATTGAAAAGTATGCGATATAATTTACTTACTACAGATTTATTTTTATTAAAGATGGAGAAGAATATGTGGCAAAGTGGGAGCACATTGTAAATGCGTATAAAATTGATAAGTCATATAATATACATGTAATGAAGAAGTTAACAGATATTCACGTGCTTCCAGACAAAATTAAAAAAAATGAAGGTGTCAGTTTGTGCTAAAGTTTTTAGTGAGACTGCTGCTGCAGGAGTTAAATACTGTGCACTATTTAATGCTGTTGGAGAAGATAATACTGTTTATGTACCACAAGAAGGGTTACACACAGCTGAATTAATACTCTTCTTAGATAAGGTATTCGATAGTGTAAATGGCTACTGTAGCAATTTAACAGTAGGTAAAGAATTAAGAAGTGGTGTAACACAAAATACAGGACACCTTACATTTTGGAAAAGTGCCATAGACGTTTTCAAAAGTATGAAATTCATCAGCAGGACACAGGCGCAACGAAGTACCCCACCTGTTTTAAGCGGATGGATTAGAACTTTAAATGCATTTATTTTAATTCGAAATAAATTATTTCATATGGGTTATAAAAAGTTTTCACCAAGATATTTCAACCAGGACCCAATTGAAAACTTTTTTGCCAAATAAGGCAATATGGTGTCAGAAACACCAATCCTAGCTGCTATGAGTTTGGGACATATTTTAAGTCTTTACTGATAAAAATTTTTCAACACGACATTCCACATCTTCTAATTGCGAAGAAGATAACACCACGATTGCAATTGGTACAAAAAGCATGTTGAATCAACCTGAGGAAAGTATTCCAGATAAATGGCACCCGCCTAAAGTTAGTGAAGCAACTTTATCAAGGACAGAAACAACGGCAATAGCATACATTTCCGGATATGTTAAAGAAAATGTAATACAATGCATGCTAAAAATGTATAACATATTAAAATGGGTATTTCCAACAGCACTGCATAAAAGTTTTTATTAGAAAGATTAATTAGTTACATAAATTGCCAGGTTAACTTCCAATTGCACCCATGCCAACATAAAGAAGACGTGGAAAATATATTAATAAAACAATTTCTAAAGTTATATATATATATATATATATATATATATATATATGTATTAAAAAATTAAATAATATTTCAGGAGGGAAATTGAAAATTGTTAACCCTAACAATATTGAAAGTAGAATGATGAAACTATGTAAGTTTTATAAATAAATGTATATTTTTTTAATAAAATTAGAAATTACAAATGATTATCATTCAATAAATAAATCTAAGGTTTCCAGTGAGTGGTTATAGCTTTGCTAAATGACATTGTTGTATTATTGTATATTCAGTTAGATGTTTGTTCTTTTTTACTAAACTTAATACTGTTGATCTCTTGTTTTTGCTTCTATGATTCAAGAAGCTATTTGAGCTAACAACTTACCAGTAAATGTAAATTTTTTCCTATAATGCTAATAATTTTCTTATTGTTTTGTTCATTTAGTGTCTTTCGAAAACCCAAGTCTGCTTGAGCTAGAAAGTGCAAGAATTGTAGAAGGTGAAATACAGTCAAACGATACAACTCCTGATTTAGTAGTAGTAAGTGAACCAGCAGATGAAAGTGATGTAACACTTGCTGCAACTCCATCTACATCAGAGCAGGTCCTACCGCTACAATAACCCCTCGCTCTCATCGTTTGGGGTCCTATATGAAAGCTTACTTGTGAATAACCTCACAAGCAAGCACTCTGTACAAAGCAATTGTGAGGATGATGAATCATCTATGTTTTTCACTTTAAAGAAATTTATAGTTGAGGTACTATTGTATTATTAAGTGATACTTAATAAATTTCTATTACACTTTGTTTTTCAGGATGTCACAAATATAGAAAGGCCAACGCCATTTCCATTTCCGATACCAATGTTTTCTTCTCGACCAGCACATCTTTTACATAAGCAGGTTCTCTGCTATATGTCTAACTATATAGTAAAGAAAATTAAATCATACAAAACTTGTGAAGAATGTCGAAGAAATTCATTAACTACTGAAACTTCAGAGGAACATAGATTTACTTCTCTGATAGAATTTCATCCTAAGGGAAGTCTACATTACATAAATATCAATATTTTAGAAAACATAAAAAAATGCTATTTAATAATAATGAATATATATTAAATAACCACATATGTGCAAATAATTTAAAAGCAACAATACTTGCTACACTGTCTGGTAAAGTTTATTTTGAACATATTGGTCTGTCATGGAACTAATGTACAGATATTAATACAACAAGTGTTAACCGAGACATTAACAAGAAATTATATTAAACAAATAAATAATGTTATGAGTGGAACGGACTTGCGACTTATGACAAAACATGAACCTAAAGTGTTTTTACAAGCGAAGAACATTTATACCTGTTAAGTATATACTAGAGATGGGACGAATCCAAATTTTCTCGAATCCGAATCCGAATCCGAATCCTAAAGGATTCTCGAATCTCTCGAGTCCTTCGAATCTCGAATCTCTCGAATCCATCATATAATTACAATAATAAGAAAGGACAGAGAGGAAAAACAATTTTACAGGAAAATTTTAAAGCTACTTTAATTAAAAACGATACAGTTTTTAAAAATATTTATTAAAAAAGATTTTTTTTTTGAACATATTTATATTACAAATGAAATTAAAAAAAAACAAATTACACAATATTAAAAGATAAATTATGTTAAAATCTTGATGATTATGCAACAAGTTTTTATTTATATTTAATTTCCTTAGCATATGGAAATTAATATATCAATAACAGTACCGATATCTTTTCAGAAACTTTTGTGAATGAGAATAAGGGAGAGCTAACATAGATAAACAGCAAATATTGCACATGAAAATCTAAACACATATTTTAGTATATAAAAGAAAGCACTCAACCTAAAAGAAATAAGTGAGAATTTTAATTCAGATTTTTATTTAAGAAAACCAGCTTTCGAACTCGCTCTGGATCCAACCGACTACGTTTTTTATCCACTATGATGCCTGATGTGCTGAATAGTCTTTCTGAAATCACTGTTGATGGTGGTGTAATTAAGAATTTTTTTGCTAGTTTCATCAAATTTTGGTATTTTGTGTTGCCCTTCCAGTATTTAAATATGTCTGCAGTTGGTGGGAGCAGTGGTTCTGCTAAATAGGCATTTATTTCTTCTTCAGGAGATGAACTGTAATCCACATCACTGCAGGTAGCTGGGGTCATCAACTGAGAATAGTAACTCCACATACTATGACCTTGTTCAGTTAAAGATATATCTGTGGCATTTGCTTGTCGAGATCTTTCTAGTCAGTGATTCATATGTGTCGTGATTACATGAGTCATCATTATTATTTTTTTTTGGATTCGAAAGATTCGAATTACGAAAATCGTGCGAAGATTCGAGTTTTCGAATCTCGAATCTTTTTCAGGATTCGATGGATTCGAGGATTCGCGGATTCGAATGTCCCATCTCTAGTATATACTATAATATTTAAAATTCGCGGTAAAATAGAACCAGAGATACGTCAACCGACATCCCCACCACTGGATCGGAAAACTATATAAGCAACGGAAATATTAAGATATATAGTCAGTCAGTCATTCATGTTAAATATATTGTATCAGTCTTGTAAAGCTTTCTATTAAATATATATTGTGTAAAACACAAAAATACCAAAAGATGTAAAATAAGTAAGACATGATTGCAAATAGCGCTTCTATGTATATATAATATAATTTTATAAATACTCCATTTTATTGTAAAGTATAGATTTATTTTGTTAACATGTGTTTTATTTCATTATTTATAGATGACGCCAGTTGAACATCTATTTCTAATACATTCCGTGCGTTCAGGGAGTTACGGCGGCGCTGCAGCGCCGCTAGCGCTGGATCTAGCGGTATCCTGAACGCAAACGCTAGTTCGGGCGCTAGATCTAGCGGTCGCCATATTTGCTAGCGGAATTTATTTTCGCTAGCAAAGATGGCGATCGCTAGACAATCTAGCGGAAAGTGGGGGTAAGGTGGTTAAATTGAAATATTTCTTGTCGTTGTTCTTGTCATTCCTTATACTTATTCCTGTAAGCATCGGGCCTATAAAGTATAAATTAAATTTACACTTAAGAACAAAGAAAATCCCACGAACAACTTAATTTACCTGGTAGATAAGTTTTAAACGATTATTTCGTCTATATCAATTAATATATATACAGTACTTAGGTCTTATTTCAATTTAAAATAAAATATTCAAATATTTTTAAGAAATGGATCAATCGATTGAGATACATCGAAAATGACTGAAAAATTCATCAGGGTTATATCGCGGAACAACGAGCTCCACGTAATTTTCGGTTCTGGCGGGAACACAATTTCTTTGTTCCGGACGAGTGGCCGCATCGATAGCTGCAATAGGTGCGTCGATTAAAGCAGCCACTGGATAAATTGGGTTTACAGCAACAGCCAAATCATCTTCAAACAAAACTAAATACATTCTAAAATGTTTTTTATTGTACGCACAATTTATATAATAATTATATAACTTACTTTTATAAAGTGATAAATTATTATTAATTATACAAACAAAAAACACAAAGAAACCTGGAAACTGATTGTAAGCAATTTACTAAACAAAAACGTTGGATTAGGTTATACTGCGTAACTTTGAGCGGAACAACCGCCAATTCTATTGGGCATGCGTCAGAAAAATGCCTTTCGGCGTACGGTTCAGGGAGTTCCGGCGCTGAGACTAGCGCTAGCGGTTATTCCTTTCTAGCGCCGTAACTCCCTGAACGCACGGATTAAGTGGGCATACCGTTGATATACCGTGAGAACAGTTAAGTTCAGAACCCAGTTGAGAAGTTGCCATAAGCATAAGTGCAGAAGTTTTATGTTTGGTTGGTTTTAGTTTGTTTTAGTTTTAATCACGTTTTAATTACGCACCTTTGGAGTTATATTTGCAATTGTAAGTAATTTCAAATATATAGTTTTTAATATTGAGTGATAGTTATTGTAATTATTTCAATAATATTTTTTTACTTTGTTGCAGAGGTGTTAATATTATGGGACGTTACAGAAATTGTGCTGTGTTTGGTTGTGAAAACACGGGTGCAAGCAGGCATCGATTTACACTTCCAAACAAAAGAATGGAATTATACAAAAAATGGATAACAGCTTGCAAAAAATAAGACAATTTCGGCATTGGATCCCGAATTAGTGTATCAATCCCAGAGAGTATGTCATATTCACTTTCGACCAGAAGATCATTCTACAAACATGCGTATAAAAAATACAGCAGTCCCATGTTTGCATTTGCCTGGTAATATAACGAAATTTATTTATTATATCTAAAATTTATATGTATCATGTCATTCATTTATAGAAGATTCTACATCATGTATAAAAAGCCCACCATCTGCAAGTATAACAACTAACACTATTTCACTGCATACATCTGAAGAAAATATATTTCGTAAGTATTACTCTCATTTTGTATTTTACAAATTATCCTTTTGTTTACTTCAGATCATTTTAAAGTACTGGGAGAATTTACATAAATATTAATTTTAGTCATTTTCTTACTCACACATAAGAATTCTATTAACATTGAAAGTCTCTGAATAGATTTCTTACTATCACTATTTTTTATTATGAAACACATCGTATGGCATTTCTATAGTTAGAAAATGACGGTAACATATTAAATAATATTATTAAACAATACAAGTTATTTATAAAGTTGAGTAATATGCTTTAATACATTGATGTCATTTTGTTACTATGGAAATGAAAGATGATATGTTTCATAATAAACAATATTCATGAAAAAATTGATTTTTTCATTAAATATCATTCTGATGAGTGTTTTTTTTTAGAAGCAATATCACATAGCAATGATGATATCATTAGATCAACTCCCAAACAGAGTACTGCTTTTGGCAAGTTTGACAACATAATATATGAAAAACTAAATAATTAATATGTGTTTTATAGATGACCCATCAACAAGCAGTATTAATGACCCAAATTCGGTTACATCTACAGCAGAAAAAAGTTTTACTTTGGCTTTTGGTGAGTTGCAGATATACAGTCCCTGGCCAAATTACTTGGAACACGCCTTACTTTATGGTTCTACCTGCTAAATATGAATAACAATGAAGTGTATTAGTATCATCGTTGAGTGAAATAATTAAGAAGAGACATAACTATATGGACAAAACTGTAACCTCCGTTGGGTTCGAGATTTAGATGGCGTTGGTAGCGATATGGATCCGAGATTAGTTAGTCTTTCTGAAGACATCGAATGGAATAGGTCGTAGACTTGTGTGACTTGTGTTTGACGTGTTTAACAATGTCTACTGCTAATCATTTATGTGTGTATATTAATTGTACCAAAAATAAGAGGAAAGATAAAGACATTAGTTTCTTTAAATTTCCAATAAACGACAAAGTTCGTATTGAAGAATGGAAAAAGAATTGCGGGAATATTAATATTGTAAACATGGACAATATACAACTTAAAAATAAATTAATTTGTGAGAGACACTTTAGTAATAATGACATCAACATTAATACTAAGCGAACATTATTAATCAAAAGTGCAGTGCCACTGCGATATACTGAAACAGGTATGTAAATACACATGTACTAGTATTTATAAAATTATGATCGCCCATGGTAAGAATGAACATTTATGCAATTACAAAAAGATGTTTGTCTTAAATTCGTCGAGCATGAACAGTTTTAATATGTATTACTTTATATACATATTAGTAAACATTTATAGATACTGTGCACTCTCGATTATCCGGGTTAATCACCGGGAGGGGTCGCACGGATAATCTGAAATATAAAAATTACATTCTGTACATCATGAAACTAAGAATTTTCCTTTTAACATTTACTGCTTCAAAAATCTGTAATGCGTTTTTGCTTCTGTCGTTTGTTCATCTCTTGTATATCGACACATATTTTACGAGTCGCAATAATGTCACCGTAATTAACCCTTTAATGCGCAAATTTTTCTTTAACGATTTTACATTTTTTATTGTTTGGATAATCGTCCATAAAATATGTAAAAATAGTTTAAAATCTGTTAATTATGCAGATGTGCAAAATTGTACATAAGTAGTCTTTTGTGGTAGAGCAGCAGAGTGAGAAACTGTATTTTCCTCATTTACATCCATGATAAGCTTGAAAATGTTTCTCTTTAAAATTGTTTTTGTGAGTTCGGGATGAGCACGTATAATCGAGAGAATACTGTAATTAGAGATAAATTTATTAAAACTATGTTTAATTTTAGGAAATAAAGCTTCTCCCTCTTCGATGTTTTAAACGAAACAGGAGTAAAATATCTCAATATATCAACGTATGGAAAGAAACGTCCAATTGACAGGCATGATATTGAAAATGACGAAATGTTATCTTTACTGAACAACAAACTTCCGAGAGTATCAAGTTTTGGAAATTACTCCACAACTTCGTCAGTAAGCACTCGTGTTTTAGAAATGGAAAGCCCAACGAAAACAAATTTTAAAAAGAAAATGTAATGTATTGGCATCCAAAGTGGCATCCTTACAGAGAAAGTTTAAAGCAAAGAAGGTGCTAGCAAATAGGCTGAAACTTAAAAATAAAAAAATATCGAATTTCTACATAGTTGAACGAATACTTCAAAATAAGGGCAAACATCTTCGGACGTTCATATATATGCAATTGTTTCACACCAGCAGGGCAAAGTGGACAACAAGCGAGAAACAATTAGCATTGTCCTTATATTATAAGTCACCTAGCCTCTATAAATTTATGAGAAACAATTTGACATTTATTCTACCTTCCACAAGTATTATTCAAAAGTGGCTGAAAGTATGTAATTTGAATACTGGAGTTGATACAGAAGTATTAAAAAACTTAGCTTTAAAAGCAAAAGTTATGGCAGATGATGAAAAAACGTGTGTGGTGATGTTCGACGAAATTGCTCTAAAAAGACGACTAGAATTAAATCGTTGTAGCGACACCATTGAAGGTTGTTACTAAGATCTTTCGCATTTAGGCAAAGACGAAAAAATTGCCAGTACAGCACTAGTTTTCTTAATTTGTGGTGTTTTCCATAACTGGAGATTGCCATTGTGTTACTACACATCTTCAGGTCCAGTACACAGCAATGATTTAAAAGAAATTGTCATCAGTGTAGTAAAAAAATTACAAGAAATAACTTTCAAACCTTTAGTATTAGTATGTGATTAAGCGTCAAATAACCGTAGTGCATTATCTCTCCTTGGTGCTTCAAAACAAAATCCTGTTGTTACGATTGGTGGTGGAAATTTATATACTGTATTTGATGTGCCTCACTTAATCAAGTCATTGCGAAACAATTTTATGAATTTGAAACTGAAAATCTTTGTTGATAAGAAACTGGTTAACTAGAAAGATGTAAAACAAACTTACGAAATAGATACTGCTAGTACAACCACAAGAGCTATACCGAAAATAACGTCAGCACACATTTGTCCTACAAATTTTCAAAAATGCGCGTAAAATACGCTACACAAATTTTCTCTCATTTGGTCGCAGCTGCCATTAACACTGTTACGCAATTAAAGCAAATCGATTGTACAACGTCTTCTGATACGGCCGAAATTTTTGATTGTTTAAATAGTAGAACCTTGGCAGATCCCAATCCAAACAGACTGCCCTTATCTATATACGACGCCAGATCTGCAGATGTTTTAAAAAGTGCATTACAATATTTTGAAAAAATAGAAATTTACGAAGGTGATAAGAAGCGAAACAATATATATTGCGTGGACGGGTTGCAATGGACAACAAATTCTCTCATATTACTATAGAACTTTTCAAAACAAAAAGGATATAAGTATCTCGCAACAAGTTTTTTAAATCAGGATCCACTAGAAAATCTATTTTCAGTAATTAGACATAGGGGTGGATACAATCATTTTCCTTCTGTTCGCCAATGTCGTATTGCATTGCAAAACAATATTAATATAAGAATACAGATGGCGAATGAGACTGGGAATTGCGAAATTACAGACGCGGAACATTTGGATATAAATGAAAGAATACTTAACTGTAATACAAGCATGAATAGTGACAATAATCGGACTCCTAACCATCAAAGCAGCTTATCGTATCCCCAAATGTGTTGGAAAGAAGACAACGAAGACAATGAAGAGATTGCCTGCAGTTCAAATAATGTTCCGACGAGTGCTTTAGAAACATGTTCTATAGTTTATGTGGCTGGATATTTAGTGCAGTGTTTATAAAAAAATTAATTGTCAAATTTGCTTATCTGAATTTACAAAAGATAATATGGATCTTATTTGCGAGAGTGAACTATTTGTGTTGTACAAAGATTATTCTTGTGAAAATGTAAAAAGCTTAAAACGACCTACAGAAAAATTTGTCGATTTAGTAATTTTTATGTTAAGAGAATTTAATACATTATTTAACAAATATAAGCTAATCAAGAATATTTTAAAGAACATTAGGAGTAATTAGAGCACAGTTTACAAACTATTCATAATTGGTTTGATAATGACGAAGCTTGTACTGACCATAAAAAATATATAGTAGGCTTATTAATAAAAATGAAAATATTAAGGTCTTTAAAATGGGTAAAAGACACTTTTACTAGTAGGAAATCAACAGAAACGACGAAACCTCATCGGAAAGTACAAATCTTATTACACTAGCATCATTTTTCTCTCATTAGTTATAAAAATATTCATCTTACTCTTGCTTTGTTTAGAAAAAAGGTCTTTGTTTTAATTTTCTGTTTTTTTTGTTTAGTGCCGCTTCGTTATTTATATGCTTATTTACGACGTGAACTGAATAAACTTTATAATTGGTTACGTAGACCTAAATTACTGCAAAGTTGAAGTATTAACAAGCCTAATACATGCAAAAGTTTACATCGATACGTGTATGACGTGTTTGGTCTTTGCCCTTCTAAAAAATTGTACCGTGGGTGAATATAAAAAATATTCAAATCGTAAAAGAAGTCAATCTGCATCTAAGGTTGTTGAAGTTATGTACCTCAAGCTATCATAAGATTGATAAAACAAAGAAATAAGATAAAAATTAAAATATAGGAGCATTCTGTAAATTAGAAATTGTCATGGTGTGTCACAGAATTAATATGGAATTGCTTTCTTAATGATGAAACCACTGTGTGGCGAAACAATTGTTATTCTTGACAGTTAAATATATATGTGAAGATTATCCAAATATTGGACTTTTTATTAGTTTTATTTATTTATTACATTTAGATGCCATAGAAGAATTGATCATTATTATATATCCCCCATTTAATTAATACATGTTCATTTTGAAATTATACTGTGCAAGATTATAAATAATTCTTACAAATACTTATGTATATAATAAATATATTATTATTAACGGTTTTTGCTTTAATAATTATTACCGATGTATTTTCGTAAGCTGTCTGAACAATTCCTATTTGTACGAGTACCTCTACATCCGCATCGAGTTTACTCTGTATCAGAGATAATAGCCTCTTTATACCTGCTACTGCCTGCTACGTGCAAAAGAACGGCAAAAGTATCGAGAATGTATGCATAAAATTTAGTAGTTCACTTGACCGTACCAGGTCGCCAGCACACAGCGCTTGTAGGAGAGTACGGGAGGGTGTAAAGTGAGTAGAACAGACTTCGTTACATGTGTAATGTACCTACCTACCTATATGTCTATTATATCCTTTGATTGATTAATCCATTTATGTTATAATTACCATCCTAAATTATGTACACATGTAACCGTTAGTCATTTAGAATACAACCATTATCTATGTCTTTATGCGCTGTCAGTCAACACGTTCGAAATTGTAATATTTAATGTTCCTAAGTTCAATGATTATTGATTTTGTGTATCACGTTCAACTCGTGTATTCCTTCGAACCCATTACAAAAGTGGTGTCAGAAGTGGGATCGAAAGATCTGTAACGGGCTACCTTGCGCGAAGAAGAAACTACGGTCAACCAGTTCAAAAGCCAAAGGTACCTAAGCGGCGAGAAGACTACTCCTTGCAGTCCTGAAGTCAGCCGAAGAAGGTTCGAAGAGATGAACACCGAAGTTGCAACACTACTGTAAGTCGCTTTCTTTGAATGTCTCTATATCCAAATCCGCACATCAACGCTGAAGCCACACCAAGTTCTACGTCAT
Organism: Chrysina gloriosa; assembly: GCA_038088585.1. Lineage (NCBI taxonomy): Eukaryota > Metazoa > Arthropoda > Insecta > Coleoptera > Scarabaeidae > Chrysina > Chrysina gloriosa. The sequence continues at coordinate 11,562,457 of CM076095.1, forward strand.
CACAATCCACAATGGTTAGCTTAGAAGTTGCAAAGGATCTCTTAATCAAATTTGACGGTACCAAATCAAAACTGTACGAATTTATTGATAATTGTGACGAGGCGATGTCCATAATAAAACCCGAATTACAAACTACTTTGTTAACGATAATTAAAACTAAGTTAACAGATAATGCTAGAGTCTCAATTAGAAATAAAGAACAATGAATCAATGGCAACTAGAATTAAACTCCTGTAAACAAAATCTAAATGAAAATATTAGTTCTTATTCTAGTAAAGTTGAAAATTGTTACATACATCTAGTAAATTCATTAGACACCAGTTTGTCAAAGGAAGGTCGTGAGGCATGTACACAATTATTAAAAAGTCAGGCATTAAATGTTTTTGTCAGGATTACAAAAAGATCTTGCTATACTTGTCAAATCACAACAACCATCTTCATTTGAAGACGCGGTCTCATTAGCATTTTCAGAAGAGCAGGAATTTAAATCAAAAAGCGAAATATACAAATATCAGGTAGTAAATAGTAGTAATGCGAAATTCTGTAATTTCTGTAACAAACCAGGTCATACTAGTTTCTACTGTAGGAATAGGAAACCAACACAGAATGTTAATCATATACAAACGAAACAAAATCCTTCTAATTCCACTAGTACATTTCAACCTAATACGCCAAATCATTATAAAAATCTAGACAAAACCAATAACAAATTTTGCAATTACTGTAAGAAACCAGGTCACGAAATACAAGAATGTAGGAAAAGACAATATAATAATGCAAAACGCGATCAAATAAATCTTTCCAAATCCCTTAGTCTTCCTACACCGAAAACTACTATAAGTCGAAATTTAAACTCCAACAGCACTCCGTCAACGTCGGCTGGACCGAGAAATGCTCATGTATTACAGGCCGAATTTCAACCATCAATAACTCAGTAACTACGTATGTTTCCTTAAACGTATTTGAATTAAAAGACAAAATTAATAACTTTCTCTTAGATACTGGTGCTGACATTTCTTTAATTAAACTCTCTAAATTAAAAGGCGATACATTATGCTACGAAGACAGTTTTGTTACGTTAAAAGGTATAGACGCAAATGTAACACAACCTACGAAAACAATAGGTTATGCATACTTTAAATTTCATATAGGTGATAAAATACGTAATCATAAATTTCATATTGTATCAGATAACTTTCCAATTCCTTTCGATGGTTTAATCGGAAATGATTTACTAAAAACATTTAGTTGTTTAATAGATTACGAAAAAGATCTACTTTTCTTTGAATCGAATCATTTTTCTACGCCATTATTTCATATAGAAAATCCATCAGTAAACCAAGTAAATGCATCAATAAAACTGAAACCAAGATGTGAAACATTAGTCAAAATTAAAGTAATCAATAACGAACTTCTAGAAGGTATTTGTCCAGACATCGAGATTTTAGACGGTGTACATTTATGTCCGAGCATCGTTAGAGTTCAAAACGATTTTGCAATTACTTCTATTATAAATACATCAGATAAAGTAGTTAATATAAATAAAATTGAAATTTCGCTAGATCCAATACCATTTCAAATAACCTCAAATATTAGATGTATTTCACAAGTCAAGCTATTAAATGAAAACTGTAATTCGAATCGACTAGCAAAAATTTCAAATTTATTACGTACTTCACACCTTAATGATGAAGAAAGAAATTCTCTAATAAAAATCTGTCACGAATTTAATCACATATTTTACGTCGATGGTGATACTCTTAGTTCCACATCTGCTGTCACACATGTTATTCCTACCAAATCATCATTCCCCATTAATTCTAGAACGTATCGTTATCCACAAGTCCATAAAGATGAGGTAGACAAACAAATTGACAAGATGCTCGATCAAAAAATTATCACACATTCAACCTCACCTTGGAATAGCCCTGTATGGATTGTTCCAAAGAAGCAGGATGCGTCTGGCAAAAAGAAATGGCGCATAGTAATCGACTATAGACAACTCAATGACATAACTGTAGGTGATTCTTACCCTTTGCCAAACATTTCTGATATTTTGGATCAACTAGGTCACTCTAAATATTTCAGTACTATTGATCTTGCCTCAGGGTTTCACCAAATTGAAATGTCATCTATTGATGCTCCCAAAACTGCTTTCTCCACACCTTCTGGTCACTTTGAATTTAATAGGATGCCGTTTGGATTAAAGAACGCTCCAGCAACCTTCCAGAGATTAATGGACACAGTTTTGTCAGGCATAAAAACTATAGCTGTTTTGTCTATCTAGACGATATTGTTATACATGCTGATACTCTTGAGAATCACAACAAACGTCTTGCTGAAGTTTTTGAAAGACTTTCATCATTCAATTTAAAAATTCAGCCGGATAAATGTGAATTCATGAGACGAGAAGTTATGTATCTAGGACATCTTATTACCGACAACGGCGTTAAACCAGATCCAGGAAAAGTTCAGGCCGTATTAAACTTTCCAGCTCCGAAGAACTCGCATGAAATCAAATCTTTCTTAGGTCTTGCAGGTTATTATAGACGTTTTATCAACAACTTTAGCTCTCTGACTCAGCCTTTGACCAATCTTTTAAAAAAGAATGTTGAATTTCAATGGACCAGTATCCAACAAACTCATTTTGAGGAAATAAAGAAAATTTTATGCACACATCCTTTACTCCAATATCCAGATTTCTCAAAAATGTTTTATTTAACAACAGATGCTAGTAGTCACTCAATCGGTTCCGTGCTTTCACAAGGAAATCCACCAAACGATCATCCCATCGCGTACGCCAGTAGAACATTAAACAAAGCCGAATCTAATTATTCCACGACAGAACGTGAATTACTCGCGATAGTCTGGAGTATCAAACATTTTAGGCCCTACCTGTATGGTCGTAAATTCATTATCTTCACAGATCACAAACCCTTAACATGGCTTTTCAATGTAAAAGATCCAGGTTCACGACTAGTCAGATGGCGTTTAGCTTTGGAGGAATATAGTTACGAAATACGTTATAAATCAGGTAAAACAAATTTAAATGCCGACGCTTTGAGTCGAATTCCTTTGAACACCGATGAACCTAACTTCCACACCAATTCTGAAATAAATTCCAAATTAAATGATTCTAACTCTAATTCTGATTCTTTTCATATTTTAAACTCGAATTCTAATGAAAACTCTATTATAAATTGTAAAACTACTATCTCACAAATTCAAGAGCACGAAGGTTACCCCGAGTTCTTGAAATCATATACCAGTACGGTAATTACAAATTTCAACGTCAGCGACTCAGACAAAAATATTATTGATTGTAAAACTAATGTTTGTGTATTCAGTTCATTAGATTTAGAATTGCAGAATAAACAGCTAATCGAGATTGAGGGAAAATTTAAAAACCTCGTAACGATTGATCAAACATCAACAAAACTTCATGATATTCTTAATTTTAAGAACAACGGACTCAATATTTATTATATCTTCTATAAAGAAAATTATTGGGATTCTATCAACTACCAAGACATTTATCATATACTCACCAAACTAAAGGATCTATTAGTTTCGAATAACATTAAAGAAGTCGGTTTTCCGAATTTCATCTCAAATTACGATCGGTTAAGATTCCATAAAATCAGAGCAATGATACGTTACATTTTCAAGAACACGAATATCAATGTCATTATATTTCAAGGTAATATAATTACTCCAAACCTTTCAGATGTACAAAAAATCCTAAAGGAAAATCACTGTGATCCAGTTTCAGGTCACTCTGGTTTCCATAGGACGTATAATCGAATTAAACAACATTAGAAATGGCAAACTATGAAAACGGATATTAAAAACCTTATCAAAACATGCGAATCTTGTCAAAAAAATAAACTATTGCGAAAGAAACATAAACAACCAATGGAAATAACGACAACTAGTTCGTCGCCATTTGAGAAAATAATTTTAGACATTGTGGGACCATTCCCTTTGAGCGAAAACGGAAATAAATACGTACTAACCCTACAGGATGACTTAACAAAATTTTCCCAAGCATATCCCGTTCAAAATCATGAATCACGCACTATCGCACAAAAACTAGTTGAAGAATTCATTTGCAGATTCGGAATTCCTAAAACCATTCTAACCGATCAAGGCAGAGATTTTACTTCCAAACTAATGAGCGACATTTCGAAACTTTTTAAAATAAAACAATTAAATTCCACAGCATACCATCCTCAAACTAACGGCTCATTGGAAAGAAGCCATTCTACTCTTGTCGAATATCTCAAACACTACATCAATAACGATCAATCCGATTGGGATCAGTGGTTAAACTTTGCAATATTATCATTTAATACGACAGTTCACACTTCTACAAAATTTACCCCATTCGAATTAATTTTCGGTACAAAAGCAAATATTCCATCTAGTCTTACTAAAAATTGCGATTTTAAATATACGTATGATGATTACATCGATGAACTTACTGTCAAATTACAAAAATCACACGAGCTAGCACGAAAACATTTGATACAGTCAAAAGAAACTAACAAAATTCAATATGACAAAAGGTTAAATGATATAAACTTTGAAATAAATGATCTAGTATATCTCCAAAATGAGCAAACGAAGCTAGGTAAATCAAAGAAATTAACACCCAATTATAGTGGACCTTATAAAATAATTGCAAAAACTTCTCCAGTGAACTATACAATCCTAATAAAAAACAAGAAGGTTACTATCCATTCAAACAGATTAAAACGTGCATTTGTTCCAGATACTTATTCATCCAGCTAGTACAATGCGACGAATTCTATACAAATGTACCTGTAAGTAAACCATCCGGGATTTACTTTGACTACATACAGAATGTAAAATTTACCGAATCAGATTGGAAAATCGTATGTCACATTGATCTCGAACCCTTTAATAATAAAATAAAAACTGTTGAAGATTATTATCAAAAAACCATTCAACTATGTCAAAAGGATACGATCGCACAAGTTTTATCATCATGTCAATCGTCATTAAAGATCTTAGATCACATAGTTCCCAACCTTTTCCAAAAGGAACAAGTCTTAAAAACCATACTAGGCAAACGCAGAACAAAAAGAGCATGGTTAAATATTTTTGGATCTGCATTTAAAACAGTCTTTGGCACTCTCGACGAGGAAGATGCTGAATATTATAACGCTATTCTCAACAATGTAAAATCAAACGAAGAACAAGTAGTTAAACTATTAAAACAACAAATTCACGTAGTACAAACAACTATCACAAATTTTAATAATAGTATCACGAGTATTGAAAGAAATAACGTTGTATTTTCAGAAAATTTTAAGAAACTATCAAATTTCTCACAAGAAGCTAACAAGTTAATATTCAATCTAGAATTTAAACAGATTATAGATGAGCACTTTTCTCTCTTAACGTTATTAGTAAACGAAATTGAAAAAGAATATTTAACATTAATCGATACCATAACGTATGCGAAAACAAACGTATTACATCCTTTCGTTATCACACCAAGCCAATTAATGACTGAATTAGTAAAAACACTACCCCATTTAAGAAGTTCTTCAGTATATCCTTTACCTTTGACAATTGAAAATGCCAACAAATATTTTGAATTAATAACAATCCAATATCATCTGTCCGAAAATGTAATCTTATATATTATATCTGTACCGTTAGTAAACCAACAACAGTACAGTCTTTATAATCCAATTCCGCTACCCATAAAAGGGTCAGGAAATGATTTCTATACGTTTATCCTTCCAACAATAAATTATTTAGTAATTTCAGAAAATCGTAATACTTATACAACATTAAACGATTTAACACCTTGTAAGAATTTAGACAATCTAACTAGTCTCTGTAATAATCCAGATACTCTCTATTCTATTAATGCTAGACCAATTTGTGAAACACAGTTGTTGACTCCTCAATTAAAGGAAATACCTGGAAATTGTGAAGTCAAAACAATTAAAACTATAAGTGAAATCTGGCATAAGCTTAAAAGTGCTAATGCTTGGATTTATATTATCCCGACAGAAACAGTGGTCACGTTAAACTGTCTTGATAATAATTTATTCACCTTCAATTTAAAGAATACCGGAATTGTAACATTAAAAATAATTGTAAACTGTACACTAGTACGACAACATTAATTTCGGATACCTCGAGTAAACAAAGTGATTTTAAATCAATCATTCCTGATGTCAATCTGGAAGATGACTGTTGTGAAAAGGTAAAAGAAAAAGCTAACAACTCGTTAAAATCTCCGGAATTAATTCCATTGCAGCCAATAAATCTCGACAAAGAAGCATTAGAAACAGCTAGTCATAATTTGAAAAGATTAGATGATCTTGCCGACAAAATAAACGAATCTTTCCTTACGGAAATCACAAATAATTCGTATTTTGTTTACCTTATATGTACTATCCTTAAATTTATATTTTTATATGTATTGTATAAATTAGTTAAGTATACTATAAGAAGATGTAAATCAAAACATGCCAATCGACATAGCCATAATTCATCATCCGCTTGTCAACTAATTACAAATTGTTTGACCTTAAAATTTTGTAAAGACACGACAATTAAACCTGAAATAGATTTAGAATGTATTGAAGTTCCAAGTAGTTCCAGCAACACTGAAACCACTAGTCTCAGACGCAGTGCTAGAATTGCGAAACTAAAGGATAATTTATAATTAAATCATCTCTAAGGGGAGGTGTAATGTACCTACCTACCTATATGTCTATTATATCCTTTGATTGATTAATCCATTTATGTTATAATTACCATCCTAAATTATGTACACATGTAACCGTTAGTCATTTAGAATACAACCATTATCTATGTCTTTATGCGCTGTCAGTCAACACGTTCGAAATTGTAATATTTAATGTTCCTAAGTTCAATGATTATTGATTTTGTGTATCACGTTCAACTCGTGTATTCCTTCGAACCCATTACACATGTGAGACAAATATAGTACACATAATTTTCCATTAGGTTACTTCTCTTCACCATTCTTTCACTCAACAGTATCGTCCCAAAAAGAAAAATATAATAAAAAGTAAATGGGTATTTAAAATAAAAAATGAGAACGGTATACAAAGATATAAAGCCCGACTTGTTGCTAGAGGTTTTAGTCAAAAATATGGTTTGGATTTTAAAGATATATTCGCTCCTGTAGTGAGACATTCAACGATTAGATTTTTATTTGCTTTAGCTAATCAGAATGATATGGATATTGATCACAGATATTAAAACTGCATTTTTGAATGGTGAGCTTACGGAAACCATTTATATGGAACAGCCTGAATGTTTTGAAATTGGTAGCACCAATAAGGTTTGTAAATTAAAAAGAAGTATTTATGGCTTGAAACAAGCTAATAGATCATGGAATCAAAGAATACATAATAAATTGACTTCTATTGGCTTTATTCAGTCTCAATGTGAACCTTGTGTGTAATTAAAAGAAATGAACAAAAATTAGTAGTTATTGCATTGTATGTTGATGATTTCTTTGTATTTAGTAACTGCCCAGAAGAAAAAGATAAACTAATTGAAGCATTGGATAAAGAATTTAATATAAAATTTTTAGGTCCCGTTACTTATTGTTAGGAATGAAGGTCGTACGTGATAGACAAAAGGGCATATTAAGTCTGAATCAAAGCGAGTATGCACAAAGATTGTTAGAACATTTTGGAATGTCGACCGCTAAACACGTAGGTACTCCCATGGCATTGAATGAAAAACTTAAAAAACCAGAGCTTGAAAGCTGTGATGTCAATTTGCCATACCAACAATTAATAGGAGGGCTTATGTATTTGGCTGTGTGCACACGTCCGGATTTTGCTTTTGCAGTCAGCTGTTTAAGTCAATTTAATGATTTTCACGATAACACACATTGGGCAGCCGCAAAAAGAGTTCTGCGCTATATTTCTGGAACTATTAATCATGGTCTTGTTTTTAGCAAAACTGAAAAAGGTATTGAAGCCTTCGTTGATGCAGATTGGGCTAATGATATTGTCAATAGAAAATCCTATACAGGATATGTTATCAAGTATGGAAATTGTGCTGTTTTCTGGGAAGCTAGGAAACAAAAGACTGTTGCTCTTTCTAGCACTGAGGCTGAATACTTAGCTCTAAGTGATGCTGGAAAGGAAATCTATTTTATTAGAAATTTAACAAACGAACTTATTGGAACGGACCCAACCATAGCAGTACATAATGATAACCAAAGTGCACTTAAAATTGTCCATAATCAGCAACATCATAAAAGAACAAAACATATTGAGACTAGACATAATTTTCTTAGACAAGCTGTAGCAGATGGTGTTATGAAAATTGTCAACCAACGAATGTAATGGTAGCAGATATTATGACGAAGGCTTTACTTAAGGAGAAACATAATGTATTCTTAAATGATTTAGGTGTAAAAGCATGTAAAGATATTTGATTACGTGGGGGTGTTGAGAGTTTCAGCTATCTATTAGGTCGATAATGTAGTATTTCTTGTACATGTAGATACCTATATTGTTAGCAATATACAATGGCGGCGGTGATGTATATGTAATACGTTTTATTTTAACTTGTAATAAAACTTCCACTTGCTCTTATTAGTTTTTTCCCTAAAACTGAAGAAAATTTTTAACAATTAGTAACTAATTTTGCATCTGTTCATCCTCCCGAGCTAACTACAAGGAGGATGACTGTAATATATTACAATCCTTCGAGCATTTTGTCACAAGTCGTTATACTGATGTTAGTATTACGGATACTGAATTTCACGATCAATCAGGATAGTAAGCACTCGTAGCGTACGCACGTGCCTGAGATGTCATCCGATATAAACCTTCAGAATTCGGAGTAAACTGTTAAGTGGCTAAAGCCTAACTTCTTTTTGTTTGCTTTTAAACTTATCATTATGTTTATGTTCATCGTGCAATGAATGGTATTTAAGATATATCCCTGTTTATTGTAAGTTACTTAAATTTTAGTATTGTATGTTGAATGTTTAACGTTAACAACTTCTTTTAATGGGTCGTAGGCTAACTGTTATGTTGGACAATGTTTATCCTGATTTCGCAAAGAAAATGGTCAGTAAGCAAGATTCAAAAATTAAACAGAAGCCAACGAGAATTTTCTCAGAAAATGAAACAGTGTTTGTATGTTCATACACCCTTGCCCAAAAGTGGAAGCCTTCCACTATTATCGAAGCGGCTGGTCCACTTAGTTAAAAATAACTATACCAGATGGAACGGTAATTAAAAGACATGCGAATCAATTGTGCTCGCGCGCCGAGCTTAGCTCTCCAGAAGCAAGTGTAGAGATGGAAGAGTCATTACGTCAAGCAAAATTTACAACCGAGGACAATGCTGGCGTGTATGTCCCGGAAAGCATTAATTCTTCACCAAAGGAACCGCTTTCAGTTCAACCTACCAGTGCCATAAACTCCGAAATATCTGCAAGATTATGCAACCTAATATTATTTTGACTAGAAGGGAGGAGTATTATGAATTTCGCAACACCGCAATTGGCAACACCCGTGATTTTCATTATAGACAGTAGTTCGTAGAGTAGTTTCGCGGAAAACAGTGATATTGTCGGTTAAAAAAGAAAATACGGGATTCACCTTCTAAGGTATATACGTGTTCATTATTAAATATGTAGCAACCAACGTGCATTTATTTAAACCCCAGTCCAAATACACTTCAAAATCATTGTGCTATATGAATATATGTTATAAAGTATCTTGAAAAGTGTCAATGTTACAAGGGAAACGCAGCTGCCTCCAAAGGTAAAAAGATTATATCAACAGCTTAAAAAAGAGAAACAAAGAAGAGCTGTTATAAGTAAACAAAACGAAAGCTATAAATACCGTTTACTACAAGCAAAAAATTAACTTTAACGAGAGCATTTAACAAATAGTGTGCTCAATTGGGACCTATTCGATACCAATTTTCTAAAGCACAATATTTGAAAAAAATAAATTTAGGAACTCACGAAAACACACATTTAGAGACAAGATTTGGAAATAGCTCTTCAGAAACAAAGTGGCACTGATTATAAATTTTCATCAAAATACTTTGCGCAAGTACATTATCAAGACTTTTGAAGGAAATAGATATTAGACCAGAATGAAATACCACAGCACTTAAATTAATAAAGACAGAAGCTAAAAATTTTCAATAATCCTCAGGATAAGTACTCTTTACAGCTCTTTGACGAAATGAGTATAGCACCACATTTATCATGGAACACAAGTTTTGATCTAATTGATGGATTTGAAAACTTTAGTTTCGTATCACAAGTGCAACTGCGAATTATGCACAAGTAAAAATATAGATATATTCATAATTTGTTATTAAATCTCAATTGTAGGTGTACATGCTGCATAGTATAAATAAAAAATGGAAACGACCTATTACAATTTGGTTAATTGTGCAACAAATAACAGAAATAGTGAGAACATTAAAGGAAATAATCACTGGAACAAAAATTGCTGGTTTTCAAGTAATTGCGAAATTTCAACCGTATAGTTTAGCGAAATTAAACCGTAGTATTATTTAACGCCAACTCGCTTAGTGTCTGAGTGGTTGAAATCATGTTTCACAATAAAAGGTCTAGGGTTCAAAATCCGGCCGCGGCGGAGCGTAGTAGTTTAAAATCTTAAAATGGTACGGTATACGTATGTATACGGCTCGGTTGCTCCGAACAAGCCCTGGATCTTTAAGGCTTATCATGTTGATTTAACGCTAAGAAAATAACTGTATTATACTTCAAATATTGAATATATAATAACTCTGATCAGTATCACTCAACAAAATGCTCTTGCTCAATATATTATTATAACTAACCGTTACAAGCATCTTGCGTTAAACGTGTTATAAACACTTTTGAAGAATTCAAGCCTGAATACTATACATATTTATTTAAGTTCCCATCAGAAGAACAAACAATTTAATAACAAAAGCTGTACGGAACAATATGAATGCCAGTATACGTATGGTGTAAGTGTAAAAAGAACTTGAAGACAGTTCACAGGTCGTAATCGGTTAGAGCATACATTCAAAGTTTGCGTACATCATAAAAACTCTTTTCTTTCATAATTGGTAAATTTTTAAATATTTTCGGGAACCAAAAACCCCGCCGCTTTGGACTGTTTTAAATTAATTGAAGGTAGAATGTTATAAACTTTATTGCAATCAAACTTCGAATATTCATCTATGTGAGATTGGCGATGTGAATTTTATTAAACAACCATCACAAAGGTAAATTCAGTGTTCATGACTAACAATTTACCAATCTTGATAAGTTATGAATTAAAACCAAATATAATTTCCTAGCTTGCTTTAGATACAAGAAATTTACATCTGTATTACGCTTCTTTTTAGTAAAATAAATTGATCATACTACTTCAAGTTTCATTGAAGATTGATCTTCCCATAATGCATAAACATTTATGCTTATATTATTAAGATTTTCGATTTTTGGTATATCTTTAACTTTGACAGGAAATTCTACATTTTGTAAATTTAAAAGATCCAAGTTTAGGTACAATGAAACTCTGTCACAATTATTACTGCTAAAAGGCGGCAAGCAATGTTTAACCGAAGCACTTAATATATTTACCATTTAATATTAATGCATGCCTTCTTTGCTTCTATAGAGGATGATAATTTTATAAAGGAAGCTCCAGTTAGAAATCCATAAAAATTTAGATTAATTTCTAAATGAGAGATATTTAAAAAACTAACCCCTGAAGTGGAATTGTTTGCTCTTGCTTGTTATAAGTGTTGTTAATTCATCAAATTTTTCATCAATATTAGAAAATTAATTTATAATTGCATAACGAGTGTTAAAGGATTTTAAACCCACTTGTTTTTCATTATCATTTATTTTTACGTAAAAGCAAACAGTTCTAATTAAAGTTTCAAGCTTATAAACTTGCTAATTGCATCTGAAACTAATTGACATGACTTGAACTTTATTGCTTCAAATCATTTGAGAATGTCAACTTTTTCAGTTCCTTCAATTTTGTAACTTGCTGTATTTAGAACTTGAATTTATTTCAGAAATTCCCTCCCCAAAACTGTGGATGTTGGCTGTAACATTTTTCTATGACTTTAAATGACCGTGACTTGAAAACCCTAAATTACAACAGAAGTAATTTAACTCTGCAGTTGTTATAGTACTAACAGGAATACTAAGAGCTGTTTTTTTTTGACAGATTCTGTCACATGTAAACACTTATTTAAGTTCAACGCACAACTGTTGGATAGAAAATCTTTTCCTCGGAACTCCTTTGAGCCAATTTTACAAATGCAATTACAATTGCTACACTATATTGTTTTAGTCATGTTTAGATATTTTCTGTAGAAAAAAAAATTTAAAAAAATATTAGAAAAATAAAAGAATTACTCACCAAGCCACTAAAACTGCAAATGCGATCTTCAGTCAGAAACTGTATGAAACTGTGGAAGTTTTTAATTCAGGTTTCGGTTTTATACACTTTGTAGTATCAAGACCATTGAGCTCGTTTTCTCTAAACTGATATAGTCCTTTTTCTAATATAGGAAAAACAAATTTCTTATTAGTAAACAATAGGGAAAGCCAAGTTAATTTACAAAAAATATTTTAGTTATAAGAACTTATTAGTTCAAAGAACTTGCAAAGAAATCGCATACTTACTTTTAATCCATTCGTGATCCATACTGATCCACACTTTCCAAACCATTGTTCATTATAAAACTCTTTCACACCTGTGAAATCTGTATTGTAGAAGATGTCATGTTGTGGTTGTGGTTATGTTATTCGAGTGCTCACGGAATTCTCCTAACAAGTCTGATCCGTTGACACCACAATTAAAACAAATTTTGGTTGTGTACATGTAACGGTAGATGATAGACATCGATGCCGTTGGTCCATACGTCCATACTTCCCCTTTTTTGGTATTTGGATGTTAACGTTAACGTCGAACACATTTTCTACACTGCGTAATATAAAACAATATGTTGTATTACTCGACAAAACTAATTATTAATGTATGTGATTTGACTACTAACTCTTCGATGAATATTTTTGGTCAACACTGTTATTTTCTTCAAAAGTTGCCATAATTATTTAACAGGTTACTGCTAATCTCCTGCTAATTACTCGCTTCGACATCGCCTAACCCATGCCACAAAATAGCCAAAGCGAGAAAGTGTGTCGGCTGCTTTGATGTTTATGTGGTCGATTTGAATGTCCTCGAAATAGCTCAGAAGTTAGCTAACGCCATTTTGAAAATACGAAAGGTGCACATTTATTGGTATTAATTAAAAAATATTAGAGTTTTGGATATTTCAAAAGAATAGTATTTGCTAAAAAGTTAAATCAGTAATACACAACAATTATCGTATATTTTAATTTTAATATGCACACACCATCCTAATAGAATAATGACATTAATGAAGCTAGCCAAATATACCACTGCCGTCGTATTTAAAACATGGTTCCAGGCCATGCGCATACAGAATTTACCACAATATTTTCTAACTTTGTCACCTCGCTATGCTGTGCCCCATGCCTAGCCTTTAGAACAGAGTGCAGAGATTATTTAAGGGGGCGAATTATGTGGTGGGGATTGGATTTTTCGAGGGGAAATAGTGATAGTTATGATAGTTATCAACAGATGTCTCTCTCTACTAATATAACGCGCAATAGCTATTAATTTTCAATGCGTAGAAAGTAAGTGAAACAAAATACAAGTGTCATTTCACTCTTTGAGACTGCTTAAAAATGCACATGACTAAAAATACATTCAAATTTTAACGGCATTCGGGAATGTTATTTTCCTAAGACTTGAATAATGTAACTTCAATTTATATATTTTGATGACATTTTACATCGGTCTTTCCGTCTTTTCTATCAACTGGCCAATTTTGGATCGAAATGTTAACGGTGAATAATGTTTTTATTTATTTCCATTTCTTACAATTAGATTGAAAATTTGAAATTGTTTTTAGGTGTTATAACTATTGACAGAAAAAAGTACATAAACTGCTTTCTAAATAAAATAAAGTTATATAAAAATGGAACTATATTCTCTCTAAGCGGAATAGATTTCATAACAAGATAATAAAATCTAAAGTCTAATTCTAGAAATAATATATTAGATGTATATGTAAACTCGAAATGTTTCACAATACGAGTAAACCAAACTAGGAAATTAAACTAGAACTTAAACTAGCGATCTGGTGAAGGAAGAGTTGCCAGACAAGATAATATTTAACATAAGCTAGTACATATATACTTATG